>CM073432.1:12959575-14209575 GCA_037114965.1 Monochamus alternatus | reverse complement strand
AGAGATTTCGGCATTTTAGAATCCTTAACAAACTATATGTAGCTAGGTTTCGTTGAAAGAATTAAATATTTAGCCAATAATTGATAATAAACAAATTACTTAATTTAATACCACATCAAACAATAAAAATCAAAATAACTCTGGAACGCACATTTATTTAGAAACAGAAGAAGGGAAATTATTTTTGGTAAACTGTATGTCGATACTGAAAATAAAAGTTTTTTTTAAAAAATAGTCATTGGCGTAGAAGTTGTGTTTAAGAAAGGGGTTGAGCACCCCCTCCACTCCGCTACTGTGCAAGTTTTTAAACATTCTTATCACCTGTTTTATGTTTTAATAAGCATTATCCCCCAAATATGAAAAAAATCTAAGCATTTCTTTATGTTATAATGTCTTCTACTACATATGTTTATAGGAACTTTAATTCCTTCTTAAAAACATATGTTCTATCTTCTGTTAAAGTTTGTCTACAAAAAAACTGACTCATCCTGTACAATGTGTTTGTATTTCTTTTGCACATGGACGTAGGTGCTAATCAGAAAGATTTCAGGGTACATCTATAAAAATAAAACACGGATTCCAAATCATTATTAATATTATTCTTATTAAATCTAAGCATTTCTTTATGTTATAATGTCTTCTACTACATATGTTTATAGGAACTTTAATTCCTTCTTAAAAACATATGTTCTATCTTCTGTTAAAGTTTGTCTACAAAAAAACTGACTCATCCTGTACAATGTGTTTGTATTTCTTTTGCACATGGACGTAGGTGCTAATCAGAAAGATTTCAGGGTACATCTATAAAAATAAAACACGGATTCCAAATCATTATTAATATTATTTATATTAAAATTATTAATAATCCAAAAAATTATTAATATTCTTTCATTTTAACTTATAAAACAATTCTACCACATGGAAAGAGCATACATATCAGCAGGTTTATTTCAAAACTTAACCCTTTAGGAGAAAGAACCAGTGCGCCACTGTAAGATTTAAAGTTTATCTTTTTACTAAATTAATACAAATTACTTATTATACAGTTTATTTAAATCCTAAATTCAGTTTATGATGCATATGCAATAGAATTTAATTCCGTTTAAATTATAAACACTATTTTAATACGTGATTTATATTTTCTCTTATTTTGCAGCTGTAAAATGACAATGATATTTTGAAAATCAGGATTAATTTAATTAGTTAATTTGTTAGTGGTTAAAACTAGTATATACATTTTTACATAACAAACTAAAAATAAACAGATTTTATCTGTAAAATATATTAATTTTTATACTGATTTTAATTAGGTACCTTATCTAGCATTACAAAAGATCATAAATACCACGTCCTCGTGATAATTTTTATACATGCACTATATTTCCCAAACGTCCGAATTTAAACAAGCGCTCAAAATAATCCAATTTTCTACAATAAAAAAAAAATAGTATTCACCTGACGTACGTAGTAGGTGTAATGCTTTTGCAATAATAATGGTGTCATTATTATTGCCTTCCCTCAAAACAATTTTTAAATTTCTGGGAGTTCTGAGTAGAAATTTCATTAATCTCTATTGGTAAGTAAAACAACTAAGTAGGTACTAATTTAAAAGTTGCAAGTACATTTCATTACGAATACGTCAGCAGTTCAAAAGAAATCGCAAAATTCATTTGCCAGAGTGCCATTATTATTGCTAACAATTGTACCGACTGCCCTAAACCCTGAACCTAAACTACAACATATACATATGCCGAGCCGAGCATGAGCTGAGCAACCGAGCTAGACGCTGTTCGCAGTGATTTTTTAGTATGGCGAGCACATTACTAACCGAGGTCCAACGCGTGGTGAGCAGCTAGTAGCTGCCACTGCCGTATATACATCTAATCATTGTCTTTGTATTGTATGGATAAACAATGATCTAATTATGACGAACAAGGTTCGTTGCAGTTCAGTTCGTGCTCGGATCGTCATACATGTATACGCAGCTTTACATTCAACTAACGAAACTAAATCTTAGATGTAATCCGAAAAATAGTTAAAACTTTCAGTCGATGTTAACTATTTCTGAAGTGAATGACAAAGATTTAATTTTTAAATTCGCGAAAAATTAATTTACCCACATCCACATTCATAATATTCAGTATAAAGTTTTTAATCCAACTGGGGAAGAAGAAGAAGAATACTTAAATGAGAGGTGGGGTTTTAAGGTTACTTCACTTACTAACTTCATTATTGTATTGTTTATGTTGCCGAAATCTGTTTTGCAAAACAAAAAATTATTATGGGTGAAGGTTGCAAGATATAACGTATTAAAATAGTAACTAGTATTCTAAAGTGAGAAAGAAAGAATACTTTCAATTAATTTTTGCGTAAATAGCTCGAAAATATACATTGTTGAGTGACGTTTGACAGGTGCCAGCTCACCTCAGTTCCTTGTCAGTACGTGGTTAAGTAATAAAAATATTCTTCAAGAAAAATAATGGCTTATGAAGGTAATGCTAGTAGCAGTATCGAAATTTCCTCTGCATTTATTGAAAGCTTACAAAGTGACTTCAAAACTTTATCAGGGGAATCTAAGAAAAAGTACCCTCAAGTAAAAGAAGTAAGTAATGTTTTCTAATATTCTGGGAGTACATTGTATGTATTTACATTTTAGGCATGTGAAGAAGCTATAAATAAATTGAAAAGTACTCAAACTTCTCCGCAAACTTCGATATATTGTATAGTTAATCAAATAATTTATCCGCTTTCGCAAGGTTGTGAAACTAAAGATGTGAAACTTATACGAGTACGTAGCAAATTGCATTTATACAACATATTATTTTAATATCGACTTTTTGTAGTTTTGTTTGCAAATTATGCAGAAACTTATAACGCATCAACTTATAGACCAGAAAGGTGCGTTGTATATAACTGATACTCTGTGGGCATTGATGGAATTAGGAATTGAAGAAGTAAAAATTTTACAAACAGTTACTTTGTTACTAACTACAAATACTATTGTACATGGTGATACACTTGCTAGGGTAAGGCATTTTATTAAATATTATGTTTATTACTTAATGCTATTAACTATATTTTTAATATTACTTTATTTCTGCTATGTTTAATAGTGTATTTATATTTTAGACCCTAGTATTATGTTTTCGTCTACACTTTGCCAAAAATTCAACAACGATTAATACAGCTGGTGCAACTGTGCGACAGTTGGTATATTTAGTGTTTGAAAGGGTAGTTGCAGAAGACGAGCAACTGTCAAAGTTAGAAAGTCAGCCACAACGTGGTCCCGTTAATTTTGAGGATTTGAAAATACCTAGTGGCACACCACCGAAAGGTATGTTGCTGTCAAAAAATATTTATGCAGTAATTAATCAATTATGTGTGATAAGTAGGAGTAATAAAATAGTTCTAATAGTTATATTGTAATAGAAAAACTATGTATAGTCGGGTTTCAAAATAGTAGAGAACTCATTTTATAAATCTGCTCACATTTTATAGGAGTCAACACAAAGAGCGGTAATAAATTCTTTATATTCAAATTTGTTTCTATTTTATAAAGCAATTAATGTATAATTGTATTTTAAGGTTTGCCACCATGTGCTGGAGATGCTTTTTTACTATTTCAAGATCTGGTCCAGCTTGTAAATGCTGACCAACCCTACTGGTTGATAGGTATGACCGAAATGACACGCACGTTTGGCCTGGAACTCTTAGAATCTGTCTTAACCCAATTTTCTGTAGTTTTTTACAAGGTAATAATATACTAATAATAAATACAAACACTTGAATATAATTTTTTAGAATGCTGAATTTAGTTTCTTATTAAAAGAAAGAGTTTGTGCTTTAGTCATTAAACTTTTCTCACCAAATATAAAATATAGAAGTAATGTTCCTAGCAACATACAGCAAGCCACTCCATTTGAAAAGCCATATTTTCCGATAAGTATGAGGTTGTTACGAGTTGTTTCGGTATTAATTCAGAAATATCATGGATTACTAGTAAGTTACTTTTAAATGCAAATACATATAAAGATTTAATGTGAATACTATTGTTATAGGTAACCGAATGTGAGATATTCCTATCATTAATAGTAAAATTTTTGGACCCAGATAAACCGACATGGCAACGTTCATTAGCTTTGGAAGTTTTACATAAAATGACCATCCAGCCAGAACTGCTCAACTCATTTTGTGAATGTTATGATCTGAATAAACATACTACTAGTATTTTTCAAGATATCGTGAACTCTTTAGGTGCCTATGTACAGTCTTTGTTTGTCAGTCCCCAACTACAAATGGGTGCTGCAAGTAAGTTTCTTAATTAAAAAAGTTGTTCATTAAGCTACACTTTATTAAAGCTTGTTTTGTATTGTATCTAAAACTGTCTTTGCTTTAGTTGTACCAGCTACTCAAGGTCAGCCCCCAGTATTTCTTGGAGGTTTACCAGCAGGTCCAGGAGTGTCTCCACAACCTGGATTTCTTTTAAGAGGTGTTTGGTTGCCTATTGTTGCCACATTTCCTACAGGACAAGCAAAATCAACATAGTAAGTAAAATACAATTTTCACTTACCACTGTAATTGTTAAATTTGTATTTCTTACAATAAATTTTATTTTCAGTTTAGAAATGTTAGATAAAATTGAACCTCCTGTGGTCCCAGACGGGTACGGTATATCTGTGGCATATGCTTGTCTAATGGAAATAATACGATCGTTACAAATAACAATAAGTCCACAGCAACCTCCAGATAACGAACCACCAGTGCCACCCAAACAAAACAGCAAAGAGTTGAACTGCCAGTTAATAAATTCAAGTTGGTGTGGTCTATTGGCCGCATTAAGCCCTTTAGTTGATGCTAGTACTGACGAATCCATTACAGAGAATGTTCTGAAAGCCATACAAACATACACATCACTCTGTGGCCAATTAGACTTACATACACCTAGAGACGCTTTCATTACGGCCATTTGTAAATCATCGTTGCCTCCTCATTATGCTCTAACAGTGTTGAATACTGTTACCTCTGGAGTTAATTTAAGACAAGGTAAGTTATTTAAACTGTTTCATTGTCTTATGCACTCCTAGCAGTACCAGAAATAATGTTCTGTAAATGTATGTGAATTTTTTTTAAGGTCATAGAGATAGTCAAGATATGAGTTCGCCAATAGTGGTACAGTACGGAGAATCAGACTTCAGACAGCAAGTAGTAGCTGTAGGTACGCCTTTGCCAACTTCATCAGTCCCAGCAGGTACTCAACAAGGTCCTGTAATGCTAACGTCCAAAAATTTGCAATCGATGAGAGCTCTGCTAAGTTTGGCACATTGTCATGGAAGTATTTTGGGCACGTCTTGGCATCTTGTACTGACCACACTGCAACACTTAGTATGGATCCTAGGTTTAAAACCATCTACCGGTGGAAGCTTGAAAGCAGGTAGATCAAGTACCGATACAAATGCTGTTATTACTACATCTGTTATGGCTGATTTACCAGTGCTTTCTACCATGCTCAGTCGATTATTTGAATCCAGTCAATATCTTGATGATGTAGCATTACACCACCTTATAAACGCCCTCTGTAAATTGTCACAAGAAGCCATGGAATTAGCATACTCCAATCGAGAACCATCTTTATTCGCAGTTGCAAAACTGTTAGAGACAGGATTAGTGAACATGTCAAGAATTGAGGTGCTGTGGCGACCTCTAACGAATCATCTCTTAGAAGTGTGCCACCACCCACACATTCGGATGAGAGAGTGGGGAGTCGAAGCTATAACATATCTTGTTAAATCTGCCCTACATTATAAACATGCTGTTCCTTTAAGAGAAAATCAAAAGTTACAAACTTTATTACTTGGACCATTATACGAGCTGTCCTCTGTGCCTCATGGTGATGTACGTCAAAGACAGTTAGAATGTGTTTTACAAATTCTGCATACTAATGGAGAAACTCTATCTCATGGGTGGCCTTTGGTATTGGGAATTATTGGTGCCGTGAGTGATCAGCATGGGTAAGTTCATTTTGATTGATGAGAAGTACACAAATAACATCAAGACATATTTAATATCGATGAACAAATTTTTAATTTTTTAGTTTATTGACAGATATATTTTTAGGGAAAATCTAATTCGGATTGCATTCCAGTGCTTACAGTTGGTTATAACGGATTTTTTGCCTGTAATGCCATGGAGGTGTTTACCACTTTGTGTAGACACTGTTGCCAAATTTGGGTCACAAACCCAAGAACTGAACATATCTTTAACCGCAGTTGGTTTAATGGTATGTAAATCTTTCATTATTTCACGCTTGTTTTATTTTGAATTTGAACTATTCCAGAACAATTCTAAATAGTCAGGCATGCTAAGTGTGTCATCATTTAGTAGTTCTTATGAATAAATTGCTCAGTTATTTTGAATTGTTCTGGATTATTTCACTATCGGAAATCATTCATAAATATCATATTGTTATTTTTAGTGGAACATTTCTGACTATTTCCACCAAAACCAAGGTAAACTCAGCCAAACCCTAACAGAAGATAACACAGTTTTACCAGATTTTCCTGGTACATTGAATATGCCAAGTTTTGATAAACTTTGGATGTGCCTATATGCCAGACTAGGCGAATTATGTGTAGATAGTAGACCAGCTGTAAGGAAATCTGCGGGACAAACACTGTTTTCTACAATATCTGCACATGGAGGGCTCCTTAAACAGCCCACATGGCAAGCGATACTGTGGCAGGTACTATTTCCTCTCTTAGATAAAGTTCGAAGTCTCTCAAATTCTGCCAGCAGTGAGAAAGTTGATGCTGGTGGTAATATTTTGATACATCATACGAGAAATACTGCTCAAAAACAATGGGCTGAAACACAGGTGTTAACTTTGTCTGGCGTAGCCAGAGTTTTTAATACAAAAAGGCAGTTGTTACAAGCTTTGGGGGATTTTCCAAGAGCTTGGTCGATATTATTAGAATTTATTGAAAATGCAGCTCTAAGTAAAAATAATGAAGTATCGATAGCAGCATTAAAATCATTCCAAGAAATTCTGTTTCTGAGTAAAAACCAAAGTGTAGATAATAAAGTAGTTTTAGAAGACAAAGAAATTTGGGCCATTGCATGGAAAATTTGGGTGAAAATTGGAACAGAAATTACGGTTCCACTTATTGAACATGAAGGCCATGATGATTTTTATTTGCCAAGCCAAACATTCTTGACAAATTTGGTGCAAATATTTCCAAATGTATTTCAACATATTAAAACTAATTTTAATCTAGATGATTTAAAACAACTTGGCACGGTTTTATCTAACGCAGTTAGTGTACCAGTTTACGGAGAAACAACTCCATACATAATATCAGCATCCTCTGATTTAAGTCTAACTCCATTACATGATGGTGTGCTACATGCCATGGAGTTGTTACAAAAAGAAGCTATGCAAAGAAATAATTCCAAGATGATTCCAGAAATTTTCAAACTGCTCTTAGCTTTCGCTAAGTTTACTTGTTCTCCTCCAACATTCACGAAACTTGAAAGTAAACAAAATAAAATGTCAGACTGGATAACAATGAATTATGTTCCTTTTGGAGAAAAAGCAGTGACAATGGTTGTTAAATTATATGAAAAAACTGCTGAAAACCCAGAAGTTATAAATGCAAACATTTTAAAAGAGATTATCGTAACTTTACATACGCCATTAGCTTTAAAATATAACTGTGTTTCTAACAGTATTTGGAAATTAGCTGCTAACAGTCTGATAACGATTCTCAAAGTTGGTCTTAAAGTAGCCCGATCTCATGGAAATCAATTTTCTGCTATGTGGAATGAATTATCCACTACTTTAAATGATTTCCTGTTTCCAAATACGTAAGTACTTATTCTTTGACATTAGAAAAAGATTATATAATAATTTTGTTTTCACCACACCTCAGTTTAAGTGACATAAAATTACATCATATTTATTTTTTTCCTAGTTGTGCATCTGCAGATAAAGGTTTAGAGGAAATGATAGCAGATGAGACAACAGACTGTCAAATAATTGAACTTCTGCGGACAGAAGTATTGCCTTATTCAAAAAGCATCCCTAAAGAATTCATCATGCAAGTAGTTATATTATTGAATAAGGGATCGATACACTCTGCTACTAACGTGAAAACAGATGGTGATATTGAACTGACTTTACGTGAAGAATTTGCCAAAACTTGTTTTGAGACTTTGTTACAATTTTCTTTAATAGATGGTGGAAATAATGGAATGGTTATCAGTAGTGATGAAAAAAATAATGGTCTTGCTGGACATCTCGCAGTTACTTCATTGTTACACCGATTTCAAGAGGTATTAAAGAAGTATATCGAAGACGAGAAGCTTAGTGGGAAATGTCCTCTGCCAAGGTAAGTCCATTTTAGTTATTATGTTTAATTTTAAGAACGCCAGAATAAACTGCAAGTGTTAGAAAGCAGTCTAAACCTCTTCTTTGTCACATCAGAGATAGCTTATTAACAAATGACAATACTACAAATTTTAACCTATTGCAATTTTTTTAATATGACAGATTCTTTACATTCATTTTATCCCTTATTCTAAGAACAATAGGTTTGTTTTTGCAGCAGTTGGAAACGGTTTGAAATTATCAGAAATATTCAACCAGTTAAGTTGAGAATGCGTTACCATTGAATTTCGCAATAAATAGTTGGACGGACATTTCTGATAGTTTCAAAGCGTTTCCAACTGTTGCAAAAACAAACCTAGTAGTAGACAATAAATGTAACTTTATCGGAGCTTATATTTATTAATAATTATTATATACTTCTTTTGTTTCTTATGTATTACTGTATTCTTATTTATTATTTATCAGATATATTACAAATTTGAGATTTAGTAATAATTTGTATTATATATTTTAGCTTTTTTTTCCTTTCAGTTTAAGACAAATTATAAACTGTCATACATATTTATGATTTGTTTAAATTAAAAAAATCTTCTTAAAATTGGTTAAATATTAATGACATAAAAGCACAAAGTGTGACCTGAAGGTAACAAAATTTTGGGTGGAAAATATTTTGATGATACTTGTGTTTATATGCGCTCTAGTATTTAGTGATATAGCTACATACAATGATGAATTTTTCAATTTAAATAAGATTTAATTTTGATTAATTTTTTATAATAAAAAAATTCTCACATCAATTAGTAACAGCGTGTATACTTTTTTAGGTACCGTCTCTCTGAAATATCTTTTGTGCTTAAAGCACTAACAACTTTGATAATATCTATGAAAAAAGCCACAGCTGTGAAAGGTATTATAATTAATAATGAAGTAATTTATGTCTAATTGCGCAATTTTGTTTTATAGAAGACAATAAAGCCTGGGAGCAACTTATAAGTTTGTATCCATACTTAGTGGAATGCACTACAACAACATCCACACAAGTGTCTAGACCATTAAGGGAGGCACTATTACAGTTCTGTGATTTATTACAACCACCGCAAAATAAAAATAACAATGTGATGAAAATTTCAAATAATTCTGTAATATAAATTTTTATTTTTTTGTACCTGCCTGAAGTTGTCATATCTTTAAATCCAAAACCCATGTATGTACCTAATTTAATTTTTTTATTTTAAAATTAAATTGTACTTTCAGATATGCAATAAACACGTTTTCAGTATGTTGAAAAGTATCTTATATTGGTTTATATATATATTAAAAATAAACAGATTAAAAGTGAACTGAGAAATACTTTGGGAGATTTAACAGATTATTATAAAAGTCAAAGCATGAGATTTAGAGATTTACTAGTATCGTTCATTGTGGTAAAATTGAGAAAAGTAAATGCTTTAACTCAATCTGTTATGTTAAATGAATCACTTACTATAGTCCATATAAACCTTATTTGTGTAACAGTATTATAAAAATACTTATAATATTTCATCTGAGATAGTGTAGTTTTCCTGCAATGAACTCTGATGTAAATTGTTTTTATACATGTGATTTTATTAAAGATGTTATTCTCATTTTATTTATATAAATATTGTTAATTATTTAATAATTACTAGATGTAACTAATTTTTAAAAATTATAAAGGATTAAATTACAATTTTGTTTTATTTTGCTAAAAATTGTGGTTTTGTAAATACCAAGATGTTTACATATGTCTTGCCAGATGGTTTAACGCAGCCTGCACAAATTATGTTTGTTTTCATGAAAGTTCTTTTTGAAACTGCAGAAATTGTTTCCTAAATAATGGTATGCTTCACTATCAGAAACTTATCATTTTATTTTCACTAGCCAAAACTGATTTCTATAATATATTGTAATAATAATGGTACTCCCTCAATATGATTTTTAAACTATTGGTAATTCTCAGTAGAAATTTCAATAGATCTCTATCTGTGTGGAAAAAAACAACTAAGAACTAATGTTGAAAGTAGATTTCATTACGAATACTTAGCAGTTCTCAACAAATCCTCATATTCATTATAGAGAATGCCATTATTACTGCAATGGATTGTACATATTAAAAATAATTTTAATGAATAGTAGTATTGTGCAGTTTCTGAATCAGTTTATATATATATATATATATATATATATATATATATATATAATATCACAAAACAGATAAATATCCACTTACTATTTCACTGCAACAGCAAATCTCAATTCAGCTATACACACAAAATTGTTCTCACAAAACACTATAATAGTTTTGTTTATCACACGGCCACATTAAACACACCTCGCATTAATGCACAAATACACTGAATTTTAATTTTATACAACATTACATTCAACTTCAATATCAGAAACTATCAAAAAACTATAACTGTTTTTCATAGAAAAACTGCAATAAAAATTATGAACAAAAACAAACACCTCTGATTTTGAATTCCATGCAACCTAAAACGATTATTTAGCACTGTTGACAGTGTTGACAACTTAAAATAACCCGAGTATAAAAAACGTTTCTGTTTCTAACAATATTTTTTACAAATATTTTTAAATTGTAATAATAACACAATAGCTATGTTATTATTATGTGACGATGATGAATAAATACAGGACAAGAAAAATGTATCATTAAAGACATTTTTTTTGTTTTCTTAAAAGAAACCGATTGGTAGTCTATGTATTCCTGTATTATAGGTAAGTTTTTAAAATAGTTATATACTATATTAAACATCTTTTTGTTAATGCACATACAATCAGTAATATAAAAAAAATGTCAAGTATAACAATTTTTGGTATAAAAATGGAAGAGTATTTCCATGAAAATTGAGGCATATGCATATACAGTGTGTCTCAAAAGTCATGCGCATTTCAGAAATTGTTAATGTTTGGGAAAATTGCTTGGACAGGTACATTTTAGGTAATTATTTACAACAGCGTAAAACTCTCTAATCTTAAAAAAAAATTCCTACCCCCCCCCCCCCTATTTTCGAGGGTGCTGATATCACGAATCTGAAGTCAGATTTCGGCGGTCGCATATAGTTTTCGAAAAAAAAAAAAAATTAAAAATTGTAACCTTTATTTAGTGTACATTAGGTTGATATTGCAATGTACATTTCTGTCCCTTCTGCGTTCTTCATTTCATGACGTCATACTGTTGTCAAAATGTATAGGAATTATATTGCAATTTCAACCTAATGTAATATATACATAGAGGTTACAATTTTGAAAAAATTTTTTTTCGAAAACTACACGCGAGCGCCGAAATCTGACTTCAGATTCGTGATCAGCACTCTCGAAAATAGGGAGGTAGGAATTTTTTTGTTAAGATTGGACAGTTTTACGCTAATGCAATTACCTTTTTTTCTTTCAGCATGCTTTGGTGAAGTTCAATTTTCATAAATGGAAGGTTTTTAATGGCAACCACCTTAGTAATTGAATTGTATGAAAGCTTAGGTCTTTCTGATTAATTTGGTGTACTACATGTCGTGTAGGAGGTTGGTAGGGAAAATTTTTGAGAAAAATCTAAAAAAAACATAAACTTCGAATTTCTCTTTTTCAACAAGATAATCTAGTCTATTCACCTGAACACAATCAATTTTCATTAATATAGCTTTTTTTATTTGATTTTAATAGATCCAATGTTCAAACTGCTGACCGTCTGCAACTTAACAGTGGCCTAGCCTGTCAATAAACTGTAGGGCATGGCAACAAGGCCATTTGCTCAGTGACATGTTTATATCAGTATCAGTTTCTTCTTTTGTTTCTAAGAAGACCTAATAACTTGTTTATAAATATTGTATATCAATTTACATAGAATTTAAACGCATTTTTTACATATTTCGTCTCTTTGCATCCCGATAATTATATTTTGATAGAATTTATAACCATTTCCGCCAAGTAAGGAAGGACAGGTGTCAACCCTACTTGTAGCACTTTTTTAATTAATTAAGGATATTTTAAAAATATTGTATTGCGAATGTAAATGCTGCTGTACCTATACTTCATATGACATATGAAGTGGAACCTGTTTTATTTTATTTTAGGCACATACTATAATAATGTCAACTTACTAATAACTCATTTAATTTGTTTTTAATCATTATAAGAATACATATCAGAAGCAATTACGAGTAAGATTACGATTTGGAATTTTCAACCATTATACTCGTATAAATTCTTCTATCCGTTAATGTCTTTATCGAAAATGGTATGTATCATTGGAGATAATAATACATTATTTTTTCAATTTTGTAACAATTAGAGGTTTTCTATTAATTCTTGATAGGAAAGATACATTTACAAAACAATAATGCACAAAAAAATTTTATTTTAAAAAATAGTAACAATGAAAGGATTATTCCTAGTCTTTCCACTAGAGTTTGGTATTAGTATGTTCATTAAAAACATTTTCTTTATTTGCAACACAAATTTCAACTACAAAAAAATGAAATATTTAGAAATTTTTATAACATATTAAGGATATTTACAATTTAATAATTGTTTAAAATAGTTTAATACTATTTAACTAAAGTTAAAGAAATGATTAACAAGAAACTTATGACATAATATTTAATGAGTATGTAATTAAACAAATATGTATACTATATCAATATTAAAATTAAATTATGCAATAACTTGAATATTGACAGCTACAATTATTGCAAAATAATTAAAGTGCTTCCTTGATGACTCAGCTGGTTTCAATTTTTTGTCTAGCTTTGGCAAGAATGGCCTTCAGCTCTGTAGTCCTGACGGTTTGATACTAAACAGATAATATATTAATATGTAAGAAACCTGTAAATTATAACAAAACAAGATATACTTACTCCACTGATTGACTTTTGAATGCTTAACTGGGAAAATAATCTTTTCCCTTCATCTCTACCACAAATTCTTTCCAACTCAGGCTTCTGAATGTCAAACAAGTGGTGGCCGGCTACTCCTTTAAATTTATCTTGAATTTTCTGACTAAATCCTTTCTTATTCAACCATTCTTGTACATCGGCTGCACTGGATTTGTTATCAATGTAAGTTTCTGGGGTCTGCTTGATATCTAAATGTCTCTCTTTCGTTCTTTCTCTGACGAGGGTAAGCACACTTGACAATTCTTCTTGCATCCTGTCTTCGACAGAAACTGCCGATTTTATGGATTGCCTTGACGGAGCCCGTTTCAATACAGTTGGAGTTTTTGGTGCTTCTGGAAGAGGAGGAGCTGGTGGTGCAACTGGGGGAAGAGGTGGAGGTGGAGGAGGTGGAGCACTAGATTGTTCTAAAGATAAAATTAATGAGAGATGGAAAGTTAGTAACATTTAAACGGCACATAAAGCTGTAGATCCTTGCGCGAACAGACTAAACAAAACCAGATAAAGATGACCATTGTATGTATTATTTTCCTTGCTAAAAGCAGTTAACATTGCATTTTGATCACTAAAAATACATAAAACAAATAACTTATTGTCGTCATAAAATATGTCAGTCTAGAAAGTGTTTAGTTGTCAGTAGATATAAAGATCGTCAATAGGTAGAGATTAAAATTATTCAAAAATATGGTAAATAAATTTATTTTATATAATGTATACAGTATATTTACTTGTTGACTTCTGTTAGTAAAAAACTCCTACGAAACATCAATTAATAAAATATAATATATACACTTGTAACGATTACTTATAATTCGATTCAGTTATAAAAGTTATTACATAAATTTGTTATATATGTATATGTAATAAGATTAGAGTAATCAAATAATACTAAATTTTCAGAAGAATGATATCAGGTTTGTTGCTTTGAACAATTTCACAAGACAATAGAATATACATGATACAACACACAGTTACAATAAAAGCGGACACATTGGAATGTAGTCGAAACACATAAGCAATGCTTAGAAGTAGCGAAATTCTCCTTTCTTACCAAGCCTCTCATTTCTAATCCAATCTGTATTATTCTTTGATTGTGCTGGATGGTCTTGAGAATTATGTGCTGTGTTAAATACAGGTGACTCCTAAAACCGTATCCGATATTTCGTATGTCAGCCCTATGAATTAGCAAATACTTACAGGTCTTCGATTGTAGTTTTGGGTGTACAATGGATTATTGAAGACATAAGGTGTTACTATGGTATGTGGAACATGTGCAACTTGTCCCCTGCTGTTTCTAGCTTTCCACCACTTTCGACTGTCATCTAATATCTGAAAATTATTTAAATAAACACAGAGATTTGTTTAATCCTCTATATATACCTCAAGATATTCTCCACGAACAACAGTTAATTCCTTATCATTGTTAGCAGTTCTTGGATAAGTAACTTGGACAATATTAGCTCCTCTATTCTGAAGATCTTCTAGGAAACTTTCCTGGTTCCTTCCAAAACCTCTCTCGTCACCACCATTTCTCTCAATAGAATCTACGGAAATATCACTACGTGTGCTGTCTCCCATTGTAGGTGACAAGTCCTTATCTGGCTGGTGACGATGTGAATTAGAATTTCTGTCATACATCAGAATATTGTCTTGGCTCGACGACTGGTAATCATTATAGTCACCACTGTACTGGCTATCGTGTTGATAAGACTTATTTTCTATATTGGAATCTAATTCATCAATGACAGGGTATTCTGGAGACCAACCATCCATGAATACAGGGTGGTATGATGGTACATGCCCTTTATACTGATCTCTAAAAATAAAAATTGTGTAACATCATTACTAATTTTAAATGTTTGTCTTACATAACTTGTTCAAATATTTCTTACCTTGGCATAAGCCATGCACTACCCAATGAATGCCATAATTCTGTTTCTTTACTTGTTACACAGTTCATTAGGAGGTTAACAGCTTCTCTTGTCAGTAGTGGTGCAATAACATTATGCGGCAAATGTTGGTCAAAGTAAGTATCGTGTGATGCTTCAACAATAAGAGCCAAAGGAGTGAACAAGAAGTGAACGAGTTCTGGAGCATTTGGATCATGTATATGCGCCTTTAGTTTAGCCAGAAGGTTGAAAGATAGTTTGAATTTTTGGAAAATATCGATAAATTCTTTTTCAGGTGGTGGTTTTGTTCTCATCGTTAACATACCATCTCCCATGTCTCGCTTTTTGGTTTTTCTGTTTTTTCTTCTACGTTCCAGTTCCCTTGCTGCAGCGGCTGCATGTTGAAGTCTAGCAATAAATTTCTCGATATCATCGAAACAGTGGTTTAGGATTGTTACATCTCTTTCGTACTTTTCACTAGTTGTAGAGCTAGAATCATCGTTGTTTGCGGTAAGTTCGGAGTCAGAACCATGGTAATCTCTTGTCATATCTCTGCTAGGGTTGATAACGTTTTGTGGAGGTTTGTGACTGGGAGGAGGAATGCTACTTTTGCGGCTTCTTGTTAATGCCTTACCCATGCGAAGTTGCATTAAGTCTTCTACAAGGTCTTGAGCCGAAATGCTTTGACACTAATCCAAAAAATAAGAAAGCACAACAAAATTTAAAAATTGTCTATGAGGTTGAGGTTAAAAATAAAAAAAAAATGTTTTAAAGAGATGATTAAAGTAAATTTTGAATGTATATGATAATAGAGAATTTTATAGTAAATATAATATTTAACAAAAAAGTAACTGATCCAATATCTAAATAACTTACAGCAAAAATTGTAAAGACTATTGAAAAATGACTTCTTGTATGCTCTACTTTATGGATGGATAATGAAAATATATATATATGACTCTTAATATTGATAACTGAATTTAAATACAATAAATAGGGATTATTAAATTTTTTTATCTTATCAAGATTGCATTGTTATACTAAATAAAATTATTTTTAGTTATTATGTAGTTACATATGTATGTCTGAATATATAATTATCCCAAATTTGGAATTTGTGTTAAAATACTTACCTGAAATATGTGCATTTCAGGAGGGTGAGATTGATTGGAATTGGTGACGATAAAAACTAGAATATTATTATACATTTCCATAGGATCTTGACTCATAAAGGCTGTAGGTTCTTGTATGGAATTAGCTGGAAACCTTTCCATTACACTCTAGAAAATAAGTCACTTTGTAGAACGAAAATGCCTTGACAAAAATTGCATATCTTGGCATATGATATGAATAATAATATTATTAACTTCAAAGAAGTCAATCCGGATGAATGAAAAGGAATGTAGACTGCAATAAAAAACCAAAGAGGTTTTAAAAATAAAATGTTTGCTTTTATGTGTATTTTTGTAGTACTTAATAATTAATATCAAAACTTACAAAAATATATTTCATTATTTTCTAGAACAAAAACACGGTTAATGGCGTAGGTACCTTCGTCAGTTAAAATACAGCTGTAGACTTTTAAATATTTACAAAAATCTTAACATCTTGACATTATGAATGTATACTGTTTTAAAGAAATGGATATGAAGAAAAAAAGTGTACATAATAAAAGATTTCAGATGGATATCATCATTTCTTCAAATACTGCATATTGCTAATTAAACAATTTTATCTATAACAAATCCATTAAACAATTACATAAGTAAATATTATAGACAGAATGTCAATTTTGATTTAATCTTATGTTTTTCAAATTACATGGTAGATGTATCATTCTTTTTTAAATAACCTTATAAACACTGGAAAAGCCTAATTAAAAATAAATGTGACATGAAATGATAATCAGATGATTAAAAGTATCTGAATAAATCAGTATATAAAATTGATAAGAAAGCCCACCTCTTCTTTTTATTACCTTTATCTATTTTTTATGAACTGATTGCTATTGTGAAGATTTTATTATATACTTCCGTAAAAGAAATAAAAAAATACATTCTGCGCTATAAATTTTTTGGAAGAATCTAATGTTATCTTTAGATTGGGCACGCGTATCTAGATTTGTGTTAATATTCATCCATATACACATGTATCAGCAGATCAATCATCATTTAACTCATTGGGGTTACTTGCAGTGACGTAGCCACTGGGGGGGGGGTTTTGGGGGTCAGAACCCCTCCATGGGTTGGGTTGGTTGGGTCATATAGGTAATGTCTCACTACAAACCTGCAATTACTGTATTCTCCAAGATTTAGAAACGCGGTCAGTGAACTAGATCTCCTACGGAAACCTTACATTAGGACCTGCTACTAACTTCTAATCTTATTTTTGTAACAAATATTGTTCGTACCTGTTTATTATTTACATGTTTATGATGAGATTGTTTTTTTATTTACTTTTTATTGTTTCAATTTATTAAAAATTATTTATTTTTTTTATTGAAAAAAATCTAGTTTGAAATACTTTGTTCACTGACCCCCCCCCCTTGTCAAATTTCTGGCTACGCCACTGGTTACTTATATGTGCATAATATATTTGACCAGTGTTTACATTAAAAAGGATCAATCTTAAAGGTCTCATAAAATATCGAACCAATTTTTGTCGGTGCATATTCCGTTATGATTTTTAAATTAAAAAAGAAACGTCAAAAATATTTGGCTGCAACGTATGTACATTTATGAAATACAGAGAAAATTAAGAGGTCTACAACAGCTTCTACACACAAATGTAAGAGGAGAATCAACACAGATATGTATTGCAATTTGTCAAATATTCGAGTATCTCATATAACACTTGTGCCTAATATAAAACATATAGCATGAGAAAATAGTCAATAATAGTTTCTTGTAGAAATGACGAAAGTAAATAAAAGAGAAAAGAGGTACCTTATTTTTTTAAATATATAATTGCTTCTGCAGCTTACTTGGAATAACATCTGTATTGAAATACACAAATATTACTTATTTGCAAAAATTGTGGCTAAATTGTTTTAATGCCACATTTCATTTCAGTGATACATACAGGCAATCAAATATTATCTGCATCTCTCTAAAAGTGGCGTACATTCCACTGATGTTAGTAGTAATCCGCATATTAATGAATTTATCTATTTCTGAGGAACATCTTGAATAACAATTAAGATGCAGGAATATGTTAGTTTTATAAATTATTCAATGTTGATGTTAAAAATAACTGTAAATTTAAGAGTTCATAACGTAATAGCATAGTGAAAAATTACATTACTGAACATCCAAATACGAAAATGTAATTTTCTTCTGTTGCATCTTTTTTACAATATGGTGTTACTGAATCAAAAGCTCATAGGCTCAACTCAAATTTCTACGAGCAAGTACCTATTGTGCAGGAATTGCACCAATAAAAATAAGTATATATATGTCGACTTAAGGTTTTGTCGTGCCTTTTATAGATAAATAGAAGATAATGTAATTAACTGACTTGACAGCATAATTGAGGCGCTACATACCTATGTAAAAAATACATTTGAACAAAATAAGGTGCGCTAAATCTCAAGTTAACAATGTTGTAGATCTCGAGATAAGCTGGAAATCGGCACATTACAATCAGCATTTTTATCTTTGATGTATGTACGACAATAGTAGGTACACATCATCTAAAATTTTAATAAGCTTGCTAACATTGCAGTTTTTAAGTTTAAAACACCTATTAATTCATTAAAAAAATGTACTTACACCAGTCTCATAGTCCATAATCAAAACCCAAGAATTGTCTAGGCAAAGTTGCATTTTCTGCGACCAAATTCCATTGGTTTTTTCCAGTTGTAACAGTCTTCGCATTCCATCAGCAGGATAAATAATACCTGTCTCTTTGGTAACAGTAAATGTAGCCAAATGCTCAATAATATGAATTGGTTTTCCCACACCATCGTTAATTCTATCATCCCTATCCCTATCTATGTCCCTATCGTCCCCAGAATATCCATTACGGTACGCCATTGTTCTGTTTATTAGTATTTCTTACTCCTGGAATGAAATTTGTAAATAAACCTGTTGGAACATCACACCGATGTTTCTTCAGAAATAAGTGATGCTAAACTGACAGGTGTCGTAGATATTAACAAAATTAACATCGTGGTAAAAGGTTTATCACGTTATTTATTATCAGAATATTTATAGATAGTCAAATTGACGCTGTTTGTTTTGATTAATATTTATTCCTCAATTGTTCAATGCAAAACGTTATTAGATATTTGTACAACATTAACCGTAACATCACCATTTGGTCATGGCTGTTTTTATTAAATTAAAAGTAAATTTAGTATTTTAAATATCTGTGTGTACTACGGATTAGTTCAATTTTGTTTATTGTTAAAATATTTGCACGTTTAATCATACATAGTACGTAGATCTTTCTGTACAATTGCATAAAAACGATGTGAATGTTTTGATAAAAAAACAAATACGTGGGGTATACATTTTTTTGGGGATATCCCAATTTTTATGATTTCATATAGTACATATACTTATTATATATTATAAAAAAATTATCTACCTCATGATGTGATAGATAATTCGAGAAAAGAAAAACTTTATTTGATAAACTAAATTTTAATCTTAAAAATAATTCTATTTATGAGAATTATCAAAGTTCAAATTTATATCCGCACGCACCAATCTGGAATTTGTTTATACACCTAATGGTGCCATATATTTTGAAAGGAAAATAGGTATTATAATTTATTAGGCAAAGGACGGCAAAAGTTGTGTACATATTTTCATAAGCAAATTTATTTGGTATGTAACACCTTAAACATTAATTCTCAGAATAAGTGTTTATATTAGTCATCATCAGTCATCACCATGTAGACATTTTACTTCCAAACAATGCATATCTTTTTGAAGGCGGCAAAATAAGTAGGATTCGAAAATATAATGAACTTTTTTTATGTAGGTACCTAATTCCTAACTTGTAAATTAACGAGAAACTCTTACAAGGAGAATTTTATAATTAGAATTAAAAACTCATGCCGCCTTGTTTGATTTGCAAGTATTCGTGTTAAGGCTCCTGTACACGTATGGCCAACTAGTTGGGCCAACGTGTACAAGACCATTTGGCGTACTTGATTGGTAACTTGGTTGCTGGCCAGCTGAATGTTGTCGGTATTTTGTGCACACATCAAAAGATCTTGGCCCAATCCGCCAACAGCGTTGGCTTCTTCTTCAGTTTGTAGTTGCCGTTTAAGCGGAAAGGGTAGTGTTGCGGCGTAATAATTGTATTTACGAGCTACGATGGCAGTATCGAAATGAGTTGAAGAGTGTAGATTTGTACCAGAATGAACCAATATGGAATCCTAAACATAAAAATAAGAAGAAATCGCCGCGACCGCGATAGTTTCTACATCTATGCCCGTTGAATGGCCAGTACAGAATGAGCAACGTGTAAGCAGTGTCCTCATTATTGACCCAAATCATTGGCCCAACTAGTTGGCCAAATGTGTACAGGAGCCTTTAGTTTTATAAACTCTAAAGTCGGTTCCACACATTCGAATATTTGTCACAAATATTTGGGTATTTGGCAATAAACGAATATGTGTATTGGGCGTTTAAAGACAAATATTCGCGCAAAAAGACATATTCGGCAAATAGATTTCCCGCTTATGTCGATAAATACAAGCAAACACAAATCAAAGGCGCTAATATTTGCAATCTATTTCAATACATACATTGGCAAATATAGGGATGTTCATTTGCCAAAAAGCAAATATGCGGCATCTGAGACATGACAAAAAATTTTGTATTTGAAGTCGCCTTTGAAGTTAACTGCTTAATACATTGATGGTCCACGATGTAGAGCGAAATATACATTTAATTGTAATTTGTTTAGTATATCTTAAAACTTGGATAACTGATTAATTAGATTAAATAAGTTACCTGATACCTATGCTGAATATCATATAAGTGCAATTACTTTTGTGTAATGCAATTAAAAGGATAAATACATCTGTACTACTTATCTTAACGTTTTATCCTAATTAAGATTTAACTTGTGATTTAATCTATAGGATAATATGAATCGGTATGAATCAATTCATCGAAATTCATCAAGTGATTAAGTACTTAGCTGTTACTTCATGATTAGCGTCCCTATGCCTACCATATTGTGTATCACCAGTTCTAGGGAACTAGTAATGTTGGTATATTTATTAATGTTTGCATTCATACGAAATTACATATTATCAATGGCGTAGCACTGGCAAAATACTTCCACCTCGACATCCACCAATGGAGGGCGGGCAAAGAAACTGGAAATTTTCCAAAATCGAGAGAAAAAGAAGCATTTTTTAATGAGATTTAAACATTATGATTTATTTTGCATGTAGGGCCTCTAATTCAAAATTGCTCACGACCTCATGAAGGTATAATACAACATTACTGATTACATCGACGTAAATCACCGGATATGACGAATGCCCGTACTAGCGTAGGTCTTTTGACCCAAGAAATTACTAAAATTAGAGGGCAGAAACCTTTTTCTCAATGCTATAATAAATTAAAGTGTATGTAATTATATATTATAATTAAAAGACACCTGTAAAATGTCATGGTTCGATCTTAATTTTTTTCTGCAACTGGTACTTCATTTCTTGCATTATCGAATACAATTTTTATACTGCTTTAAAATTTAGAAATTCAATTGATACAATATACATACATAGCAAAGGCCGTGTACGCAGAGTAACTTTATATGATTTTTATTTTTTTTATAATGATTATACCTACTTGACTGAGATTCGAAATCCATGAAACGCTTTATAGTTTACGATGACATGGCTTCATTAATAAAACAATTAAATGAAGGAAATGGTTGAAGAAATAGTATGGTTACCCGTCATTTAAATTGTCAGATATCAATTAGTACATATAACATTAAATATAAAATGTAAGAAAATTAACAATGGAACCCACTGAAAGTATGTAGGTTGTTGTATGCTCAATTTATTTAAATAAAGCATTAAAACTATAAAGGTAATCGCAGTAACACATATTCTAATAAAAACCCTATTTAAACAACATTTGTTTTATGGAATAAAAAGATAATAGATAAGATAGTTACGCTCTTTATGAGAATTTTATGTGTGTCATCAATTCTTTCGCAGGAATGTGAGTAATAACAAGAGTGCCGTCCTTGGCAAAAAAACTATTTATTCAAGCACCTGTATAAGTTAATCATAAACAAATTACTTCTACCTACATATCTGCAGAGCCTACCTTTGATAGGGGACGAGAAGCAGATGCAGATCAACTGCTAAAAATTTATGATTTCGCAAACAATAATAAAATACGTGAGAATGTAGTACGACCTTAGTGGAAAATTTGATATTTTTTAAAAATAGATGATATATATACACAGTACCCGCTTGTAAAATCTGTGGATGGTAAAAATTAAACAGAGTTTAACTAATATTAATATTTCATTTAAGTTTCGCCACACCTTTGTCCATATACCGAATGGAATGTATGGAATGAGGTAAGAACGCCAGGTATTTTTAATAAATGCATTGGACAGGTACCTACATACATAAAATTAGGATACCTTCGGTAGGACTATCTGTACAAATATTTATAAGTACTTAGGCAGGTAAATAAAAATGCAAGTAGCGAGAAAAATTTAAAAGCAAAAATTGACGAAATTGGTGACAGCCATTACCAGAAATCCAAGAAATTTTAAGGACCGCTTATACACTAATTAGAAATAGTTATTGTAAAAAGGATGTTATGTTAAAAAAGATTTACAGTAACCTGAAGACATATGCAGAATATAAAATATAAAGCCACCGTGGCGTACAGTACAAGGTATACGGTATAGGAACAAAAACAGTTAAATATACCAAATATGATCGGTGATTAAAAAAATTCTTACCTATTACTGGCTTAGTATTCCATGTTTATAAAGTGATACAGCATAAACAATAACATATTTCACTACAAATTTTCTGAAATAAAACTAACAATACATTGCCATACAAACAGATAACTAACTAGACGAACTATAGGTACCTCACGCTCCCACCTGACAGGTAAGTAAGATAAGTCGCTGAGTCGAGCTCAAGGCACATGCGTAGAAAAATGAGTATACTACCTTTAACAACCTACCTGTAGCTCTCTCCATAATTATTTGCGCCGCAGGTGAATTTTTAAAATAATTTATTGATAATTCCGTTTTTAAAATTCCAATATCTGGTAATGATGCACTTATTTTAACAAGCATTAAGGACTGCTATAAGTGGTACTGATGATCATGAAATTATATATTTTAGAAAATCCGATTTGAAAAAATTAAAAAAATAGTTTTATGAAAATTTAATATTATTACTTATATCGGCTCATAAATTCCAAATATGTTTCTATAATGACATTTAGATGCAATCATTTAATGAACTTTCCTAGTTGAGTGTTGCGTATTTAGGATTAGGCAAGACCAACATACAAAATGATCTCATAGTTGCTAATAATGTTTATTTTTTTATATCCATATTGTTTTCAATGCAATATCTGAATGATTTTTGTAACAAACAAAAATGATCGAACACAAATGTTTTTTAAATTTTTTACAGTTTTGAACTTTATCGTTGCCAAGCAGAATGCAACGTTAGATAACCAGTTATACAGCAATGGCCCCTGTTGGTTCTATATCTTGCAGGTTGACGACAGCTTTTTTTAATATTTGGAGTGTGTCTGTGGTTCTACATCTAGCACAAGACTTGTTTATTATTTTTTACTTACATAACTGGTTTCGTAACAATATCTTGACACTATTAAATCCGCTCTTCCGTCAATTATAAAGTGCTGTTAATTATTAAGCATATTTTAATAACACTCAAATGGAATACCTTCTACAGTTATTATTTTTTAATGTAAAAGTAATTGTTCATTAACTCGATTAAGCAATGCAAAATAACAGTTTTATATTTAATTTAAAGGCGTTGCATTGCATTGTTTTTACCGTATTTATTTTTGAAAAAATATAAATTTTTTATTTATTTTTTTAACAGCAAACAGTATGGCCAGCTAGGTATGTTTTGGTTATAAATAAAAGATTTTAATTAAAACTGTAATTTTCAAAATATGAATGTTATGTTACAATTACCGAAAACTTGAAATATGCGGTGGTAGAACAAATTATATATTACTGTATCATATCAGAGACTTTCACAAGTATACTGACACTCATGGATTTTTTTTAGAACGGATGAATTTATGTCAGAAAATTTTGTACTTTAAAAGTGAAAGAAGTTACTCAAAATTGATTTTGTGACAAATAAGTTAATTGTAACGTAACACATTCCACCACTTGCCCCTTCAATTAAAATAAATATATATTCACACCCCAGAGATTTCTTATTATCATTGGCGCATTCGCCATAGTTTTAAATTATAAGGAAATCTTAAAGTATGATTTTAATTTATAATAACTGATGATATTGTGGATTCTTGTTATTGAAATTTTAATTGCCATCACATCAAGATGCGTCACACACGTTTTCGAAGAAAAACATTAATTAACCAGCCTTAAAGAAGAGTTCTCTGTACTTAATAATCTTTCTATGCAAATGTGAATTGATTTATAGAAAAATGCTATTCGTTTCAGGAAATTATGCTTATACCCTTACATTATACCATCAGGTTCGCTTCAATAACCACTAATATTGGAGGAAATGAAGCTAATGTGGATGAAGAAAACAGGAAAGAAGACATAAATAAATGAAGCAGACAGTAATAGTAGGAGGGAAAGAGACAAAATGTATTCTGTGATACTTGTGTGAGTATTTTTTGTATTGGTCTGAGTTCACTTATACGACAGGTAAAACCAGGTAGGCTTAACTATCAGACTACACAGCTTTATGAATGCTAGTAGTATTTGAAAGTGTACCGAGTGTAGCCGAATGTTACACGAGGCCAACTAACAGTAGTTGACTGCACTGCTAAACTCGAACTGATGTATTTTGTCGTAGTGAGTTGTGACTAGATACGAACATGGTAAATAGTGCAAGCACTTTTAGTTTACAAGACTTTTAAAAGAAAACATTAATAAAACTGTTTAAGAACTGAACTTTGTTGATATTTTAGTGACTTGCGTGGTTATTTGTGGGTCTGTTATTAACTTTTAGTGGACTTTTCAAAAGTTTTTGTTGATGTTGACGTTCTGCTCTCAAAGTTTGTGTTTGGAAAATGACCGTGCGTCACCACAGATTCTGGGTCCTCAACATATATAATAATTTTAGGTAAGACTCTTATATCAGTTATACAATCATTCGCTGACTATTTTTAATTTTAATCCATTTTACATTGACGCCTATGTAAGAGGTTAAATAGGGAACATTTCTTAATGGTTCTTTAAGAGTTCTTCAATTAAATTATATAAATTGTTACTGGGCCTACACACATTCATTATGCAATTTGGTTTATTATTCTGTTTTTTGGAACGAACTAAATATGTAGGCACTTAAATCTATCGATATACACTTTCTCTTCTAGTTTTACCTATATATATCTAGTTACAGATAGTATTAAAATTCAAACTTACAGATACAATATATGATAATATATGCTTGTTCAGTTATTTTATAATTACTGTTTATTTCATATAAGTAATTTTATTAGTAAATGTAAAACAATTTATTATAAGATCATAAATGCTTAATTTAAATGTGTGTGGATATAAGTACCTATGTAAATTGTTACTTACTTTGTATTTTTGTAAAATATTTTATTTATAAACTGTGTGTATTAACTTAATTATTAAATTGCTTACGATAATATTTTCTGAGAAATTAAATTGAAGGAAATGCTTTTTTCAATTATTTAATAAACAAAATTATTTCGTGTTTAAAACATTATATTTGCCTCTAAAACTAGTTTGCTGGAACTTATTAAAACTTTCTATTTAAGGATTTCAAGTCATGAGTTTTTTGTTTTGTTGTCGCTATCATCGTAATGTTCCGTTTTGTTTGTAATGGTCCATTAATTATTTTGTATTTAAATTTATCTAAAAAGCAGTTTCCAGTTATGCACCATAAAACTAATACAAATCGTGGACGATATTTTAACAGTAATACCCGACAAGCAAGTAATGTATAAAGCCATCACTATTAACAAGCCGGACGAGTTAACACTGTTAGACACTAAACTGTTATATCTATCCTATTTCAATTTTGCTATGGATTAGAACCACCAGGATATTGAAAACTTAGCCCTGTAACCGAAATGTACTCGATTAGCGGGAAAAAAAAAGTTATATAACACCTTGTTCCATAATAAATTTATGGTCATTATTTCAAAGTTATTGGCCCTCGTTAATCCAAATAAAATAAATACCTACTTAGTACAAGAAAATAAAAAGTTAGTATTCTTACACCATTTAGAATGTAGTATATATTTTGCGCAAATGTAATATAAAATATCATTGTATAACCCTCGGTATAACTTTAGTATGTATTATATAATTCCCTCAATTGCGGTTGTGTTGCTAAAGAAAATAATAGCAGTTACGCGAGTAGGTATTATAGAAAATGTCTAGGATTAAAATTGCTAACTGCAGCAGACGATGTACGAAGAAATAAGAAAACCCACGAAGACAATAGACGGAAACGACAGACAGAACAAAGAGCTGAAAAAAATCACATAGGGGGTCGATGCTCATGCTCATGAGAGAACAAAGGGCAGGGAAGGGTAGGAATATGAGAAATTATATTATTTATAAGTCTATTTTTATTTTCAACTAATAACCGGTGATAAACCAATTTAAATGATTTCTAAAAATTTTCATCAATTCTCATCAAGTAAAGTTTTTGTTTTTTGATATTTAATATCAAACAAGGTATATTAATGTCAAAAGTATCTAGTTAAAATCTTAAAGATCTATATATAATGATAAAGAGCTATCCAGAACTAAGTTCTACATATAAAAGGGTGAAAATAGACATTTAAAATTACTGTCTAATAAGAGGAAACAGCACTATCAAAATCATGTTTCTGATTCAAATGATATAAAGGCACTATGGAATGTAGTATCGGAATTGACTTGTAAAAATAAATGACACACTGATAATATCTGCATCAAAATTGAGGGCGATACAGAAAATGATCCTGAAGAGATAGCCAATTACTTTAATGATTTTTTGTAAACGTATCAGTAAAGTTAATTAATCAAATACATCCTATACTCCTGTAAATTATGGTCCTAACAATGGTCGTAATTTTGTTAATACTAACAGTAGGTTTCTATACCTTTTCTTAGAAGAAGAATTAGTCACTTTGCTCAATTCATGTGGCTAATATGATATCCCTGTATTTTTAATAAAAAGAGTGTTAAAATTAATCATAAATCTAATGACATTTCTAATAAATTTTTCATTCAGTTCGGGTCTATATCCTCAAAATTTTAAATTAAATAAAGTGATACCGTTGTACAAAAGGAAAAATCCTTTATTATTGAAGATTTATCGACCTGTATCCATGCCCAATAGTTTATCAAAAATTTTTGAATATGCCTATTTGGACAGGTTTAATTTTTGGAAAAAAAAAATAATATATGCTCAGACTGTCAACATGGATTTCGACCGCTAAAATCAACAAGTACAGCTATGTTTGCTTTTTTCAATTAAATAATTGATTTTTTTGACGCAGGAGACAGCCCGGTTGCAATACTATTTGGGGGTTAGAGGAATTACGGTACTTTAAACTGGCTAAAATCATTTTTACCTGATCGTCATCAATTTGTGTCTTTAAATATGACAAGCAATAATCAGACATCGCAGTTTAAATCAAAAATTTTGTTGACATTGGGTCCCACAAGGGTCTATCCTGGGCCCTATATTATTTATCTTATATATTAACGAAATTAATTCTGCAAAGTGGTGTCATCTTACTGCTTATGCGGATGATGTTGCGTTGATAATTTCTGACAAGAATCATGACGTTTTAATTCGTAAATGCTCTGCTGCTTTAAATAATGTTGTAAGCTATCCTAACAATTATAACCTTTTTTAATGTCGAGAAAACTAATTTGTTACAAATTCATTACCAAAAAAAGTAGATAATATTACTATTAAAGTTAATGACACTTTTTTGTCTTCTTCGCATGATGCAGTACGATTTTTGGGTCTTTATGTCGACGAGAATTTGAATTGAAAACATCACTGTGATAAGTTAGTTTCCAACTTAAATAAATTTCTGTTTTTAAATTTACGAACAGTACTACTGCAAAATCAACTTTTCTGGGCTGGCTCGGCTTCTAGTTCTACTGTATTAATTAATATGTATTTATGTATTTAACAATGTTCACTCATTTATATTAAATCAAGATATTCACAGTTACAATACATGTCATAAACATGACTTTTATTAATTAAAGTTAATTTTATTGTAACCAAAATGTCTCCAAATTACAACGGGCTAGAAGTATTTAATCGTCTTCCAAATCATTTAACATCAGCTCAAAATATAAAAAAGTTTAAAAACATCTGATAGATAAGGCTTTTTATTCACTGTCAAAGTACATGTAATTTTATATGTATATGTGCATTAATCTCTTAAATGTCCCGATCTGTTGATGTTTTATATAGGTACTGACTTTAGAAAATATATGTATATATGTTTCTAATTCTTATTTTTATATATGTAATATATTGTACTCTATTTTATTATGGTGGGATATAAAAAATATTGGTTTGAATCAATATACTTGGTTATGTCTAATAACAAATGTAAATATACTTATGGCGACATTTTACAGCTTTTGAACTAAATAAAATATTTAATTTCTGAACACATTAAATTTCATGGTCCGCCATTTTATTTCTGACATAAAATTTTCAGCGCCGAAGCGTTATTATAGTTAACTATAAAACGCAATAAAAAAAAATTTACTATTCCATAAAATTATGCTGATCAGTAATGACGCGTCTCGCATAATATCTTATTACTATTAAAACCGTTTATGTAGCATAGACATACGCAGACTCGGTTAAAATTTTTGTCACGATCCTGCATAAAACCTACTAACAAAAGGCTTTCTGTGTCGGCGTATCTTGTTCAAGAAACTTTTAATGCAGCAGACAGTAGATACGATTTTAAAATAAACCATCAGCGTAATACTAATAGAAACTCTAACTTGGAAAACGTTAGTAGACGCCCAGTTTTCATTTTAGAATAAGCTCTAAAGTTTGCTGTTTTAAACGTTATAAACTATATGTTAAAACTACAAGACTTTTCTTTTTCTTTTTTATTGTATCTATAAAAGGAAAAGTAATGCGAAAGATAAATTAAAACAGATTTAAAGCATTTTAAATAACCCGTATAGATTTTAATTAGATATGCATGGATCAAGTGAAAAGCAAATAGAAATTTGAACAAAATGTGGGTAAACAGTTTTCCTTATAACCTATTCCGTAATCGCATTAGGTAAAACAAATCGTGACGCTGAAAATCAATTGTTTCTTTATATTATCTTGATATCATACGGCACTGTGTATCCAGTGTGAAATTTGACAAGACGTATTTTTATTGCTAGACATTAATTTTTTGTTTAAAAAATCGGCATGGCGTATTTCCCAGCTATTAACTTTTTGTATTTCAAACTTTCCAATTGACGGGAGAATCATTCGCGGTATAATTATGTCATTGTGATTAAAATGATTAAAACAATAACGATAGAACTTCCTGTTGAACGTGGGATGCACATTATTTTTTAATCAATTAGGAAATAGATTTAAAATTCCGTTGCGATATCAATAAATTCCTGCTTTTTTATCAAAACGCAAAAAGCAATGTTTTTGTTTAAAACCCATTTGAACATAATCTAAGTGCATGTACACTCGTTAGAGAAAATTTTAAATTTGTATTATAAAATTAGTTCGTATTTTTCATCATGGGAATCACCAGTATCGACGTAAAACGGATTCTGTGAATTTACATTTCGTTCTAAATTTTATTAGTTTATTTATACCCTCCGCTGTTTATATGAAAATTTAGAAGAAAATGAATAACGAATTAGCATTCTTTTTCGTGGTAAAATATACATTTTTAAACATACTCTAAACCTCAGCTGTTAAATGTTTTGTGTTTATATTTTAGATCTAACCGTAATACACGAAAAACTAGTTTTTGATTACTTTACAGGCCATTTATTTTGTAACATTAATAAAATAATTAGTTCAGATCTTATCAAATAGTAGTTCAGTTTACTGAAAATTAGGCACTTAACAAGTCTAAATGTTAATGTATTTTCATTTTTAGACAAGAATAATTTACTTTTTTCTTTATTTACTTGATATAATGAATGAAACCCAGTGTGGTACACAGCGGAAATATGTTGACGTTAAATAAACGTAACGAACATTTGTATAAAACTTACCATCCAAGGAACCTTTAATGATGGACGGAAGTTAATACCACAAAAAAACTAAACATCATAACGTTAATTATCACAGTGGTTTTATATTTCCAAACCCACTGTATCCTATAGTTATTTGATAAGTTCAGTTTTGAATTACTTTACTTACTTTATTGGTATAGGATATGTGAAAGGTTATGAGGTAAAAATATAATAATTGTAAGTGTAAATTTTAATGATTATCTGTTTAAAAACCTGACTTACCAAGTTGATTGCACCGAGTCTGAGCTCTAAAAACCAGAAAGCAGGAAGTACTGTAGTAATAGTAAAGACTGGATGCATTTAAAACGGAAAAGATGTATACGAGTTCCAAGTCATTGAACGTTTTATTGAGATTCATTTGCAAGGAAGGCTTTTTATAATTTTGTACTTTCGAAATCGAGTTCAAATCGGACTTTTAAGAAAATTAGAATTTGAAACTGGTTGCTAAAAAATAATATATTGCTAAGATTAGATTATGTTGAATTTGAGTAAACAGTCAATAATTGCAAAACTGAGAAAATATCTACAAAATCTTAAAATAAAAACGCATAATATGAATTTTTACGTTACGTTATTAATTTTGTAGACTTCAATGCGAATATATAAATATAATGATTTACGTCAAGTAGCGATTTTTAAAAATACATTAGAAACAATCACAAAAAATTGTACGTAGTATAAATATATTTTTAACTATGAGAAACTTTCATTTTGTTTCTTGTTTCTGTGTGGGTATGAGACAGTGCGACGAACTGCACCTATTAAAAATTTAATTTCACTCGCATTTAACAAAGTTGTTGTAATTTATTTTTTGTGTAACACAATCTGATAGCTTTTCAATTATTGCAAATCCATATATGTCGTATGTTCCTCGTGTAGATGTTAATATTTGGCAGTTATGTGGGCGACGATTATTGTGGTTGGCAAAACTGTACAGTTATGGAGTGTGGGAAAATCTTGCTAAATGGTTGATTCATTTTTAAAGAACTGCGGCGCCAATGGCACTTTTTCTTGTGTCTTTTCTAAACGGTAATCTAATCAAAAAATTATTAACTTTATCAGAATGATCGAAAGGTAGGGAAAAAATCTTCCGTTCGTTTCAAAATCACGTTTGGGAATACTTCCAGGTATTTGATCACTGACATCAATGATTTCGGCTCAAAAAAGTAATAAATTAGAGTTGGGGTCCCTGGCTAATCCCGAAATTTACTATTGTCTGAATCATGCGCCTCTACTAAGTGCGGACATTTTGGTGATGAAACACGTTTTTCGTGTGAAGTATCAATATAATTTTCAGTATAGGGTTTCTAGGTAACAAACTATGGCTTTATATTTTAATTTAAATAGAATTACATACGCCTGACCAAGTAAAAAGGAAAACTTGTTTCGAGACTGTCGCCGTAGGGCAAAACCACTACCAGTATAATGATCTTATATCGCTTTAAACACAAGTGGAACGGAGTGTACAGAGTAGGGTTGATAAATTTACTTTAATTGAAGTAAACTAGTCTTTTGTAATAACAGCTATAACTCACTCCACAGATACTTCTGAACTTCGGTACTTATAAATTTTAAATTTCATAACATCTTTATACCGCCCTATTGACTGTAATAAGTTGTATATATATACCAGAACATAATAAGCACTGGATATTCCAATTCTAATTTAAAATATACAGGGTGTTTCAGGCGGAGATTTACATACCTCAGTATGTTAATCTACGTTAAATTTTAAGCAAAAAATTCCTATGAACATAGGCCTGGAAACGTTTCGTTTAGGATATACAGGATGTCAAATTTAAAGAAATTAATTACATTTTCTTTAATAACTCTCGACTACTTTGAGTTAAATTCATGAAATTTTATTTGCGGAGGTTTCTTGGGATGGGAAATTATACACAACTGGCTGTATCTCCAAGACGGCGCCATAAACGGCCATTAGGATCTTTTTAAATCGCTTCACTTTTTTGTACCTCGTTATATGTTATTTCGGAATAGAAAAACATTTGCCCCTATCTTTTCTACTTAAGAAATGTACAGTTTATTGAAGTCTGTAGGAGCAGCCGTTTCCGTTAAAAACTCACCTAAAGATGATGATGCATGCAAATTATGTATTAGAGTGCTACCTTACTTTTATCTAAAAAACAAGGTATAACACTTTAAAAACTAAGAACTATTAGTTTTTAATTAAAATAGCCTGAATTTTTTGTGAGAATAGCAAACATAAAATCTCTAAACAAAATGTACAAAACCTGACAAAAGCTTTCGATTCAATTTGCATGCATCACCACCTTTAGATGAGTTTTTAATGGAAACGACTGCTCTTAGAGACTTCAATAAGGTGCACATTTTTAAGTAGAAGAGGTAGGGGAAAATGTTTTTCTATTCCAAAATGACATACACCGTGGCACAAAAAAGTTGAAGCGATTTAAAAGGCTCCTATTAGGCGCCCTCTTGGAGATACAGCCAATTGTGTATAAAATTTGAATTTCCCGTCCCAAGAAACCTCCGCATACAAAATTTCATGAATTTAAGAAAGTAGTCGAGAGTTATTAAAGAAAATGTAATAATTTTTTTAAATTTGACATCCTGTATATCCTAAACGAAGCGTTTCCAGACCAAAGTTCATAGGAAATTTTTTGCTTAAAATTGAACGTCGAATAACAAACTGAAGTACATCTCCTCCTGAAACACCCTGTACTTATACGTTTTGTTAATACATAATTGTGTTGGTTATATTTTTTATTATTGATAATGCTGGATATTAGGCCTCCCTGCAAGTAACTGCAGACAGCCCTAAACCGACTTTTCGTAAACGTAGATGATCACGACATGTGACTAATATAAAACAGAAGGGGTGAATTCATAATAAGTTCCGCATAAGCGTGCGGGGTATTAAAACATGAAAAATTCAAAAACGTATACACACATAGATCAACTGGCATTACACGGATTTAGCTTACTGCCTTTTATCTTTCAGGATTAGTCATCTAGGGGATATATTGCACCTTAATTTTACATCAAGATATGCACTTGTATTCGTCGAACTAATTGATTTTCTTGTGTAACAGCGAATGATGATAACTTTTGTTTTTATATGAGTAGGTATCAAATATGCCGTCAAATTCGCAATTTGTTCCTGAAACGTATAAATAATGACTACGAAAAACTGGCGGGAATTATTATGAAAAGACGTAACCGATATTTCAGCATAGGTTTCAATTTGTTACATCTGTAAGAGAAAAAGTAATTTCGCAATTCAGTCAGTTTTCCAATCTCCTTCAGTGATAGCATCACGTAGACAAAACAAAAATAACCAAAACAAATAATGGCCGTACTGTGGTTTATTTATTATTTCCATTCTTTCTTAAATTAAATTAACTCTTATGTTTCTTATTCAGCAACAGAATAAGAACAATACCTAACATATCGCCAATATAAAAAGAGGGCGGTCAGAAAATCGTCTTGTCTTTTTTTTTCTTTCCGCCTTCTAAACTTATGTAACAAGCATAATTTATGTTTTGTCATCTTTTATATAAAGCCGACTAGGATAGGAAAAACTTGACTTTATAATTTAGGACTATTGAATAATTCAATTTATGAATATTTTCCTTCTAATTAAATCTCAACCCAAATGAAGTCCAAGGTTATAACGGACTCGAGTCTGGTGAACTGAGAGGATAACCAAATACAATAAAATATAGTTCTTTTGAAATTAATTTTACTATCCCTGAATTTGTTATATTATTAAATTATCCAGTGACTTTTATTATCTAGTGGTATGTTGATATTTATGTAAAAAAGATTCGTCGGATATATTTTTTCTAGTTTAAATGTATGTAGAATATCGTTAAAACGTGAGAACATTTGATTGTTACTTTATAACTAACAATAGAGATTACGTGTCTAATATTCAATTTGAATCTAAAATTTTATTACAACTTCCTTTGTATAAATATTCAGACATACAATATTTTAAACCCTTAAAAGTGTGGTAGTTCTGTTGGTAGAGGTTATTTAGGGAGACCTACTGGGTTTTCATCTGTGCACTTTCTCAACTTACAGAGCCATTTTGCTCATTTTTTTTCCAGTTGAAATTTATACAAAGGAAATAAACCAAGTGGAACTAATATATATATAGCAACTTGGTATAATGAAATTAGACTTACGTATGGAGACAAAAATAATTACTATGAGTAAGGGACTCGAATTAATCTAAATATATCGAAAATTTACCTCCTTTATGTATCATATGTCTGTATAGAATATAAAATTATCCACACAAACAGCATATGTTCTATACTGCCCTCACTGTCGAAGGATAGGGATTTAGTTGATTTCTAATATTGGTTAGTATACAATGAGGTCTAAAAAATATGTAATAAACTATAAAAAGATATGAAATTCTAATATATTGGACTGCTCGGCAATTATTTTTACCTAATTTTGTTTTGCAAAGTCGGCAATTTTTTTATAAAATAATTTTAAGAATAGTCTATTGTACCGATTATACGAAATTTTAAGAATATTTCGACCTTCATTATAGCTGAATTAAATTCGTTTTATCGATTTAAATAACTTTTCGGGTCGAGGCATGCGAAAAGAATTACGTGCAAACCAACTGGACGAAATTAGAGTACTTGTACCCTCTTGAAGAACTCTATTTTTAAAATTAATGATAAAAATACATTTCATGAATTTGTTAGTGTGAAAAGTATATGTTTATTTTAGGATAGCGTTCGAAGTGTAGCTGTTGAAACTGCGTCCAAAAATATAAAATAATTATTACAACACCAGACGCTAGACTAGTCTGGCTATTCTCAGTTCAACCAGTTTTCAGATTTGATAATGTCACTCATTTTCGCTGATGCTTTACTGTTTCAATGAATTGGAAAATATTTGGCAGTTTCGAGTGTTTTCTTTTTAGTTTTTTATTTTTAGAGGAGCATTAAGTGCAAGTACACATATGCTTTAAGAAACATTTCTATTAAATAAATCGCAAGAAACCAAAACAGTCTGTCATTCAGTAAAAACTCTCAAACAATATTTTTAAAAAATACTCTCAAGTTCATTCAGAAATAAATTTGTCCCAAAACTTTTTTGTTACATTAAAAAATGCTAAAAAGTAGCCTCAGCATAATTAACCAATCCAAGTACCCAATTATTGCAGTCCTATTAGTAACTTTGATTACTTTGTAATTATCATTGTATGAAACATCAGTGACATTTTGTAAAAGATTATACTCCAATGTTTCCTAATGAGTAAAAGTTTTGGGGTCAGTCGGACAGATCTTGCAAAGATCTCATGCAAGTTCTAATTGTCCTTAGTTCATTTTTGTAATCTTAAAATATCTACTAACGTTTCATATTACATTACCACATTACACTTAAAAAAACAAAATTATACGCACGCATAACATCGTTTAATGAAAATGTATTTAAATAAAAACTGTTGACGTAAGATTTATCTTAACTTATTTTTAATGTACAATGAAATAGCTATTAAGCTATCTAAATTTATAACGGACATATTTCATTAGCTAAGTAAATTTAATAAAAATAAAATTTCATAGAAAATTAAAAGCTGCTATGACGCACGATGTGCGAGCCATTTTCTACACGCATATTTCTTCGCCTACTCTACATTATGACGCTTCACTTTAAGCACCGAAACAATGTGAAATTGAATTAATTAATTTCACCTGTAAGACACCCGGTTCGCATTCATAAAATCTGTCATGGCAGATGTCACACACCCACATAGAGAATTGCAAATTTTGCGGTTCCTTTGAATAATAGCCACGATTTTGTCGTTTCGAAATATACACAATATCTATGCTACATACAGTAAATAACGCCTAAAGCATTTATATATAAATATACATTTAAAATTCTTATGAAATCCGCAGCCATTGTATGACGTCATTTATTAGTACGCCGTTGTTGTGGCGCGGTGTTTAAAAATATCACTTGATTAAAAAAAGAGTTTGTAAAAACTTTGTTAGAGATAGAGTTGACATATTTATAGGTGGTACGCTAGTCTACAGAGGTTAGAGATGTAAAATAATAGCTTAAACTCAACTCAACTGTACCTTGTTTAAATAATAAATAATATATTAACCACTTACTAATAAGTAATGTCATCAAAATATGCAACCCAACATACAATATAAAACATGATTTTGTGGTAGGTAATGTTTGTGATTTAAATATCAAAAGATACCAAAATATGAAGATTTAAAAAATGTATTAGTGGAGAATTTTGTTTCATATTGTTGTAAAAGCTATGAATTCCAGTAACTAGAAAATTAAGGAAATTAGTGTTAAGTACCTATATGTTTAAGGAGTCGATGTAGACACTTTTAAAGTTGAATGTATTTGACTTACTGGAGGTATTTGTTGGAATAAAGCGCTCAAAAATGATTTATATTTGTAGAACCACTCTGTTGTAGCACTCTACCTATTATAAAAGAGATAATGTATCAATTACTGCTAAGGTTCTTGGATCGACTTGGCTTTACTACTGGTACAGCGGTCACTATAAAGATTAGACAACATCAAAAGTTTAATTGCTCTCAGAATAAAGGTAATAAAACTATTGGTCAAATTGATTACGACACGGGGCATTCGTCATCATAAAATGATTCAAAATATAATTGCAGTGACTCAATGGTGACCTTAGAAATATCTCTAACCCTTGATTTATGCGTTTTCTTAATTTTGTCTCATCTAACACATCCACTTTAGCGCTAAAAACGTTCTTATACGCCGAAATATAGATAAAAAAAATGGTTCTTAACGAGCTTTTCCCAGAAACCTCTTTGGTAGTAGCGCGGCTTTGAACGTGGTGTGGCAGATATATATTATTGAATGTAATGGCTGCCATTTTTTAAAACAACCAGTCACGAATTTCATTAGTCCTTAATCCTTGCGATTTGTAACAGTGATTTTTATGATTAATATACAAAGTTAGTTAGTTAATTTAATTTAGTTAGTTAATTTCACACTACGCAAATCAGTATCCCTATAAAAAAATTGTATACGCAAATAAAAATATAACTAATGTAAATATTATGTTTTGATGAAATTAGTGATAAAATGACGATAAGAAATGAAATTTATAAACCGTTATGCTAAATTTTATATTTCTCTATGATGTAAAAATACACTTTGCAGCTTTTTGATGTTAACATTAATGGTATTCAACTTTTATTTTAGGAGTAACTTAACTGTCGAAAGTTGTGTTATGGCTTTCTATGAATTTTTATTAGACAATTCTTCCTGAGAAAAATATCGAGGACATTTTTTACAAGGTGGGGCCTTTGTCGGTATCTACTTATGATTTTATAGTTTCAGCGTTACAAAAGTTACATTTTCATGTTGGCGGGACAGGTAAATTGTGGTGGTTTATTCTCATTATACATACAATAGATATGGTACTTTAATATTCAGTCTGGAGATTACCAAAACGGATGTATAAATTTTTTATTTGTGTCTCCTACTTCCACTGATGAGATATCTCTGATTTGTATCTCATGTTGTTTTCATATAAGCGACAAAAAATACAAATTTGATTGAATTTTAATATGTAATGTTTTCAGTTTATATATTTTTCAGATATCGTGTGATATATACCCAGACCTTGAAGAATTAAAAAATTGAAATATACTTTTATGACAACACACGTCTGGTTATACAACTTTCAGCATTAACTATTATTTTATTAAAACAAAGAACTTGTTCTTAAGAAGAAAACCTTCGGTTTTAAAATATATTAATGATAATGATGGAAATCATACGAATGGAAGAATCACATGCGCAAAAAACAGATGTAGTTTTTTTATAACATCATTTAGTGCTTATTACTATTATAGAGAAAGTTAATGTCATCAAAGTTTACATAATTTAACATGAAAAGCTTCATCTTTAATAGAAATATATAATAGACAATTCAAATTATTTATTTAATAAACGTTAATGTTGATGTTTGAAATAGGATCTTGATTAGAAAGTTAGGTACTAAAAAAATCTCTTAGTGATACGTAGCGAATTATGAAATTTATGTTTTAACATTTTTTTTTTACAAAAAAAATATAGCAACATTTTAAGCTGATTAGGATAAGTGACAATACATCCTAATTAAAATCTAAATGACAACGTTAATAAATTTTAAAGATAGCGTTAATAATCATATCCTTCTGCATAACAATGCCGCAATAATTTGTGATTTAACAGTGTTTCCCATTATTACTGGATTCCGTGGAATAGAACTTTCATTCAAATAAATTCCCATTAAAACGTGTAAAGGTCAAAATGTAAGGGTCAATTTTTGCAGAAAATAGATTGCTACATTAGTGAATCATAATTAAGGCCACAATATACGGAATAATGGTTCCTTCATATGTGAAATTTCTGAACATAATTGCAAAACTATATTACGACACTTCAATTTGGTATAGAAAGTATATTTTTAAGGACAGTATTCGTCACATGAGAAAATATGTTTCCTCTCATTTTATGTAGATATTTAGTATTTTATCTGGCATACTAGTCACGTATATAGAAAAAACAGATTGGTAACAAGTGGAGGATAATAAAATTGGGGAATATCAATGTGGCTTTAGACAAGGAAGAAGTAGTGTAGATCAGGTTTTCACTCTGCGAGAAATTTAGGCTGAAAGCATTGAATATGGTAAACCAACCTTAATTCTATTTGTATTTGTAGACTATAAACAGACCTATGACAAAACAAAAAGACTATATAAGGTTTTAGAAGAATTGGAAGTCAGCAAGAAGATACCGAACATGATACGCCTAACACTGAAAAATACTGAGAATATACTAAAAGTAAATAATAGAACCACGGAAGAGTTTGGAAATGGAATAGGGCATCCATTACCATCAGTGTCATTGAGCTAGAAAAAGTCATAAGAGTCAATATGTCAAGCATTATATACTACAAAAGGCATCAGTGTTTGACATTTGCAGATGAAAATAGATGAACAGTCAGTTCATGGAATGAACGAAAGAAGAATATCAAAAAGACAAGTTTTGAATATGGACACAAATCGGAAGAACATACACAGGTTTGTAGAAGTAGATGATTAGGACGACTGCAGAAAATACTAAAATATAAAAACAATAAAGGCAATCGAAGATAAGACTATAAAACAGTGGAACATGAACGTTGAATAAAGCAGAACAAACAAGACTGTAAGTGTGGGAGAGGAAAATATTGAGGAAAAAGAACAGAAGAAGAAGGGTGGATCAGAAGAACGAATGAGGAAATAAAAAGTTTATACAAAGAGGTGAGCATAGTAATCGTGGTAAAATGGCAATGACACGAACAATTGAGGGTAAGAAAAGGAGAGGGCGACCGAAGGCAAGAAGGAAAACAAGGGTGGAGAAAGACCTACAGCAGCTACAAATTGACAGATCGAGTCTCAAATAGTATTTAGTTTTTATTGGATGTTATGTCCTGTACGATTAAATAGAAAAAAATGTCGATTAGTCATTAATAAATTCTGCCAAATATATACTGTCTAATGAGTCGTCAGGTGGATGCAAATTAGTGTAAAATGTGAATCATTATATCCGTTTCAAGGATATCAGGACCAATATTTAGCTGGGAGGAAAAATTATCAGATTCAAACCATTATAAATGAACCAGATTCGTTACAGAAAACAAACATCTGGTTTTAAAATTAGCAATTCAACAATGTCTTAGGTGTACGTATCCTTATTAAAACATATATTGAATATTTAATTATTTTTTTAATTGTAGGCATCGGCAGTGGATTTTATAAATATTGTTCTATGCAAATATATAACCGTATGTTTTAGTTTATAATATTCATTGTCGCCAGAAAATTCATAAGAGAGCACAACTTAGTATCATTAGATGTAAATGTAGTTGGTGCCTTATGTTGGAATATTTTTCGATTTAGAATTCAAAAATAGAACCAAATTTCAAGTCTAACGTTAATAATTTAATTTTTAAACGATACATATTGGAAACAAAACTAAACATTTCGCACATTTCTATAACCTTTTTCAAATTTTCTGTAATAATTTGTACTCTTCTAATGAAATGTTGGCAACTATACCTATATAATTTTCTCTCCATAATTCAATATTATTTCCGAAATCAGGTTCATAAATTCTTTGCGTAATGATCAAATCAGGACTCCGAACTGGTTAAGGTTTGTAGAAGTGCCGATTTCAGCTTTAACACTGAATTATTAAAAAACATTTTGTTTTCAGTATTTATTGTACTTAAAAATAAAACTATGAAAACAAAGGTTAGACTTGAAATTTGTTAATATTTTTTTAAATGGCAAACTATTATTTAATGTGGCATATTTTATAAAGACAGTTCTCCAACAATTTTTTTATTTTATGAACGCCTTGTATATTAAAATCTAGATTTATCTATGTTGATGCCATAAATTTGTTATAAAAAAATGTTCTCCTTTCCGGGCAGTATTCAGCGAGGTATTCAGTGAACACATTGTATTTCCATAAAATGATTTAATTTCAATTTCGAACTGGAAATATAATATTGCCAGTAAATTTGATATTCTCATTATCTAATTAGTTGCGTAAAATCGTTACATAAAAAGTAAAAGGCTTGTCTTGATAACATACGTCGTGATTACACAATTTTGTAGTATAAAAACACAATAAATTTTGACATATGATTATATTTGATCGGATGCTATTTACTGCAAATTATGGGCAGGTGTTCTAATTTATGCCAAGCGCTTCAAAGAAAACTTATATAGGAATTTCAATAGTGCATAATGTAACAAACCCATGCTGGACTTTTATCTATTAATCGTTAATAATGTTAACGAGTTGCTGTTCCCTAGAATTATTGCTGTGTGCGTTTTCCAATCACCTTTTAATTTATTAAATAGTAAATGTAAATTACACCCATGTGATATCTCTTAGCGAAACGTCATAGGTACAAAATCAGTGTGGTAATATTTTATTTACACGTATGTACACACTGTGGCCCTGAAACCATACAATATAACGTAATATAATGAATAAAAAAACAAGCTACGTTCGCTTTCATCTACTTTAACCAATCATGGTTTGTTACCAAAGGAAACGGTGACAAAACCTGTCGCTCGCCTCTGCAGTTCTTGCTCTTACTAAGCCATGGAAGTGGTTTACCTACATGGTGGCTTCACGAAAACACAGCTATAGCTGTAAAAAAATGTAACATTTCCCAAAAACCGTTTTCTCTATTTTGCACGGTAATGTTTCCATTATATCAACAGTCTTTAGATAAAAACGAACATCATCTACCAAGAACTATCAATCTGTAGTTTATACAGGGTGTCCCGAATATTAAGGGCTTATATATCTAACTGAAAGCAATAAAAAATTCTTAATGAAAAACATGGCTAAAACGAATAGTTTGTTGACAAATACATTTCAAAAATAAAAATACAAAAAAAATACGTGTATCGTAATTTGATTTTTGGATCAGTATTAATGAAGTAAACAATTGATGTTTCCGAGAAACTCCTTAAAACTGTATCGTTCGACAACGTTGCAGTGTCAGGCTGCTGATGATAACCTAAAAGTAATATTAGCCATAATACTAGTGCGATTCACTGTTGTCTAGTTTTTCTTTGATGTTTGTGAGTGTACATATACAAAAATGGAACCAGCTGCATGGCATGTTAATTTACGGTGAATCTAAGCAAAACTCTCTGGCTACGAAACGTTTGTACAGTTGCAGCTTCTTGCAAGAAATAGAAGTCAGAAGTTTAAATACTTGTAACTATTATTCTGTGTTGTGAAAAGAGCTCTAAGAATACCATTCACCATAAGTACCTATGTTTAGGTGTACATATTTATAATTATTATGTATAAATACACAGCAATCCTAAGATAGTATGTGAGTGACGTCACATATTCAAGACCTGTGTAAAAATATGGCAAAATTAAAGCACTCATATTCCGGACACCCTGTATATCTACAAAATACTATTTTTTCCAAATTGAAATGATTTGAAGCCACATAATGTAGATAATAATAATGGCTTTTTATACCTAGGTATGTACTTCCTAATCAAATACATTTTTAAACAAAATGTAAATTTGATAATTAAAATTCATTTACCATGGTTCAGATATTTTCAAATTTATCAGCGAAAGTAATGTAGTTGGAATGTAAATTGATAAATAAGTGAAAATAAATTTTAAATAACGCTATTAAATGTTTTTAATAGATTACTTCAATTCATATATGAATGTACCGTAAAAAAATTAATATATACATCTTGTTTACACATTGCATTGCTTAATTTCGATATCAATGCTTTAAATATTTAAATTTGATAAAAAGTGAAGTTTATTTTATAATTCAATTAATTACGTTTTTTAGGCATATAGTAGGTCTTGAGCGTCCAGGGCAAGATTCGAATTTTGCGCCACATGTAATAAAAAATGATGCCTGTTCATGACTTTTAAAGCATTTGGTTTGTTGTGTAAATAAATACATTGGTTCTTATGTACTTATATCTTGAAATTAGTTCATTCTTTATGAACTTAAAAATGTTGTTATGACGTATGGCCAGAAGTCATTAATGGAAGCCAGCGGAAGTCTATTTTCTATTTCAGATGTCATTAATATAGCAAAAAGAATATCGTAAACTAGTATTAAAAGTAAAATAAGGTTAAACGTACACGTGTAGTCCGTCCTGTATGAGTTTATAAAGGAGCAGACAGTCGTTTTTTAATGGAGTCGCACGAACGGAGGCGAGCTCACATCGAGCAACTTCGCGACAGGTGCGCCAACCTTGATTTTTAATTCTCTATCTATACTTCAATCAAAATAGACAGAAGCTAAATCCAGTTTTTCTTTTCCTTAACAGATCGTAGCCTTTTTGCTTTTACTGGCAGCGTAGGCCAACTTCCTCTGTATTTATTTCATATACATACGTTTGTGGCTCAGTTGAGATCATTTCGTTTCATTTAAATTGAAAAAGGCGCTTGATGTGTTAGATACTCACACTTACGGAGTTATAACGTCATTTAAATACCCACAGACGTTAGATCTCTTATTAGATAATTAAACTGCATTTTTTTTATAACTTTACGTTTACTTGGTTAATGAACAAAGACAATGATTAAATTCGTCATACCTATATTAGATAGGTACCAAAACCAGAAGGAACGTAATGCAAGAGGAAAAATAGATAATTTAATTCAATTAGGCGGCTACACTTTGTTAACAAAGAGTCAAGACGTAGGTTAAAAGGTCAAAATACTGGGTTAAAAGATATTACACCCGGTGGTTTAAAATAAAGACATAAAATGGAAGCTATATAGTTTTGTTATTGAAAAGAATTTTATTAGATGGGGTAAAAGTAATTAAGAAACAAAATGACCACATGACCATAACCAATTAATTGTATTAACCTATAAGTACCAGTTCAGTCGAAAGCTTTGTAATAAAAGAAATGTGGACCAATGCAATACATGCGACTGAAACGGTATCGGATTTCCACATTTACGTATCGTACTCCTGGAAATGTCAAAAAAATAAATATGGCTTATTTTAAACGAAGCAGGCTAGGTCTAGACAGTTGACAGATGTTTAAAGGGGGATTATTGGCTCCCCTAATTATTTTACCCTGAGTCCACAAATAAAATTCGGGGAGATTACATTTAATGGCCTGTAGAACAAAGATCTTTTGTGGTGTATGTGCACTGTAATAGATTACTATAATAAATTAACACAGTTTTCTGTCATTGAGATTTTTTGTTTAATTAATATAATTAATCGATCACATTTGATTCACTTTAGGAAGAGACTGTATTCTAATAACCGAGGGACCAAGGACTTCTGTATCGTCCATTCTACAAGGTAAAAAATTGCACAATCTTGAAAGTACTCCGAGATCATCAAATGATGCACCAGACAAAAAATCTAATTTAAAATTGAAAAAAGAATGATAAAAAAACATATTAATATCATGCACGCCTACTTTTACAAGCCTTCAAAGTTCAAATTTGATCTCTTCAAATGTTAATTAACCAATTTATTTTATTTATTTTAAAATCTTCAGTATACCAGCTAAATGTGTACCATCAAAACCTTCACTACAGTTAACGTTAAGAAACAGTTGCTATATTAAAATTTTATTTAAATGTCTCATTAGTTACTGTAGTATAATGTTTGTTTTCACAAAATATATGGCCGTATTATACATTATCTAATTTTGCAATTCTAGAGGTTTATTATCAAAACAGAATTTATGATTATTGATTTTGTGAATTTCGAGTAACATAACATTTTCAACATCTGGACGGTCAACATTTGGTCAGACCCATTCGATATGATAATTTTATAAAGACTCTAGGAGGTGGTTTTTAAGGTTTGGTTCTTATTACTGTATAAATTTTCTTTAGTTTAATAATAAAAGAAAGCTTTGTTAGACAAGTGTGAGTAATTGTGCTGTTTTTCTAACTATTTACTACAAAACATTAAAGTTCTAAGCATAATGAGCAATACATTATGGTATGTCAGTGCTTATGACTCATTTTACTATTTCCGATTTACTATAAATTTTGTTACAAATCTGGGTGGGATATTCTTTAGTGGCCAAACCACCAACTTAAAATTTTGATTGATTTTATGGGGAATTAACAAAGAGACAATCTTTTTAAGGACTTCAACTTTCACACTTGATACTAACAAAGGTGTAATATTGTTGTTTTTATTATTCTATGACGTAGGCTATATTAACTATAATGACTGTTGCTTCTTTCTTGTCGATGGTCATGATATTACTCTGTAACGGTAAAGGATAATGAAGAAATTGTTAGACAAAGAATACTATTCTGTATACGGTATAAAGCGACCACTACGCGTTGACCTACGATTAAATCTCTTGTAGAAAATGAATATAAATTAATATTAACAAGTAATTATAATCAATAGTGTGTATGGAAACGAGGACTGTTTTGTCGATTGCATGTCAGTACAACGTGATGCGCGTCCAAATGTGTTATTTGAAAAACGTGTTGACAATGTATAAGAAGATCATGTACGAATTATAAATTATTGATACAACATTGCAATAATGGATGGAATAACTGCGTATAGAATAAACTTAGAAGGGGCGCCAACTTCACAAAATCGCAACTCACTTGGCAACGCAATACCTACTGTTGGAGAATAATAAAGCAAATAAATAAATAAATAGTAAAGTAATCGAAACTCGAAACATATGCTACTTAAAATCAACAACATCTGTAATTAGAAAAAGAATTACGTTTCACACGTTTAAACTTTGCAGTATCAGTTCTGGATACTGTACGTACCATACTTTTAGGGTAGCTTCCTGGAACAAAAAAAAAAGATTTAGATAAAGTTACCTACCCTTTCAAGATATTCTTTTCTTGGCTTCGATTTGATTGAATACTGTTTTAATGTTGTCTGCTAACAATTTGAACATTGTCGACTGAAAGATTTGTATCGTATTCCTAAGAAAGCGTTGTAAGCTTTTTTCTAAATTAAAACGGTGAATTTGATGACTAAGCTCAATAAACGTTATGTAGAATGTTTCCTTTCTAAAGTACGGATGGGTACTTTTTTGAGGTGTCGGAAAAGTACAGATTAATTGACTAGCATTAAGCAACTTTTTTTAAAAAAAAATGCACTTAAGGCATGATAAAAAACTCGTGTAATATTCTCGATTTAGATTACGTACAAATGATGTTTCCAAACGGTTGAATTAATTTTAAATCTTATGTTAATTTTGCCTACTTTGGGAAAAGAGAGAGGTGAGAGAACATTGCCCTCAGGGACTCTTGGACAGAACTAACAGGTCGCTGTTATTATATAAACAGGTATAAATAATTAATTACAGTCGTTTTCATATATAATGAACAAAAATATATTGTCATTTCTCTTTAAAGAAGTTCTTACGTAAGAAACTGCTTACCCAAGTGACATTTGAATATATTTGTTTTAATTGTAATATACTGGATGTCGCTAATACAATGCTACACACGTCCACAATCACAAAACATTAACACATTCAAAACGGGATGAAAAAAAGATGTTCGTGTAACCATTTGGCGTCTCGTAATTTCTAAAAATAAATGTACATGCAAAACTGTTTAAATAATGTATGTAACGCGTGTCTTAAATTAATTTTGCTAATTTTTATGAATATGGAAGTAAATGATAAGCATTTAATAACATAAGAGAGGCGAGTGTTATCTGATTGTATCTTAATCAAGGATTTCAGTTTAATAATACGCGTATATTATTATAATAAAATATTTAAATTGAAAACCACACCAGATTATTTAATATATGTATTTTAAAAAATGCATGACTTAAGATAAACAGATGTTAAAGCAGGCATTGGTGTAATAAAGACCTATTTCGTTACATGCAATACATTTTGTTAATTCAGCTCATCTTTACCGGTAATAGATTACTCAATAACTAATTATTCGATCTCATTGAACCAGTAAATTGGTTTTTAATATCGTTAATGGAATGGATCTGTAATCGAATTAAAATAGTGTTTTGCCTAACTTTTTTAGGCAACTTCGTTTAGAATTAATTCAAAAGCACAAAATATAACCGTATAAATTTATAATATAGTTCATAATTTCTTTAATTGGTTCAAATGTGTTGCTAATGTATATCGCATTATTTATTAGGTAGTTATTGTTTTTTAGTAAAATATATTTGTTGGCAAACGAATTTACCCCAAAAGTATGTATTCTATTGAAAACGTAAATATATATACAAGGTATCCGGGAAAATGTGAAAAATCTCTCGGGTGCAGATAGAACATGAAAAATTAAGATGACAAGTTCCTATACCTCCTCCTATGAAGGACGCCTCTGGAAATCAGTTTTCCTTGAATAACTTTTAAAGTACTTACTATAATTTAATGTGATGAACACTATTAAGGTTCTCTTAAAATAGTACATTTGAAACATATTTAGTTTTTTTTGATAATAAACGAATTCATGTTTTATCTTTAATAAAAAGCGCCATGATTTCTACTTTTTACACACTTTCTAAAAATACAAAATTTAAAAAACACAGTGGTGTCCCAGGAGGCACCTTAACGAAATTCATTTTATCGACAATAAACAAGAGTACCTTTTTTAGTCTAAGGTTGAAGCTACCCAGATTTATTATTTTAAAGTTTTTATCATACAGGGTGTTAAAATTTTAGGAATTAAGTTGCAAAGCTTAAGTTACCCCTGGTAAATTAAAAAAGCTAAATATATTTCAAGGACCTGTTTTAAGAGGTTATTGCTAGTGTCCATTGCATTAATTTTGTATTAAATTGTATTGTCCCACATTATCCCGGACACCCTGTATATATGGTTTGAACTGTTTGTTGTTCCACAGATTTGTAAAAAGATCTGAAATGGTTAATAAGATTTCGTAAATTCGTATGTTAAACAAATAAATCCTACAAATAACGCATTACATAATCCGATTAAGACGAAGATTTCAGTGTTCATGTAGCTTTACGATACGATACGATTTGTATTCAAACTTACTTTAGTTTTAAAATACGAGACATGTTCTGACGTTTCTTTATGAATAAATTAAATGTTAGTTCCGTTATTTGGTATAGGGAATATCGGTACATTTTAAGGCCCAGAAGCCATTCAATATTATCGTACGTTAGAATACTTGATTTTGGTCTGGACATGGATAAACACACATACGTATACAGATTTAGAATAACAGTACATTAATAGGTATCCTTTTATATTTGCTCAGGTTATTTGAGCACTGCGTTCAGCAAGAGATAGTATCGCTGGCAGCAGGTTTTTTATTCTTCGCAGACTTCTAAAAATATTTACATATTGGGTCTGTTTATTTTTTATTTGATAAGAGGACAAAGCGTTATTCACCGGTATGAACTTAAAATTATTTTTTAACATGGCTTTCGTATAACTGTTTAACATGGCTTTCGTATAACTGTTGACCATGAAAAAGCGAAACGTTCAAAAAACTTCCTTATTATTTGAGTTACTCACTGGAACGTATAATTTTAAAAATTCAAGGCAATTAAATTTTTTTGTCTCCAGTATAATTTATTTTAAATATAAATCAGTTCAATAATTACTATTCTGGCAAAAAAATTGGGTGGTGTTGTGCGCTAGTCTACTATTTTTTCAACGTACGCTTTATGCACTGTCGTATGTCATTGAATTCAACAATTCTTTTAAAACTTTTTAAGCCTTCATTTACCTTCCTTGAGAAATCTGTGGAAAGTCGAGCTGAGTAAAATAGGACCAGGTGTATACACGATATGTATAGTGTGGCAATTTACCACAAATACAAAAATGTTATGTAACAATTTTCTTAACTGAAGTAGCAACGAAAATAATTTTATTGTAGTCGTATTCCAGCTACTTCATCGTCCATTGAGCAAAGCGGTCAAACAAATGTCATATTGTGTTATTTAATTGCAATCTAAAAATTTTTAAATAAAACTTCTCATTAAGAAGAAGGTCAGACGAATTAAATTTAAAGATAATAAAATGTGAGAGTAGTTTTTAAAGGACATAATTGCTTATAAAAAAAAGTTACAAATATTGCTTTTTAAGCAACAATTTTCCGTTATGATTTGGTGTACGTTACAGCTCACATTTTTTTCGGTGGTTAAGAAATGATGTATAGGAAAATTAAGACTCCACCTTAAAGGGTGAGCCTAATATGCGTGTCTGAAAGCATAACTGTCAAGGGTATTCCCAGAAATTTTGCTTTCCGAGATTTTTTTACTACATTTTAACGGAAGTTTTTATATCATAAGTACTGGACAAAATCAGAATAAAAATTAGGTCACGAAAAGGTAATATTTCATTTTATTACACATTGTTTTAATTAAAAATTCAGTTACATTTTTATTATTTCACTTGAAAGAAAATCTAATGTATAATATACATATGCTAAATTAATAAATATTATACAGGGTGTAACAAAAAAGATAGTAATCCCGTTTTGGCGGCAGAATATATATACAAATATGCCTCCCTTACAAGGTGGTACATGTTGAACTTTTAAAATGGTTGTTTTCTTCGCTACAATTTCAGATCATTTTCGTATCATTTTGAAATTCTTATTAATCAAATCCTCAAGGGTATTATTGTAAATGACGCCTAAAAAATAAATCTAAAAAAGGGGGTAAGAGGTTATTTTTTCCCCCATTTTTTTCTGACGTATACCTATCAATTTTGTTTAGAATATTTTATTACTCTTGATAATTTTTCGGAAAACTCTTCAATTTCGAGATAAATTCAATTTTTGGGCGTGCTACGTTGCAGTTAATATTTTTCAAGGGAGGCATTTTTGTATATAGGTAGGTAGGGTTAAATCGTCATATTTTCCTCCCAAAAATACGCAGATAACGGAATGACCTGCTTTTTTGTTACACCCTGTATTTTGTATATCTTAATTCATATCCTTGTGGTTTTTCTGATTTTTATGAAGAAGATTTGTATCTGCGTAATTTGGTTAGGAAAATACCTAGATAGAATTGCTTGAAAATAACGTACTTGTAACGTGTCACGTCATTTTGATAATGGGTGAACCATTAATCTTGTGAATACTTAAGGCTGTTTATTCAGAATTAAAGTACGTCTAACACAACCCTTAATAGTTACCCTTGCAAGCGCTGTAAACAAACATAGATATAAACCCGTCTTTCAACAAAATATTTTATATAACAGGAAAGTTTTATCACTCCATTTGTTTATCCTACACTTAAATACGGTCGCACCTCATAAAGCGTAAAGCACACATTTTTTAAGTATAATTCAGCCAATTCTCAGTAAAATTGCCGGTTTTTTAAATGTTTATGATTGTATCAAACGAAGCTTAAAGTGTTAATAGTAATACTTATTGCAAAATTACTAAAACAGTTTCAAAATATTGACCTGTGGGAATGTTTTAGGTAATAAACAAACATAGGTTACCTATATTTTCTACACTTACCGAAACTTATTACAAAACCGATTATTATTAAATTCGATATCGCAGTGCTCTAGTTTTTGTGTATTATTGTATTTGTGCTTTTGTAAAAAGATCTTATCGCATGCACCTGTGCCTGAAACGGACTGCTTAATAATTAAAAATGTATTGAAATAGTTCTGTTAGAAACGCTTTCTATTAATTACCTCTGTTGAGTGATTTGAGTTAATCTGTACTTTTTGCAAGTGCTATTATATAGTTAGAAGTGCTTTGTATATCATTAATAATTATTAAAGTGGTAAAATGAATATCTATTTTATTATACAGGGAAATAATTTGAGTACATTTATAGACATTTCTCTTTCTTCTCGAAATTCATAGCAGATATCAAAATTTCATGTCATCAAAAAACAAGAAACTTTTTAAAATATATTTCGCACTAGAAAAGCTAAATTAAAAAGCAAATTTCTGAGAGAATACAAAAATAACACCCTGTATGTAATTCTCTTAACACGTCCAAGAAATATATTGCACTCAAAAATAAACAAAGTTGTATACTAAAAAAGTCGACAGTTAAGATAATTTTAGAATAATTATAATACTGCCTTGCATCATCTTCAGCGTTATGTCTCAGTACTGTAGGCGTTGACTTTTAAGTATAGATAACTTGATCTTATTTTCATCTCAAGAGTCCGTAGCCAAACGGCATCTACTCCCCTTTTTGTGAAGAATGTCCCACGCACTTATATTTATCATACAATAGAAAAACTACTACCAAAATCAGTATGTCTTAAAAAACTTGCTTAAAATATGTTTTAGTAATTTCATTTTTCTTTTAACGGCCCTGTATTCTTGAAATTGTGTTTTTTATAAATACAAATAATTTTAGACCTGTAAGAACTGAATAATATAGAGTTTAGCAAATAACAGCAATGTTGTTTCATGTCACCTGCGAATATTCAAAGGCACCGAAGTAAAACGAATATACAACTGCTGAAAGCGGTCTAACCAACAAATTTTTAGGTACAGAAATCTTTCAAAATACGTATTTCTTAAATTGAACTGTAGATGTAAATATTGTTGTAACATAAACTTACATGGTTCTATATATAAGTTTGTTCGCTTTTGTTTATAAGTATGTGAAAATAATTGTTAAAATGTGGATTTAGAATAGCAAAATAATGTGTCATACAAATGCATTTTAAAAGTTATTATATTATTTGAGGATAATTTAAATAGTAAAAGTGGATAAACAAAACATCAATAATTTTATTTTCGACATTAGTTTTGTTCTACGTGTTTAATTTGATCATTTTACGGCGAGAAATACGAAGACTTTAAAACATCAAAAATAGTACACATTTTTAAGTTGCTAAATAATGAACACCATTGCATTTTCTGTAGGAGTGTGTAATTTATAAAAAAAAACTTAATAAATATATTTGTTTAATTCATAATCATACTGTTACTATGCTATATATTACCACGTAGATGTATGTAGCCTTTATTTATTTTTGTTGGCGTAATCCGATACAAGTTTTACATTATAACGAAAAGTGAGTTTATTTTGGTAACATTTAGCGGGAAGTTTGTACTATTTTTACTCAGAGTTCGGTGAAAATTGCGTATTTGCCTTGCGAAACAAATATTTAATAATTTTTCTTGACAATGTGTGGCTAACGTGAATGCTTTGTTTCAGGACCAGAATGGTGGAAAAATGACGCAGAAGTGAAAATTAATACATCCAAGATGTCTGCTAGTGCCTTTATGTGCCTTATCAAAATTAACAGTTTTTTTCCTTTATTGTTAGTATTATATTTAATCAAAATTTCCCAAGGATGGCTCCCAGACACGAGCACAAAATTAATAAATGGCTTAAGCAAGATACCTAGTATTAGCTTTAAAGGGAACACGACATTCCCTGATCACTTTACGGTCTTGTATCAAGACGACAGTACTATTTTATTTGGTGGAAGAAACCGAATTTATAATATATCAGTGTTCGATTTTTCCGAACGAAAAGATTCCACTATTTATTGGCCATCGTCCGAGGCACATCATCAAATTTGCACCCTCAAAGGAAAGACAGAAGATGACTGCCAAAATTATGTCAGGATGCTTTTCTACACAGCCCCTGGCAAGATGCTCATATGCGGAACAAACTCGTACAAACCCTATTGCAGGATAATTCAGCAAAAGGTATTTATTTACGTAATTTATTAATGGTAGAAGGAAGATTTTTAATCGCCCAGTACATTTACTCTTGGATTTCTATTGTAAAGCGACTAGTAAAATTGAAATCTTAATAATAATGATAATAATAGTAACTGAAACTGGTTTGGGTGTGTGTCTGGCAAGTGAACTGGATTGTGCACGTGAATATTGGCGATTGGCCCTGAAGAGGTTATTAGGTGCAGGGATCTGTCTGATGTGGTTCAAGTTTTGTTGCCACCTGGCTTATATCGCCATTATTTTATTTTAAATTTGTACCAGCAAGTAAAAGTAAAACCTCACATACAGAATATAAATCAGCTAAAGGCCGGGAGTCGCGACTCCTAAAGCTTCGTGTCCATTTGGATATTTGTATACAGGATGTCCGGAATATGAGTGCCTTAATTTTGCCATATGATAAGTTGTACTAAACAAAACATATTTGACTTAATAATTTTTTTCTCGACCAATGGTAACAAAATTATGACAGCAAACGTGTCTTGACAACGTCGCTCACATACTATCTTAGGATTGTTATGTATTTATACATAATAATTACAAATAGGTACACATAAACATAGGTGCTTACTGTGAATGGTTTTCTTAGAGCTCTTTTGCAACACAACAAAATAATAGTTACAAGTGTCTAAAATGCCTTCTATTCTTGCAAGAAGCGTTTATCGTACAAACGCCTCATAGCCAGAGAATTTTGCCTAGATTCGCTGTAAATTAACATGCCATGCAGCTGGTTGTGGTTACTATAAATTATTCCATTTTTGTTTATGTACACTCACAAATATCAAAGAAAAACAAGATACAAGTGAATGGCACTAGCTTTAATATTACTTTTAGGTTATCACCAGCAGCCTAACACTTTAAGAGTTTCTCGGAAACTTCAATTGTTTACTTCATTAATACTTATCCAAAAATCAAATTATGAACAAATTACATCACAGGCGCTTTTACTTAACCTTAATTGTACCTTAGTTTGTAATTTCGTGACATAGTTATGCATATTATTACAGTCGTATTTTTATTTTTTAAAGGGATTTGTAGACAAACTAGTCGTTTTAGACCTTTTTCATGAGTTTTTTATTGCCTGTGTAAGCTCTTAAAATTACGACACTCATATTCCGGACACCCTGTATATTCAAGGAAATGAGCTGTTTTGCAGTGTTTGTGATTTAATAAAATCCGTTGTCAACTTTTCTTTGTAAATCATCTACAAGGAATATTTTACCAAGCACCTTTCTGCTTCCTCAGAACTCAGATGTAACTAGATGAGACTTGGCTACAAGCCGTAGCCTACTATGATAAAATCTTTGATGGCATAAGAGATTATTATTTACTGCTTTAACCCCAATGAAAGCAATGCTATACAGAAATTGCAGAAATACTGAAGATTCAAAACATTCGTGCTAACATGATGTTATATTAATAGACACTATGGTTTTTAGTTGGTGCAATAAATAAGTTATATACAAGACGTCAAGACGATGTATTTGTGGTTGCTATTGAAACTTTGTTAAAACAATTGTATAAATTTGTAACACTTTCCAAAAATAACACACACACGACTAAGAATGGATCTTGACACTATTAATCACTTTTAGATGGACTAGACTAAGTCACCCCTTCCTTAATTTTTAAATTAATTTTGAACTAAAATTTAAGGAGAAAGAGTATAGAGTTTTTAAAAGAAAAAACTTATTAGCCATGTACGAGTAAGATGTAAGGATTCTGCTGCGTCGAAATCCAAAAGAATTTGAATTTATTCAACCTTCTTAAATTTATCTCTAAAAAATTTAAATTTGAAAATTACCGGAGTCTTTTCGTATATTAATAATAAAAAATATGTAACATTGAACTTACTGTAATAATCAATATCTTTACCAGTGCAGAGTTTATGTGTCTAGACATTTTGGCACTCACCACCTGTTTAGTGGGGTGACTGGCGGAACAAATAAATGCATCCATGTTTTCTACGTACATATCGTACGAGCTTAACATATTCTGTTCCGTTTTTTCTATATTTTTTTAACAATGATGTATTATAAATTCAAAATGTCTGTTATTATTGTATTTAAATTGAGATCTCACACAAGATTTAATTATTACTTATGGGCTGTATCCGGAGGTGGAGACACCTTCACGGTATGACAATATTTGAAAATGATTATGGTTTATGTACTCAAATAAAGGCGCAATATATTTAAGACGTAGAGGTCAAGCCCATACTGCAAATAGGTTAATATTATTTTTATGTCAGTTACAGTAATTGTAAAATTTTGGTCCGACAGGTGAATCCACGTGAATATTGGGTGTCGCAATTGTTTTAAATAATAAGTAGGTAGTTGGACAATAGTAAGGTGTGGAATTTGCCCACTTAGTTGTGTTCATAAATATTTAATATTATTATTTTGTTAAAACCTCGACTAGCTCGTTCGGAGCGGGAGACATTGAAAACCAGACGCTATAACAGTTGTGTTTGTAACTGGGTAACATAATTTTGCCATATAAGGTACTTCACGATTTTCCTATCTAGCATACAAAGTGAAGGTAAACATAAAATTCACTTAAAATTGAGTCTAATAACTTTGCCTTCGATACTACTGATTATGCTACTAAGTTTATTGATCCGAATGGTTTTCGTTCTATTTCAGCCACCATATTTATACGAAATTATAAAATTAGCGAAAGTTTATAACTACAGCCTACGCTTGCACTCTTCCACATTTATGATATGATAACATTTGCAACTGAAACTGATTTTTAAGTTCCTACAATACACTTTTAATAGATTTTAGCAAATTTGTTTGTTTTTTATAACTACCAGTAATGAGGATTGTGAAATGTAGATATATCGGCGATGTTCATTCAGAACACCAGCGTAGACAAAAAACAAAATCTATTCGTTTCTAAAAATCGCCACAGTTCGTTGCCAGGGTCTCAACACCCAAGTCATATTCTCCTTGAAGTCAAAACCATTTTCAGTGCATGATCTACTCTGTAAATATAAATAGAACAGTACTGATTATTGTACAACCAACCTACCTACTTCAATTTGCACCACGTAGGAGACAAATTGAATTAGAACTGCCTACGAGTTGCTTGCTTATCATGCTTATTAAAACAAGATTTCAATTCTTTTCCGTCATTATTTTTTTACTGAGTCACAGAAATGTTGATATTAATATGAAGGGACTTTGTATACACATCGCCATTTCTTGCTAAATTAAGATGATTATCGACAAATACATGTAATAGCTTTTCGTAACGAAAATATAATTAAATATAAAATACATTATATAGCTTCGAGTCAGTGCTGACATTATAGTAGAGATTAACACACTTTTACATGCTCATCTTCAATTCTAAATGGCACGTTTAAAATAAATATCACGATTCTCTTTATATTTCTCTGGCGACTAGCTGCGAACAAAACATCGAAAAGGTAAAGCTTATTAAAATTTCAACATCATAAGAATGAGTAGAATAAAAATGACTATTTTTAAAAGGTAGGTCTTTTGTTACAGTGGAAATAAAGAGACTTTCAAATGAAATCTTCTTCAAATTCTCAGCACCCAGTATTTATTATTAACTCTTCTTTTTTACGACTGTATTTATGTTAAAAAAAATAATAAAATAAACAACAGCATTATAGTAGAAGGAATCTGAGAATTTGCCACCTAGATTTTTCTGGTGCAGTACAAATGCTCGGATTTGTCAAATTTCTACCCGCGAGGGTGGCATCCACCCTTTAAAATCTTAAATGAAAAGTGGTATTGCACATTATTTTAAAAGACATTAAATAATCTTTTCAACGCCATCTACTTTTTTTAATTTGGGAGGACCAGTTCTCGAGAAACTGAAATTGAAAACTTCAGATCAACTTCACTTACCACTAATTTTACTTTAGATGTTACAAAATTATGGAACATTTGTGTGCCGCAAAGTCTTATAAATTTCTGTTTATAAAGGAATACAGGGTATTTCAAAAATACTCCAATAAAATCCCAGAGGTGATTTTACAGGTTGACATACGAGTTAAAAAAAGTTGCGGCAATTCAAACTTCATTTGTTTTTTTTTAAACCGTTACATAAATGTTTGTAATTATATTTGGGGCTAATTTTAAGGTTCTCTCATAATCCTTAATTACATTTTTCTCAATAGTAGTATAATGGTAGCTCGATTTATGTATATTCATACTGTTCAAAGGAAGTAATATTTTACATCTTATTTTCTCATTAAACATGTCTTTCATTTAGTTCAATTACTCGCCTTTCGCGCTCTAAATTAGCATTTATAAATATAATAGGTGTCTTTTATAAACAATTTATATTTAAACTGTGTTGACACTTTCATATGCAAACCTTTAACATCACGCAGTTTTTAAACGTAAATATATTTGTCTAAACAGTTTCTTTGTTCATAAAACAATATTACAAAATAGGATACATTTTAATTTCAGTATAATTTTTCTAAATCTAATCCAAAATTCATGTTGATTTAAGCTGCTTCAGCCGTAAGTTACAACACGATTTAAAATTATGACTTAACCGAAAATAAATCATGTAAGCTGTAACTCCAGAAGACTCTTGAGTGTTGTGTTTAATTTAGCCTCAATGTATGGGTGTCATTATAGTAATATATTTAGTTGAGCATCATGTTGTGCTGCACCAATTCATTTTTTAGTTAACATTTTAGAGTCATCTGTGTGAAACAGTTGTATCTTTTTTAATTATGTATGTTAAAGTTACCATACATTTGGAAAATAAATATTTGAAAAGTACTACTATCGTGAAACTATATTTTCAATAAGGGAACACATAACACTTTAAACCACAGGTTGTACCCTGTATACTATAATAAATGGTCAGGGTAAAGCTTTAAGAAGTCTGTATATTAGTAACCTAGTTATATAGTTTTAATTATACATTTTTATCATCAAGGACTGTAATGGATGTAGCTTATAATTTATTTATCTGCAGTTTATAGTCAAAAAGCAATTATCGTATTTTAATGTAACAGTAGTAACCATCAGTTACAAGTTATAAATCATGTCATAATGATTAATAAACAATTTCAACTCGTATTATTACTTTTGGTTCAACCTTGTAGGATAATTACAGATTACAGCAATTATTTACAAGTTTCAAAATTCTTTTTAGTAGTTTTCAGTTGTATTACAAAACTTGATTGTGATATTTTTTCCAGAATGAGAAAGTAATTGTAGAGAAGGAAATGGAAGGAATTGGATTATGTCCTTATGATCCTGAAGATAACAGTACTGCTGTGTATAGTAATGGGCATTTATTTTCCGCCACTGTAGCGGATTTTTCAGGGACAGATCCTTTAATATATAGGCAACCCCTTCGAACAGAACTATCTGATCTCAGGCAGCTTAATGGTATTTTTTATTATTATTTTGTTGTATAATGTTTTATTAATTGTAACCTTCCTTTTAGCTCCAAATTTTGTTAGTTCTTTGACTTATGGGGACTATATATACTTTTTCTTCCGTGAAACGGCTGTGGAATATATGAATTGTGGAAAAGTTATATATTCTAGAGTGGCTAGGGTTTGTAAGCATGACAAAGGGGGTCCTCATCAATCGAGGGATCGTTGGACTACTTTCCTTAAAGCAAGACTGAACTGTTCCGTGCCTGGAGAATATCCTTTTTACTTTGATGAAATACGTAAGATATATTACGATAAAAAAAATAAATAAATTGTAACATATAATATATTTTAGAATCCACTAGTGAGGTAGTAGATGGTAAATATGGCGGAGAATCAAATATGAAAATAATATATAGCACACTTACAACGCCTAATAATGCTATTGGAGGATCCGCCCTCTGTATATTCCAAATGGAAGACATTCAAAGTGTTTTTGAGGGTCCTTTTAAATACCAGGAGGGTATAAATTCAAACTGGCTGCCAGTTCCTGATAATAAAGTGCCAACGCCTAGACCAGGGCAGTGTGTCCAAGACAGTCGTGTTTTAGCGAACAATAACGTTAACTTTATTAAAACACATCCCCTGATGGAGAGGACGGTACCTTCTTTAAATGGCAGACCGCTGTTGATCAGAGTTAGCTTGAATTATAGATTTACAGCAGTTACTGTTGATCCTCAAGTTCGCACAATCAGTGATGAGACGTTCGATGTCATCTACGTCGGAACAGGTATGATTATTTATTATTTTAAGCACTGATTTTCAATTCTATAACTAATTTAATTCTTTTAGATGATGGGAAGGTGCTGAAGCTAGTAAACATTCCTAGTTCTAATTCGACAAAGGCATTCGTAATATCTGAGAACGAGGTGTTTCCTAAGGGTACGCCAATAAAGCAACTGAAAATAGCACCAGGATATGGTAAAGTTGTGGTCGTTACTAAAAGAGAAGTTAAACTAGCAACCTTAAATCATTGTGCTAGCATCAGTCGATGCAGGTATGCTCTGTAATCTTTGTAAAATATAAAGATGTTTATGTGCCTTTTATTGCAGTGAGTGTATAGAATTACGTGACCCTCATTGTGCCTGGGATTCTCTGAAAGGAGTTTGTGTAAGTGTCGATGCTGCGACATCCTTCCGCTACTTAATACAAGATGTGAGGCGAGGAAATGTGTCCAAATGCAGGATACAACCCACTGGTAATTATTTTTTAATCTGAGACTTACAAGAAGCTAATTAATATATTTACAGATAAATCTATACCCAAGAATGAGTATGAAATTAAAATAATAGACACGAACTCTTTAGAAGAAGACAAAGAGTCTCCTGATCCATTGTTAAGGTTAGACGGTGATTCAACGGACTGTAACGAAGTGGATGGAGAAAAAGTAACGGGCTGTGCCTCGCAAAGTAAACTTACTTTATACACTTCAGAATATTTACATATTATTGTCGCAGTCGCCAGTTTAGCAGGTTTATTTGTTGGATTTTTATGTGGATATCTAGTCTCTCGGCGATTTCACGTGCATACGCAGTACCCTAATCCACCGTTTATTGAACAGCACAATCATTTAGACAGGTACGTTTTCAAACTTGTGCTTTTACTCCAAAGAAATTCTGTTTATTTCATTTGAAATGGCTCCAGTGACTCCAAAAAAATTCTGATATGTTCAACATCTGACAACTTTAGAAATGTTATGTTCTCTCTTTTAAATGCCTGAACATAAGAGTTAAGATGGAACATTTGAACTTTCCGAATTTGTATGAGCAAACATAATGTAATATATTCGTAATATAGAACTATTTCACAATTAGTCGCTTCAAAAACATTGATTAATTCCGCTAACAACTTTACGTAATCATAAAACTTCGAAAGATTTCTTAGGGAAACAGAATAATATACAAGATAATTTAAAACAAACAATTATGAATATATTTTATAGAAACATTTTTACATAAACTGTATGTACATCCAAAATAAGTCCATGGATGTTTGAACATTGACAGTATCTAATATTAACTTCTATATAGGATTAGTCACATTAAATAAAGAATTCATTGCAATCTGTACACCGTTGGAAATTAACTTTGTTTTTCTTTTCAGACTGACAGTAAACCAGAATAGTTTTTTAGCCCCACGGACCAAGACGGTTAACCTAGACGTCTTGAACGTGTCCACTGATTCCCTCCCACCAAAAAAGGACAATTTGGGTTCGTTAAAGAACTTGAATATAACAAACGAAGGAACGTTGCAGAAAATCAAGAAGACATATATTTAATTAACATGCTCGATCCGGTTTGACTATTTTGTACCTGCTAGATCTTTCATAGACTGCCTTAAACGCTATCCTGCACTATAAGAAAAACATAAGAGAGACACAAATTGTCGGTGTTATATTAAGATGGTTGAATTAATGCAAAGATATTTTTGAAGCTCAATGTAATGTATATTTTTTTAAGATGCAAGGCAAATTTTATTGTTATGAGAAAGAAATTACTCACTACTCTGCAATACACGCAGCATGACTGGAGCAGCTAAGTACTAAGTAATGTACTCGAATTTTGGTGAGACGAGGGTCTCTATAATTTTGTTTGAAACTATGTTATTTAGTTGTTGTCTCGATGTGATAAATATATTGTGTCCATAGGGTGGTTAGGTCTTGTTCGAGAATAAAATACTTCCCTTCCTAACGACTTTGCTTACTTTTTGAATAGAAAATTAAAATTATACAAAATATCTTACTGCAATCACTTGACATGTTGACATTATTTCACAGTTACGAGTTAGTGCCAAAACAAGACCTAGCCAGGGAAATTTTGCATGTGAGGCTATGTTTTTTCGTACACTTATGTATTTTCTGCTTTTATGAGTATTGGGAAGTGATTATTGAAAATTTTGCAATAAATAGAATGCTTGCAATACACATAAAATTGTGAAAGGTGGAAAATATTTGTAAAAGTATCGTGTAAGTTAATTAATTTTAGTTTAGATTAAATTAGTTGTTAAGAAAAATTTGCATGACCTAAATTAATAACAGATATTTTTGTAAATCTTATACAAATTTTTAAGCCCGTACTTCAAGTTTTTGTTGTTTTCTTATTGAAGTGATCTGGAGAGATATTAACAGAAATAAGTCCATTTCGCTTATCTCTGTAATTTAATACCTAGAAATAGTTGCCTAAATCATATTAGACTAAGCTCAATATAATTATTGTATATATTTTCCTTTTCTCCCATTATATTCTGTTTGGCTGTGAACATTTAAAAATCATTTTGCCTCTTAAATATCTTAATTTCATTTTTGTACAAAATTTAAAATACTCTATAAATTGTTTGCAATGATCTGTATGTGAATAATATGAACAAGTTTACATTCCATTCTATAGTTATTTGTATTGATTGAATAAATACATATTTATAAGATTATTTTTTTCCTATTTAACCTTACATTCTTCAAATATCATTTCAAAATTCCCAGGTCTCTGGAGTTTGTACTCATTTTTTGGTTTTGATAACGACATATGAGTACACAAAACATATAGGTACGGTTAGTATTAGACCATATGTCCTGGATCATAAAAAATGTTAAGTTCTCATTTTACTCTGTTCAGATTTTCTGAGAAGTAACGGCTATAATTTTTTGCAAAAATCAAACTATAAAAAAAATATCTTGGAAATCCGTACACCTTTAGAGGAACCGACTTCACGATATCTCGAAAAGCAAGATCGTGGGAGGGACTGAGTTGATTTTTAATATCCTAAACCTTACAACTTTAATGAAAAAAATCCATAGACTATATTTGAAACAGCCAGGCCTGATATAGTACAAATGAATTATTTAATTTTTGTTGATGTGCATTAATTAAATTAAAAATATGCAGAAGCTCCAAAACCCTTACAACTTGTGAGAAACTGATTTTACTTCTAGATTTCTCAGGATCTCTAAAAAGTGAATGAGCTGTATTAGTCTGAAACTTTTCCAAAATTAAAATTCAGTTTGGAGATTGAACATAGTGATGGTTGTTAGCAAAACCTTAAAAACATTAGAACTTGAGGTGAACCAGTTTTACTTAATTCTTCAGTCTCTACAATCTGCAGAAATTTTGTCAGATTTTTCTAAAACTGGTAGCAATGGTTAATTTTTGTGTAAGTGTATTAATTAAAGTACAAAATAAAAGATATCTAAAACCCTTAACTCGAGAGGAACCGAAATTTTACAAAGTAGTGCCCTTTGAGAGGGTGTGAACTGAGTAGAATTATTAAAGAGTACCATTTATTTGTGTAAATAATAATCATTACATAAGGAATGCTATAATTCGTATTACAATTACAAGTATTATGTAGAGACAGACGTTTGTCAGTGTTATTCACTGACTACATGTTTTCTTTAAATCTCCACACTACATCTGTAATTATAAATATATAAGGGACAACATGTACCAAACAGTTACCGATATTTAAATAATGCTCTGATAGTAGTCAACATTTAAAATATGAACATTCCAATAAGAATTTTCAAAAAGTGGCTATGCTAACATTAACAAAATGTCTGCCCAGTCTCTAGAAATCCCTAACTTACAAAAATGTTTATTATTATTCATATATAAAATGATTACTAATTATATATAGTGAAAACAACATAAGTGAAAATGTGTTCAGGCATACACATACTTGAGCAGATTTAGCTTTTAATATTTAAGTTATATATTTATTATGTACAATTCTGTTTTATTGCGAAATGACTTAAGTCCTCATTGATGGTGAAACAATTTGCTTTAACCGAGATAAATTATTGTATATCACTTAAAATAAATAATATATTAACACGTTGACTATAATCATTAAATAAGTAGTCACTATTGTAATTTATTATTCATTAAAAATGATATTACTGATGTGCTATAGGCCTATTTCTGCAGGAACTATAAAATTACTTTTTATTAATCAGTTATCAAGTATCTAAATTGTAGTCAACTTGTCAAATACCTATTTTTATTAAAATATTTAATATCATTATTTTGATGTAATGGATTCTGTAGAACCAATTATAAGCAATTATTTGAAACAAATATTTTACAATCCATTACACCAAAATTTCAAATTTAAAATTCACCTTATATGTGTATTAAATCAAAACAGATGTCAGTGATTTCAACAGCTTAATAATTACACAATACAGAATTTGACCAATAAATCTCAAGATTGCAAAAAATATATTATCGGAAAATTATTCTATATGGGTGTAAAAGATCAAAAACAAATGAATACAAAACTTTTTTTTTATTTTTATGTATTATTATACGTATTATTGAGATATATTTTTTTCTTTTATACCCATATGAATACTGTTTGACGGTGATTGTTCCAATTTTTGATACATTATATATATTCAATTTAAACACAATACGATTTACGTACATACATTTTCGTTAAATAGCAAGATAAATCTAAAATTTACAAGATTCAACATCATCTCAAAAAACAAGAGAATATGAAATGTATACAAATTTAGCAATTTTCAAAATGCGAAGAATGCTTACACATCACATTCTTTAGTGGTTTTATTTACAAAATATTTTAGTAGAAAAAGTAGTACTTACCTTTAATAAAATATATTAATATTTAAAAATATGGTACTAGCCAATTTTTAAATCGAACTCGGTTATTTATATAAATAACACCACTTATTCAGTAGTTACAATATATTAAACTTGTAAACCTACCTAAATATTACTTTTTCCAGACATATATAGATATTAAACCCTAACATATATTAACATAAAAAACCATTGTTTCAACATTTAACAAAAATTTGAAAATGTCTACAGGGTCGTAGGCAATTATAACCATTAAATTATATCCTTTACAAAACAACATGAACAATAAACTATAAAATCAGAAAATGAAAATAGGAATAATACAATAACTTTTCAGTTAAAAAAGGTTAGCTCATGGAAAGCTGACCAAGGGCCAACAATTTTTCCACAGCTGCATTTATGTCACCATAAGTAGCAATTAGTGCTTGCAAATTGGCCTCCCTATTTACGAATCCCATAGCAGCAAGCTGTTCCAATTGAGTCTGATAACGCTGCTCTGGAGGGATCACACTTTCTTGATTATTAGCCACACCAGCTACCATACGGGCCATAAACTAAAAAATATATAAATTTAAATTCTAAAATTAATTAATATATTTGTCTAGTAGCCGAAGTTTTCTATTTCCAGTATGTATTATTTGCCATTACATCATAAAACAGTAATTCCACTTCAGTGGTTGCGTGTTTTAGAAGTTTTTTTTTAAAAAAAAAAACAAAATAAATGAAATACAGGTAAAAATCATTTTTGCATCTCTAGTGAAGTCAAATATTTATACAAGCGAATACAAAGACAAATAAATAAAAAAAATAACTACAGTTTGCATCAACAGGTTAAAAAGCAGTTCTTTTTGTTTATATCCTTAAATTTTTTTAGAAAGTAATGCTTGCTCGTTTTTTTTACTTGTAATATCCAATTTTATATTATTTTGTATACAGTAAAAGATTGTTGTTCGTGGAGTTGTAGTCCACGGATTAAAATTTATGCGTTTGTGTCACTTTTTCTTTGCCGTTTGCTGGTATTTTAGTCGTTATATAAAAGGGAAGCTCGCAATTAATACAAATGTAAAACAGATAAACAGAGACTTTATTTTGACTTACCTCTGAAAATGGATCATTTGCTGGTCTAGATGGAGCAGTCGTAGTTGTGGTAGTAGTAGTTGCACTAGCTTGGCCAGCAGTAATGGGTGTAGTGGCTGTTGTACTTGGAACTGTTGTCGTGGCTGTAGTGGTAGCGGTTGTAACACCTGGCATCATAGTACTTATCAGATTCGGAGCTGTCTGTCTCAAAGTCTCCATACCTTGATGAATCTGCATAATCGCTTGCAGTGCTTGCGGATTTGCCATCAGATTAGACATCTCAGGATTTTGCATATATTGGATAGCTTGTGGCAACATGTTGCGAATTTGTTCTGAATTACCGGAAAGTAATGGGTTATCCTGCATAAATGTATTTATCATGCTTGGATCAGCTGCTAGTGACTCCATCATAGACTGCATATGAGGCGAAGAGAGTATATTTTGCATCAAAGATGGGTTGTCAGTCATTTCTTGTAAAAAGTTGTTCCAAGAAGGCAAACCCTGAGTGGTGGTATTAGTAGTCGTTGTATTTGAATTAGTTGTTTGTGTTGCACCTGACCACGGATTTGGTAAGGGTTCGGTATTTTCCCTACCTTGCTGAGGGTTATTAACCGAAGTATTGTCTACTAAACCTGCAAATGGATTACGGCTAAACTGCTCTGCCGTAGCAGACAACATTGGCTCTTGAATATCACGATACATTCTCTGTAATGCATTGTAACCTCCAGGAATACTTTCTAAATTACTTATTGCTCTATCATGACTTCTCATTAATTCTTGTAACATAGATGGATTACGCACTAATTCCATTGTTTGACGCAGTAATTCTGGATTATTAAGCATATGATTGATTTCGGGATTCCTTTCCATAAGTTCTTGCATTTGAGGGTTCCTTGTAATAAGAGCCCGCATATTTTCAGGATCATTCATCAATCGTTGAACTAATGGATTATCTAACATACTTCTTAGCATATCAGGGTTAGAAAGTATATCCTGCTGTATCCTATTTTCAAGCTCCATAAAGTTCGGGGCTCCCAAACCTAACTGTTCTAAACCTGTTAATCCCCCTAAGCCTGGTAAACCCCTATTGAATTCTGCTGAAAAATAAATAATACTTTAAAACACCAGACACATAGAAGGAATCACATTTTAAAAAGTATTTGCACTTAAAAAAAGTATTGGAAGCACTTTGAATTTTATTTTGATACATATAAGATATAACCAATATATAAATATGTCCATAATTAATTGTCAAACATAATACAGAAATTCTTACATAGTGAATTGGTTGCTAGTCACTAAATAAAAAGAAGATAAATATCACAGCATAGGTAGACCAGTAATTTCACTCCAAATTTACAGAATCGGTTATCATGACCGGAATAAGAATATTCCACATGAAAGTTTACGTTATATATATCCACATTATGTAATAATTAATTATACAGTTATGAATAGGTAATTCAACATGTAGTATATACTATCATTTACTGCTACTAACATACAGTGTGAAAATTCGATTTACTTCTTTGAACTATTTAAAAAAGAGTTTAAAATATATATTGCACCACAAAACATTTTTATTTACTTACTTACTTTTTCTGTTATTAGTGATAATTATATTTTTTTTTGGGATTTTTATTTGTCTTAAATGATCTAGGTAAGCCAGAAGACAAGTATTTTTTAGAACAGAAAAATTATGTTAACTGACTCGTTCCTCGATTCAGACTTAAAATATTGCTTTAATACGGCTCTGTATAACCGATATTTGTACTCCCAGAGTTGGATGTAAACTGAGGTCTCTGCAGCCTGAAATGGATGCACGAGCTGCTATGCGCGACATTATTTTGACCCGAGTGATTCTACTGGTCTCCCTATACTGTGTAAATATTCTGTTTCTATATGTATAAGATACTTTCACACACTATTACTCAACATAATGATATATATAGGTTCAGAAAGTACAAACTGTTCCTTTATGCCAAGCATATACTATTAACATCGCACAGAATGGATGGAACGAATTTTATTTGGCAACATCGCATACAATTCTGTAGATGCAGTACGTTAATTGTGGATAATATGCAATACCCCATAGCAATTACTCTAATGCAACATTGCCAAATAAAATTCATCCTGTATGATGTTAATAGTATGCATTTAGCATTAATCTACAATAAGAAACTCTGGTGTTCAGGCTGTGGGACAGAGAAATTAACATTTTCATGGTGGCCACGTTTATATTTTTAATTTTATGTAGTTCACCATTTGCCATCTCCTTTGTTTATATAAACAGAAATCAAATAAAACAGAACAGACAAAGCTTAAGTATACGGGACTACTGTGATCTGAATTATGGGACACTCGATAAGAGTGCACTGCTAATAAAGCGATCCATGTGTACAAGTGCTATAAAGTACAAGAGATTTGAGAGCAATTTCCTGAAGATTAAGAAAAACGTCTTGAGTTTTGTCAATCTATGAGAGAAAAGTTAATTTATTTTTAAAAATTTTAACATTTTTGCCAGACCGGCTAATAAATGTATACAAAAATGGAAAATAGATATTATTTCTTACATGAAAATTTTAAATCGTTAGAAGTACGTAAAAACCGTTGTGCATTAATATGATACACATCACGTATCTTCTAATGTCAAATGAACATTGAAAATCTGATAAACTAACACGTTATATTTTATGTGTATTATTTTGACCTTAAACTTAACGGTCAAAATCGATCATTGAATGAATATTCAAATAAAACATGAACATTCATTTTTGACACACAAATCACAAATACTTTTTAAAATAAGTATTAAAATTACTCAAATTTTCAAATTCTATGTAATACCTGATGGCGGAGGAGGTGCCGTTGCAGTAGCTCTAGGCGCAGCTCGAATGACTAAGTGAATAGTCAGTCCATCTTTCACGTTATGCTGTTTTAAATTATCTCCATCCTTCATAATTTTTCCCGCAAAAATGAGACATAACTGATCGGGTTCAGCGGGAAACTTTTTTCTAATTATCTCTTTGAACTGAAATCAAAATAAATCCTTTAATTTGAAATAAGGTTAGAACAATTTCATCTTACATCTTTAATGGAGCAATTTTCGTCGACTTGAAAAGATTCTTTTTCTTTTGGTGTTTTAACATGTACTGTAATCTTTTTAGAAGAAGCACCTTCTTCTTCAGATTTGTTTTCTTCCAACTTTTGGTCATTTTTCGAAGAATTTACCGGAACATCGTCAGCCATGTTTGCCTAGAATGACTAGTTATTTTGGTATTAATACAAAATGTAATTTATTTTAACAAATATCAAAATAACATATAATAGTGAATTACTTACACTTTAATTATTTTATAAAAAATAATAAATTATATATACTTTCCACAAACACCAAACTACTACAAAAACGACAATCGAGTCTTTTGCGTCAAGTGTCAAATTCTTATAAATGTGAAATGTGACTCAAATTACGTCACATTAATGTGCATGTTTCTAAAGCCACGTAATTTTAAGACATATTTAATATAACAATAAAACGTTCGCATTCATTTTGTGAACCTCAATATTAATAATCATTGTAGTCTATATCAATTTACAATAGAATATAGAAATTATGCTGTTTACTGAAAGTCAAAATACTCCAATGAAAATTTATTTAAGGATTGAAAATAATTAATTCTCAGAAATTGAATTACAAAAAGTTACATTATATTTTCAATTATTTATTTACTCAACGTTAACATTTTTATGTTTAGTATAATTAGTAGTCAGATATTTATATATATAAATAAACAAAAATTTGTGTAGGTTTACTGTTAGTAGTTCCAATGCCCATGATAAGAAACTTGACTTTATACCTAAAAAGGTCAATGAATCATGAAATAGTATGTTCGGAATTAATTTAGATTTGATTTTTAACAAAGGAGAAATAAGTGGAAATGAAATAGATCTGACATTTGATATTTAATAAAAAAATCTATTTGTCTTTTATCTTTTAGGTTGATAAATAGTATTTTTCGAATGAATTTGAAAATTAAATGAACATAGTGGAAGCAAGTATACCATTTGGGGAACGAAGGAAGTGTCGGTGAGGCCGACTGTAGTAGTGAATGCAAGAAGAACGGCAAAGAACGGGATGTAGGATGTGGACGTGCCTTTAAAATGGCGTTGTCAACAATGAGCAGGAAGGTTTTGTTATACTGATTTAGTGTATAAACAGTTAATTAAATTTAGAAGTTATCTTTATTTAGCTTAATTATAATAATTTAATGAAAAATGAACGGTCTAAGTTTTAGTGAGTTGTGTTGCTTGTTTTGTTGTCCACCTTGCCCCAGCAGAATAGCAGCTAAACTAGCATTTCTACCACCAGAACCAACATACGAGTTTGTATCGGACGAAAATGGAAAATGCAGTTTTGCATTGACAGAACGAGCAGAATGGCAATTTTCGGATAGGGAGAAAGAAAATGTAGAAGTATTTTTTACAAGAACAAATAGAGGAAATCGAATCGCATGCCTATTTGTGAGGTGTAGTAGTACAGCTAGGTTTACTATTTTGTTTTCACACGGAAATGCAGTGGATTTGGGACAAATGAGTAGTTTTTATTTGGGGCTAGGGTCTCGTATAAATTGTAACATATTTAGTTATGATTATTCCGGTTACGGTGTGAGTGCAGGTAAACCTTCAGAGAAAAATTTGTATGCTGACATTGATGCTGCCTGGCAAGCTCTTAGGACTAGATATGGCATTAGCCCTGAAAATATAATACTCTATGGCCAAAGCATTGGCACCGTACCCACAGTAGATTTGGCAGCGCGATATGAAGTTGGGGCTGTGATATTGCATTCTCCTCTCATGTCTGGCATGAGAGTTGCCTTTCCTAACACAAAAAGAACGTGGTTTTTCGATGCCTTTCCCAGGTGAGTAATAATCTATCTCCTCAAAGCCAAGTAATAAAGAAATTTAAACTACTTCAGTTCTACAGTAAAACAAGTTCTTTCATTCATAAAATGACATTTAATCTACTTATATAGTTTTTAAAAATAAAATCTTGTTTAACTGATTGAGCAAACTGTTTTAAATAAATATTGATACAGCTTAAATCAATATTTAGAATAAATACCTAATATTTATATATACGAATTCTATTTAATATACCTACTGTTGCTTTACATTTTTGTAATTCTGGATTAATTGTAGTTACATTTGCATTTCGATAATAGTAAATATTTGATTGAAAATCATGTATATCTTTATCTGTACCTTGAAGTATTTTTCTATTTTGTTTCTTATCAACTTGAACCTGAATTTTATTTGTTTTAAAAGTTTTAGTTAGGGTACTATCAAGCTGTACAAAATATAAATGTGGTGGTGTTTGTAATGTATTTTCAATTAGTATTGTTTCACTATTAAAATTTTTTATTTAATTTCAGTATCGATAAAGTTCCAAAAGTAATGTCACCAACATTAATAATACATGGGACAGAAGATGAGGTGATAGACTTTTCCCATGGGCTAACTATTTTTGAAAAATGTCCCAAAGCTGTTGAACCCTTATGGGTTGAGGTATGTATATGTAAAATGTATTAAAAAAGGTGATTTTATTTAAAAATCTGATCATTAAGGAATTTTTTTACTTTAAAAACAAAACGGGTAATAAGCAATATAGTGCGGTTTCGATAATACGAATCAATTAAAACAGCGACGATCCAGAACTTTGATGAATCGGGATTACCAAAGCATTAGTTTAATATGTATATACATATTACGTGATGTATTGTAATAAATAAACTTATTAAAATACTAATCTCCATGTGTTTATCATGAAACAAAAATATACAGTTTTTATTTCTAAGTAAAATAATAAGTTATTTTGCTCTGGATTTCCAGCATTGCTATTTCTCAAGATAACTTACTTATCTAAAAATTATAAAAAGTTTAATAACTTAGTAGATTTATTTGTATAAATTTTTTATCATGTATTATTATTATTATTTATTTAGTGTTTACCTAGAAACCTTTTCCAAAAAGGTTCCAGTCCAAAAGTTTTTCTCTAGTCAATTTTCTTGCTCAAGCTTCTTGACTCAATTTTCTTGTGAAAACGCCTTACAGTTCACAGTTTTCACTAAGCTAAACTAAACTAATAACTCATTTCATTAATGTATTTTACATATCTATTTAGATTTTTAATAAATGATTATTACACATAATCTTTCTATCAAAATTTATATGTTACAGTGTCGAAAAATATTGTACAGTAACAGGTATCTTAGAGAATTAAATAAATTTCAGACTTACTAAGAGGAGAAACGTTTGCTTTTTTAAAATGTGAACTAAAAAATTGATTTTATATTGGTTAAGTAGCTTGAACGTTAAAAAAATAATTAAAATTTTTAGGGGGCAGGTCATAATGATGTGGAACTGTATTCAGTTTACTTGGAAAGGCTTAGACAATTTGTGATGGTAGAATTAGATAACTGACAACTATTGGCTGGCGAGGATGTAACTTTTAGTTCGGGTACGTCAAGTTCGGTAGGTGAAAAGCTACTCTAGCCAGCATTAGCAGGAGTGGCTAATGCGAAGAAAACTTCATCCTCGAAGCCTTTCTCCTGCGGAAAATTTAAAACTAAGAACCAACCTAAGCTACCATTATTGACAACAATCTGCCACAGTGTACCGCCAGTGTGTCTCACTGTATGTCACTGTCTACTACTTGAGACCACTTGCTAGCTACTGCTCTGTATTTTCTACTGTAAATATTGTTACTTGTGGACTTTTATCAAATGTGAATGAATATCGGAAGACAATCCTTAAAGTGATGCAATACTGATTAGTACGGTCCTATGTAAACATGGAAATTTAAGTTTTTGTACAGTGTTTTACATATTGTTGCTTAAAAATATTTTATATATATACTTAGATAGGAAAATTACTGCTACAGTTTCCAGACTCATATATTTATGTTTTAGTTTAATTTGTAACTTAAAGAAAAAATATAAATATGTTACAGTATATTTGGAAGATATTAATGTAGATTAATATTTCTTTCGATAACTTAATATGTTCCAAAAAACATGTAATGAAAACAAAAGCTAGTGTTATTACACATTTTCTTTACTCCAATCGATATTTTCTGTACTTATAATTACATCAATAGGAAAAATTATTACTTCACGAATATCTGTCTTTAGAATAATTGTTGTAGTTTTCAGAATTCTTTTTCATGACTAAATAATTTTTGTCATTTTCGATTAATGTCAAGAGACTGATAATTTCTTTGAACAGATATTGTGAAGGATTTTTGACTTACTTAATTTTTTATAGAATTTATTGCATATCATATAAGTAGCAAATTATTTATTTATTTGTTTTTAACCTACATCATTAACTTATAATGGCTTATATATATACTGAAGAATATAAACATATGTATATAAAATACCATAATTTGAAGTTACATATAATTATAATTACTATTTTTTCAATGATATGAAACATCAATTTCATTTTAATAACAAAGAGTTAATACTAAACCATTTATAAATAATTAATAGTATTATAAAATGTGCAATAAAAAATTAACCAAGTGTAATATTAAATAAAGTGCTTTATCATATCAGGGGTAAATAGTACAAAAACATAAGTTTTCATGTAAATTATAGGCATTCCGTTGACTAACTTGGTCTATGTGTGGATTTTAACTTCATCGATAATGTGTTCTGTTGGGCGTATAAGCCCTGTCCAACTTTGTCCGTTTGACGTTGACTAAATTTTATTTAACAGTTCCATAAAAAAGTAATTTATTTTGCATCATATAATTTTTATAATTTCAAAATGTAAATATTTTTTAAATGAACATTTTTTGAATTATTTATTTAATTTGCAAATTTTTTATAGTGAACATTTTAGTAAGTCATACTTGAAAGATGCATTTTGTATTTTCAGCATGTAAGCTTCAGTTTAATATGTCAAAAATTTAATTAAGGAAAATCGTATTTAAGAATGACTTACTAGTTATCTCAATTGTACATACTATGGATGGAACACTTTTCCAATCATATGTTGTATTTTTTTAATAAATCATAAGAGAGTATGAAGTATCAGATTAATTTGTTTCTCAACTCTACAGTACTTGTCAGTAAGTTGTAAATTAAAAAAATATATACAAAAGTTACTATAACACCAAATAATTGCTATTCATTCAATACATTGAAAAGCAAGTCGTATTATATGTATATTGGCAGTAACTGAATTAGTATTGTAGTGTTGTCTGACAAAATTACGTTACGTCTGTTAGTTCTTACTCAAATTTTTTTTTCATATTTTATCACAATTGTAAAAAAACAATTTAGGCATACCTTATACGAATTACTACATATATAGAACTAACTCTGATTTATTGGAGAGGTAATAAAAATATGTGTAGTAACTTGGTTTTATCATTTTCGTAATTTCAGATTATTTATATACATATCATTTAATTTTTTTGCATTTAGTGTTTCTACCTTTGTAACAATAAAATTCCTTATGTTTTGTTAGAGGAAATTTCAAAATTTTACTTTAAAATATAGAAACAGTATTTATACAATTAGATGTTTGTTTTATTTTGTGTTTGTACTTTTTACAAACTCATGGCTACGTTAATTTCTGAAAGAATTTTCAGGACAATAAATGTAACTGAAAATCAACTGAAATATCCCAAATGCATATTATGTGCTTTATATTATTGCATATTTTATGCTATTTAAATGAAGTGTTTTCCAGTTTTATATAAAAATGTATAAATAAAAGTAACTTTTCGATTTGAGTATTTCATTTCTTATTTGATTCAAAATCTCAGTGTACCCTAATTTATTTCAAAATTATTTTGCGTATAAAAATTACGCTACAAACTACTAAAGTCAGACAAATTGTCGATAGAAATAGTTTATGAATCAGTTTTATTGATTTCTTTGAATAATCTATATCCATTTTGTTCCAAAAAGTTATCGAGTGGCGAATAGAATGAAATTTATTATACTTGAAAGATTAACTTGTAAAAGCTCTTTATCTTTCAATTAAGGTCAAGGGTTAATGAAATTTACTTTGAACGGTCAGATTTATTATCTGTTTTTATTATTCTGCCATAGATGAAAGAAGTAACTACTTTTCATTGTTTATTAACTGTATAAAACAAATTTTTAAGGAAGCGTGAGCTGCATGTAAAATGAAAGGATGTGTAATAAATACTTTGTTTACAAGTCAATATTGATCACAGTGTTAGATTTACAATTCTCGACAAAACGGAACCAAAATGGCGGCAGTTACACATATTGGGGTCTCTAACGTTATGAACATGAACCGTTTTATCAAAAATTAACTATTAGATTTGTAAGCATCCCATAAACATATCGAATAAATATGCTTTATGTCCAACGAAGGCATTTTCGAGGGGTGCAAGTCGGAAAGGTTTACGCATTTCCTCCTACTAAAAAATACCTAATGTTGTATAAAGGCCTTCAAATTCTGATTTTCATGTATACTTCTTGGGCTTGTTTTGGTCTTACACTTTAATAGTCCTAGAACGGTTATAAATAGTCACCCAATTCAATTCTCAACTAAGTTTGCTTGGCTTGGTAGTTCTTTTTAAAGAAATGGTCAGTTATTTTGAACAGTTTTAGAACTGTCGGAACCAAAACAAGCGTATGCCAAATATTTTTTGGGCGAACAAACCAAATCCAGAATGAGTAATTTGAACTTACAAAGAAAATGTGTGTATGCAGTGTGTCTGTGCCTGAAGAGTAATGTGCATTAGGAATAGCCGAATAAGATTTACCTATAAGATATTTGGGATATTCCACAGATAAAAAAAATTCAAACAGGAGAATAACTGGAATGGTGTATACTCAGAATGATCTTTCTCCACTGTGTCACAGATTAATAATTATTCTGTATCTGTCCCAGTGGTCTGTGGTCCCATGTTACATGAAGACACCAAAATTAAATCTATGTTATGAATGTTTATGATGGTCAATGGTCATGTCATGTTTCACATGTTTTGTGCGTCTCACTAAAAATAAAAACATACTGCACAACACGTCAAAAGAAGTGCTAAAAAAAAGAAAACGGTGTAAACTGTATATAAATAAATACGTTTTATATTTCATGATACGTGTACACTTTATGTTATTTTATTTCTGATATTAAATATATTTTCCTCAAGAATTTTACATAGTAGTGGATTTGCTAATTTTCTCTATAATATTGAAAGAGATTGGTTAGGTATTTGGTAAAAACATATATATTTAATAATCATGTATAAGGGAGAAATAGATTCCTCTACTGAACTAGAATCACAGTTTATTTTACGTCTACCAGTGGTATGTGTAATATCTATTTAGTATTTTGTTAAAGCAGCAACTAACAAAATTCATTCTTAGGAGCCTGCGAAAGTTTTACGTGAGGCAATACGAAATAATAGTACATTAAAGGACCGAATGTCTATAAAAATTGAAAATGATCTACGTCATGGAGAAGTCCGAGTTGATCATTGGCTTATGACGGCAAAGGTTGTAGATTTACCAACCATTGTGGAATCCCTAAAAACTATTGATGGTAAAGGTTTCTATAAAACTGCAGATATTTGTCAAATGTTAATATGTATGGAAGATGATGACCAAACAACTACAGACGAAGATTCACCACAGAAGAAGAAAAAAGACCCAAACAAAGTAGAAAAAAAATATTTATGGCCACATGGAATAACTCCGCCAGCAAAAAACGTACGAAAGAGACGTTTTAGGAAGACATTACGGAAAAAGTATGTCGAGGCACCGGAAATTGAGAAAGAAGTAAAAAGACTTCTTAGAAATGATAATGATGCTGTAGGTAAAACAAAATATGCTGCTTATAAAAAATTATATCCTAATTTTATTTAGGTTAGTGTGAAGTGGGAGGTGATTAACGAAGATGAGAATAAAGTTAACAAAGGAACTGTAGTTAAAAAAGAAATGAGTGAACCACCTAAAAGTGTCGCTGAAGACGATATATTTGGAGGGGCTGTCAGTGACTCCGAAGAAGAAGATGCTCATCTTAATGTTCTGGACGTATTAGATGAAAATAGTCAGAATTCTGCAGAAGATAGTCATCTTACAGATTCGAATTCAGTTCTAGTATGTACACAACCAGTTTTTGTTTATTTATTATTATTATTAAATCCTTTTACAGAATACCTCTGCCGAGCCTAAGTTATTAACAGAATTTACAAGTGATATGTTTAGAGATATTCAGGAACATGTAGACATGGATCGAAACTTAATGCAACAGATAGATTATTATACACCATCTAATTCCAGCATTTCTTATTCAGAAACTAATTTAAGCAAAGGTAGTACTGTCAAATTTTGTCTTATTTTAGTATATTCAATATAAATTTTCTTTAAGCTAATGTTCATGCAAGGATAGATGAAATTGAAGCAGAGTTAGCCGATTTAAAAGCAAGACGCCAACAACAAGAAATAAAAATAGAGAATATTGAAAATTTGGCTTTGCGGCAAAGATTTCATGAAAATTTACAGAGACTGTTGCAAGAACAAATAGAAAAGGAACAAGAGAAATATGAGTTATTGGACCTGATAAAACAAATGGATTGACAGGGTGAAATTTTAGTTTTACAGTCGAGTCTATAATATTGAGTAATAGTAGTTTTGAACTAATGTAATCATTATTTTTATATTGCATTAGCTTTATATATTTTTTATTATACTATAGGAATTATATTTGAATTGCTTTACCTAAATTGTATTTATTATTTTTCTTTTTGTGTCTACACAAACTAAATCCAATTTATAAAATAAAATTAGGTAATTGTTGTACAGTGTAGAATATATATATAGTATTAGAAATATACAATTTTACAATATATATGTAGTTATTACTTAAAAGTATCAGAAGAATACTTATAATTGGGAACTATACACGAGGGTAACTAAAATCAAAACAGCTCAACACTTCATGCTTGTCACTTTTTTATTAACACCGATTTTACTACATAACATCAATTGCAGCGAGTATTTGTCAGAAGTAACATAAAATTTGTATAAGATTTATTATATTGAATAGAATATTTATTACACTTATGCCCATATATTTAAGGTGTCACTTTATTCACGCAAAATATTTGTGTTCATTACAGGATGTCTCCAGATTTGTGAAATAGGTAGCCTTGGAAATCCCGAAAAATCTTCACTAGTAAAGTGCCATGCCACTATGAGATATGATAAAATTTTATTTAGAACAGTTTCTCAGAACGAAGAATTGAGTAAATATATAACATTTCAATGTGTGGCCTACTAAGGACAGGTATTTGACGTTAAAACTTTGCGTACTCACAGTTTTCATCCTAAGAAACTTTATTTAGTAATATTTTGTCGTATCACATATAGAAGAGATTTTACTAGTGAAAAATTTAGATTTGTTCCACAACCTATTTGATTTTATCGATTTAAAATAATAGCAGAATTTATTCCACAATTTGTCCTTTACAAGAGTCGTATCATCTATCCGGGAACACCCTCTATATACAGTTACGGAGTTTTTTTACATTAAGAATTTATAGAATAATAACACTCAATTTGCTTGCATAAATGTGGGTATACAAACAAATATTTTTCTCTATTATAGCTTGCCTAGTTTCAAAAGCTGTAATTTTTATAATATATTACTAACGAAATAACTAACGCCAGCAACTTGCACTGACCTTAAACAAATAGCAAAATATATGAACATATTTTATATTTTGCATTTGTGCTTAATAAATATATATACAAAATATATTCGGTACCACTTTTTAACACCTCTTTGCAGAATAGGTAACACATTTATAGCTGAAATTCTATTGTATAAAATTTCATATACACTACGTCTGATAAAAATGAGTACCTAGCTTGTATACCACCTTGTTCTATTCTACCTTTAAAAATAATTCGGTAGTCAAGTATATGATACGTTGTTTGAAGTTACAATTTATTTCTAAAAATAATTATTTTTTTTCATTTATTTTAAAGAATATGTACCGATAATGGCTCAAATAGGACATGCGTACACCATTTTTATGCTTCCCTTTGAGATTATCTCTTGAAGTTTTTTTCTTATTTTTTTACATTGCTCCTTATTTTTATTTTGCATCTTGTATTCTGAGATAGAATCTACACAATACAGTATCTACTACAATTTCGAGTAAAGAATTACTTTGGACCACACAAAATATATAGATTATATTAGTATTTACAGGGAACAATTTTAAAAAAGTATCTAAAAGTTACCTGAACTTTTTTTACACAGTACATATAATAAAATGCACAATAAAAGAACAAATTCGTGTATACCCACAGAAATATAATTTTACCTTAATGTTTAAATTTGCAATCCAAGGGAGATAAACTGTTTTTGTTTTTCTGAAGATTAGAATTAAATAGTTTTACACTAATTTATTTATGAATGAACTCAGGTTCAAGTTCATCATTCATTAATTATTCAAGAATACCTTGTTTTTTACACTGTTCTACTTTAAGGAAATTTATAAAAACTACGAAAACTCTCGTATGATTTAGTTTTATTAGTTTTTGTATGATTATATTTCTATGAGTATAATTTCTGCAGCTAAAACAACCCATTGTTTTAATAAATTTAATTTATAAACAACATTAGACAAGTAGAACCAGCTGATATTAAAACAATAGGTAATTTTAGTATACCTAATTTATATATACATCTAATCTGAGCAATTTTTGTTTACAAAATGTAGACAAATGTATAAATATATTAAACTACTTTTCGTTACTCATTTTAAAGTTCAGTCAAGATGAGTATAGTTAGATCAAAGTTACTAGGTATATATTTAGAATAATTTGAAATACAAATACACTTGAAGTTTATAAATTTTGACATTAAAAATAAGGCGAATATAGTTTTTTGACATTTACAAAGGCACATTGACTGCTGCATCTAGCTACACATATACATATATAAACATTTAAAGAATATATGTGAATATATGACCCCAATATGCAATATCTATAAATTTACATTGCATATCGATGGGGTGGACAATGGTTTGTTTAATTTTATAAAGTTTAAACAGTGTCAGCTATAGGTATATTGGTAACAAACTCAAAATGTGATTGAAACATCATATAGGAGTAAGTATAACCAGTGGCTTAAATTATTTGAAGGGGCAGTGTCAAGATATTTTTAAGTAAGGCTGATATATTTCCCCACTTGAATGTTATAAAATATAACATGCTTTCTAAAAAATATGTTACAGGAGGATATTTTTAAGTTAATGTAAAACTAGAAACTTTAAATAGTTTGGACCTGCTTTTTGACAACTTACATTTTAAAAATAAAATTTCAAGGATTAAAAGCAAATTTTCTTTAGTTAAATCGTCAACACTTTTATCTACTCAGGAAAATTAAGTACCATTTTAAAAAATACTACTACTAAATATTTTTGGTTTTTGACGCCACTAAATTTACTTTTCAACGCGGGTTTTTATTTCAGCAAAAGTACTTTAGGGGGTTATATTCAAAACTCCCTGAATACAGTTAGAACTCTAGTTTCTCTATTGCTCTTCTAATAGTGAAATACTCGTTGATTTTCGAATGGAATTAATGGAAGAAAAATGTGTGATTCTCACGGAATATGTATGTTTTCATCGACTTAAAAATTTTTTAATTTCATATCTAGGTATTTTGTGAGAATTAATTAAATATTTTGTTTAATAATACAACATTAAACATAGAATTTATCAAACAGTAACAGTTTTAAACAGAGATCAAATATTCTGCAGAAAATTTTGGTTTCCGATTGAGCAAATTATTATTTGCAGCAAAAGTACATTATATAAAAATTTGAAAAAAAAGATAAAGTATACTTACTTTAAGTGAATAAAATCCATACAACTTACAATCTGTAAATTTTAATTAATTTGTATATTGGTATATAATCTCAAAAATACGTACAATGGTCTCATACTATGTGTTAAGTTTATTAAATGATGTTTTTGATGCAGTAGAATATTTAGGAATATTAAATTAATATGTATGCAATCCACAAGAATTTCTAAGATACGATCTATAATCTTTTGCTTGAAATATGTAATAAAAAATAAATACACAACTGATCTAAACTTAAAACCAATGGATTCCTATTTTTATTTATAGATTATATGTCTATAAAAAATGTAAAGATTCCTAGATTTAGGGAAATTAAATTGATGGTGGATTTCACGCATTTCGTCGTGTTTTAGCCAGTACCTAATTCTTAGAATGCATTTTAAGCAAAAATCACGAAGACGGATATAAAATAGCCAAATAGTACAAGACAGTTTTTACACATTGGTTAAAACGTCTCTCATCTGGTTCATTCAAACTGCTCCATTTTGATTTACTAATGGAGACATGCAGTTTTACCAAAAATGCAAGCAGGAGATGTTTTTCTATAATTTTCCTTTTCTCAAAATCTCGATAACATAAAGATCAGTGAATAGGTGTGTTGCCACGAAAAGCATTTTTGATATTAGCACACAGTGCATGCCATTTTTTGGTCAATTATAAAACTTTCTGAATGTACCAGTTGAAACAATAACATCAAGAAAGATTATTTTCCTCGAATGAATTTTCAGTCCATAAAATTTATAACCGAATGACCTAATCTAGACTAATTTGGCTACATTGCGCATTTACTTATAACCATACAGGGTGTTAAATCTGCATTGTTAACTCAATATTTCCTGAGTACTTGCCCTATTAAAAGGTCCGTCTGATTCTGGAGAAGAGACTTCGTATTTATTATTAATCATTTCAGTCATATCGGAATTGTAAGAACTAAAGCAGTACTTACACCTCATTTTCGTGTCGTCGTCTACCCTAACGGATTGCATTATAGCACACAAAGTGATAAAAGACGCTACAAATAACACAGAAGGAATGCTGATGGCTATAAGTAAGTCTCTCCACGTCCTCTTCAAATCATAGCGGGCTACCACCATAAAAGAACTGTTCTAAAAACATATTCAAATTAGTTATAGCGTTAAACCTAGGCCGTAAATAGGAAAGTGGTCTGTGCGATTTCCTTTGGTCTACATTTAAAAATGGTAACAAAATGAAACTTACCTTGTTATAAAAACAATGGTATCTAGATTGGGCAGTTTGGTTTCTACCATCTCGCCCATGAGACTGCAGAAAATCCAGACATTCCCCCTTTAGGGTGTTCACGCAACCATCTAAATTAATAAATAAGCGGGAAGTGTTGTATATTGTTAAGGCAGATTGTGCTGGTACATATTGATTGTTTGGATCTACGACGTTCCTATGTTTCCCTGTTAAATTCCAAAATTGTCTGAAGGTAATGTAAGGCCTCGGTATATTTTTTGTTTCGAATATTGTCCCATTTATGCAATCAGTAGCACTACAAGAATATAAAACAATTCGTCGCTATAATTTTTATGTAAGGGTTTATTTATAATTTTATTTTTAAAGAACATTTTGAATAAGAATCTGTTGGATTTTTTCCTAGTACATCTCTAATTTTTGTACAATAAAGTATTACAGTTGGCGATATGATGTTCGCGTTTTTTGTATCACTCTGTACAGAGTGTCTCAAACTCGTAGTATGGGCCTACTGTGGGGATATAAAAAATTTAATCAAATTTGAGACACGTGATGTTAAGTGGGACGAAGTAAGCTCTATTTTCAATCGAAAGTATCATCTCTGGGATGACAGAAACAACTAGTGACGTCATCAATTATATTTTTTCCAGAAACATACCCAAATTTTTTCTCTGCTGTAAAGCTCTCTTTTTTCTAATAAACTTTTATTAGATAAATTTTTCCGTATTACTTTTCGTTTAAAAATTATAAACAATATCGTCCTAAAGAGTCTCAAAAGAAATACCTACCACCTAAAAATCACATTAGCTATGGAAGGATCAAGTAGTCGCTGGAAAATAATAATTGAATGTTCGTTGTTTGAAGTGCACAAATGTCACAAAATAGTTGTTATTACTCAATACGAATCACAAACGTAGTTTCCTCATTCAGAAAAAATTAAAATATTTTGCTAATTTACGGGAAGTCACAAAAAAATTCAAGAAGAGCTGTAGTTATATCGGGGAAGGTATCCAGAGCGCCTCATTCCTGATCATAGAACCTTTACGAGATTGGAGGCCACCACTGATGTGATTTCTAACTGGTATTTCTTTTGAGACTCTTTAGGACGATATTGCTTATAACTTTTAAACGGGAAGTGATACAGAAAAAAAAATTCTCTAATAATAGTTTATTAGAAAAAAAGAGCTTTTTAGGAAAGAAAATTAGGTATGCTTCTGGAAAAAAATAATTGATTGATTAGTCGTATCTGTCAAGTCCCAAAGATTTCGATTTCGATTGAAAATGGAGAAATTAGATAAACCACAAAAAGCATTCAAAATATGTACTCTTTACATTTTTAGTTTTACTGCTTATAAAGCATGTCATTTTAAAAATGTGTTGACCTATATTTTCAATTCTAACTAGTAAAGGGTTCAGCTACCAAGATCCTGTATTACATAATTTAACTTACGTGTTAAATTGTTTACTTTTATTTAACATTGTAAAAGAAAGTATAAATATTTGTCATACATGCCGTCGACTACGTGACCCATCTAGATAAACAATGGAATATAAGATCGGATCTTATGTTGATAAAACGTAATCCATCATACGTTCTTCAATATAAATATCAGCATATTTCTGTTTGAATTTGAAAACTCGTGTTTACTTAATTATTTTTTTAGGCATTATTGATTTTTACAAGTTGAAATAATACTATAAACTAAAAACCGACCATGAAAATATAAAACTAAAATATCTATGGAAGATCTTCTGTGGAAAACTATATTTGACTTGTTAGCTCAAAATAGATTACGGCCGATTTGTATGGAATCTAGTTTTGTATACAAGGTTGCGCAATTCAATGATAAAAGTATATATTGTATTTTTTTCTACAAGTATGAAATTTATCTACATCAGTGTTAATGTAATTAGAGTTTCCATTAAAAATTAATAACGGCTAATGATGTGTAACTTTCATTAATTTAGAAACTATACTTACTGTATAGTTTGATTAGGAGTGTCATAATTTGCTGTGAGACACGAAACCATCATGACTTCATTGGGAAATTTGGACCAGAATTGGGTAGGCTCTATTTCAACACCTTCTTCATTCCCATTAGCTCTCGTTGTGGCTACGGCTGAATCACAGTAGGCATAATTTACACTGTTATCGACAGATATAAAGACATTTTTCGATGTTGAAGTTATATTTTCCTTGCATATTCTGTCGCAGCTGAAGGATCTTTTGATTTTCGTACATTTCGCACCTCTGCACTCAAAGAACCCGTTCAATTTGGCATTGTCTTTATCGCTGTCTACTGAGAATCCATCAGCTTTATAGTGGCATTCATATATCTGAGATATATTGGTGCAATGGCCAAGGGAGCAATTAAAGACTCCCTTTAAAGATGCACATTCAGTTCCATTGTTGCAGTTGTGTCTTTTTAATTCGTCTGTGTTAACTGGGGGGCAAAATGACGTCTGGAAATCAGTACAGTTGAGAAACTGCACTCTGGTACCGTTCTGTCTTGTGGCAGCGTGGATTTGTGGGCAGAATCCAGATGTTTTGGTTAAACACCACTCTCCACAAGAGGCCCAACTGCAGTTGTTTTCTGTGCTGGTGTTAATGGTTTGGCACATTACTGGTTTTTCTTCAAAACCACTTTTAAATGCTCTATATGATGGAATGTATATTGCCACTGTTAGATAAATAAGCGACACACAGCTAAACACTACTACTAACTGGCAGAAGCAAATACAGCCACATATCCTCTTGTCTTGTTGTGGGATCATTCGAGGTTTGCATCTGTTTCTTTTACCCATTGTTGAATTATCAAAATCTTGAAAGGCACTTATTTTAGTTTGGTGTAGTCTTTACTTCTACATGGTAGGGTCTAGAATACGTTGGTTATTCTACAGGTTTGTCAATCGACTAAGGGTAAAGGATCGTGTGGGCAGCTTTTGCGCAGGCGTACAGGATTTACAAGGCTCCAGAGATCCTTGGAGGAATTTAGGGTGTTTACGTTTGGGTAGTCAATAATTTGATTTTATCATAATACAGGAAAAGGGCGGCCGAATGCTTTTGTACATGCTTATTACGATTTTGAATTGATTTATGTAAAAGTGGAAAAATACGTGGGTCAGTGGTCAGTCATTAGCTAATCTCATTTTTTTTTATTGATTCAAGTTAACATAGCGTGGAAATTACGATTCTATAAATATTCAAAAGGAAATGCGTTTAAATGTTTTAAAATTTAAATTAAAAGTTTTTGTACAGATTGAAATCGATAAACATACATAAAAGGAAAAAATGCTATAAAGATAGTTGGTCAGATAGTATTTGCCTATGAGATAATGATTTTATTATCTACGCATTATGACATATTTAGATTTTTTAAAGTTGGTCAATTCATATTTAGTTCTCAGTTTTTTTATTTATTTATTGCTAATCATAAACAGTGTAAGAATATTCTATTAGTTGAATATACATTTTTTTTTCATAAAAAAATAATCTTTATATAACAGGAAAAAATTTTTACAGAAATAAGTTAAATATCAAAAGTAAAAATAAGACATGGGTAATAAAGTCTAAGCAAAATACACAAAATATACTCATAAATATTACAAAAGGCAGTAAGGTATCGAGAAACATTACTTACATTACTTAAACTGTTCTATAAACCGAATTAAGACTATATTGCGACGTAGAATTATAATGCTTCTAAATCGAAACAATGAAGAAGGATTGTATGGTCAAATCCTATAGGTGGGTAAAATCCCTTGGGAAAAATGCCAGGAATTTCAGAAACTCTCTATGTAACGATTCCAACCTTTTGCAGTGCACATTATATGGACTGCACGACGAAGGACACATTTTTGTCAAAGGTCCTTACCTAATGTAACACGGTTGATGGTATAATCGTTAATACAATAGTTATAAATAATATAAATAACTTTTCGAGAAAGACATTTAGAAATATTTAGCGACAGATGGTTATGTTCACACCATTCGAACATATGGTCTATGTGAGCTTGAAGTACGACAGAAGAAAAATATTTTATGGCAGAATATAGTTTAAAATCATATGCGAAAACAATTTTTTCATGAAACAAGGTCATTGATGAAGATCAGAAATAATAGGGGTCCTAGATTAGAGCTTTGGGGCACACCAGAAATGGGAAGGAGAACGAAAGGTAAAATTCAAATACTTAACTTAAAGTACTCCAGTAGGTAATGATTTAATTAATCGAGAGCCTTTTGGAAGTCTGTGAATATTACTTGTCCTTCACTAAAAATAACTAAAATAATAGAAAGAGATGTAAAAGTCAAAACAAATTCTAGATTCTTACTATAGTATTTAAGTAGTGAAACCTAGAAATAATTTAAAATATACTTACTTCTGTAATTGAAAACATTCTCACTTATATTTGCTACACTTTTGAATATGTTCATATGATGTCAAAAAAATTAAAATAAAGGTTAAGAGGACTATTTTTTTAAATTTGTTGTTGTAGATAGGTGGAAGGAAGAATAAAAAGCAATTAAAAGAAAATCTGCGACTATATTGGGCAATTCGTTTGAAAACGTTGTAACAATGTTAATTTTATATACAATAATTATTAGGTACGTATTTTTAATTGATAATAACGGTACAACGTGAATGATAATTTTTGATAAACACTGTTCATATTGTTTGTACTAGAATGTATTATTTTACAATAGATTGAATATTAATGAACATTAGAAGCCAATATTAAATACGTCTTACGCTAAATACTATTACCTAAAGTGAAAAAAATACGTGATATAATATTTTTATAAAATGTTTTCGAAGAAAATAGATGAGAAAGCTTAGCGTGGGTGAAAATGTTCATATGTTGGTGAAATATTCGGTGCTAGTAGGTGTTTTCATCGAAGTCTTCCTCTCTAAAAAAAACAACCACATTAGAATTAAAAAGTGACACTAAGTTACACATCCACAAAAGCTGTACCTCTAAAAAATAAACATGTATATACAGAAAACGTGTTTAACAAAGTAAGTGATGTGTAATATGTGTTTATAAAAACATTCTCTTATTTCTTATTAAATTGTTAAATTTTGGGATCACTGACATCTTATTGCTTCACTTCAAATAAAGCCACGTGACTGGGACACATATTTCAGAAGCTTAATTAACAATTTCGAGGACAAATTCGTGGGTGTATTTGTAAAATATATCTGATGACAGTGATGACCAAAATCTGTAGCTGAAAACAACATGTTATTTATTACACATATAAAATATGTCAAAAAGGGGTAAAGAAGATATAACTTATCTTAAATCTAAACTAAATACAAAACATGTTTAATAATATTTTCAGTATTTAATTATCATAACAATAAAAATGCTGTATATTTAACGAAATAATAGCATTGTAATAATATTCGATTTGTCCTTGAAATCGAAAAGCAAAACATTATTTTACTTACGAATAGTACATACATACAAAAACATACAGTACATGTTGAGATTTCCATTAAAAACTGGATATATATACAACAAAATAAATAATTAGTAATATAAATTATCTAATTAGATTACAAAATAGTGTAGTTGTAGACAAGTGAGTAAGAAAAACCAAACTGCAAAATATTGAAAGAATTCAAAATTCGAAAGTGTAGGAAAACAGTAATAAAGAAGAAAACTAGTGATTGATAATGTGGGTGCATTTAGAAAATGAAAGAGTTTGTATTTGGAATTTCGTTACCAGTTTTAGCAATGGCCAACTCAAATGCAATTTAGAGTGACATATGAGTATGTATATACCTTTCAATAATTCTGTAGACGATAATCTCTTTTTCCCATAGGAACGGACCCCCAAACGTAAGTTGTTACTACAAGCAATAATAGTGATTGTTTAAGTGTATATGTATATAAATCATGCAGTTCTATTCGAGAGTAAAAAAATTAAATAAACATAAATTTGATTTTCAATCAAAATTTGAAGATACAGAAAACTGAAAAACAATTCAGTTTGTAATTGGTAATATGAATTCAGATACGATTTTTTAATTTTTTTTTTGTGACGGTCATCTATAAAGTACACCCATGAATAACATATTTTTAAACCTTTAGAAAACCTGACTGCTAATTTTTTTTAAAACTAATATGCATAAAAGCAATCACGTTCTATAAATATCGAAAATGATGCTATTTCCCAAGATTCGAAACGAGGATTTTTTCTATCCTAAGACTGAATTTACTGTGTAATGGATATTCCACGCTGAACTGACAATTGTGTGTACTTTATTGATGACACTACGTATCAGTGTTTGAAGATGCGTTCTTGTCTTCCATAAATTGGACTTACTCTGTGGGAAAATGATGCATGTACTTCTGACAGGACCTGCCACATCCTGGACAATACCAGTAGCTTAAAACTCCAATAGAAGCAGCAAATAGCAAATTTGGAATGGTTATTGAAAGCACCAAATGCCGCAGAGTGTCATCCCAAGAATACCTAGCAACTACCTGAATTTCAGGGTAAACTCTACTATAGTAACATGGAAAAGGAGTTCCTGCTGTCGCATATCCGTACTGACGAGCAAACTCAGAGCAATTTACTGAAGGCGGGTAACCACAGCCTTCCGTATTTATAAGAAAACGCGTGTCTGCTACATCCCAATGCATTACCATGGACGGTCTGTAGTCTCTATAGGGCAATTTGGAATAATTGACGTAGATCTGATGACACCTGGTTGCTTCACGCGTACACCCTTCCCTACAGGACGCCCAAGAACAGTTCGAAATCCCTTCTGCGTATATGTGTTGGGTAGCTATACATGTTACGGGTTCTGGTTCATAGTCAGCCATCAGGCTAGATATTGCTGGATCAACGACAAAGGGTATTAAGAAAAGGAACGCGAAAACCGATAAAAAAGCGGTGGTTCCGAGACATAGTGACGTATAAAATTTCGCTGTTTCTGCAATTGAGATGAGAGTGAGTTGATTTTTCTCGGGAAATACGCTCATACTTCTAGATAACTTAATTAACTGGTAAAGTGCTATGAATCCAAAATATACGCTTTCCCCTATCAGGTGGATTCAATTTCTTATTGGGAACAGATTCAGTCTCGGTCCAGCAGAAGGGGAATGCCTGGAAAATGAAGTCATTAATGCAAGTTTTCAAAAAAAAAAAAAAAAAATCACTGTACCACACCGTCACATTTGCAACACATTCTACAATATAATTTAAATTTGATATGTATTCCATATTTTCTAATATGATTTCTACATTAATTACAATTATCTTACATATACAACATGGTTCTGAAATTAGTGCGTTCGTTCAAAGGGGTTGTAGAGGATCAACCTGTGGTCTAAAAAAGGATAATGACAACGACAATGATCATGATAATGATAATGATGAATACAAAAAATTATTGAAATATATAATAACTAGTAATGAAGATCTTTTTTAGAACAGATTTAAAGTCATGCAAGTTTCCACTTAGTATTAAAAATGTTAAACAAATGGAATTAGATGACTTGAAATACTTTTATAAACATATATACATAATTTCAAAACAGTCAAAATATTAAACATAACAAAAATACTTAAGTATGTGTGCTTGAGAAACCAGGTATGTCCTTTTTTTGCTTTTAAATATTGTCTGAGACCGAGCTGAAACTAGATTCTCACAAGCTTGTAAGACATCTAACATAATACCCAAAGAGATTACCGCTCTGCGGTAATTTTAACGTAAACATTTTTTGTCAATTATGAAAAAAGTAATGTTTTGCCATTATTTAAATATAAATGGTTTGTTAAATTATTTACATATAAATCGCAATCAATATTTGCAGACGTTTGATGATTGGGTACCGTGACAAAACCCGTAAACTAAAAACACATCTATCCATGTCGAAATATGAACCTTGTTAGGAGATACCGTGTATAGATAAATTTAATTATATCAAATTACAGTAAACATGGGACCAATTGAGCAAATTAATAGGACTGCCTTGCAATTAAATATTTTTTGCGTTGTAATTTTAATTGGGTGTTAAGGTCGCCGTATTTATTGTAAAATTATCAAATTTGTGATGTTTTTAGGTACAGAAATCTCGAAAAATAAATCTCGTAGAATAAAAATATTATCGAAGATAAAATTCTTGATGTTTTGTTTATCTACTTTTACTATTTAAATTCTCAATTAAAATAACTTTTAAAAAGCAACAACCTTATATGCAGAACTATGTAAGTTTATGTTATAACAATATTTACATCTAAAGTTACATTTTTGAAAATACGTATTTTGAGATTTCTGTACATAAAAATTTGTTGGTTAGACGCTTTCTGTCGTTATATATTCGATTTACTTCAGTACCTTTGAATATTCGCAGGTAGCATGAAATAACATTCATGTTATTTGAGAAATCTCTATATTATTCAGTTCATAAATGTCTAAAATTATTTGTACTAGTAGAAAACACTAGTTCAAGAATACGGCGCCCTTAAGTAATATTATTTTGGGAGCTTTTATTATACAAATGGTTATACACTTTATAATGCAAATTAGTTTTAAAACACCGAGAATATATAATGTAAAACAATCGATTGTTCATATACGTTTGCGCTAGGGTTTTATGTTGCAATATCACGGAATTGTGGTACAGTTAATCATAAACAATTTTATTTTAAAAATGTTCAACTTACGTGATTGATCTCAAAGTGCCATAATAGAGTTGCCTCCTCCTCTATCGTTCATGTTGTTCGTGGATGCAGACTTTTCTACAGCTTCTTCGGTTTTTATGCACCCCTGAAAACGCATTTTAGCATCATCCCCAACGACAACTGTACGTTGACAAAGAATGAGAGTGAGACATGAAACGACGAATAGAACCGAAGGCAGGACTGAGGCAATAAGAAATTGTTTTTCCGTTGTAGCCAAATCGAATCTCGCAACGACTACTGCAGGATTATCCGGTGAATAAAAGCATGGAAAACGCGCTCTTGCGTTGTGGTCGGTCCCGTCTTTGCCATAGATTTTAAGGAAATCTTTGCATTCGTCCCTCAAGGTATTGACACAACCCTCTAGGTTAATCAGGAGCTTACTTTCATTAGCAATCAATAGATCAGGTTCGGGAGGAGCTACTATCAGTCGTTCATCCAAAGGAATGGTGTTGAAGACACTCAAGTAACTCAGAAATGTAAAATTTGTCATATCAGTTAACACATTGTTTGCCAATAAAGAACCATTCACGCAGTCAATTGCTTCCAAACCTCGACTCGTATTTAATATGCTATAACAAGAAGTCATCACTATATTATCTTGCGATTCATTCCATATCTCATCCCCAGTGTCACTGTCTATACACCTTTGACACTGGGATAAATAAACTTCATCTCCACTGAGCAATATAACGTTCTTGTTTCTTGTAGGAATGTCGCCGCATTGTCTATCGCAGTTGTATGGCGTGCGAATTCTTTCACATGTCCCTCTGTTGCAACTGTACAATCCGTTCAAATCGATGCAGGTGATTTTACCCCGTCGTCCCGAACACTTCAAAGGAGGATCTGTGTCTTTATAAATGCATTCGAAGGAGTCAGTTATGTCTATACACATACCCATTGAGCAATTGAATGTACCTGTTAAATTCTTGCATTCGTCAGCGATGCATCGACTTCTCTTAGCATTTTCTTGGTCCTTCCCGTAACAGAACTTCTGTGCGATGTTTGTGCAATTAGCCAAAAGTAAATTTGATCCATTCCGTCTTAAATTAACGTATATCTGCATGCAAGACCCTGAGGTTTTGCTCAGACACCATTCACCACATGAACCCCAGTCGCAAGACTCCACGGTAACTGATCGAGTAGTGGTGCACATAACGGGTGTTTCCGATATCCCGGACTTCATCGCGCGAGTTGATGGTACATATATTGCCACTGTTAGATACACTATCGCCACAGTACTTAGAATTAAAGTCAGCTGACATAAACATATCGTACCGCAGATTTTGGTGTCCTGAGGTGGGATGATAAGCTCTTCGACGGGCGTGGGCTTCTTTTTTGGCATTGTGGTCTGTCAATTTGCATACCGTTGTCAGCAAAAATAAATGGAGGCTGCCTGTGCCATTCAGATGTGCTGGAGTACTGAACAGTCGTGACCAGATTCAAACGCGCGCGTTCCTTAATCAATACGCCACTGCGGAGGGGCTAATCGATAGCGCGCGCACTGCCTGCCTACGGCTCTATAATGCAACATCTATTGTTATATAGCAAACACCCTTAAATAGGCAAATAACAATGGTGACAGCAAGATTATATGATTGTGTTGTTAATTGTGTGTCTACTTACGCAACGGTTAGTGTAGGGACAATATATTGTGGCGAGAATTAGAAGAACAGAGGCGTAAGGTGGCTCCTCTCATGGAGAGCGGTGTAATAGTGTCCTTTCAGTCATCTGACGGAACCGGCGCCAGGATCGATACCATAAACACGGACTGCAGCAGTGCTCACAACACCATGTCCTTCGACGGCTCACTATATATGGGAATAGTTATCCCAGCTGTGTAAAACTCTTTCTAAACTATAACGACTGTGATTAACTGTTAAGTGTCCCTTAATAGATACTCCTCTACACCTACTAACTTCGAATAAAATGTAAAATTTGATCTAATTTAAACATAATAATAATGTGTGGGATAAAAACACGGACATTAGGAGGATAAATATCTTAATTAGAGGCGAATTCGCGGCAATAAATGGTGTGAGCTGGCCAGAGCCGCTCGCGCTTGGCTGTGGACGCAGATGTTGGGGTCCAAGCTCCTCTTTGACCTTGCACTGCGATCATGGAGAATGAGAAAGTTAAGCAAACCTGGACACAGAAATTGCTATTTTATATTACAGCTTTCTTCGTGCTACTTGGCATATTTAGCTTGTTTTCGTTTTTATTCCTTGTGCCTTTTGTCATCGACCCGGCTTTTACAACGATTTTCATGGAATTCGACGAAGAACCTGCTCTTTGTGTGACCATAAGAACCGATCGCCTTCTGGGTGCTTCAAACTGCACATGGACGTCTTGCCGAGAAGGTTGTACGAAGGATATCTACGATTGCACTCAAATTTTCGTTAAGTACAAAGTTGCGTCTAATCGTACCAATACTTCGACTGAATATGCAATCACAACCACTGCAGAAACGTATCGACAAAGGCCGTCACTTCTAGAAGACTATGATTATAATGAAGAATCCACGGGTCTAATGGAACTTGATCCAGAATGGTACTATAAGGAAGCAAAGCTGCTCCCTAACGTGAAAGGTTGTGGTTATCCTCCAATGCTCAACTGCTCCGTTTTTCTAAAAACCTACAAGGAAGTTGGAACCAATTTCTCCTGTTACTACAGCCGGATAGATAGAACCATGGTAATAAGCCACTTGGACATGTGGCAAGTATATATGAACTTAGTGTATGCAATGGCGATTCCTATACCGTCATTTATTATATCCGTGGTGTATTTAGCGATCGCCTACTTCAAAATATATAATGAAGACGAGGAAGAAGCTCCATTAGAGAAAAACGCAGAGGCTATAGATGTCGAAGGAGAAAGTGGAACACCGATACCTCCTGCTAGTGGAGGAATTACACCAGCCAGTGAAGCTTTTAGGGAAGACTTAGCAAGTTTTGGTCACCACTTCAAAGTCGCTATGGTAGACGAAATGAGCCGAGATAGTCTTGTCGATGGAGTACTTACTTCTGTATCAATAGGAGGGTAAACAGTGAAATTACTTATACTAAATCTATTCGCTTATTTTTACTTTCGTTTTAGAAACATCGCTAAAACTATGACTACCAGTATTTCGACCACAGGAGGTCCTGTAGCTGATATTTAAATTTATACTACCGCCATGCCACGTCTTAATCTCTCTCAGGCTTGTGTTTCGTATTATTTCATAAGCTTAGGATACATTGGAAACCACTTTGTATTTGACTACTTTATTCTTCTTCACCAATAATGTAAGTATGAAAATAAAAGTGCCGTCAAAATATTGTTATGAAATTATAGATTTATTTACAGATGCCCCATTTACGATAGTTTCCATGGGTATTCCAGAAATTTCAGCAAAAGTATGCTAGTTACTTTTTTGACAAATAATTGACTGTTAACAGAAGCAGTTTTCGTTTCTTTTAATCACTCTTACAATATGTTTACTGGCAACACTTATATTTTTTCTGTAGAGTCCAGTAGCTTACCTAGTTTTCTGGAGGTAATATTTTAGTTAGAGACAAAAGTAATTTTTTTTTAACTGCACATCTTGTGTATTTTTTGAAAATCTAATTCTGCTTAAAATTTTCGGGCACTAGAGCAGAATCAGATTATGAAAAATATACAGGATGTTACGTTAAAAAAAAAATTATATGATCCTTGAAAAATATTGCTTCCAGGAATGTCACTGGATTCTACGGAAAAAATATATGGAAATCAGTGAACATTCACAGTCAATTGTTTCTCGAAGAAGTAGCATACTATTACAAAAACCGTTCTGAACTACGTTCGAAACAGCCATGAAAACGATCGACAATGGGACACGCTGTACATGTGTACAATTTAATACCGCACGTAATAATTTAAAATTTTCATTTTGTCCAAATGTTTCTCGTTTGCTATTGCGGTCTAAAATTGCGGACACATACTTCCCTCAAGGGAGAATCTGTCTTTCCCTAGATATTTCTACAAGGATTGATAAAAATAGAGAACCTAGGTTTATCCTCAGGGAATGAATGTACTTTTGGAGTGGCGTTTTTCAGATTGCTACCAATACAAGTTTATGAAACGCAACAATAAATCAACTGCTTCATCAGTATTCACACATGCATCATTGGGCGGTAATGTATATAAAAATCATTATACATTTAAACTGGATATTCTGTACTGACACGCAATTCACGAACGAGTTCGATACATCACAATCGCAGTATGGGAACAAAGAACAGGCAAGAACGTTGAGTTGTAATCATTTTAAATTGCAGAGGTTGAACAAAAGACTAGAGTTGAAGCTAAGGGTTCAGTACAGGGTGAATTATTTGAGCATTCTATGGATTGATACCATAATTATTATTTCAAAAGAGCACAAATTAGTTAGAAAAAAAATATATAACTACGTTAATCTGATAACAGACATAGCGGTAATTCTATTGGAACTAAACAAAGTACATAAACACGAAAAATGTACAGCTGTCCTCAAAATAATGTTATTATATTTCCTTCAATTAAGTAGATCATTTGTTCAACCTAAAGCTAAAAATAAATAGCATGGACTGAGTACAATCTTCTTAGAACTTAGTCATAAAAATTATTATTTTTTAAGAAATTAGCATGTTGACTACTGATTTTAACTAGTACGCGAGGATAGGGGATGTTATACCACTGAATTGCATTTTTACGAATGGAGAAACTAGCATAATAAAAGATCGAGAAATGCTCTATATACATTTTTAAATTTCCACTGAAATAATTGTTCTAAAAAGCTATTTTTATTTTTTTCACTTAGGAGTCAGTCTAGAAATGAGTATAGATTTATATTTATCCGTTGTAGTGGAATATTACTCCATATTTTATGTTTAAAGTTATTATTTTTAAAAACACTAAACTCTGATGAGTCAAGCTCGGCTAAAATTTTGCGCAGTGGCTAGATCAGGTTTTAAAGTGTTTTAGAACTGACACGAAGAAAACTTAATAGTCTATGCATACATAAAAAATCAATCGCTAAATTACTGTGCTAATTTTGAATGTATCCTGGTTTCACAGATTCCATTCCATCTTATTTGATAAGAAATAGAACCTATCCAAAGATTTTAAAATTGAGGTAATTTTGTTTGTTATGTGCGTGATGGTACTAAAGCAGTACCAAAAAGAATATAGTAAGATAGAGATTTATACTGATTTTACGTCACTTTCGAATTAAATATTCTTAATTGATTTGAGAGTGGCGTGTGTAAGTAAAAATCTCTTTTTACGATCATTTTAAAACTTGTACTTAAAAAAATAAACTCGAACGATCTTTTATTATGGAAGTTTGAAATTTTAAATGGCTGAGAATTTCTAGTGTATTTTTGTCTTAATCTACAGAGACTTTGAACGTTGTCAAAGGGAGAGCTAAGTAGCCCTTAGAGATGGAAGAATTATAAATTCGTGTTGATACAAAGTCTTGACAATGTACATCTTACACAAAGAAATAAGAAATGTTATTTCCATGTCTAAGTACTAGCTTTGCTAGTTGTATCACAGTGAATTTAAGTATTTCTTAGTGTCCATAAAGCATTATATTCATCATTCTATTTAATGTAAATAAGTACTACATTTATCTTGAAGAAATTGTTAAAGCATTTAAGTATGTTGTTAAAAGTTTATAAAAGAGGAAAGTGTTTCGTTTATATAAATAATCGTGTACAGTTTATCGAATTTATGGATAATCTGTAAATTGGACATTGTTCAATATTTTGCCTTCTCATTCTTGAAAATACCTATAAGCATTTGTAATATTTTTAATACTCATAGATAAACAGATATTAAGGTGATATATTACTTAAGACCGAAGCCAGATGATAATGAATTAATTTTATTTGAATCCAGCAAAACAGAACACAGAAGTATTATAGTTTTCACTCCACTTTCGTTTCAACTCTTGGTAAGGATATATTTGCTGAAAGATGTCTGACAAATCTATAGTATTACCATTTGGTGTTGATGATTTTAGCACCATATACTTCTTCTAATAAATTTTACTAATTATTTAAAACCTCTTAAAAGGATATTTCACTAAATTAGCCCATCATAAATTCAAATTCATAAATCATGTATCAAATAGAGTTAATGTAAAAAATATGATAAAGCTAGTTCAGATTAGAGGTGAGCATTTAGCTAACTATATATAAGTACAAATGACGCGATGAGAAAAAAAAATGCCTTTATTGCTAGAAATTTGAATGCCATCCACAGTAATGGTGCTCTTATACCATTCCACTTTAAAATATTTTTGGCATATGTAGAATAACTGCCAATTGTTACCATCATAGACATTAGCGTTACATCAGTAGGATAGCTTTGTAAAAAAACATTATATCTGGCTGCGGCCTAATAGAATAAAAATGTTTATAAGTTTACAGTGCAACATGTATATTATCACAAGATGGATCACTCGAGAACCTGTAGGGGTAAGTAATATTTGTGTTCGTGGTCTCTTTATCAGTGGGTGTGATAAGTCACATGAATTGTTCACAAAAGAAGTATTATCGGACCCTTAAAAATTATATTTTTGGATATTTAAGTGATAGAAACGTTTTCAGTGACCCATCTTGTATACAGAGCCTATTCCTTATGCCAAAATTCTCAAAGTGCATACTATACAGCTAAAAAGAAGCTTAAAGTACTTTATAGAATTGGTCTGTGCAATTAGAATAAAAATTAATATCAAAATATGTGTAATGAAGTTCGAGCAAAAATTAGGACAATAAAACAACAGTTTCTTAATACTCTGTATACATGGAATTACTACTTAACTGTATGCAAAATTGTTCGGTTTAGCAATTAGAGAGTATTAGTCACTACATTTTTCCAGATAAGTCTAAATCCGATTTAAATGAAATTTGGTGTGCCAGTATTTCTATGTTTTTACAGAAATACGATAAATACCTCCACTCCTAAACAAATAAATATGTTCATCTTTATTTTGGTGGTCTAATACATACTTTATATTAGTATCAAGAGCGAATATTTTTAAACAGTAAAATATATTCATTTTACTCCACTTTCGAATTCAATTTCCTTATTTGAACTGGGAGAGTATACCATAGTCTGTCTGCCTGTTCTTTTATGATTATTTTGAGTATACTTAAGAAAATAAACGTATACGATCCTTTACTATAGAAGCTTGAAGTTTGAGACAAATGACTGAATATTTCTAGCGTATGCATGTATTGAAAACTATGAACATTATCGAAGGAAAAATCAAGTTAGATATAGAAAAGATAGATACATTTTTCTGAGCCACACAAGCTTATAACTAAATAAATTAAAATTTTGTGGAAATTAAATAAAATTTGTATTGAAAATTAATTACGCATTACAATTAAAAAAGTGTATAAAGATAAGTTACTATAATAAAATTGGCATATTTTGTGCATAATAGGAGTAATATTCGATTTCTGTACAAATATAAGTAGTAGCATATCAAACTTAATTTCGAATAAAACTTTTTTAAAATTAAACTAGGTTTGACTGAATCGTTATATTTTAACCTCAAAAATCTGTGACAGTTCCATGTATACGAAATATTAATACACCCTGTATATATAAGACACACAACAATGTAAAAAGGAGTCAAAGATGTAAGAGAAAGAGAAATAGTAAGGTTATATTTATACGAAGGTAATATAGTAATGTGTTTTGATAGTTTGGCATGTGGATGCGGCCATTAAGTATGCGCAATTTATGCTGTTCCGACAATTATACGAATAGGAATATAAATTGTATAAAAGTATAAAGGGTGTCCGAAAATTAACTTGCCAACTGTGGCTTTTACTACAACAAAATGGATCGAGATACCGTAATCAAATTTGAAATCGAGAATCATTGTGAATCTAATGTTCCAAAACAATAATTAGTCATAGGCGTCATAGATATTTTATGTAAGCGGTCAAATTGTCTCTAGGTTTGGGGTAGGTATTTGGCTATATTAAAATTCAATTACTGATATGCATTTTAATACTTGAAAACGTTTGAATAGCACCTTTAATATGTATCAAATAAGCCGACAGTATTTTCTCACTGCCTACTAGTAATATTTTACATATTTATAGTCTCTATTTTAAACTTTTGCGGTATGTCACAAAATTAAATCGAATTGAAATATTTATGACTTATGACTATGACATTATGCGGAATTATTTTAAAGCATTCTAATTGCGTAAAAAATAAAAGAGCCCTTTTAAGGAGCCATTGCTCCATAAGGGGGCATTTAAAGACGTATGTTTATATAACTGCTTTCTTATTTTTGGTCGTAGAATCCATGCAGAGTTAATTTTTGGCAGGAATTTTGGGGCACCCTGTATAACAATGTACAACAGAAAAATAATATCCTTCTTCTACTATACAGTTTGTAGTAGATAAGTCGCGCTCGAAGATGTATGTTTTCAGTGGTTCTGCTGTTATTAAACTTTAAATGTTTATAAATGTAAAGCATTTAATTTAAATTATATAGTTAAAATTTAAGCGATCAATTATTTCTTGTCCATCTGACGTGCATCGCTTCCTCAAGTCAATGTTACAGCCGTGCTCAAGCTTACATTTAGGGGGCTGATATCGTTCGTGCGCACGTGTGCATGGTGCATTATGGCACGTGCTATACGGCATATGGAAGAGACGCGTGCTATAAAACAGCGTCGCATATGTACGTGGACAGTTGACAATGTATGTTGTATGTTATCTACCTAATCTAGTTCGCTGCATTCATTCTATACAGTATACATCATCACTTGATAACGGCATATTTCAAATGTAGCTTGACCTTGGCATCTAAAGCTTTTGCAAAGACATTTTCAAATTTCTCTCTGTGTGTAAATCCTGGCTTTATTTCAGTGAAAGGGACCAAAGGGGTGTATTAAATGCTTTGTCATTTTTTGGATATTTTGGATGAGTGTAGTAAAATTTATAAAGCAGTTAGTAACTTTGATATTAAATGCAGGAGTATTTTGGAAATATATCTATTTTTACATGTATTTATTTGCGGGTGTTGCAAAAATATATGATCTGCGGTGGGTACTGGCATTTCATAACTAATAAAAATATCAATATCCCCATCTTTCCCCATTTCGTGGTCTATACTTAGAAATGAGGTTACTCAGTTCCATCAAACAAACTTCAAAAGGAGAAACGGCAACACTACTTGCGATGGTGCTTTTAAACCTGAATAAATAGAACATTTTAAATTCAAATCCGTGTTTACTTCCCTTTTTAGATCAGCTTAATTTTAAAAATCAGGAATCTTATACTGCTTTCACAAATATACAACTATTTATTAATTGTGTTACTAACTGTCCAAATTTTGCTACAGCTTTAGAAAAGAGTGTCCTTACGCATGCATGTAAACTTATATAACTGTATTAAAAATTGTTAAAACCATATATGTGTCAGATTTTGGCATTGTTGTTCACTAAATAGATGAGTCGACAGCTTTAATAATTGTACTGACTTACCGCTAAATATTTTGATTTAATCTTGTTACCTATATACCACAACCTTTAACTAATTTGTGATACACTGCTCATGTAGGAGTTAAATACATATTTCAATAATACACATTATCAACTCGTTTTTTTCCCCGTCCTTATTCTTCCAGCCAAGTTTAACAGCAATTTAAATTCGCGATCGCAGTTTATTAAATTCACATCACATACCATGCCGCTATAGATTACCCTGAATCATGAATTATGTCATTCTAGTGGACATAATTCTTCAGCACCACAACAGTTACCTGATAATTTTCCTACCTTAACATTATAAGCTTCTATGTCTTAATGTATGAAGATTGCGAATATGACTTCAATATAACTTGTGAATCACAGTATGAATCGCTGTTCAAAGACTGTCTAGCTTATGAAGACCATGGACAAGAAAAATCGCAACGTGTCTTAAATAGGAAGAACGATATATTCAATGCCTAGTATTAATTTAACTTTGTATGCATTTATAAGCCCTCTAATAGTTGTATTTTATCAGTCTAAATTCTTAGATTCCAAAATAAATCATTTGAATATTAATTCATGCTTGGACCCTCTCTATGGCTGTGGTTTTCGAAATACGCTTATAAAAATTGGTCTAAAGGAAAACCGTCATTCCTTCAAAAAATTCACACACTCTTGAACATTTATTCACGTATATGATATATTTGTGAAACCCTTCCACTGTCTTTTGAAAACCAGCATGTCTTTTGGCTAATCCTGTGTAAAGAATGTATATTACGGGTGAAAAGTTCAACCATTTAGATCTAGAATCCTTTAAATAAATGCGTTTCATGATAAACATTTTGTGTTGTATTTCTCTATCTAGATTTAGAGGCTGTTTGTTTTGAGAGACATAAAATTAAACGCCATAGAGGTGCAACAAAAATAGGATTAAATGATGAGTAATTGAAACGTGCCGATTTGTGAATAGATATCTAATTTTTACAAGTCTTTACATATCTATAACATTAAACGCTGAATAAACATTCAAATGAATAATAAAACTTGATCGTTATTAGGTTCCAATCGTTTTATGTGTCTGTATACATTCGAAACTCCGTATAAAACACAAACAGAATGGAACAATTTTGGACAATAAACCACTTTACAAAAATCTTAATGTTCGACCTATAAGTTTTACTGATTTTTATCTATTTACTGTTTATGGCCGATTTATCCTATTTATTTTTTGATGGAAAGTTATACAAGTTTTATACGATAAAAGAAAAACTTTTTTTATTTTACATTTTACGGAAATGAGCACACTTGATAAAAAGTTTTGATTGCATCTAAAATGAAGTTGTTTTGGAGACACCATTTCATGCACAGAAAAGTAAAAAAAAAATATGAAAATATCATAAGATTGAATTAGTCAATTTTCCAATTCGGTAATGAAATTTTTTTTATCAAATACGTTTTTCCCGTAAAATATTTGTTTTTCCACTCTAACCGTGAACGTACTGTATAGAGGTAAGTATTACATTTCTTTTAAATACCTATTAAACCTATATTATTTTATGAATAGTTTGCATTGTCTTATATGTCTACAGGAAACGGTAACCAGCCAGTGTTTGTTTACGAAGTATTTTAAAAATAAACTAATAACTAATTTCAGAGAAGCATGCAAATGTTTGCGGAAGATTAGCTTTAGTATGTAGTGTTAAATTACCAATTTATGTAGCCTCAAGGTTCAAGTGGTTTGTTTTTTGGATATATCTTTGTTGTTTCCGAAGTATTAAATAATGAATCAACTTATTCGGAAAACTTATGCGTTGCTCTTAAAACCATCAAAATATTTGTAAAATCTAAAACTGTGTATCCACTCAACGCTGTATGAAGGCAGGTGATAGATGTATGATGTATATTTGATGGTTGTAAAGATTTGTTGGTTTAAGTTTTGTCTGAAATATTTGCATAACAGGTTGTGGGTACTCTTGTGTTGTTGAATGCTTGTCTTACGGGGTAGTTTCAGCGTACGGGGAAGTAGTACCTTTAGAGTAGAGAAGTAGGTAGCGGACAGGTGGTTGGGATGAGAAAAATATTGGCGGAGGCGCGAGGTGTACCAGATTTAAGTTGGCTTTGCAATAAATAGTATATTATAGAGAGAAGCCGTAGTTAGCAGGCCAGCAAGTCCAAGTGAGTACGGCCCCAGCCCCCCTCCGTCAGTGACCAGTCGGGAGTTGGGTTTAGAACGGCCAACGGACGGATTATCGTTTAGTAGACGGAGGGAGCCTACCTGCTGTTCTATAGTTTGTGACTGTTGTAATGGCTGACAGTGACCACATTCTTTATTAGTGCAGAGTGCCGAGCGGACAATGGGTACCGTGGCGAACCGGTCCGGTTGCCGAACGACCATATGGGTGAACAATCGCTTGGCCCTAGAAACGAGAGAGTGGAGAGGATGAGCGTTAGCCGACGACGAGGGGTTCACCTGAATCTCCGGCATGTCCAGGTGGCACGAAGAGTGCCTTGGCCGGTGCGAGGACTGTACCACTGCCGCCACTGCTTGCACTCACCGAAAACACCAACATTCCCATGAGGATTCCTACAAAAGGTGAGTCGACTTTGTTTAAGTGGGTCCTGTGTACTAACTGCGTTTAAACGCCCGCAGATTCATGACTATAGGCCCGGTGCGCTACGGCATGCGAGTGGGAGCCGTCTCACCGCCGCCGCCGGGGGCAGGCCCGCGGTACCGCTCCCAGTGCTGCTGGCCCACAACTCCCTGCGGTGACAGTGGCTGCGACATCGTTCCCATATCCCGGATCCCGCTACTCACCACGCCGCCTATTAATAGCTTAGATATAATTAGTTGCGCAAATAGAATGAGGATGAACGAGGATGCTACGTCAGATCAACCGCTGGCTCAGCAAGCGTCGGCGACAGTGCGCGACCATGTACTCTACACTGGCAAGTGCTTGTTAAAGACCCAATTGAAACGTTGTGCCCTGGTGCGACCTCAAGTGTACACGCGACTTGCAGAATACGGGGAAGCCAACGGCAATAAGGAGGATAACACCCTGGACCGTCTTCCCAGATTCCGCTTTGGCGGAAATCGCGCTGCCGCCGCTGATAAGAGAGGTAATGATCAGCGGTTTAGGGAATTGACGGATAGACTGAAAAGGGGGGCAGTGCCAGTGCCGCCTCCTCGTTCTAGACATTCGTCTCGGACCACTCCACCGATCTCACCACAGCCAGTGCCTCAGCAGGAGGATTTTTCAAATCGCGTTACTCCCCTGCGCAGCGCGTCGTTCTCACAAGTTGACTACTGCACTGACGATAACAAATACGTGAGGAGACGACCTTCACCCAGTCAAGAACAAGACGCCAGTACCTCCCCCAATAGAGAAATATCCACACTGCCACGATCAAAAAACGCACAACGTCCGACGACGCCTACGTCGGATTCTTCATCTTCATTCAATCAACCACAGGTCTCGATAACAGACACTGATGAACACCAAGATGTGAAACAACTAATCGAAATTCTAAGTGAGCAACCCACCGAATCCGTACAAATAAATACAATTCCAGAAGTTGAAATCACTTCGGAATCCCCGGAGAAACCAGCAACAAGGTGCCAAGACAGCCTCAATAACAACCAAGATAAAAAGAGAGATAAGTCAAGGCGCAGGAAAGGTATCTACATATCCCAGTGGCCCAATCCATACCAATCAACTGAAGATGTGATCCCTCAGTTTGTCCAAGACGGAGATTTTCCCTGTGCCGACAAAACCACAAAGCTCCTTCAAGACTCTCTGGTAGAAATATCAAAACTGCAAGCTCAAGAAGAACAAAATAAGGAATTCCCCATTTGGAGCAGTCCACAGGAAGAACCCCTCAGTCCAGATGAAAACAACTTACCTCCGGAATGGCCTTCAGGTAGATCCAGACTTTTATCACAATCACCTGACGAAAAAGACTGCCTAAAGGTAACTCCACGCGGTATTAACTTATTCAGGTCCGACTCGCTATCAGAAGGTGAACCTGAGTCTGGTGAACGTAAATCGGACCAAGTTTCTCTTGCTCCCTCAGACGTATCCGACTGCGAAAGTCGCCTTAGCGCCAGTACAGAACCTACCAGCCCTAATGTTCCAAGAAGGTATTCAAAAAGACCTTTAATAGTTAGAGGCCCTTACGGTCAGATGTTGGAAGCCGAAATGAAGAAACCCGAATCTAGAAAGAACCTCAGCAGCGATTTAAAATTTTTAGAGGATCTATCATCCATCGTCGGGACGTCTACAAATAACTCGCCCAAGCCAAAACAACCAAGGACGCGTGGTTCCTGTAACAGTTCCCTAGACGAAACCTCGACAAATAAAGAAAACAAAGGAAGTGGCAGTTACTTGCATTCACCAAAACAACAGAATAAGAGAAAAGTTAGTGCCGATAATTTAGTTGTTAATGAAAATGACAAAAAAATTATTGTTAGTCATCAGCGCACCACGTCTAGTCCTTCGAAGTTAGAAGGATTCACCAATTCAGAATTAAGCAGTGAGTTACTTGAACAATTGTTACGAGGAAGTTCTGAACAACTAGCGACCGCAGATGCCAATCAACAATTGCAAAATGTAAGTGAATGAATATGTATATACAGTGTGCTTCACATTTCATAAATTTTCCTCATTGAGTTCACTGTACCTATATTATGATTCTTGATTTTTACAGCATTAAAACAACTGTATTTTAATATTAATAAATTATTAAAATGTGACATACAGACTCTTCAGTAAACAATGGACCAGTACTTTTAGACTAGCTTCCTTGGTGATTTAAATCGAGTACAATTTTGCTTCCTTTACAAGATAAATTATTTATTTTTTGGGTAATTGTACTGAAATTTTGGAAATGAAGGTTTTTTGTGCGATAAATACGAATATCTGATTGACTTTTAAGTTAAAAGTACAGGAACTTCTCAGTGCCTGTGCCGCTCTATTTTTCGATTCAGTTCTCTGTTGTATTTCATGTTGTTTTCGTTTTCAGTTGTTATAAGAACGATATTACTAACTGTAATAACTTTTTGAATTAATAATTTCTTAGAATTCATACATATACAGGGTGTTTTAAATGAAGTAGCAAAATCTGAAAAATATATACGTTGTTGAAGTCGTTAGCAGTAACAATTTTCGAAATAGTCCTATTTGAAATATTCAGTGCACCGATTGAAAACTGTTATCGTTTCAGGTAAAGTGCCTTTTCTACTGAAAATACAGCAAAATGTTACTTGAAAAAGTTATTCAGAACGGCAGACGTGCAAAATTAAACAAGATCGGCCTGCTTTGATAAAATCTTTGTGCTTTGTTGAAAAATGGTTTCATCAAACCTCGCCGATCTTCTTGAAATTTTCTCCACAATTTGCCATTCTGAACAACTTTTTCAAGTAACATTTTGCTGTATTTTCAGCAGAAAAGGCACTTTACCTGAAACCAAAACAGTTTTTACCCGCACTGAGCATTTCAAATAGGATTATTTCAACCGACTTCAGCAAGGTATATCTTTTTCAAATAAAACAGGTAGGAGAATCGGTTATTTCGACAAATGGGTACACTAAGCTGCAAAAAAGTTCTGCCATTTAAAAGAAATATGGTGTGCCACAAGTGGCGCCCTCTACTTAAATCAAAAATTAGAAACAAATTTGAATTTCTCGCCCGCAAAAACCCCCGATTTACAAATTTTATGTAAATATTTGGATTTCTTAAGAAGTTATTTACAAACATCAAAAATAAAATTTTAACATTGACACCATGTATGTTTTTTATTATGCTACTTGGGATGGTATGTTAGGTTAAATCGATTTATTTTCACCTAAGGAATCTGTGGTCTCATTTTTGCTACTTCATTTAAAAACACCCTGTATTGATTTCCAACCTTGACGAATATGTTTAACGCAATTTTCCCTAAAATGGTACATGGATTTAGCAACATGCAACAAGTACATCTTAAAAAAATAGTTAAAACAAAAGTACTTTCCCATTCTTTACAGAACACTCTGTGTAGTATTTAGAATTATACAGCAATGAATTTAGTGAACATTGCTGATAGTTTCTTTTTGTTCAGGATGTTTTAATAGCATTGATGCAATGTAGAACGCACTGTATATACGTTAAACAAGACTGTTATTTCACCTTAGTAAGTTAAAGTTAGGTGTCAGGGAAAGAGACATTTAAAAATGATTTATTGTAACATGACGTGTACAAGAGCATAGAAACAAGTACCATAGCAGTCATATTCATCATGAAAATGTGTGTGTTGTTAACCTACTAATTATTTATAGAAAGTGTAAGTAATATCATTTTCATATACCTATGTACAAGCAATTTTATGATTAATTATTCAACAAAAAAATATAGAGCGTGACTTTGGGTTCACTGAAGTCTAGTTTCTACAGATCATATTCCTGTTCTTGTGCTAGTAATGGAGGTTTCGCATTTTTTCTGAGATGACAATGCACGAATAAATTTGAATACAATCCAAAAACTACATCAACTTGCAATAAACAGACTGTAATAGTTGGACTTTGAACTAATTTTGTAATAACATTTAATTGTTGAATTAATATGATTGTAATTTAAACATCAAATACTTAACGCATTTGTGATTGCATGTACAATATTTTTTCCACGCTAAGCGATTTTTTTACTCTTGCGGTTCAAAAGAATAACGTACACATAGTACTTTAACATTAACGACAATGTTAAAATATTTCATTCAATTCCCATAAGCAAGCAATTATTATTCATTCATTAAAATGTTTCTTTTATAAATTACTTAGTTGGATGCATCTTTGGTATTTTTAGAAACAATGCGATTTAATATACACTGAACCCACCACATGGAATGTTTTTAAACAAAAAATATTACAGTCGAACTAGAATATACAAAATCTATCGTAGGATTTACTCACGGGTCTATAAATAGACTTGTTATTTTAGTCAAAATAAATTTGAGACCTCCTATATGTTATGTGGCAAAAATTTACTAAAACAAACCTTACACGTCAGATTTAGTTAATTTTCTTGATGTGTAATAAAAGCAATTAGTGCATGTTTCACGTAATTTTAGCTCTTTGCGTCAAACTTGTAAACAGTGTGGGCCATAGAAAACTTGCCACCCAGGTGGTAACTTTTTGTTTCTCTGGTGCAAAAACTAAAAAACGCTGGAATCTGTCAACTTTTGTTTTGATGGCGACATAGGAGAGACAAAAGTACGAGAATATTTGTTTTTAGTTTTTGCATTAGAACAAAAAAAAACCTGGGTGGTACGTTTTTTATAGTTCACACTGTATATCATATAGCAAAAATTTTTAAAACGGACCTTACGCGTCAGATTTACTTGATAATAAAAGCAATTTTACTATTTTTTATACATATATAGGGGGTCTTAAAATATTGCAATTTAACCAAACATACCTATATACAGGGGAAAAATTAATATCTCTTAATTACTTTAACTTGGAATAACAAAAATTAAACACTTTCTACTTTGAACACCTGTTACTCCGCCTGTGTACAACTTTGTATATATGTTTGATTAAATAGCAAATATTTTGTAACCCCATACATGCACCTGCTCTGTGTTGGTTATGCGGAACACACTGTATACAATCATGAATACTGCACTAGCAATGTTGAATTTAAAATATTTTTTTTGTGAAATTATATTTTACCGAATAGTTAAATTTTAAAACATATTATAAATGACAAGTACCCGATGATGAAACAGAACTTATGCAAGCTATATTTTCAAATAGATTCTACATTACATATAAGTACGCTTGTATTACCATATCTAAGTATCGTTAACATTTTAATGGAGTGTCATTAAACGAAGATATTACTTCTTAAGCAACAAGTAGCAAAGCATTACGAATTAATACTAAATTTTCCTTTTTAGTTAGAATTCTTGAAATAGTAAACGTCATCCTTAATAGGACTGCAAACTGACATCATTACACTGATCTTTCTAAAGCCTTCGACAGACTGGATCATAGCATTTTGATTAAAAAATTACTGAACTTCGGACTTCATGCGATTTTGTACAATTCTTTAAATCTCAGGGTCGAAAAAGTATTATTCTGTGATTTCTGTTCTGTTGAAGAGCACCCACTTTTGGAGTTTCTCACAGATCTATATTGGGACCTCTACTTTCCAATATATTTATAAATGACTTTACACTCTAACAACAACTTGTTATAGAATTTATATTTACAATCTTGAACGAATTCAACGTCGTTTTTTAAAGTTCCTGCCGTATAAAAGAAATAGTACTTATCATGTTATTGGATTACCATAAACTCAGCTTTTATCTCGTTCCTTAGCATAATATCTAGAGAATCGTCGCAAATTATCCTTTTTGATGTTAATTTACAAAATTATCCACAACACTATTGATTGCATTCGAATTTTAAATTTGGTTTGATTATAGTGTATATATACGTCTCGGATGAAAGAAGACAGAGCAGTATCTAAATATTGCATTTTAATGCTTTGTTCACAATTTTAAAGTCGGATAATAATGAAACAAGCATTCTCACTTTTAACTAGTTAATTCTGTGACTAATTTTTGAATTTCTTTGACGATTTTAAACCGTTAAAAAGTAACGTAACGTTTATAATTTATGTATTCTCATTCCGCTTCATCATTTTTGAATCAGAATCCACCTCCACCTTGATCGTATCAACCTCATGTGGTTCAAGAGCTGTTGCTATCCTCATTCATTATTGTGTAAGAGCAAAAAATATCATTGACCTGAGACAATCACTAAGGAAAGTCTCCGTGTCCATCACTTTTCATTAAATATGCTAATTTGACTGAACAAAAGCCAAATCAATTTAATATAAAATCCGTCACGAAAAATGACAACCAGAAATGAATATATAATGTTAATATTAACAGAGGTACAGCGTGTTGAGGTAAAACATTTTTTTACAAAAACTTTTACAGTTGACGTATAGATTTCAAATTTATATATACAGGGTGAATCTTAAATAAGTACAAATATTTTAACTGCTGGTGTAGTTCGTCATTTAAATCAGTCTAGTGAAAGCCATTTTTAAACATTTCTAATATTTACGGAGATATTAATGTTTTAAAAAAATACCCACATTTTGAGGACCGCTGGCTGATTTTTCATCCAACAACGTAATGAAACATATGATTTGTTGCGAGGTTGCCATATCTCCTCCAATATAAATATTACGTTTCCTTTAACGTAATAGTTCTATTTTAAAAATACTTGTTTTAAGCATAAGTACAGTAAAATTGGGTATGTAGTATGATACGCAGCAATATTAACATAAATTTTAACATCTGAACTAACCTTACTATAATACTTCAACGATTAAAAATGAATTTCCGCAAGTTCAATACTACCGTAAAATATTTAGGAAGATATTACGTGATATTACTATGTCCAATGTTCAAAAATTATACATAAACGTGCACACAAGCTTACCTGTTCGTTAAAAAATTAACTATTTAATCAGTAATCCACATTTCACAAGTTAAATGTCATTGTACACTGTTAGAAAGGGACACAAAACACAATTTCCTTAAGTTATTTTATGAAGAATAACGAAAAACTATGCACGCGTTTTTTATTTAAAATGGAAAAAATGTCAACTTTTAGCAAATTTTATTGTTATTTTCATGCATTATGTGGGGTTAACAACTTTGACTTGTGCTTCCGATAATCTGTCATGACAGTCAATGACAGTTAGATAATAAAAAATAATATAAAATGTTACACTTGACAAAATTCGCTAAAAGTTGAGATTTTTTCTTCCTTGAAGCAAAGACATTTGTGTAATACTGGCAACACTGTGAACCACACGTTCAGTCTGCAGCACTATGACTCATAAAAGTATGAAGGGTCTGTCTAGGCCAACGGTCCTCAACAAGTTTTCTGCTGAAAAATTACGAAATTTATTTAAAATTTCACTTTTTTATTTCTGATTTTTTTGTAAAAAAACTATTAATTATGTGTTCTACACACAAAACTATACTGCTGGTTAAAATATTTGTACTTATTTAAGATTCACCCTGTATAACTTAGAAAGAGATGATCAAGTTGGCTTTTGGTATTCCTAAAGAACTTAGAGTATGCTAAATTATAGTATATTTAAAAATATTATACCAAGAGTTTTATTCTAGCTGTTACATTAAGACAAAGTCAAACAGCTATAACTTTTTTTATCTTAAATCGAACACTGTATTTCTTCGTTCTGTCTCGTGCACCCTGTATATACGGCAGAATCATAAACCCACCTACACGATAGTTTTTTTTTATATGAAATTTCAAGATGAACGAATTTGTATGGAAACAACAATGTACATTTTGAAATGAAAGGTTATGTTAAGTGGTAATACAAGTGCAGATAGTTAAAAATAATGGTTTATTGATTTAACGGAAACAGATGAAAAATATTTTTATTAATTCATTTCAACACCCCGTTTGTGGGAAACAGAATTGTGAGAATTGAGAATTTTCCTCATTGTTTAATTCGCCGAATTACAATGTTTAGATGCACAGAATTTTTACTACTAAGAATTATAAAAACTTTCAGTAGTTACATCAAAATATAATTTTTCTCTTGAACTTTATGATCGTTATGGTACTTGTATCAATTTCATTAATTTCTATGTTCAAAAAGGAATAAATAAAACCCTTCAAGCGCAATTCCCTCGTTCCTTTATGAAATTGAAAGTGTAGCAAAATTGTTAAAACAAGGATTTCTCTATTTACCTTCCCAGCGAACCGTATTTACATTGAAAATTGTCTCATCTAAAGTTAATAAACGAGATATTTTTGTACGAAAGGAAAAAAATTAATTAACTTCAAAAATATAAAATGAAAGTTTGAAGAGTAAATAGTCTGTTTCACGAGCTTATTTTTAATTAAAAAAAAGATTCAAGGTTTTAATAACTCGTAAAACTGTTGTTTCACGTGTTTTCCTAAATGTTTTAAACGAAATGATGAGAAAAACAAAAAAAAAATTATATATTATACCTGCCTGTCTTTGTTCAAAGTAATATTACTGCTGCTAAAACACGATAAATTCGTACATTCTGAATGATTTCAATATGTAGATTATTTTTTATATTTAGATGCTGGCAGGAACGAGCATATACAGCGTGGTCATTAATAAATGGATACTTGTTTTTAACTAAACATTCCTTATCCTTAGCAAAATGCTGCTAAATCACGATGGACATGGCGTGGAAGCTTGACTTTAAATTTCATTTTTTCCCATAATTTAGACGCATATTCTGAGATAGCGTAGAAACTCAACCCATAAGGGATCCGAATTTGAACTTAATTTTTAGATATTTTTAAAATATTGCTCTACTATCTTTTTTAAAATACAACTCAAACATACATTTTCTTAAATAGAACATCCTGTATATTTGTATACTTTTCAATTGCATTTCTTTCTCTTCATAATGATAAATAGCAGATGTTTTATATTTTGGAAATTATACAAAAATTATACTTCAAGAAAAATGTATGTATTATTTTCCATACATTTCTCTTTTTTCTATAGTCAATATTTTTTATGATATAATCTCGGATCTTTAACACCATTATTACTAGAAATAATACGATATGTGTCTCAAAAATATACAGGGTGTCCGGGAAAATGTGGGAAATCTCTCGGGTGCAGATAGAACATGAAAAAAATAAGACGAAAAATTCCTATAGTTTTTTTTCCTGCAGGCCCTCCCTACGGAGACATGTATCCCTGAAGGACGCCGCTGGAAATCGGTTTTTCTTGAATAACTGTTAAGTACTTAACATAATTTAATCAAAATTTAATGTGATGGTCACTACTAAGGATATCTTAAAATAGTGTCCTTGAAACATATTTAGCTTTTTTAGTTTACCAGGGGAGGACTAAGCTTTATAACTTAATGCTTAAATGTTTAACACCCTGTATGATAAAGACTTTAAAATAATAAAAAGGTACAATAAACCATTTACGACAAAAAGTTCGATCTATGTTGAACCCCCTTATGAAGTTTTTTAATAATTTCGTTAAGTTGCCTCCTCGCACACCACTCCGTTTAAATTTTGTATTTTTTCGGATTAAACATCTTAAAATGAAACTTTCCTGTTTGAATGACTTTCGTATCGAACTGTGTTGTCGAGAAAAAAAATAGAAATCATGAATCATGAAATCATGATGTATTACGAAGGAAAAAAATAATGCAACTGAATGACATACAAATATATAGTGTGGTTCTATTTAAAAAATGCATATTTGCGTCATATTTTAAAAGAGACACCCTGTAGAAAAATTACAAGTACGCCACTGAAGTCGATGTAAAAAACCTTATCAGGAGCAACCATTCCGATATCTCAGCTATTCTTTGAGATAAAAAGAATGCTTTAAGTAGTTTTTTAAATTTCGCGCTGTATCTCAAAAACCAAGAGGTCTTTGAAAGTTCTGATTAAGGCATCTTAAAGTTTCGCCGAAAAAATTGTCCAGCGTTGCGCCAACCGCATGCTAAATACCCTGCAATTACAAGAAAATTGGGACGCTCTGTACAACACTTCAACGTTCGGTTCTTACTATTTTGGCGCCTACAACTTACAATTACGCTATGACCCATTAATTACGGACCACCCTGTATGAATTAATAACATTTTTTAGAATTCATTTGAGGTAAAGGAATTACCATGTACCGGTTATCTGAGTACGAACGGTGTAGTACCTAGCAACCCGATGGCGCTTTAAGTGAGCATCAGGACGCCGACGCCAGGCGTCGGCGTCGGCGCGAGCCACCTTATATATTCAGTTTTCCACACTAAATGCTGAAGCTAAGGTGTGGCACGGCGTCCACGATGAGATATTATTGAAAATGAGTGGAAACGGCCTTAGTTCTCGAAGTGAGTTGCGTTTACGGCTAGACGGGTGTTCCACAGGCCTAGAACAAGGGGATGATTCACAAATAATGCCCTTAGACCCGTCAAACGCATCGTCGTTAGAGGCGCTTTCGAATTTGGTATAACACGCGACACCCCAAAACATTAAAATGTTTACCTGTTGTGTTTTGTGTTTCAGGATACCAGAAACCACGTGGTGGTGGAGCTGTATGACAACGAAAGGAGTTATGTAGAATCCCTCGAGATTATAGTTAAGGTAAAACTTTGTTTATAATACAGAAAAATATATATTAATGCTAAATGGCGTTTGTACACTTCAAATAAACATTTTTCGATGCATCATTCACAATCATAGGTAGATTTATGTTTCTAGTAGCTAGTATACCCCAAAACAGCATGTTTTATTTCACTGAACTTTTCATCGTCGTCATTTTTTATTTTTATTTATTTTTTTGCAATGCTTCCTACATTGTTTTCAAATTGGAATATATCAGCATGTGTATAATCAAATGAAATGATGTATACACTCGCTAATATATAGCTTATTATTGAATTAGCACATGCTGCTGTTTTTTAAAGAAAGTTAATTCTAGTTGTAACATCTACTATTTCTACATATTTACTATAATCTGTAAATAACTATTATTTGTTTGACTTTCATTATTTAATATATCAATATTTATTACAAGTACATTTAAATATTTTTATAGGGTTTTAAAACAGTAGAAAATAATGCAATAAAATGATGAAATTTTTCACAATAATTAACTTAGTGTGTACCTAATGGATGTTCAAGGATTATTTTCAAATAAATTTGCAAAGGTTATAAATAGTTTTCATAGATTTTATTAATCTCATAAAAATATGTTTGGCTACATCCTAATATTTTAACGGTTACAGTCTTTAGTTACTTTATAACTCATTCATAACGGGTCACGTTGTACAATTCCTGTACTATTTATAAGGATCTACTGTATAAATTTTTTAAATATGATCCATGTCTTACCACTTATTTATCAATAACAATATGTAGTGTAAGAGAGCTGTTGAAATAAATTAACGTACATATACAAGGTGTCCAATTAAAGAAAACAATAAGAAACCTCGTATTCTTTGGTGAATTTAAAGTAGTTCATATAAATTTTTTATCTAGGACACTAGTGCCAAATTTACAAAATTATTTTTAAATATTTTAAAAAACAGTGAAATAATTTTAAATTAGGTACATGGATTTATGTAAACAATATTCAAAACTTGAAGGTTTTCTCTAAAATTTAGATGCTCCAGTGGCGGAGATATAGGGTACTGGTGGTATATTTTTCTAAATAAAATAGTACGTCACCGCTTTATTGTAAGTCATGATATTTTCGAAATCGTTTTTCAATTTTCTACAAATTACTTCTTTGCTTTTCGGAAATAATCTTGCTTTTGAGTTAAGCCAAGAAACAAACTGAAAAAAAAAATTAAATGACATTACAAACTCTTTTTAATAATTGAATAACGATTAATAATATAATTTGAGTACATTGCTCAAAAATACCCTGATTAAGTTTTACTCGAAAACCAAACTTTTTACAAAGAACATAAGGGAGTAGTAATTTATAGAAAATTTAAAAACGCTTTCAAAAATATTATCACTCACCAAAGACCACGAGGTTTAATTTTTGGTCACCGTTTGTGAACCACCCTGTATAATTTATTTAATTATAGAATGTTTCATTAAATAATTAGGTTAATAAGTATAGGATACTCAGGGATTATTTACTGCCAAAACTGCCAATAGTTATAAATAGTTTTGATAGATTTTATTGATAACTCGTAAAAACATTAATTGTTTCTTAATATATATTTTAAATTTACTCCTTGACAGAAAATACAATCTTGAATCATTTACTGAGAGAATATTAAAACGGACGTATGAAAATCTGTTCTGAAAGGGAAATTTAGTCTAGACTACAAATTGATATAATTGTGACTTATAACAAGCTTATTTATCACGACGACGCCAAATATGTTTTCCCCTGTGTACCAATTATCTATGAACCACGAGATAATACTTGTAATTACCACAAACTACAAGTAACTTTTTAATAACGCGTGGCCATGGAAACGTGTATTTTAAAAGTCGAGCCGTTAGATGTGTTGCAGTGGTTGTAGCTGTATAAAAAAATAAGGTGATCTGAACTTTGGTATTGTATTACATACCTCGTGCTTTATCAACTATAACTCTGAAACTACTAAAAGTATTAATATAGTGGTTGGTGGATAGTAAAATACGCGTAAAACTGTCTAAGGAGAGAGATATATGGCTGCGAACTTGCTATAGAATAAAAATAACTGTATAGACATGAATTATTATTTAAAATGGTTTTGCAAATGTTAAACTATGAGTTCGCCACAAAATATTTTAACAGAATCCTTACTTACTACTATGTTTATTAATATTGCTTATTTTGTGTTGGCCAGATAACTACAGAAATAAATTACAATATACAGGTTACTCCAACTTTGAATATAAAAAGTGGCATGTGTGTTTTTAAATTGTAATTATACATTATACTATTGAAAATAAAAAAGTTAAATTTGATATCGTTATTTAAAAACACTATGTGCATTGTATTTTAAATTTTTAAAGCACCACTTATTTATCAGTATATGTTGACTACCAAAATAAAGCAATATACACTGCACACAATGTTAATTTAATGTAAAAAATATGTAAAGCAATAATCGAAACATCAGTGAAAAAATAAAATGGAAACATTGTGCTTCGTATGACCTAAATATATTATTTTTGTACTATATATATGGACGCACTATATTTTAATTTTTAAAGGAGAATCCTTAGTTTACTAGTGCTTTTCTGCTGCATTGGCTACAGAATAAGAAAAAAATCGGTAAATAAAAAAAGAAAATACAAATGTACAGCAATTTAAATGTTTCCTAATGACTTAAATATATAAATTACACAAAGAAAAAATATGTCATTAATCAAGAATATCATTTGGTATATCTGTTTCAGTTTTATACAGGGTGGTAATTTTTGCGACGCCCAGTACAGGGATTTTGCTTTGAATATCAAAAGTGAATGTTTTTAAATTGTAATTACACATTATACTATTGAAAATTAAAAAGTTCAATTTGACATTATCATAAACACTGCATTGTACTTTAAATTTTTAAAGTACTACTTATTTATCAGTATGTGCTGACTACTAAATTAAATAATATACCTGCACATAATGTTAATTTTAAGTAAAAAAACTGTAAAGGAATAATCGAAACATTAGTGAAAAAATTAAAATTGAAACACTGTTTTCCTATGATTTAAATATGTAATTCTTGTACTATGTGTACGGACGCAGTATATTTTATTTATTAAAAGGGAATCCTTAGTTCACTACTACTTATTGGTTATGGTTACAAAATAAAAAACAATTCGTAAATAAAGAAAAATTAAAACGTAGGAATTTAAATGTTTCCTAATGACTGAAATATATAAATTACACAAAGAAACAATATGCCATCAATCAAGAATATCATTTGGTATGTCTGTTTCAGCTTTTATACAAGGTGGTAATTTTTACGACGCCTAGTACAGGGATTTCGGAAACTTTGATATCAATAGTTACATGAATGTTTTTAAATTGTAATTAAACATTATACTATTAAAAATAAAAAAAATCAATTTGACACCATCATTTAAAAACACTATGTGCATTGCATTTTAACTTTTTAAAGCACCACTTATTTACCAGTATGTGCTGACTACTAAAATAAATGATATACCTGCACATAATGTTAATTTTAAGTAAAAAACTGTAAAGGAATAATCGAAACATTAGTGAAAAAAAATTAAAATCGGAGCACTGTGTTTCCATATGACCTAAATATATACTTCTTGTACAATGTATAGCTTATCTACTATATTGGTTATGGCTACAGAATAAGAAATATATAAATTACACAAAGAAAAAATATCAATCAAGAATATCATTTGGTATGTCTGTTTCAGCTTTTACACAGGGTGGTAATTTTTACAACGCCCAGTACAGGGATTTCGGTAATTTTGGATATTAATTTGACAATCAATCAATCAATAAGAGATATTTTGCGTAATTCTTGAAACAGTGACTTAAAATTGGAAAAGTGCATTTTCCTTACACAACATTTTTGTTTTTATAGGAAATGTTATGCTATTTGATATCCTTATATTGTTCAACATAAACTTGGAAGTGGAAAAAATTGCACGCCAACTAAATGCCTAAATTATTATAGTCAATTTTTTCTTTAGTTTTATTGGGTTTTTGCCACACTTCTGAAAAAATTAAGATTTATTAAATAAGCGTCAAACGGATCAGTCAAGGGTTATTTTTGAAGCTAAGTTTGCCTAACCAAAAAAATATCACACTGAAAAAAGCAGATAAGTTAAAAATAACAAAAATCACATCACTATCGCGCACTACCGTATTTTTGACGTTTCGAAAAACTCTCTGTTTTCGTTCTCAAAATAGTAGTAAAAGTATTAAACGTATGTCAAATTTGTGGCGAATTTTTTTAAATATCGAGTTACTCCGAAAGAAAATTGTATTTGTTAATTATAGGCTTAAATAATATACCTGTTTTAAAATTTTTTTCGTTTTTTACGTCTAGCCACAAGTAATAATACTTCAAGACCTTAGCCTCGAAACCAATAACAGAAAATTTACCCACCTAACTTTTTTATTTGGGCACTCAATCTAAGTACCTAATGTGTCTATTAATAGCTCATATTAATATTTTACGATCAAATCCAAACATCAAGGCGCGATATACCGATTTCGCTGATTAAAAAAAAAATCATTTTTCCACCAGACATTTTACATTTTTTCCGTTAATGTATTTCATAATTGATTTCCTTTACAGAAATATTTAGAACCGCTCAAAGCGCCTGAAAATGCCAGTCTTTTGGATGCTAACTTAGTAGATGAAATATTTTACCAGGTAGTAAATAAGTTATTTAAAATCAGGCCATTGGAATAATTTATTTACTTACAGATCCCGTTCTTGTTAAGCCACCACCAGGCTTTCCTTGATGAACTTAAAAAACGATTGGAGCACTGGGATGTTAAGCAAAAAATTGGGGATGTTTTTTTAGATATGGTAGGTCAGAAATATTTTTGCTCATTCTGTGACTATATACTCTTAAATCGTTTTCCTTTCACAGTTTTCTAAATCCGCGGTAATCGAAAGTTACACAAATTATGTAAACAACTGGAAACGAGCAAGAGAAATATTGAAAAGCGCACAGCAGTCCAAACCAGCTTTTAGCAGGTTTTTAGAGGTATGAAAGTTCATATCAGAACATTGTTTAGATAACATCTTGAAGCAGGATAAATAAATATCAAATTTCAGGTGACGGCGAGACAACACACAGGCAAGTTGGCGTTGGATTCTCTATTAATAAAACCGATCCAAAAATTCCCCAAATACGAACTTTTATTGCAAAGGCTGATAAAACATACAGACGAGAACCACCCGGATCATAACCTGCTGCTAGCCGCACAAAGACAAGTCCACGAACAGTTGCTAAAAATAAACTGCACGGAAAAAGAAGCCCTGGAACTGGAACAGCTTCGGGAAATAGAAGGACTAATCGATGGTTTGATCGAGTTGGCTACGCCAGAGAGGCAGTACCTTCGGCACGACTCAGTAAGCATGTCTCATGGTGGGGGACCTAGGAAAGAAAGAGCACTCTTCCTTTTTTCCGACTTGCTTCTCATTACGGGTATCAAAAGGCGGAGCGGAACCATTAAAAGGCCTATAACTGGCCAAGGAAGTGTTACCAGCACACTAGAAGCCAATAAGTACAAATTGCTGATGAGAGTACCTTTAGAAGATATCGAAATTATTAGATCCAAAGACGAAAACTTAAGGCAGATTATGATTGAGGTTGATAACTTGACTGAAGACATATCCGTTCTGAATCAGATCAATGAATTAGCTTGGTCGTTGCACTGTAGTCATTTACAGTTGGATGAGATTGTGAAAGATATGTTAACGACGCTAAATAAACAGTTAACAGAACAGCAAAATAGCGACTCTCAACTGTCTTGCTTAGATCTCACCGTTCTAACGTCGTAAGTATTTCAGCTATTGCTCTTATTACTCAGATCTTATATACATACAATAAAGTGTTAGTAGGAATGCCATTAAGGTAGACCAAATCCAAAGTATAGCATTTGTATCACTGAAATTAATAACTTTGTTATATATCTAGAAATGGTTTGGAAAATGTATCCATTGTATTCTCGAAAGCAGAAAAAAGAACATCGTGGGAAGAATCATTAAATGAAGCCAAACAAAAGTTAGGTAAGATGTAGGAAAGTTTTTAACAGTTTGGTATCGTGCTTATTCTGTCATCTTCATCAGATGGGATCTGATGAAGTTAACAGTATGAGATACGAAAGATTAAGAGAACTTAATATGCCAAGTCTTTGAAGCTTTATTGGTGTAATTACAACAATACTTATTGGAACAAACTTATTGGATGTTATATAATTTAAGATGTGGCCTGTACTTTCAGCAATGTCGAGTGATAGAAGACCTTGTCCTGAGTTACTGGCGACTGTACCAATAAGAAAAACAAGAGCAGGGCTACAATTTACGTGCGCAGCACCAACGTTGGGTGAAAATGGTAAAGACGTATGGGTTTGCAACAGTGACGGCTACGTAGGACAAGTGTGCGTTCTCAGTCTGACACCTGAACCAACGGTCACTTCTTGTAATGGAGTATGTAACGCAAGAATTCTTTGCATCGCTTCGGTACCCGGAGTAAATAATGGGTAAGCCAGAACATACTAATTTTTAATCCGGTTTTATGTGCGTTGCCTGCATAATCTTCGATCATTGGTGCAATGTACGATTTACCTACAGTTGAATACAGGGTGCTCCAATGAAGTAAAATGCATTATTATAATTCATGATTTTTAGTGCTTCTCCTCCCACTAAAGGCATCAAAACCCGAGACGAACCTGAAGAACACAAAACAATGCAATTTGACAGTAGTTCATCTAGTGATGAAGACGATAATTGTGATAGTGAGCATGCCGAAGAACCTCAAAGACTAATGGACTCAGAAACGTGTAGTATAGAAAATGACGAAAGTGATAATCAGCAGTCAACGATGTGGTTGGGAACTGAGGACGGTTGCATTCACGTGTACAATTCTGGTGATAACATACGGATAAAGAAGAACAAAATCAAGTTGCAGCTTGGCTCTTCAATATTATGTATAATGTAAGTATAGATTCCTTCGTTAACATTTTATGACATTGAATAAAATAAAGGCCTTAAGATCTAAAATTTAAATAAAAATATAAATATTGTGGATGAAGTTAATACGTATAATGATGAAATCCTAGTATGTATGGCTATATAGCATTTTGGAAAATTAACTCCTAGTGTATTTATAAAAAGTCAATTCAATTTAGTCATCAGTTTAGTCAGTTTCAATCAATATTTGTGATCTACAAGAATATATTACTATAATTTCAATTAGTCACGGTTTATTTTAAAACGCGAAACTAATTCGATATGAAATTATTCCAAGGTTAATTTAAATCAATTCGATCTCTTTCTTTTTAAGTCAATATAAGATATCAAATTAAATTATTACATTTGTTCCAGATATTTAGAAGAGAGAGTGTTTGTTTCATTGGCAAATGGAGATATTATTGTATATGAGAGAGAAGCAAGTAAGTAATATATTTTTATCCTATACTTTGCTAGGTTACGCTCAAAATAGACCTAAAAATTATTCGCAACGAATACCGTGACATGATTTTCAAATACTTTTTAAAAGCCTCCAGAGGTTGAATAACTACAACCTAAATGTAAAAAAAAATAGTTACACATTTTGATTTAGTATTAAAATGACTTTTTCAGGTGGAAGCTGGAATATTAGCTCTCCTGCAACACATACAGTAGGATCTTTAAGCACGCCAGTTTCCAAAATGGTTCCAAGCTCTGGTAAATTATGGTGTGGATGTGGAAGCACTATAAAAATCTTCAATATACATACCCTCACAACAGAAACTAGTTTCACAGTAAACAACGACAATAATAAGTCTATTACTTGTATAATACTGTGTGGTAATGGTGTATGGTTATCACTACAGAATTCCGCTGTAATAAAATGCTACCACGCGTTAACATTCGAGCCGCTGTGTGAAGTAAACGTTGCTCCAGCTGTTACAAAAATGCTAACGAGTAAGTATTTTTACTGATAAACAATCCTCCATATAAATGCTCTTCATCGCGCGGCGAATTTTTCAATGACATTCAATCATTTTCGATATTCAGTTAATATTTTGAGATATTCTAACCTCAAACGCAAAAATAAGTGTTTTATTGGAGTTCACTGCTACTTGAGAAGAATTTTATCAACGAAACCTAATGATAGACCATAGAGTATGATTCTTGCCCTTCAATTTTCAGCAGTTATCTCCAAAAATGCCATAAAACAACCATTTTTGCACTTTTGGCGCCATCGTAGGCCAAATTTGGAGTCAGAGCACCAGATTCCTTTGGAAATCAATATTCTATGCAAACCCTTTCATTTGTAGACCTGTATTATCTATGTAATATTCGTTTGAAATCAAGTCGATGAAGAGTTTTACCTATACTCAAACCTATAATTCGTTTCTACATATCAAGTTGTTAAGTCTAAGAATTGTTTTTGTTTTTTCTGTTTCAGGCTGCGATGACATAATAAGACAGCACAAGGCTGCCTGTCTACGAGTGACAGCTTTGGTAACCTGTAAAGATCTTTTATGGATCGGTACGTCCGCTGGTGTACTTCTCACCATGCCGCTTCCACACATTTCTTCGACACCAAAGTTGGCTAGTGCCCCAACAGTTACAGGTATACCACACGGTCATACGGGCCATGTCCGGTTTTTGACATCTGTCGAAATGCCACTTGGTCCACCTGACACCTCACATAGAAATTCGTATAAGGTAAAGCAAGACCCGAGGAGCAATACCAAGTTGCTGGTCATTTCTGGAGGGGATGGGTATGAAGATTTTCGAACGTCTAATTTATCAGAAGGTGCTGGAAGAGAAGATGCTACCAATCACTTGCTACTGTGGAATATTTGATTTAGGTGTTGACTAAGGGGGATGTATAAGAATAACACGTTATGTGGCATATCGGAACCTGAACTCAATACAGGGTATTTCTATAAAATAGGAAAAGCATTTCTATCGTTAAAGTGTTGGTCGCTAATAAGTATTTGAATTGAGGACCGAACAAAATTAGATTTACATTACCTCAAGCTCCAACTACACATTGTTTGCATAATATGAAATTTATTTACAATTTTTCAGATTCGGAAATAAATGTGCTTGCTTATGCAATTTGTGCTGTGCTTAGCTACTTTCTAACATTCTGTTCCCTTTTTTTAATGAGGAGCAGTATGCAAGGTTAACTATAACAAAGTACAAATATTTTAACAGACGATAGAGAAAAATAAAGAATTTCCAAAATTATTTATAAACTAGAAACCTTTTTTCTAAACTATTAAACCTCTATTTATCGATGCCCATGGCCACACTAAAGGTAGTAACGCAGCGCCGTATTGCCACGTGTATCAGTTTATCGCACATTTAAAGAAAAACTTTTATTTACAAGATGTAGATGACTATTATTTTTTATATATTTTTAGGTATTAATAATATTGTGTGAAACTAACTACTCAGTGGACAAAAGCCCCAACCTGCGTTGAATTACACCCACAATATCTACCCATATATTCCTTATTATTAGCTTTTGTAACATTTTTTTACTGTTTTAGAAAGGTATTTTAAGCTAATATAAATCAAATCTCCTACAATTCCTATCAATGAAGTCATATGTATGTTCTCTGATATGACTTCATTGATAGGAATTGTAGGAGATTTGATTTATATTAGCTTAAAATACCTTTCTAAAACAGTAAAAAGACTATTATTTTATAATAAACATACAGAACATGGTTTATAAAACATTTACGCAATGTATTTCCTCTTGTTAATACATTGTGGTAGTAAGGTTTGTACTGCTCACATTGGCTTAATGTTTCTATTCTTTATTATCTAAGGAATTCACCTTCAACAACATTCAATTCTGGTCTCAAAACGTCAGATATTATCATGCACCTTAGTTATGCAATAATCAACACAACTTCATATGTCTTGGCAGCAGTAGTAATGAATGAATTTTGAGATTTTGGTGCTGTCAAAATTGTTACGATATAATATAATTTAACATTGAACTAAAATTTCAAAATATTTTTTAAATAGTACAATTTAAAAAAATCATAATGTCATTCTGCAGGCCTTAGCTTGGCCTGCTATGATTATTTTTATTTATAAAAAATTAATTATGCATTGCTCCTTTTTTGACATTAAATAAATAAAACATTCAAATAAATGAGATGACGTGTATTTCGGTTAAAAAAAGAGGTGTTTAATAAAATATTCATTTGTTTTTTACTTATTATTTCTATGGCTTGTGCATCTGTAAATAGTACCTTGTATACTGCTTATTGTACAGGGAAATGAGAACTGCATTTTGATGTCTTTCATTTTTGAGATGTAGCAAAAGTTTTATAAAAATTTTTTTGTAAATTAATGTCTAATATAAATAATTTATATATATAAGAAATGAATAATTAGATCAAACAAAAAGGGTATATTTGACATATCAGTACATTTGCTGTATTGCTGTATATTGGATTATATAACATGCTTCTGATAAAATAAGGCCGTTACTGTTGAGTGTTGAGCAGATTTCCAAACAATTTCGACCCAAATAGAGGTTTATTTTGGTACTAACTGATGGTGCATACCATCTCCGTCAACGGAACCAAATTTGCTGATAATTTTATATCTTTTTTATAGAAAAACTCTGTACGTTCACGTGATACTTGCATTTCGTTAAAATGTGTGATAGTACTTATAGGAATCTGTATATGGATTGTACTTTACTGAGGTGGTAGTGTTTATTTGTTATATTATTTTTGCCTAACATCATTGTTCCTAATCTGTTGTTGCTGTACTTTAAAGGAATTGAACTGTACATAATATCACTATATTTATAAAAGCATGTATTATTGTCAAACAAAACTGTACTGTATTTAAGTTGTTTTTTTTTATGTTTAATTAATATTTATATTTTTGCTTGACACATCGACAATTGAAAATGTTTTTTACAACTTTTCTAATACCATGTACTTATATTTAATATTTTTTTATTTCGTAAACAAATTCTTTAGATTGCTCAAAATCCCAATAAATCAATATTGAATCATCGTTTTTCACAAAAATAATCGTTATGAAATATATTTCTTTATTAAATCGAATTTTTATTTCGCCTTCCTTGATCATACTGAAAACGATTACCTGAAAGTTATAATTGTTATAAATAAGCTACTGCTATTAAATGTAAGTTAGTACTTAAATTTTGCAATAAAATATAATGGACAATTTTATTTATTAAATTATGTATATGTATCAAACTGAATCTATCGGCCTAAAGATACTTAATGTTATTAAATTGTTGTCAAAATATTTACAGATGTAATGATTAAAGATAATAAATTTTTCGTTAAAAATATACAGGTTTTCCTTATCCGGCGTACCGAGTTGACCACATAACCGTATTTACTGATTAACCATATTTTACCGTATTTCTTAACCTCAAAATGTCTAAAACATTAAATCAAACCAACTGGAATTCGTGAAAACAAAGAAAATACGTGTCAAACAATTTCTCAAGTGACTCAAGAATTTAATATGAATACAATCTGTAATTCTATTATGAATGATAAATAAATCTCGCGACAACTTTTTAAATCAGAATATCCATATTCGCGCGCGCTTATTTAGTGAATAATTTATAATATCGTTAGCATATTCGCCGCGTTTTCCTGTTCTTCGGTGGTATTTGAGGCCCTGGGCATTGCCGCATCACATTACATATTTAGAGTGCATCATGTAAAACCAATCAGAAACGACAATAAAATTTTAATTACAGTGCACTAAAATTTTAACGGAAAAGAAACCACGGAACGCCGGTCCACTGTCTCTGTTGCCCTCTCATAGAGACGGGGTACTAATCTGAAGGGCTCTCTCGCAATTGGTTACCATCGGATTCCATGCTCTTCATCTAGTTCTTACCTATATGTTATTGGCATGAGACATACTACAGATGAGTCTTTATTTATCTTGTTGTGCTTATGAACGTATAGAAGATTGCCTATATTATCTTACGATTCACAGAGGCAAATTCAAAAGTGCCTTTAACGTAAATTGATTAGATGATTAAAGTAAGCAGTTAGTGATTCTTATTTGTTAGTTACTAGTTTAAAATATTTACTGAGGTACTGCCTCATTTAGTCTTTAAGACTGTAAAATTACATTAACTACATAAAAAGTTTACTTATAATGTAAATTTACATTAGAATAAGGAGTAACATATTCTAAATCATCGTAAAACCACCGGCAAAACACTAATATAATTTTGTTATGTAAGTATATGTGTTCCTGGTTGTCTAACCTTAGACACAGGACTGCGTAAGTTACTAAAATTGTACATAAAAGTATTATTTTGAATATATTTTGGTTAAAAAAGTAAAATTATTCTATATAAATTATAGTCCTACTTTGTTGTTATTCGTTTCCGTCACACATCGGTTTTATATATAGAGCGGCCAAATGAAAACGAGACAGAGCCATTTTCAGGAACTGCCTCAAGATTGTAGAAACACGCTCAGACCCGTCGATTTTACATTAAAGGGAGACATAAGCATTACCCCAAAATATTTAAATGGCATTAGGGGTTGAGTAATATTTATTTTGAAAGCTCTTACATTTCTTTTTACAACATACTTTAAATTTTATAATTCCGCCCAATACCTTGAAAAAAAATACATTTTAAAATTTAAATTATGTTTAGTTGCTTACTTACTACTTAGTTGATTAAATGTTCAAACTGATGACCGCCCGCTTCCATATAAGAATAAAGATTTTGTTCGAAACGTTCGCGCACATTCTGAAGAATTTCCAGAGTGATTCGACGGCATTCGTCGACGATTCTTTAACACAAATCTTGCAGCGACGCTGGCTGTGTTTTATAGATTTTACTTTTTAGGTATTCCCACAAAAAAAAATCAAGGAAATCCAGTCATCGTGGAGACCACTCAATGCTGCCTCTTCTCCCAATCCAATTCGGTAGAAACGTTCAATAATATCAGTCAAGACAGGGTCAATAGCGTCTTCCAGTAATTGCAAATACATTTGGCCAGTCAAATTACCAGCCAAAAAAAAAGGACCCACCAGCCGGTCACCGAAAATTCCATCCCATACATTTAATTTTTCCCGTTGCTGTGTATGCACCTCGTAAAAAAGTTCCTGGACTAAATGTATTTTGTATGGATGGAATTTATTCTTCTTCAAAATGGTTTGTATGCTAGTTCGATTGATCCCAGACACAGATGCCAGCTGCCTCGTACTTAGTGTAGGATCAAGATGAACTTGCCCCAAAACTGCAACTTCACTAGCTTTATTAATTATAGGTTTTTCAATTTCTCGTTTTTTATTGGCTACGTTCCCTGTCTTTTTAAATGTTTTTACTAACTCTAGAACATACTTCCTCCTGACATGTCGATCTTGATGTTGTTTATTAAAGAACTGAGCTGTTCTATTCGCATATTTATTGTTCATAAAGCATTGGAATAAACCATATTGTTTAATTTTCAAAAACACAATTAAATAAACTACCAACCAACGCTTCCAAATAATACTAGAAACTAAATTTGGAATCCACTAATTTTACGTTTGTTGTGTGTGTATAGTATTAATTTCTGTTATTTACAATTGTGTTTTTTTTTACGAAAGTGACAACAAATCGCCAAAGACCAATGTAACACAAGAAATACTAAATTTATACCATTGGCGTACTCGAATGAGTGACATTTTTACCGTTACTAATTGTTTGTACATAAGTTTGAACTTTAAAATCAAAATTCTTATTAAGTATTGGGCGGAGTTATGAAATTTAAAGTCTGTTGTAAAGAGAATTGTAAGAGCTTTCAAAATAAACATTAATCAACCCTCAATACCATTTAAATATTTTGGGGTGATGCTTACCCTTGCTTGGGAGTGAAAGTGGCCGAGTCAAAAATACCAGCAAAGAATGCCCCCCTTTAATCTAAATCGACGAGTCTGAGCGTTTTTCTACAATATTGACGCAGTTCCTGAAAACTGCTCTGTTTCGCTTTCATCTGGCAATCCTATATACAGTAATATCTTAATATACAATACACTAAAGCGCTTCGTTCCTACTATTAAAAAAATATGCTGCAAGAGACCTACGCCTAAAATTTCGGTGTGCACTTATAAACGATTGCATTGTTGAGGTGTGATGACAATTGACCCAAACTTACACTACATATTTACCAGTCTATAATTATTTTTAGCAATAGGGACGGCTAGTAATTCTATATATACATTATTCGATGTAACAATGCCCCCATTGTAACATAATTTCACTCAAGACACTTCATACGTGAATGCATCGAATAATGCCAATCTAAATTTGACATGGTTATTTAGAAAGTACCATGCGTGGATACCCTTATTGTACAGGCCTTTAATAGGCTGAACCTGTCGGATGGAACCGCATCAAAATATTTTCACGGAAGTATAATGCAACAATTGTATGATTCTGATGCATCCCAAAGGAGGAATAACATCAAGAAAAACTTACATTCCATTTAATATTCCATTAGCCAATGCTAGATGCTTAAAGGAAGTCGAAAGTGTAGCAAAATTGAAATTCTCAAGGATTCTCAGAATATAAATCCTCTTTTCCCCTTCTAATAGCACAGCTTTTAAATGCGTCTATATTACCTACCCTTATCCGCCCAAGACCTTGTTTAATGCAGTGCTTCCCTTGAGGCTACATCCACATCAGCTTCTACAGAAGTCCTTAATGGACCTAATTTGTTCTCATATGACGTGACAGTTAAAACAACATTAAGTTTAAACCTGATACATGGGGGTTTTCGCAATGATTTTAGTTCCAGCACGTCGATGATCACCCTAAGTATATAGATGAGATATATTTATCAAGCTCGATCTCAATCAGATGAAATGCAGACTTGTCACCTACCATTTGTCAAAAATTATCGTTAAGGGGCAGGCGCTATCAATTATTGTGGAGATTTTGAAATTGATCCTTGCTTTAACACTTTGTAGACTACTCGATGATTAAGCATCTCTTATATCAATAATATTTTTGGGTGACAGATTACATTGTGCCTTTTTTCGCAAATGGATATACAGAGTCACTTTAAGGTGTGCAACATATATTAATACAAATATATATTTATTATTTTTGATTTTAGGAAAATAGTTGAACTAGATTTTATTTGTCTTTAATGCTTAATCCAATAATGTAAAAATATTAAGTGTGTTCCATTTAATAAGTACAATATCGCGCAAACAATATTCGATATATTTTTTTCTGTTTTAACTTTCTGTTTAAATGCGAAGTTTAAGTAACGACAATAACGCTAACTAAAAAAAAATAATTTGTATGAGTTTTATATTAGTTTGAAATGTGTTACCGTGTTGGTAATGGCGTTCATTTCTTGTGTTTTTGTAGCATTTTTTGACCATAAATAATGCAAATACCTTGTAGGTAATGTCATAATTACTAGTGGTGATGTGAACTTACGGTATTGTAAAACGCAACTAATTCATTTCTTTACAATTTACAGTGTATTTTACATCAAAAGCTATGAAATTTAATTTGAAAACAGCAAGAAAAAATTACTTTGTTATCCATTTTATATCCTTGTTATAATGATAGTTCGTGTTTATAGCAAATGTAACTTAAAACATTTCCTTAATTGCCAAAATCAACGATCGATTATTGCTTTTCCATACATTGGGAATCCAATAACTTTGCTCAAGGTTATTGTACTAATTGTAAATATTCAAAATCCAAACATTCCTGAAAATAAAAAAGCATGAAAGTAGAGTGAACTGTGAAAATATACAAGCATATAAACACTTTAAACTGAATTGATATATTTATGTACTTGCCGAATTCTCTAAACATGTATTTCTTTTTATTGAAATGAAAAATACATTTACTTTAGAAGAAGGCGACCTTAATTATAGCGTAGTAGCAGGTCAGCAGAATTTCGAAAAATAATTTTATATTTAATAATATTTTTTTTTATTCTGTGGCTTTATAATGGAAATACAGGGTGTTAAGGTTTTCAAAAAACATGGGTTTTATTTTTATTCGATTACCCATTCTTAGACATCTTTCAAAGCATATATATTTTTAAATGGGATGTTATTTTCATAAAGCATAAAGAATTTTTGAATAAAAATAAAAAAACAATCAGTGTATAGCACCACAATTACAGCTTCTTTGACCTCCTGTACGCCGCGATGATAAGTTCCCTTGAGATGCGACTTCATCTTGAAGAATTAAAATAAATTGCAGAGGACAATATCGGTTTTATAGGGTGGGTGCGGCAACGTTAGAAAGCCTTTTTTTGCCAAAAACTCTTGCACAATGAACGAGGAATGGGCTGGCGCGTTGTCGTGGTGCAAGATCCACGGAAAACGCGAGCCCGCAGCCGTTCCAGGATGCCAACATAGACCTGTCCAGTCACTGTCTGGCTGACAGGAACATATTCACGATGCATGATGCCGTGGATATCGAAAAAAAACGATCAATATTGCCTTCAGTCGTGACTTGGGCATCCTCGCTTTCATTGGCTGCTCTCCACTCTTTTCCACCCACTGCTGACTTTGTTTACGAGTCTCGGGGTCATACTCAAATATTCAGGTCTCCTCTCCAGTGACTACCCGACTCATCCAGTCTCTACCGTCGTCCAAATGCGGGACAACAAATGCTCGCAAATCGATTTTCGCATGTCTTTCTGTTCACGGGTGAGAACTTTTGGCACCATTTTTGCGCAAATCTTTCACATATTCAAATTTTCGTGTAACATCTTGCGAACGGTTTCTTTGTTGACGTTTAACTCATCAGACAACGCACGAATGCTTAGGCGCCGGTCAGACGCGGTCAGTGCACGCAAACGGTCAACATTCGCGTCATTACGACAGGTGACGGGAGCTCCTTCACGTGGATCGTCTTCAACCGATTCATGCCTCTCCTTGAACCGCTTTGCCCATTCAAACACGCGTGTTTTCGACATGCACTCGTCTCCATACACCACCTGCAATTTTCGAAGGATTTCCGAGGGTTTTTCGCCAGATTTTACTAAAAATTGGATCACAACACGTTGCTTGTAATATGAGTCACTCATTTTCACAACGCCACTAAAAAAGTTACTTCCAAAAAATACACATAAATCATAAACCAAACGTGCTATCGACTTCAATCTTGGATTGAAACTAAAAGGAAGATCCCCCCTCTCTAGAAAAACCTTGACGAACGATGCAGTATTGCCAGTTTCCGAGTTATAACTAAATTTCCGGAACTTAATTGCCACACCTCGTATTGATTGATATTGATTTAGAAAAAAAGTTGTACCAGCCTGCATAATATTAAAATTGATGTCAGAATGCAGGATAAAAATTCGGTACGACAGCATTAAACGCACAGTTTTTCTAAATGTGTTATCATTATCGCGATAACATCTAGACGAGCCACAACCCGATAGGCAACCCGTGTTAAACAACCTCCCTTCGTTAATAATATTAAATCGTCCAGTTTGGTAACAATGTCCTTAAAAATCTTATCTGTAAGTTTATAGCATCCCTTAAATCTACACCCAAGGGTCCTTAAATATTTATACGAGCACACTGAGAACCGAGAAGTTTTCAGCAGAAAATTAAAACATAAAAATATCATCAGGGGGATGATTCTATAGTTAAGGACTATCTAATCTTACATGACCAATTTATTTATGTGAATGATTAAGTTTGAATGATTTGTATAATGAATATCAACCACACCTTCCTTTTGGACGGCCAAAGAAATAGGGGTTGTCGGTGGAGCTAAGAGGTTTCTTTTGTTTACACTTTCTCTGATGTGCCGCTCAATGGGGGTAAGTCGTAAAATTTAACTACCTAAACAGTATCTCTATTTGTGTGTTCATTAGCCCAGTCAAAACAAAGGACAGCGGATAGGGTTTTAAAATTTTTATCGAAAGATTTACATATAATATTCAACATGTAGTTCTTTTATTTTATTTATTGAATTGGTTTGGAACACAAAGTAGTATAAAGAAACAAAAAGTGAAGATAATACAATGGCGCATATTATACAGGGTGAGGTAATTTAACACATTTTCTGTAAAACGGTATAAAAAAGCCATAGTGTGTCTATTAACACGAAGGTTGTACAAATTCTAAATTAGATACTGGAAAATCTCACTTACGCAGCAATTTTTTTTTAAGTGTTTTAATGTTGCTGAAAACTATAAAATAAAATTCACTGTGTTCAAATTGTAGGTACGATTTATCGATTTATTTTCAATTATTTCTAAAAATCGGGCTATGATTCCAACGCGTAAGATAAACATAGCCTGAAATACGACGAATTTTGTAAATAAAAACGACACCACTTCTAATATGGTAGCAAAACACTATATTAGGTGATACAAAACAGCAACTACGTGACAAATTGTTGTGTTTTATTTCTCCTACGTAACAAAAACTTGGCAGGGAAAATCTCGTAAATTTTTATTGCTATACAGCAAAACCCCAGTTTACAATAGTTTACCATAAAAATAATACTAAATTTTTAAGTTATTGTAGTGAACTGATCAAATACTAAATAGCTGCTAAAAATAACGTTCTTTTCGAATAGTCATTTGGTCAAACCCCAAACTACACTATTTGTCTAATAAAGCATTTATGGTCAACCAAGAAAATTTGGAATTAAACGATCGCAAGACATGACGTACTTGCCTCCTACGACTTTCAGACAAAGGTTCTTCGTTTATGCGTATAAGATTAGCAAATATTAACTACTTCTAAAATTCACACCAACAATATGTATTTATTATGTTACAAAATGTATAATAAAATGGTTTGTAAAGATGGAGGTACGTAGGCATATATATACAGGGTTAACTATGACTTAGTACAAATATTTTAAGAGGGGATAGAGAAAAATAAGAATTAATGGATTCACCCTTCAAAAAAATTCCAAACTTATTTATAAAGCCAAACAAAATTATTTTCAAAACTATATTAAATCTCTATTTATCGCCTTCACTGACCTTCTGTTAGCTGCGCGGTAGGTATATTCTGCCAGTCAAAGGTGTCAAATATAGTGACAGGTCTATTGACACGTGTATCAATTTAAGCCGCTTTGAAAGAAAAAAAAATCTTTACAAAATGTAGATTATTATTTAATGATTTAATGAGAAATACGGTATGGTAGCACAAAGAGGCAGCACCTACCTTACTAATATTTATTTCCAGGATTGATACTTGGAGAGATATTAAGAATGTTGAATCATCTTCTATGTTCTTACTTGTTTAAATTAAATATTTTTGTACTTCCTGTGGACCTCTCCTTCCCTCGATCGTTCTTTTTGTGTTAAGCGGGGTACCTACTTGGTTTGGCGGTCTTGACCATGTCGATTACTTACGTCGGGAAAAAGCACAAAGGATAACAACAAAATGTACACAAATACATAGAAACACTACCACACGTTTACCGCCACGGCATAAAACAGCTGTTTAATGTGGTTTAAAAAGTATTCAGCGAAATATTTTGTATACTCGGGAAACGTCTTTGAGGCTACCGCACGATAATATGCACTTGTCACACTCCCATAAATCAGCACCTTATCCGTCATCTAAGCATTTGAATATGACATGTTTGTAAATATACATAAAATACGTGAAAAATTAAATTTGCGAAAATCAAGTACTGAAAAATTATTTCAAACTAATCAGAGCACCGTAACCGTAAATTTACGTTATTTGACATCTACAGACGACATCTGACGACATCTGTCACTAATACAAGGTGCACTCACGCCGATAAATTTTTAAACTTCATGTGTTGTTGTGTAATTAAATTCTATTAATACTAATAATAGCAACAATATTAACAGTAATCAACGATGTTTGCATAAAATAATTAGTAATATTTTAAACTATAACATCTCAAGATGTGTACAGACCCTTAGATTATAACTAACTTCGCATTCTGGATGGTTTGGAGCATGAAGAGTATGCAATTAGCAATGCAGTATGGCATAACCTAGAACTTACTGTTACTTTAAATCAGCTAAGTGACTAATTTTAAACGTGTTATAATAATTAAATAAAGTATTTCATGTCGGATATGTTAGTGGATAATTATGATGAATCTGCAAGGAGTGAAAATGTAGTTTAGCAGTGTGCAACGAAAGAACGAATACAAAATACTGCAGCTAACCGGATTAGCTGTTATCTACCAGGTACTTAGACATTATTATTATTAATACAAATGTTTCGTTTCGTCGTTTCTACACTCGACAATGTTGAAAAAACGACCAGTAGTTGACATATCTAGCCATGACGGATGATGATATATTGTCATAGGCACCGACTTTCCGTGGGAAAAGAGGGTTTTGCCCCATTTTTTAAACATCGAGCTAGAATTCCGAAACAAATGTTTTATTGTCTTTTAGACCTTCCTGAGCACGTGGTTAAAATTTTTGTACTTAGTCATAGTTAACCCTGTATATGTATATACCTTAAACTTTAAATCAAGAACAAATTCTACTTAAGTATATTAAGAATTATTATCAAACTGATTTTATTATACCTAAAACAACTAAACTAATAAATAATTTATCCGAGCTTTATGTTCTACTGGAAAATTTCGGTACAATACAATATCTAAACTTTGACTGTTTTGTTTTAATGTCTCTAATAACACTTACATTTTTCATAACTATAAAAACCACAATCCTAATGACGCCGACGGCTGTCATACGCTTCATATTCCAAATGCAAGTAAACGATAGCGAGCGCAACTCAGCATGCTATAGGAAGCAGTGACCTCACCTCATACAGCGGTTTACGCATTCTCGAATTATTTTAAATACTTTAGAGGCCTCAAAAAATAATAATCTGTTTCAGATCGCTCTAAAATTACAAAATCATTCAGAAAATGTAATAAAAAATGACCCTATCGCATTTCCTACATGCTTCATTTCAATTTTGATATACATAAAAAAAGAAGCAGTAAAGAAAAATTATTGGCTTGTGGACTCGGCGATGACCTTCTTTCCGCCATGAAACTTTGCCCTGTAAAGGTAGAAGAAAAGGCACAAAATAAAATTTCAAAAACCGAAACATAATTACGAGCATTGATAATTATTACTTGTGACTTGTTTTTGCGGCAAGTTGGATCAAACGTAATTGTTGTAATTACTTGAATAATAACACGTATTAAAGCCTAACAAACCTGTATTTTATTATTGTTGAAAAATCGTCTTAAGTGGCAAATCTGCAATATCTTCTTGTTAAGGATGGAATAATAAAGTTACATATAAATATACACCGTACATAGTAGGTAGTAATATCGTTGAACTCGTGTTGTTTTAGTTAGTTAAATTACAAATAAATTGGCACTCTAGACTTTTCAAGAAACGAGTAAAATAAGCGAAGACTAATGAATTTTATGTTGCGCAATAAAACTAAGTGTGAACGCCACCATAAAAGTAAAAAGAAACGAATCAAATGATGATGAGGAATGGATTCAGCTACAGTATAACGAGAAGAAAAACTATAACTATCACGCTGCGACATATCAACTTGAGTGTTAATTAATTTTTACAATTTTTACTTACTTTTCTGTTATACTTGTCAGACAAATGTAAAAAGTTAGGGGCACACCGTACAGGGTGTTTTAAACTCGATAGTATGGGTTTGGGATTTGACAGAAACCAGTAATGATGTCTCAATTATATTTTTGCCAGAAACATACCCAAATTTTTTTTCCTGTCAAAAAGCTCTATTTTTTCTAATAAACTAGAGACATTTTTCTGTATTACTTCCAGTTTAAAAGTTATAAGCAATATAGTCCTAAAGAATCTAAAAAAATACCGCCTAGAAATCACATTAGCAGTAGAAGGATCAAGCTGTCGGAAAATAATTGATTGTTCAAACGATAACTTTTAAACGGAAAGTTATACAGAAAAGGACCCTGCACATTTTATATGGAAAACGGTTTTCCCGTGAAATTCGCTGAAAATTTGGGAAATTGTTCGCTTTGTACCCCTGATCAAAAGTCTCAATGAGGCTTATACACATATAATTAGACATGGACATACTCCTACATAAAAAAAAGAATTTTGGCCGTTTTTGGCCACTAAAAATAGCCGTAGAGCCTAAAGATGGCCATTTTTAGCTTCGACCTCATTGAGACTTTTGATCAGGGGTACAAAACGAACACTTTCCGAGAATTAAATGAAAAAAAATGAATTTTGGCAGTTCTTGGTCACTAAAAGTAGTCGTAGAGCCTAAAGATGGGCGTTTTGAGCTTCGACCCCATTGAGACTTTTGATCAGGGGTACAAAACGAACACTTTCCGAGAATTAAACATGATATTTAGAAAAAATTTGTCAATTTTTGGCCACTAAAAGTAGCCGTAGAGCCTAAAGATGGGCATTTTGAGCTTCGACCTCACTGAGACTTTTGATCAGGGGTACAAAACGAACACTTTCCGAGAATTAAACATGATATTTTAAAAAATGAATTTTGGCTGTTTTTGGCCACTAAAAATAGCCGTAGAGCCTAAAGATGGGCATTTTGAGCTTCGACCTCACTGAGACTTTTGATCAGGGGTACAAAACGAACACTATCCCAGCATTAAACATGATATTTAAAAAAAATGAATTTACGCCGCTTTTGGCCACTAAAAATAGCCGTAGAGCTAGAGTAAAGATGGGCATCTCGAGCTTCGACCTCACTGAGACTTTTGATCAGGGGTACAAAACGAACACTTTCCCAGCATTAAACATGATATTAAAAAAAATGAATTTTCGCCGTTTCTGGCCACTAAAAATAGCCGTAGAGATGGGCATTTCGAGCTTCGACCCCATTGAGACTTTTGTTCAGGGGTACAAAACGAACAATTTCCCAAATTTTCAGCAAATTTCACCGGAAGACCGTTTTCCATAAAAAACGTGCGGGGTCCTTTCTCTAATAAAAGTTTATTAGAAAAAAGAGAGCTTTTTAACAGGAAAAAAAATTGGGTATATTTTTGGAAAAAAAAAATATAATTGGTGACGTCATTAGTCGTTTCGGTCCAATCCCAAAGATAATAATTTCGACTGAAAATGGAGCCTCATCCCATTTAACACCACGTGTCCCAAATTTTATTATTTTTTTTTGTATTCTCTAATCGGCCCATACTATTAAGTTTGAGACACCCTGTACATCTTTCTGTTCTAAAATATTACGAAACGAGGCTGACCAACGTCTTAGGAAAGACAAATTGGGTGCTTTTTATTAAAAAATGTGGTCTTCAGTCTACTATTTTTATGTTTGGCAGAGTTCTGGTCTTGCCTACATCTTCGACAGAGCCTGTAAAATAGAATTTGGCGACTAGTCAATGGTAAATTCTTATATACTTCACGAATTGGAACAAAAAAATGAGTTTATGATAGAAACTTGATAGTAAACTCCCGCAGAATGTACTGTTCTTGTTTTCTATACCACGAAATATTCATTACCCTAATTTTGCAACAATGCTGCATTAAATTTGTAACACAATAACATACACAGCAATGGCACATTCACAGTGACAGCTCTTTCAAAATACAGCAAACAAAAAATGTTTGTTAAAATACAAATTGCCTGGGCTAAAAATTGAATTTTACTTTTGAATCGACTCATCGATTCATAGAAAAATTTCACAGATTTCGCAATCCTTGCAACCATAGGAGACATTGGAAATGATAACAGTATACAGGGTGTTAAAAAAAAAGTATAAAATATTTCAGGAAGTAATAGTATGAACCAAAATAAGCAGAAAAGTCTTAATAAATATGGGTCCGCAAAGTAACGGTTGCGGAGATATGGACCACTATTCGTTTTTCAAACATTTTATTTTATTAGGAATAAACCGACAAAGGAAACTTTTAACAAACAAAAAACAAAGTTACAGAAGATGTTCAAAGTGCCCTCCGTCCATTTCCAAGCAGGCACGACATCTTCGTCTCAACGATATTCGAACTCTTTCGGAAACACCCTCCTTGGTTTGGATTTCTTGATACTTTTGATTAATCCGTAGCTGCAGCTCTTCCAGGCTATTTACAGGAGTACCATATACTGATGTCTTCAAATATCCCCAAACAAAGAAATCTAGAGGGTTCAGATCAGGCGATCTTGGAGACCATAAAGCAGGTCCGGTCCTTCCTATTCATCTATGTGGAAAAGTTTGGTGTAAATGCTCTCTAACGGCCCTGGAAAAATGAGCTGGAGCACCATCATGCTGGAACCACATTTGTTGCCTCTGATTCAAAGGAATGTCTTCCAAAAACTCATACAATGTGTTCTGCAGAAAGTTGAGGTAAGCAGCGCCGGTTAATCGGTTTGGTAAAACAACAGGACCTAGAAACCTGTCACCTACAATACCCATCCAAATGTTTAATGAAAAGGGGCTAAAAAACATAAAACATTCCATATCTCCGCAACAGTTACTTTGCGGACCCATGTTTATTGAGACTTTTCTGCTTATATTGGTTCATACTATTACCTCCTTAAATATTGTACACTCTTTTTTTAACACCCTGTATATTTACTTTGGTTATATCAATTAGAATAAATTAATCGAAAAATTAAATTGGACTATTAGGTCGGGAATCGAATCTGAACATATATGCACTTTACTGGCATAACACTGTCAAATTTTTCTCTGTGATGTTTCGGTTTATTAAATATTAAATCACCTTCAGACGCTACGAAATACATTTTCATAACATTCATTAGTTACAAAATATGTAAAAAGTAACAAGTGACATGGTTGCATTCTCATTAAAAAAATTAAAAATATATAGGATGTCCCATTAAAAAATCGAAAAATGATGTCAATTTAAATAAATTGGCTCGACAATTAAATGTTATGATTCAGTTTTGTTCATTTAGAATCGATCAGCCATTCTATATTTCGATATTATTTTTTCGATGGATCGATTGAAAGTACAAGTTCAAGTCGTTTTATTGCACAGAATTAATCGATTCGACTCAAATAAAATTAGTCGATTTCAGTAATCGATACGAATCGATTTTTTTGATGAATCGAAATGGACAGAAAATTGTTTGTTACATATGCACTGTTTCGTTATTAAAAAATATATATACAAAAATACTTTTCCAATAAAACAGACGTTATTGTTTATAAAGAAAAATAAAACAACAACAAAGTTAAATATCGCCATTGTGTTAAATTATTTACCAAATACTCGTAATAAATGTTTGAACTGCGCTATCTTTCGCCAATTTCATTCACTTGTCTTTGTGAAGAAAGTAAACTTAAATGTCATTAGTCTGTTGTAATTTTCATCAGTTCTCTGTCAGAACGATTCTGTCACATGAAGTATTGCCTAACAATGAATCTACAATACCTTACCTACTATACGATCATTATTGGGCATCAGGTCCAACGTATGGATAATATTGAAAAAATAAATATTAATATATTTACTGAAATACTTATATTTCTTTTACTAATTGAAGTATATTTGAAGAAAGTGTTAACAATGAACTGTTATTTGTTGTGAAGTCTACTTTTTGTCTAAAATCACCTATCTACATAAATACCTTTATTACCGATATATAAACCTTATAACGTTTTTAACACCTCGCTTCTCACATTTCAGTAGCAAAGCGCTCGAATATAAATGTGAGAATCATTGAAAATAAATAGACGTCATGAAATATAATCGTATTTAAATTTAATTCCAATATACAAAGTTATGCAAACACAAAGAAAAAAAATCAAAAGTGTAGCGATTTTTTGATAATGTAATTATTCTCTTACGCAAAACGGTCATTTATGCCCTTCAGGACTATAGAATAGCTTCTTGACTATATGTTTTTTACAGCAAAATTATTTCTAGTACGATCCTGCATCTAGCAGTTATAAGTGTAGCAATACAGGGTGATTCAGTTTTTAATGAACAAACTTCGAGTGTAAGTAGGACTTTGAATAATAATGGCAGTTTATTATATAATAATTTTGAGGCTTTATAAAGAAGATACAGGATGTTAAAGTTTGAAGAAAAATTTTGATTTTTTGGTATAATTACTAAAGTAATGGAGATATTTGAGCCATACTTGCTACACAATGTAGTTAGTTAAGGTGTCATAAAATGTGAAAATATCAAGCACATTGAAAAACCAGTGGTGGAGATATGGGCAGGTCATACCTTTAATTTAGAAAAAAATTTGTATCGCCCTGTATAATGCTTAAAGACAGACATTTTTAAATGTGTATTTTAATTCCCTATCTTACAATTTTTTCGTGCTACGTGCTACGGTTACATAGTAAATATGACATTTTTCAGTATTGTCACTGTTCCTGTCGGTAAATAACTTAATTATTATTAGTAATATTGTTTGATGGTAAATGATACGACAAAATGTGTTCCTATGATTAAATTACGTTTTCTGTTAGTTAAAAACTGCGCTAGAGCTAAAGGAAAATTAATAATTGTTTAATAAGTGTTAACTAATAATTTTCACAATACAGACTTTAATAAGTACAATAAAATACTGCAAAACTGAAAAAAGTCAAATTTACTATGTAAGCGTAGCAGATACGAAAAAATGTAAGATAGGGTTTAGAAGGGTTAGAAATTAAAATAGACATTTAAAAATGTCATAAACTTTAACATTATACAGGGCGATACAACTTTTTTCCTAAACTAAAGATACGAACTGCCCACTGGTTGTTCAAAGTGCTTCATATTTTCACATTTTATGACACCTTAACTAACTACCAAATACAGCTTAAATATCTCAATTGCTCTGGTAATTATACCAAACAATCAATTTCTTTCTTCAAACTTTAACACTCTGTATCTTCCTTATAAAGCCCCAAAAACTATTATAGAATAAACTGCCATCATTTTTCAAAGTTCTACTTACCTTCGAAGTTTGTTCATTAAAAACTGAATCACCCTGTACGTGCTTGTACTGATTATAGTATTAGCTGCATGAGGTTTTTGACTTTTTCTCTTCATTTTCTCTACCTCCAATTCAAACTAGGCATGCGATGCTCAAACCACCAATGCTAGGCAACTGCTATTTCCAAATATTTAAATAAGTGCCAACATTTCGTACACAAATGGAAGTCATGGGGTCTATATTTCCGGTGGCTTGAGTAAAAACCTATAAAATAAAAACACTTGTTGGCACATTTACAAAAGCAAATAAAATTAGATTAAAGCTTGTTTCAAAAGCCAAAGGAACCAAATTTCGATAAGACGATGACAAACCATTTTATCCCTAAATAATTCAGTTTTAAAAAGAACGAAACAGAGCATACACATTTTTCAAACTAACACAACGCTTAGTATTTTTAAATTAATTACCTTTTAACTAAAGTAGTAGCTCGACAAGTCTGAATCTCTTTTCAATTCATGGGTACCGTATGCCATCCACAGTGGTACCAGGAAGCAACGGTATTTAAGTAATATACAGGGCGTCTTGCTGAAAGGTTGATTCATTTCGAACCTGCTACATTTCTATTTTTTAATTAAGTTTCGATTTAGCACATATCTATTAATAACAAAGTTATTGTTACAGATGTGAAGGCGTTAAAGCATCCTAATCGTTGTTGTGAAGAAACAACAGTTACGTGTACGAACCAAACAAATATATCAATTAATATACGGTTCACTGAACACAGAACTCATTTTGGAGATTAATAGAAAATTGGTATTACACTGGTAGGTGAGTGCGTACAAACAGTGCTTTCAAAAAAGTAAACAGTCCATTAATTTTTTTAACAGACGTTTATCTGGTGTGTTTACTCTATTGTTTGTTAATCAAATATCAGAAAAGTTGCTGCTTGCTGTTTATATCAATTTTTAAAATAAAACTGATGGTTTCCATATGACACTGTGTTTTCTTTAAATAGGACACTCAGAAGCCATAAATATGCCTCAATAATATTTAGCTACCATGTCATTGTACTTTGAAACATGATTTGATCATTATAATAGTATATGTATTAATACAACACTTGTAGTCACCACTACAAAAACTACAGAGACACAATTGTAGTATTATGTAGTAAATTGTATTAAAGTAGTGCGCAAAGGTGGTCGTGTACAAAAATAAAAAAGTCCGACGAGAAGTATAATAGGTTTCCTATTATCGCATTTGTATATATTGGTTATGGATGATTTTGGTTAATAGTGTATCTATGAGTATATCACATATTAGATTTGTTTCTGCAGCAATTAGAAACGGTTTGAACTGTCAGAAATGTCTGTCCAACTACTTGCGTTAAATTTACTTGTAACTCGTTCTCAACTTAACTGGTTGAATCTTCCTAACCGTTTCTGTTTGTTGCAGAAATAAACATATTGAATAAAAAAATATTTAGATAATACCCATTAATAATACACCGTTAGATAATATGTTGATCAATCCAATAGTGCTTCGAGATTACTACAAAATTATAAGCATATATATAAAAGTATGTCAAATAGTACCTTCTGTTCCTTTTATACAAAGAAATTGAAGTTGTCTACCATTAAGATTAATTAGTACTACTTGGTAATTACAGATGGCGAAGATTGTGCTTATCTACATGAGTCTTGCTTCTAAAAATAGTAAGCATACTTATTCAAATATTAAATATATTTTGGGTACATGCTACATGCTTTTTAATAATTTTGTAGTAAGTAATTATTTCTTAATTAATGGTAAAAATTTAGCCGTCTCCAGACAGATCTTAAGAAATATATTTGGACATATCATTATGTTTGACTAATCTCTCACCGGTCTAATTTTAAAAATAACAAATATACTTCAGGTTTTTTGAAGAATTAATAGGTTAATTACTTTTCTTTATATTTCATTTTTTTTAATACATTTTTAAAAAGAAATGTTGCTGAAAGAAATATGTTCGATCTAGTAAATCAAACAATTCATTTCGTACTGACAACACAAAATAATACAAAAACAATTGACAAATGCAGTCGTCAATATCACGTCAAATGTAAAATAATCAAAGCATGTAAAATCTTCAGACTGTTTTTGTTGTCATAACAGAGACGTGTTTTATGTAATGCTATAAGGGTGTGACATTTTCAGACAATGGCAATTTATTTGGTTTTTTAAACGCATAAGAAAGGGGATGCATCTTTCGTTTAATATGCCAACTTGGAAATTACTCCAATTTGTTAGGAGGCGGTTTGTTTTGACAGATGCGTATGAAATCATTTATAAATATGTAGTAAGAGCAAAATTTAGATGCTTGTATAAATATCCACAGCTGCACTATTTAAAAGAAAATCTTATTTCCCATCCCTTAACGAATATTACAAAAAATTATAAACAGTATAACAAAAAACGGAAAAATAAGCAGTAAACATTATAAAGAGTACATTACGTTGCTTACAGTGTACACTGAAAACATGATTTATGTAAATTTACCATTATTATCACTGACGTTTATTGCCTCTCGACGTAGTTGTGTAATGCTGATTGTTGAAAGCTATTATCTCGAAACTGGTCAATTATACCTTTATTCCTCAAAAACAATGTATTTTCATTGCAAAACTTAATAAATTGTTTTTTATTAGCGTAAAACCATTATAACTTTAACTTTTGGAGGAAAACACGATTGAAAACATGACAAAAAGCACTGAATTTTACCGTTTCCCTCTGTATTGCATTTCGTCAAAAACAGGGGTTACAGTTTGCGGTGTTTTTACGACACCCGGTATATCAAGCCTTGAAACACTATTTTTATAAGTTTTGGATCGAAAGAATCGTAATGTAAAAAAGAATTTTTAAGGATTAACAACGAAAATAAAGTTCCTAGAACCAATACATGTAATCCAGCTATATAATGTTATTGTATCAGATTTAATTCTATTGTCAAATTCCTTGTAGTGAACATTAGACGCGAGTTAACAGGACTAGATGAAGATTTTGAAAATAAATGTATGTAAACTGGAACATTTAAACAGAGTTCGAAAAGGTGGCGATGGAAGATAATGTAAAACAATTGACAGAGCATGAAAGCTAAAGCAATTAAGAGAGACATAATAATTAACATCCTTAATAGCTGATTGTAGACAAGTACTAGAGGTGCAACGAGGTGTGGTCCAAGAGCACACCCTTGTGGAGCACCATGATTATTTATAGATAAGTATTAAAAGCGACGGATATGTGTTCTGAGTGGGCAAAAAGGATGTATATTTTCATTTAAAGGAATGGACGAGATTTAAGTTAATTAACCTATTCCATGTCAAACTGTTGTATAGTACGGGGTCTCTGGAATTCAAAGGTGATAGAACTTTTTAAACTAAGAAAACAAGTTTATATAAATATGAATTGGAAAATGTTTAGTTAACAAAATTAATGACTTTAATTGTAATGATAAAAATATGAAAGTTAACATAAATATTTGCCAAAGAGCTGAATTATTAATGTTGCTTCTTCCGAGATACAGGGTGTTGAAGATGATTTTTATTAATAGAGAAGTTGCATGAATTTGATATTGGTTTGAAATGTATTACTGGTCATATAATAATTAAAGTATCAACATTAATAAATTGCCATAGAATGCTAGCAAAACCACGTGACCGAAAACACGATATCATTGGTCTGACGTTAGACGCCGTGCAGCACACAGGTGCAGGTTACGATGTTAGTGATGTAAACAGGCCTTTGTGTCTTGTATTTTGCGTTTTTGTGGCATTTGTGAGTCAGATGCATATTGTAAATACTGTGTAGGTAATACGGTAATTATTAGTGGTGATGTCGTGAACATGCGGTATTGTTAAACGTAACTTATTCCTTTGTTTACAATATAGATCCACTCGTAACAATTACGGCGACAATGCTGTTGGGTAAGTGGCAGAAGATGGTTTTACTTGAGGTGTTTGTAAAGTTGCTACTGATTTAAATTTTTTTAAATCCTTATTTATTACTTTTGTTTATTATGTTTTTAGAATAAAACATGTAATTTAATGTAGCGTCAGATAGCAAAATTGATATGAAGTGCTGAATGTAATAAATTCGAAAAAATGTAAGTTTGTTTTACCATTGCTTTTCTAAACGCCCAGCATACATTCTGGTAGCTAATAGAAAAGTTTCATTGATTATTTACAACTGTATATTTTAATTCTTTAGATGAACTTAAAGTTACCTACCTTATATATATTTTAATTTAACTTACATTAAAATGGTCTTCACAAACAAACAATGTTGAAACACTTCTTTTCGTCGCTCTTCATCGCTCTATACCACATTTTTCTTTTCATTTTTGGCACGATGAAATAATTTTTATTAGGCGCTGATGATGTATTCGTACATTATGGCATAATGCAATACTTCTTCAATTTGCCTGGTGAGATGCACTTGTTTGTTCAATACCAATGTATATTTAACCACAATAACACCTAATAATATCACAAATGACAAAATAACTCTTCTATGCATGTCTGCATTGCGAGCATGGCGAATGGCGTCTGACGTCAGAGGTTTACGTTGTGGCGGCGTGGTTAGACTAAGTTTTCAAATACCGTTTTCAGGCTAATCTTCCACGAAATAATACCTTCTTTCTTCTGCACGTCTTTGGAAAAATCATGCAATGATCTTCAAATCAACTAAAGATCAAAGGAATCAAAATTTCTCCAGCAGTGGCGGATACGAATATAGTGCAATTATTATCTCCTATTAAATAACATTTTTTACGTAGCGTATATGAACACTAGTCATACCAGAACTATGATTTATTTTATTTACACTCTTATCACATTATCGCAGCTTTAAATCTCCAAGTTTGTCTTTACTTGCTGTTTTTTTAGTAGGGTTACAGCTGCCGCTTTGTCGCAGATATAGATCTACAAACACACCTAGAAGAATTTTTAAGGAAAGGGTAATTTATTACGAAACGGGCACATTCCCTTTGGCCCTAATTTGGAGAAATTTTAAACAACTGACAAAAATAGATAGCGCCTTACAAGGGCTGTATACGATTTCGGATACGGACTAACGAGTGACAAGTTGCATCGGACAGATAAAAGAAATGTTCCATTTTACTCGACTAAGAAGATTAGCACCATTTCAGTGAAAGAAAGGTATATTTGTCCCGATGCTGCTGGTATGTAAATTAGAAAGTGAGGAAAATTTGGAACAGGGACAATCAGAATATATTTTGATACAATTACAGACACAGATTGGCGAGATTCATAAAAACTTGTAGTTCTGAGTAATATAATAAGCACTAATGTTACGGGATGTTAAATTCCCGTCATTAATACGTACAGTGCTCCTGAGCGAAATTTATAGTTGTTTGGTTGGTAGTAAATAAAATTTATGCGCACCAAGAAACACCCATTAAGTTACACTTGTAACGGATGCGTTTAAAAATGCATAAATATGAATTTAAAAAATTATCCACGCAAAAATTTACCATAAGTTTCCAATTTTGGTGATATTTTGGATACATATTATTAAAATAGTGTTTTCTACAAATATAAATAATTTTAGACATTTAAGAACTGAATAATATAGGGATTAGAAAATAACAGGAATGTTATCCCGTGCCACCTGCGAATATTCGAAAGTACCGAGATAAAACGTACGTATATCGACAGAAAGTGGTCTAACCAACAAATTTTTAGGTACACAAAATCCAAAATACGTATTTTTTAAAATTTAACTGTACATGTAAATATTGTTATAATGTAAACTTACATAGTTCTGCATATAAGATTGTTCATTTTTGTTTATAAGTATGTGACAATAATTGTTAAAATGTGAGGTTAGAATAGCAAAATTTGTGTCTTGCAGAAGTTGTTATTTTACTTGAGGAGAATTTAAATAGTAAAGTGAATACATACAAAACAACAAGAATTTTATTTTTGGCGACCTTAACTTTTTCTCTTACAGTATTATAAAAAAATATATTAAAACGATGATGGCAACCTTAATAAATTTAATTTTAAATAATTTATATTGAAAATTAAACTAAACAATTATTCAAGCGTTATTCCATTAACACACGGTTTCAAAATCTTTTCAACATTTCTGTGATAATTTCGTATCACGTCTAGTGAAATGTTGGTAATACTGCCTCTAATTTAGTTTTTCATTAATTCGACATCACCGAAATCAGCATCTTAATAAACTTCTTGCTTCAAATATATACAGGGTATCCTAGAATACAAGCTTGTAGAATATACTATAGTTGTGTGGACAAGTTGATTTCTATTTGGGTATCTTCGTCGGTATGCTCGGTTAGCCAGTCTGAAGGTTGAAATAGATTGGATTGTTAGGTCCTACTAGGTGACCAGAATGATATCATGACCTAACTGCTTGATTTTTATTTATAGATATATTTTTTGTGGTATAACATAGTTATTTTAAAGGAATAACTAAGGGAGGAAATTAACCACATAGACTAAAATATAGTTTACAGAATTTAGAAAAATGTTAAAAAAATAGCGGTTGGAAGAGTTGTAGTTAGTTAAGTAGCCTGATTAACGTTACATTGGTATTAGAAATGTTTTTCACTATAACATATTTAATTTCTTCTTAAAAAAACACTTTACTCTTGACAAAATTTTATATTTCGTAAATTTGGGAGTGTTAAATGGGATTCAATCGAAAGTATCTTTGGGATTTGAATGAAACGACTAATGACGTCATCAATTATATTTTTTCCGGACACATACCCAATTTTTTTATGTTAAAAAGCTTTCTTGTTTTAATAAACTTCTTATAGAGAAATTTTTCTGTATTATTTTCCGTTTAAAAATAACAAGCAATATCATCCTAAAGAGTCTCAAAAGAAATACCACCAAAAATCACATTATCGGTGGAAAAATCAAGTCGTTGGAAAATAATTGAATGTTCGTGGTTTAAAGTGCATAAATGTCATAAAATACTTGTCATTACTCAATACGAACGTCAAACGTATGACTTTTGTGCTTACAAAATGCTTTTTAATTAAGAAAAAATTGATATGTTGCTAATTTACGGTGAGTCACAAAAAAATTCAAGATGAGCTTAGAGTTATATCGAGAAAGGTATCCAGAGCGCCTCAATTTTTATAGTTAGATATTTGACTCAACTTAAGGAGGCCACCTGAAGAAGCAATCCTAAAAATGCAGAAATAGGTCAGATCTCATCTATTGTGGTTAAATTTTCGAGTTCCCACATTTTCAAAAGTGAACTTAAATATTTATAGAATGTTTTCATTAAACCAGGTTAGTAAATTTAGCTAGATTAACTTTTTTTTAGGTAATTATTGAATAGAGCTTTGTCTGTGGAATTGTCCATTAGCATACCTAGATGTTTGGTATCAGAGAGCATACATACGACTGCATCGATAGGAATTATAGGAGATTTGATATATATTAGCTTAAAATACCTTTCTAATACAGTAAATAATTACTTTCATAGAAAAAATGTGAAATAAAAGTTTACAGGTATAGTTCACTCGTGAACACACTGTATATATCCGGATGTAACTAGAATCCCTCAATAACAATTCTAAACATATATTCATTTCTATTTCTATTTTATTAGTTGTCACGGTCTGCATGGAGTATATGGAGTTTGTATTTTTAGGAGGCTACTTTAGGATCTTGATAGCTAGCAGACTATTGCAGATTTCTGTATTCACTTAATATACACACAACGTTAAAAGTCTTGGACCAAATACATTTATAAAAGCATATTGTTTTCTAAATCTTTTTTCTGTGATAAACTGAGTACTTAGAAAATTAAAAACCAGCAAATGTGTGACATTTTTGACAAAATTTATTAAATCAAAAAGAAGTAACAAATCAAGTTCTCTACTTGACAAATAGTCGGTATGACATCTACCACGTTCCAATAGCATATTGACACGTCTGTGCATTGAGATAATCAAGAGGTTAACGATCTCTTGAGAATATTGTTCCATTCCTCTTCTGCCGCCACGATTAACTCATCTGCAGTCTGAGGTGGGGGAATATGGTTATGTCCTGCACCCACCGCCACTGGCGTAAAAACCAACCCCTATGATCTCGCGCCCATTGGAGACAGGCAGCACGATGCCTTGGAAGTAGAGTGGGGACCCGTAATGGTCTTCTAGCACGTAAATTTGCGTTGTGGAGTCGTCTTTGAATAGTAGGTGTCGATATAACACGGAGAAACGTACTCTGAAAGTGGGCCCTGAGAGCTGAAGCTAAAGATGTGCGATCCTCTCTTTCATTAGATACTCGAGGACGTCCACTACTTGGTATGTTTTCCACTGTATCAAATTCTTCATATATATGTACTATTCGTACAACAGCTGATCCAGCATGTTCGATATCTGATGATTAGAATGTCCTGCATCATTGTCCAAAAATTCGAAAAAACACTTGGCTGAATGCATTGCCAAATTGACCAGATTTATAAAAACATTGGTGTTCATGGTCTACAATTTTTTATTGTCTTTTTTGTTCCCTAAGTACTTCTTTGCCACATGAAGAAAACCTACTAGATTTAATCGAATCATTTTATATCCAGGAGGTCCAAAATTTTGACGTTGTGTGTATTTTCGACAATATTTTTTTCGGCATTTGCATGTGATAAAATCAATGCACAAATATGTAAAAAAAAATTCTAAGAATTCCAGGTAACACAAATAATGTTTTAATCTTGTATCAGATAAGACTTAAATAGGAGCATGTTGCGTATTTCCTAGTGGCCACCAAATTTCGTATAAATCACCAAATCACCCCACTATATCATTCACACTCACCTTAAAGTATTAAGGTAGGAAATGATTTGTTTTTCTATTATAGAGGGCGTAATATTTCTTTTCTCTGTCAAATTAGTTTTTCGGGCCGTATAAATTACCCGGATTTTCAGATTTTATAAATGATAACCCTTGAAGACTACCGATATTCTCACCCGGCGCTTACCGAAACATTTGTTTGGGGTTATAATTTATCACTACTAAAAAAAGCGAAGAAGTATTAATAGTTTCACCTCAAAAATTACTAACATTGTAAGTATACATTGTGTTGTACGTTATGAGAATATATCTTTTAATGTAAATAGAACTATTATAATACTGAATCAATATTGGTGAAGGGATTTTGTGGATTTTCATTCAGTGGCATTGTGGATAATTTTAAAGATAGAAATAACGATAGCCGACCAAAATATTATCGACGCAGTTCCCAGTTATTTTAATTCTCACTTTGTAAAATGACGGTGCGATATATTCATATACAGGGTGTTGTGCATTACAACCGACACAGAACAGGTGCACTAGGAATAACCTAATTTGGTACATGATTTAGGTTTAATATTGGTCTTCTCTGACTATGAGTTCAAGTAAATTGAAACACTACAAAGTGTTCATTGAGGTTGAGTCACCCTTAAAATTATAACAAACTTTGTTTTCCATCAATCAAATTTAAAAAGAATGATAATATCCAGCGCAGAATTTAATTTAAAACACTTTTTACTCTATTTTTACAAGTTTCTAATAGTGTTTATTACAAGATATCAAGATGTCAATAGTAGGCTTTTTACAGTTAGTTGTTGAAAATGGCTGGAAAATTTACATTCAGCGCACGAGATGATCTGTTACTTGTGCTAGATTTCTGTGAAGGAAACTGTAGAAGAAGTGTTTAAGAATATCGTAGATTTCCAAATTGAGTGATTTCCTATAGAGAAACATTTTCTAACGTTGAAAGACGGGTTCGAGAGACATGAAAGTTTTTCAATAATATCTGAGAATGTCCTAGTTTAATAAGGATACAAGATGAAAATATTTTTCGAACAGATGAAGTTGAATAAATAGGTACCAAAGTTTTATCTCGAGAACCTGGATTATCAAGAACTTCCATATCACATTCAAAAAGTGCAAGAGCTATTGCCTCAAGATTTGGATCGACGAGTGACCTTTTGCGAGTTTATTTTGCATCAGAACTATTCTTTTCACTGATAAGGCTTGTTTCATTCGTAGAGGAATTACAAATGTTCACAACTTTCATGAATATTGGTTGATTTTGTATTGATTTTTTGATTTCTTCTAATAAACACTATTAAAATCTTGTTTTAATTAATTTTCTCTTGAAAACCATAAATTTTTATAAAATTTAACAAGAGTAAAAAAGTGTTTTAAATAAAAATCTGCATGGGATATTATCATTCTTTTTAAATTCGATCAATGGAAAAAAAGTCTGGTATAACTTTCAATTTACTTGAACTCATTCATATTTTTGAATATAGGTATATTTGGTTAAATTATAATATTTTGGGACCCCCTACATGTACCTGTTCTGTATCGGTTCTTATGTACAACACCCTGTATATTAGGCTCACCGTGTAGATTGACTTTTCTCCATTTTTACTGAATCGACTTGAGAGTTTGTTTTATAAACACGCTGTATATCAACCGCAAAGCTCTTGATACAACCGAAAAATCTTGCGTCTCTCTCGTCAGAAGCTTCGGTAAACATTATACATTCGACTGAAACTATTATCATTTCCTAAGAAGCAAAATAAACACTCAAAATGTCTATAAATCATTATTAAAGTAACACTATGATTATAAACATGTCACAGTCTATTGGACATTATAGATTCTCGACTTTAATACAGTATATCTCTCAATGAAAATATTTGCATACTTGGTTAATAAAAGTCGAGTCGAATTCAAAAACGTTTTATCGAAGAAGCTCGTTTTAATGTTTCAACAAAATGTGCGGCGATACAAAAACAGACTTCATTCTTTTCTTTGAAGCTGTAATAAATACAGCAACAGGGATATGAAAATGGAGAAACGACGAGAATACATTCTTGATTAAAATGTTTGTAGAATGTGGCAGTTTACTTATATGAACATTTTGTACCTAACAGATAATGTTCGGTCAATGTAAAATAAACAATTTTTGTTTTCGGTTTTGAAAATCGATAAAACAGTCATTCAACCTTAAATTAGAAGCTTATGATGTCTGGTCGCATTTTTCATACATAGTACAGAACTATATAATAAATTAAACAAAAAACTACTTTTAAGGGATTCTTCGTATCTCACAGAATAGTCGTGATATCGGAATGGTGAAATTGCTTCTGATAGTGTTTTTCCACATTGGGTTCAGTGGCGTACTTATAATTTCTCTACGCGATATCTCTTTCAAAATATAACACAAGCATACACTTTTTTAAAACACACTGTATATTTCTATGCCATTTAGTTATATTTTCTTCCTTCATAATGATGTATGATAGTTCCTGCTTTATATTTTGGACATAGTCAAAACGTTAAACTGATAAAACTGATTTTGAATGATGCACAGTTGGCCATGAATTTTTTTATAATTATACAAAATTGGTTCATGAACTCTACCTTCGTTACTTAAAGTAAGTTAAAAAATTAATTAATTAAAATCTACGTAAAAAACTCTATCAGATCACCATTCCGATATCTCGGCTATTTTTCGAGATACAAAGAATTCCTTAAAATTAGGTTTTTTTTAATTTCGCTCTGTATCTGGAAAACGAAGAGGTATATGAAGGTTATTAAAATTGCGACCAAAAACAAGTATATATAATTGGTCAGAAAAAAATTATTTAAAGTTGAATATACAAATATACAATGTAATGACATTTACTAGAAAAGTTAAGAACTTATTACACGAGCATAATAATACATTTCGGTTTCGGGTTCAGAAAAATCTACGTCTTTGCCATCAAAAAGATCTACTATACGGCATAAAGTCAAGAAATCTCGGATTGTTCTGTAAAACGATACCAATTTATTTCTTCACACGTTCAGGCACTAGGTCCTTATAATTGGGAAATAAACGGTCGCAAATAAAACATATTATTTACTACGTTCGAATGTCAATTCATTCCACTTCAAAAATTCTTGAGCATATTATTATGTACGTGTATATTTACAATTTTTGAAGCTTTATATTCCTATTGCAACAACCATATGAAATAATTTCCCAATTTTTTATGGGCAATAACAACAATGAGCATGGCCAGGATTTTCTCATGACAATTTACGTTACTTTCTAAGGACAGTTATGTAATAGCCTAAAAATTTAGTCAAATGAAACAAAATGTCTATATGTGTACCAAAACTATTCACTGTAGAGACTGTCGAGCCGAAAGATGAAATTACCTTCTGTTTACCGCATATTGGCGGTGATAAATTTCAATGAAACTTCTGCCGCATTAACTTTCAGGTCACACATAAATATTTCGTGTACGTTAAGCCAAAATGTTATTGATTTCCACAAAAAAGTTCGACGAAGTGTTAGAAAATACCGCAGACCAGACAACTACAGATACGAATCTTATTGTATTCAAATCTATTTCTTAGATTTTTGCTTTAATTTCGAATTCTGTATACCTGTTTATATATTGTTTACAAATGGGGTCGTTGAATTACGACCGAACAAAAATAAAACCCTATGGGTACACGAAAACCAATATTTATGATAACATCATATTTTATAAGCTTTTTGTTCTCAGCCGAAATACAGTATATTTATTTTGCTGTATGATAAATTGTAAGGTATCTCAATTTCGTTTTAATTGCAATCTCGGAAAGTACAAGAGACAGAAGGATGCGGTTTTCCCAACAGTTTTAAAATGCCGGAATCAGAATTTTCATAGACCTCTTCGTTATTGAAACACAGGGCGAAACTACATTTAACGTATTCTTCGTATCTCACAGAATAGCTAAGACATCGCAATAGTGAAAATTGCTTCAATAGAGTGTTTTACGTAGAGTTCAGTGGCACATTTGTGATTTCTCTACAGAATATGACCCTAACATACATGTTGTTAAATGGAACAGTAATATATGTTCCTAAATTAATTCAATTTAATAATTCTAAAAATAATTTTAATAAGATAATTATAGTAACCCACTAAATAATTTATAAATATCTTTAATAACATTTGAAAATAAATAAAAACAAACATAAAAAAATATACATATATAAAAACACTGCCACACGATTACCGCCAAGGCATTATAACAGTTATTCAATGTGGTTCAAAAAGTATTCAACATAATATTTTGTGTACTCGGAATACGTATTTGCTATTACGCTGCCACACGATAATATGCACTTGTCACACTCCCATAAATCAGCACCTTATCTGTCATCTAACCATTTGAATATGACATGTTTGTAAATACACAAAAAATATGGAAAAATTAAATTTGCGAAAAGCAAGGTGCACTTCACGGCGATAAATTTTTAAACTTCTTGTGTTGTTGTGGAATTAAATTCTGTTAATACTAATAATCACAATATTAGTAGTAAACGACGATGTTTGCATAAAATAATAATTAGTAATATTTTAAACTAAAACATCCCAACGTTTACAGTGTTCTGTAAAAATGTTTTTTAGACTATTAGAATATAACTAACCTCGCATGTTCTTTGAGGTTTGGAGAGTATGCAACTAGCAATGCAGTATTCTAGGTTATGTTACTTTTGAACAGTTAAGTGACTAATTTTAAACGTTTTATAGTAATTAAATAAAGTATTTTATGTCGGATGTCTTAGTGGATAATTATGACGAATCTGGAAGGAGTGAAAACGTAATATTGGCAGTGTGCAACGAAAGAAAAAAGAACGAATACAAAATACTGCAGTTAACCGGATTAACTGTTATCTATCAGGTACTTAGGCATTATTATTATTAATAAAAATGTTTATTTTCGTCGTTTCTACACTTGACAATGCTGCAAAAAACGACCGCATGGTAGTTGACATATCTAGCCATCTCGGACGATGATTGATTGTCATAGGCGCCGACTTTCCGTAGGAAAAGAGGGTTTTGCCCCATTTTTTAAACATTGAGCTAGAATTCTGAAATAAATTTTCTATTGTCTTTTAGACCTCCCTGAGCACGTGGTTAAAATTTTTGTACTTAGTCATAGTTAACCTTGTATAGCATTATTAAATAGATATGTTGTTAAAGAACCGCTAGATATAGCATACAAAATATGAACTCTATTTAACTTAATTTTTTAAACAACTGTTTATTTTTCATACATTTTTCTTTAAGTAACTAAGATAGAGTTCAGGAGCCAATTTTGTATGATTATATAAAAATGCATGGCCAACTATGCACCACAAAACATCAGTTTTATCAATTTAACGTTTTTTAACAATATCCAGGAGCATATAATTATGAAGGAAAAAATAATGCTTTTGAATGACAAAAATATACACGGTATTTCGTTTAAGAAAAATGTATTTGTGAGTCATATTTTAAAAGAGACACCCTGTAGAGAAATTATGTTATGAAGTACGTCATTGAACTTTAAGGAAAAAAACTATCAGAAACAATATTCACAATACCGACATCTCACCTATTCTCTGAGATATGAAGAATCCCTTAAAAACAGATTTTTAAATTTCGCCCTGTATCTTAAAAATGAAACGAACTCTAAGAAACGAAATTGGGACAACAAGACAGGGTTATTCATTATATTTAGGCCACCCTTTATTATCGTTATTATTAGAGATACAAAATAAAGTTTCGAATAAAGTTGTAGGGTTGTAACTGAACCCCTTTAATATGGTAATAATAATAATCATAAATATCATTAAACATAGGTACTTACCATGAATAATTTTCTTAGAGCTCTTCTCACGACACTGAATAAGGTTTGAAATAATTATTATAAGTGTTCAAAATGACATTCATCGTACAAAAGCCTCGTATGTACACTCAAACATCAGCCAAGCACTAGATCGAAATACACGAAACACACCAGTCACAATGCGAAGGAATTATGCACGAAGCACAACTATTTTGATCTACAGTTTTAGATTAACAATAACAGGTAATTGAATGCAATGTTGTCGCAGGTTAAGCTGCGTAACAATTTGAAGGATTTTTAAAAAACTTCTACTGCTTACTTCATTATAAGATTAGCAAGTCTATACAGGGTGGTCCGTTTATCGTGGCTCGATTTTTGGCTATAACTTTTTTAATACTGGAACGATTTTTTAAGATTTGGCACACTTCTTACCTTTACTGAGACGCAATCTGAGGTAAAATATTTCTAAAATTGCAGGGCCCTAAAAGGCAGAGCACGTTTATATGCTTTGTTCATACAAGATAAAATCAGAAACGCAATTTTTTTATGAGAAAAAATACATTAAACTAATTTATTCCAGCCTTGGTAGACCAGTTGGTCGCCATATCGTCGGTTTCGCTTCAATTCTGCTCTGAATCTGCGTCTCTATAAAAGTAACAAGTGTACCAAATTTGAAAAAAATATTTCCAGTATTAGAAAAAATATAACAATAAAAAATAATAATAATTTTGAGGTTACGTAACTCCGTTAAAATTGACTTTTCGATAAAATGTTACATAAACTTGACACATTATATTTTTCGGGTATATATTGTGACTCAAATTAGAAAAAAAATGGACTCTTTCATGGCCGTGAAAACGGACCACCCTGTATATTTTTTTAGGGCATTTCGCTAAACTGAATAATTCTACACAAAACCAAATTTTAAATTTCATTTTATAATTTGAAAGAAATGCGTGTTGATAAAAATTTCCAACATTTTATTTGCTATTGTTATTTGCAATTTGTATATTTGTATTTGGGTTGTTTATGTCAAAGTGGCGCCAACATATGCCCATTTATCTATTGATAATAGATTTTTTATTGCCATTAGCAAACCAAATAGTAAACTAGACCTCAACTAATATAGACTAAACACTAACATTCGGTTACTTTACTTGAAACTATAAATAATTTACTGGCAGTTTATTTAAACATTGGATGGTAATACGTTGTTTATTAGTTGCTATCCATTTACACTTTCAGTAAATAAACCGATTTAATTTATTTAAAAATTTGGGTTCCTAATATTCGTGTCCTACAGAGATATACAACTATCGCCTGCATACTTCTGAGTTTACTGACACCTTTAGACACACAAGTATATCCAAACCAATCTCAATTGTTAGACAGACAAAGCTGGTCCACATTAAATATGCGACAATTTTTGATCTAATAGAACCGCTCAAAAATATTACCTTCATAAATACGTTTCGTAAATTTTACGGTTTGTTTCTAATGGCGCAAAATAACATATTTCATTTTTGTTAAAAAAAATACTACACATATATAGGGAGAAATGAATGTCAAATTTTACTCCAATTTTACATAACATATAAAATAATAATTATTACATGTTTGGAGTAGTATCATTGTGTATTTTGTAACTTAATATTGTGTGACCATGCGAAGATATAATTGCGTTGAATAAATTAGGGAAAAAATATACAGGATGTTTATTACATGATGGGCAATACTTTAAGGCTAGCTTCCTTGGGCAAAAATAAGGTGATTTAAGTCAAACTTACCTTAGTACAACTTTGCTTCCTTGAAAAGTTAAGTTAGGAAGAAAAGTTGTACTAAGGTAAGTTAACTTAAATCACCTTATTTTCGCCCAATTAAGCTAGTCTTAAAGTATGGCCTACTGTTTAATGAATACCCGAGATTGTAGAGTAATTCGTGTATTTGCAATTCAAACTTTAAATGCAGTTTTCTCTACAATGGTACATTTTAGTGACATGTATAGCTTTTAAAAAACTAATAGAATACTGTTTCAAAATAACTAATCATTTTCCAAAAATATCCCTCTCTAAAAAGAATACAGTGGCACAGGTGCTCAGAACGCCCTGTACATTTAACACAAAAATCAATCAGACGGTTACCCAAGAAATAAATAGCATAAAATACTGCTAAGGTAAGTTAATTTAAATCACCTTATCTTCGTCCAATTAAGCTAGTCTTAAAGTATGGCCTACTGTTTAATGAATACCCGAGATTGTAGAGTAATTCGTGTATTTGCAATTCGAACTTTAAATGCAGTTTTCTCTAAAATGGTACATTTTAGTGACCTGTATAGCTTTTTTAAAACTAATAGAATACTGTTTCAAAATAACTAATCATTTTCCAAAAATATCCTTCCCTAAAAAGAATACAGTGGCACAGGTGCTCAGAACGCCCTGTACATTTAACACAAAAATCAATCAAATATTCGTGTGTGGCATACAAAATAACATTCTTCTACAAAATTTGAATACGGTTACCCAAGAAATAAATAGCATAAAAGAATGCTAAGGTAAGTTAATTTAAATGACCTTATTTTCGTTCAAGGAAGTTAGCTTTAAAGTATGACCCATTATTTAATAAACACCCTGTATATAAATTTGATACAAAACTTCGCAAATTAATTAATTAATTATTAATAAATAACAATTACGACAAAACCAGTGAAATTAAATGAACGAATTATACTATTATACTCCATAAGTAATTTGCACAATTAAAATCTGCTGTGAAGATACAAAAAATTTAAATAAAATTTGGGGCATCTGGTGTCAAATGGGGTAAGGTAAGCTCCAATCTAAAGCATTACCTTTAAGGTTTGACAGAAACGATTAACGACGTCATCCAATAAATTGTTTCCAGAAACATACCCAATTTTTTTCCTGATAAAAAGCTCTGTTTTTCTAATAAACTATAATTAGAGAAATTTTTCTGTATTCCTTCCCGTTTAAAAGTTTCCCAGAAAAATGGATTGGGATTGATGGACCTGCTCAGTGGCTCGGAAAGTCTCCAGAACTAACACCCCTCGATTTTTTTATGGAGGATTTTAAAAAATAAGGTTTACAAAACACCTTCGTGAAATATTAATCATTAGAAAGGAAAAAACGCAAACGCTTGTAATGAGTAAAACGGCGAAATATTAATAAACACAGCCCACAAAGAAGTCAGGTGAAGATTGGATATGTGTTTTTAAATGAGAGGTCATATTAGTCGAGGCAATAAACTAGTAAAAAGTCCAAAACTTTTAAAACTAGTTGTGGTGGACGGATCGGAATGCGGTTTTCTGCATTCTCTTCCAAAAATTATTTGTAAAAAATGTGGCGACATGGAATTTCTGACAAATCGGAAATTGCATTGGTGCAGCCAAAAATGCATTCAAAAAATGCATTATTTGAGAGGCCTCTTGGAAGATGTCAAAACTTGGTAAATAAGTGTAAGAACTGGCCCAGATTGGGTACTCAGGGGTTTCGAGGTCACTGATCACGAATATGATGTTCAAATTGACCCCCCGAACACCTGGAGCTCAGGACCGCCGATGAACGTCATCTCCGTGGGACTCTCCCACAAATCACGCGGGAAAAAAGAGAAACACGGCGCCCGGTTTTTTTTTGGGTCGCTGAATCCAAATCTGGCATCGGCGATTACCCCACAGGCCTGGTGCGGCGAAACCTGGACGCGGACGTCATCTCCGAGAATTTTCCTGAGAAAAGTGCCAAAAACCACCCGAAAATCATAATAGAGGCGTTTTGTGGGGCGTTGAATCCGAATTTCACGTCTGAAACGACCCCCCGAACACCTAGTGCACCAGAACCTAACCCTAAACGTCATCTCCGTGGCTTTTCCTGACACAATCAAAAAAGGCGAACCGAAAATGGTTATGGGTTTTTTTTGGGGTGCTGAATCCGAATTTCACGTCGATAACGACCCTCCGAGCCCCTGGTGCACCGGAACCTGACCCGAAACGTCATGTCCGTGGCTTTTCCTGACACAATAAAAAAAAGACGAACCGAATATCGTTATGGGGGGTTTTTTGGAGCGCTTATTTAGCAAGTTTTGACATTTTCCAAGAGGCCTCTCAAATAATGCATTTTTTGAATGCATTTTTGGCTGTAGTATGAGGGCGTTTGCTCCATTTTCTCAGTTTAGTTATTGTTATCATCACGTCTTGTTTTAACTGTATTAATGAATTATCGAGTTTAATCCTTTTATTTATTCTTAATGACGTTTATGCACTTTAAACAACGAACATTTAATTATTTTCCAACGACTACTTGATTCTTCAACCGCTAATGTGAGGAGGATATTGCTTATAACTTTTAAACGACAAGTAATACAGAAAAATGTCTATAATAAAAGTTTATTAGAAAAAAGAGAGCTTAACAGGAAAAAAATGTGGGTATGTTTCTGAAAAAATATAACTAATGACGTCATTAGTCCTTTCTGTCAAATCTCAAAGATAATAATTTCAATTGAAAATGGAACTTACGTCATCCCATTTAACACCACGCGTCCTAAATTTTATTTAAATGGTTTTTAGGCCCTGTACAACGTCGCGTGCATATCAGCTAAACTATTTCTCTGGGTGGAAGACTGACTTTTTTGTAATATGTCGCGGTACAATTATCTAATTATATAACATACCTTTTAACCAGTGCTCTCCTCTGTTAATCTGAAACAAAAATGACATTTTCAATTATTTCTATAGTTTAATTAATATACATATTATTATATGGGACGTGCAGTCACAAATCGGCCAAATGTCACCAATAAAACTCTAAGTAAGACGGATTTAAAATTATACTGTGCACATTTTGTTCTTAGCTTTTTTTTGTTACAAATCGTTTTACCTATTCGGGCACACCCTGTATATGTAATATAAAATACGGATATCTGGAATCTGTGTTAATGCAATTAATTTTCAAAATATGATGAAATACGAGAATAATTAGTAAATGAGGATATACTTTCCATACTAACACACGTGTAGAGAATTTAAAAACAGATTTCTTAGTGCATTTAGGACGGAATTTCATCGGATACACCTTAAATATCGCAGACGTCTGTGGATTACACAACATATTCGTTATTTATTTATTTATTTACATTAAATATTCAAAAAAATGGTCAATTAAGAATGCAATAAACAGCGTGTCTAGCGGTTATTAACAAAATATATATGTTAAAATATAAAAATAGTATAACGCGACATCATATTTAATACACTCTACACTCCTGTTGTTCCCGCCTGTTTCAAAACTTTTGGCGTTATACTTGACCTATTAATAAACAGATTGTAAAAAACGCATAAATCACCTGAAAAGAAGAATTAACAAATCCTTCGAAATTCCATACAACAAAACTCGAACATTTTTAATGAACATGTCTTTTGTGAGCTGTATGTGTTTTAAGAAACATAATTTATTACCCTTTTCACCATCTTTTTCTATAGTCATATCCATGGTGATATATGGTTTAACGTGTAAATGAACACATAAAGGGAAACTGTTTATAAAATATAATTACTGAAGAATGAAAGTTACATAATATGATCCAAGAATTTATTATACTTCTTAAATAAGGGGCTCGTTTAGCAACATTGCAGGAAGTCTATAAATACAATTTGATAAAAAGGGCAATTTACCAAATGATCAAGTTAGCCCATATTATTTTACTGAACCGGAAATGATGTATCAGTGCTTAATATAATCGAACCTTTGACCGTAGTTGCTGAATTTGTAAGATATCACAGTTTGTTGACCAACTGTTTCAGTATTTTAATTAAACTATTACTTAACGATTACGAGATAAATTTTCAGTAGTTCACTACTACATTTACATTAGACTGTCATTTTGAAGTAGGTACATGTATATGAATCAGTGGCGTAGCCAGAAATTTGACATGGGAGGGGGTTCAGTGAACAAAGTATTTCAAACTTGATTTTTTTAATAAAAAAATAAATAATTTTTAATAAACTGAAACAATAAAAAGTAAATAAAAAAACAATCTCATCATAAACATGTAAATAATAAACAGGTACGAATAATATTTGTTACAAAAATGACAAAAATAAAATTAGAACTTAGTTGCAGGTGAACCCTAATGTAAGGTTGCCGTAGGAGATCTAGTTCACTGACCGCGTTGCTAAATCTTGGCGAATAGTGAATTCAGGTTTGTAGTGAGACATTACCTATATGACCCAACCAACCCAACCCATGGGGGGTGTTCTGACCCCCAACCCCCCCTCCCGTGGCTACGCCACTGATATGAATCCCTGTTTTATGTACATACTGCAGAAAAAGTTTGAATTCGAAAGATGAGTACCTTTGAGTGCTGATCTGTTTCTATTTACCAGTGGATCATGAAAAAAATATTTTGCATTTACAATCCCTTTCGAGAGCTAGGTAATTAAATTTTTGCATCCATTTTCATTGACTTCTTTAAAATCTGGAAAAGTCAATTTAAAATTTTTTGCACGGAATTAAATATACGTAAGATTTATCATTTACATAATATATGCGCAAAGGAACTATTATAAGTTCATCATTTCTTTAATATGATAACGTAAATGTCGCTAATGCTCTATAAAAATTTAAATACACCTACGCGTTAAGCATATAATTAAACATATACACACACTATTAATACATAATATTATAAATATGACTAGATCAAATTTGTGTCACACATCAATTAATTATATCAGATATATTGTACTGCACTATTACCATTTGTAAAATATACTCATTTTCTGTTTGGTTAAAAGAAACACATAATTGTATTAAATACTAATACTACAGTCTGGATTTCTGGAATTGAGAGGAGGGTAGCAAAAAGGCTACAGCACTTAGGCTCAATTGGTCCCCTTGAACCTTCTCCCATTAGGAGATCAGTCCGCCTGAGCCGCCAGTCAGCCTAATAAGGTCATCGCTCTACCAAAACGAACTCTCCTATTGAAGAGATGGCAGTGCATTCACAGAGTGCATGGAATATTGTCTCGTCTTCCTGTTCGCAACCCCTACAAAAAGGTGTATCACACTTCCTCATGTAATAGAAGGAAGCATCCTTAGCCAGCAATGTCCAGTTTGAACACCTGTCACCAGACGAAGATTTGTGTTAGACATAGCCAGGTATTTTTTGGCTGTATTCTTGCAGGGGTACTCTAGAAACTCCTTAGCAAATTGACAGCCACCCCAACGTTTCATAAACTCTTTGTGGGTGTCTCCTTTGATAATTTCAACAAATGCTGACAACGGAAGCATACTGGAGGGACCAGGTCCAAAAATATTCAGACCCGATGCACTGATAGTCAACTTGTCAGCTATTTTATTGCCATTGCACCGGTCGTGTCCCTTTACCCAGCATACAGATACGCTGTTGTTAGCTGAGGCCACTACTAGTGCCTGATGGCATTCCCATGCTAGTTGTTATCTTATGATTACGTAAGATCAGTAGTGATTGTCTACTATCTGTGTAGATTCTAATGATTTTGCCCGTTGTATGTCTACGGGCAATTTCTTTGGCGGCTATGGTTATACCTGCTAATTCCGTTTGTACTACGGTAGCATGCCTATCCATTGCTCACTGATAACGAATATGTAAGGATCTGGAATAAATTCCACATCCTGCAGCTTTCTTCTTTTTTGATCCGTCTGTGTAGATGTTGATAACATCTTCGTTGGCGCTCTCTTCATTCCTGATAAGTACCGTGTAGGGTCTGTCAAATATAAACTTGAGTTCTGCCTGCAAAAGGGGCATATTTCTGACGACCCCACTCCACAGGCGACTCCCAGTTTCTCCACATCTTACATCAGGTATAATACCAGTATTTTTGAGGGAAAGCATAGTTGTCGCAGCCACTTCTTTTAGATAAATATCCAAAGGTGGCATATACATAGATTTAGTAAGAAAGTTTATAAATATATTATATTATTTTACAAATTTCTCCATATAAAGTAACTTATCGTACAGATGTCCATATACTTAATTTACCTAATATTCCTAACAGTAAATGAACCATGGGTTGGTTAAGAAATTTGAATATTAAAAACATTTCATAAACAAAAGTTAACGCCGGTATTACGATTTGCGGAGTGGAATGTAGTGGAGACTAGCTCAGTGTTGCCAGATGTGATAATTTTCTTCACATTGGCCTAAAATTTGATTCTGTCAAGAAAATGGGATTTTTTTGTTTACATCTAACTCTGTTTGTAGAAATATAACCTATCACCTGTTGAAATAATAGTATTTTCTGTAATACCTTATGCTTTGATTCTACAAACATCTCATCTCGGATCCCACATTACCGTTTACAGAGTAAACAATTGACTTGTACAGTTTATTTAGTGTTTAAATTTACGCTATAAAGTATGTCTCCATACATATTTTAGTTTTTCTCGTTTTCCTCTAGCTCTCAATGCAAACTTGATAATCATTATTGTAATATTTATTATTTGGGGCTAGGCCTTGATCATTTTTTAATTGATTTTAGCTCCATTTCACAATGTATTTAGAATTAGTATTAATATATTTTGCTCATTGTGCACTATATTTACATTGTACTATTATAGTATAATACTGTATTATTTTCAGTGACACTATTGTTGACAATTTTATATTAAACCGTGATTAATTAATAAAGCTCAAAAGCAACATACATACCACGCCTTCATATGTATCATAATAAAAGCAGTCCTCGCGGTGAGATCATAATATTTTTAAAATAATTCTCTAAAGAATTTTAAATAAATACACAAAAACTTAGTAAAATATGTTCTTGCAAATAATTTCATAATATACAGAGTGTCGTTTATAATGAACAATATTAAAATTCTAGATTCCTGATATTTAATATAATCAGAATACTATTTTAGAATTATTTTGAGATTAGGATGAGGAAATTTTATGAATTGCTAAAAATTAAAGCCAGCCCTGTAAAATCTTCTATTTTTGTTACTCAGTAGTGGATTCTACTTTTTTAACTGCAAAAGTCCCACCTTATCATTTAAAAGAAGTAAAACTTTCAATTTTATATTCATTGTACTTGTCTGTTATTTTAATAGCAAAATAAAATTGACATCACAAACCAAGGAAGAATTTTCTGATAAAATCTTTTTCTGATTAAAAAGTCAGCAAAAGACGTGATAATCCTTACCATTTGGCAACACTGCTCTACATAAAATTCAAAAACTCATTTAATTTTCTCCATAAAATAAAAATTTTTGCTCTGTACTGCTACTGCAAACACCAAAACAGATATAAATTGTAAAATTCTATAAAAGGACATTATTTAAGTCATTTTCCGTTATTTTTCAGTAGGATGACAACAAATAAAATAACTCAGCTTCTTAGATAAGAACGGAATCCATACAAAGGTATCGCTCGCTTAGTCCTTCTTACAATGCCATTCCATAGAAAGGGGCACCCTCTGGCTTATTGTCAATTCTAATTAAGGAAATTTTGCTGCACAATACATTGGAGAAGATCCCGGATTCAATCAACTTCCACAAATCGAAAGACGAAAAGTAATTTTTCAATATACAGGGTCAAAATAATTTATCAAAAGGAATTTGGGAATAGATGCGTCCGGAAAAATAGAGTCAATATCGTAAAACAATTTTTTTGTAAAATCCTTAGTTTCCGAGAAAAACATTATTGTTATTACACGCAATGTCAAAAGTCTTGGACCCCCCCCCCCTCAAGAAATCTTTTTGTCAGAAAAACCAAATACATTTATTTAAGTATATTGTTTTATGAATCTTATTTTGTGAAAAGAATATGCATCTGTTTAATTAAAAACCAGCAAATGTGTGACATTTTTGAGAAAATTTATTAAATCAAAAGAAAGTAACAAAGCAAGTTCTCTACTTGACTAATAGTCGCTATGACCTCCACCACGTTCCAATAGCATATTGACACGTCTGTGCACTGAGATAACCAAGCGGTTAACGACGTCTTGCGAAATATTGTTCGATTCCTCTTCTGCCGCCACGACTCATCTGCAGTCTGAGGTGGAGAAATATGATTATGAACGGCCCTAGTAACGAAATCCCACATGTTTTCAATTGGATTTATGCCACCAGAGTTGGCTGGCCAATCTAATCTATTGATATGTCCTGCTTCGAAGTGTCTCTTGAACCCTTCTTGGGCGATGTGGTCGAGAGTTATCGTCCATAAACACACAATTTTCACGTAGGGAGTAGATAATGGGCGTAAAAACTTGTTCGATATAAATTTGACTTTATATCCAGGGGGTCCAAGACTTTTGACGTTGTGTGTAGTTTCAACCTTTTCATCGCTGGGCTACTGTAGTCTCTAACCGCGTGCCAAATGCAGCTACTTTTACAACGGTGTGCAGCGAGTGCAAGTGCAGCGCAAACAATGGCGTGACACGGGAAATTTGTAACCGAATCGTGAAAGAAATGGAGGTCCAGAGCGTCTACGGTATATTGCAGCAGTGTCAATTATACCCATACCATGTACAGCCACCACGATCTCCTGAATTATTTGGACTTATTTTTGTGGGGATATTTAAAAAATTAAGTATATTGTACCGAAGTGGACACTATTGATGATTTACGCAAACGTATCATAGCTTTTGCCAATAACTGACAAATTCAAAATTCAAAACGGACAAGAAGCAGAAACATTTGTGTTAATTTGTATAAACTGGATAAGACGGACCGAAAATATTGTTGTAACATCAGATATGTCAAACTATTTTACTAGTTAAAACCACAAATTCATTCTATTAATAATTAATAACAATAGCGACAGAAGCTGAATTGAATTTTCTGTATAAAAATAGGTGTAAAGAGTAATTTATTTCTCTCCTTGGATATTTCTTTCAGTTTTTTGTCCAGTCGCCGGTCATACGCCTTTCAGGTTTTACAGTGGACCAGTTTCCAGTGCCGTGCGGAAGTGTATTTTTAAATCATTTCTGAACTGCTATTTTTGATTTTATTTTTACAAAATTGTATTTGTAAGAGTCCCCTGTATATACAATTTTTTTTGTTAATAAGTTCTGAATCATCCTGTATACAGGGTGTTAAAAAAAGAGTGTAAAATATTTCAGGAGGTAATAGTATGAACCAAAATAAGCAGAAAAGTCTTAATAAACATGGGTCCGCAAAGTAACGGTTGCGGAGATATGGACATTTTATTTTATTAGGAATAAACCGACAAAGGAAGCTTTTAACAAACAAAAAACAAAGTTACAGTAGATGTTCAAAGTGCCCTCCGTCCATTTCCAAGCAGGCACTACATCTTCGTCTCAACGATATTCGAACTCTTTCGAAAACACCCTCCTTGGATTGGATTTCTTGACACTTTTGATTAATCCGTAGCTGCAGCTCTTCCAGGCTATTTACAGAAGTACCACACACTAATGTCTTCAAATATCCCAAAACAAAGAAATTTAGAGGGTTCATTTCAGGCGATCTTGGAGGCCATAAAACAGGTCCGGCCCTTCCTACCCATCTATGTGGAAAAGTTTGGTGTAAATACTCTCTAACGACCATATAAAAATGAGCTGGATCACCATCATGCTGGAACCACATTTGTTACCTCTGAATGTCTTCCAAAAATTCATACAGTGTGTTCTGCAGAAAGTTGAGGTAAGCAGCGCCTGTTAATCGGTTTGGTAAAACAACAGGACCTAGAAACCTGTCACCTACAATACCGATCCAAATGTTTAATGAAAAATGTGCCTGATGTCTAGATTCTATTAGAGCATGAGGATTTTCTTCTGCTCAAATATGCGTGTTGTGAAAATTAAATACTCCATTTCTTGCGAACCCGGCCTCATCAGTAAAAAAAATGTTTGCAAGAAAACGAGGGTCTTCAGCATCATGACGTAGAAACCAGCGGCAAAAAAACAAACGTGCTTGATGATCATTTATTGGAATAAAGGCCTATATTCGTTGCACATGGTATGGGCGAGAATCCTTCACGAGCAGTTGCTCGTGAACGATTCTCCAAACAAGAGGACCACTAATTCCTACCTCACCTGATATTCTCCTCACACTCGTACCTGGTTCCTGCTCTACCAGTGCTAGAATTTCTTCTTCTGCTCTAGGAGTGGATAACGACCTTGGTCTTCCGGATAAATGGCACTGTTTGCTCAAGGAGCCGGTATCACGCAGTCTTTGGTGAATTCTTCCAGACATGCGTTGTGAAGGAATCTGGCGATTTGGATAAGCGTCGACATAAAGACGTCGCACTTCGGTGGCGTTCCCATTAGCACGATCATACATGAAATGCGTGTCTGTTAATTCTGCGTTAGAGTAACCAGCCATAGCGAAAGAACACTTGTGCACTGAGAACAACTGTCATATACGTACTATTTATTTCACTAAACATAAACCAATTATTATAAGAAAATATACAACGTTTTTGCAAAATAAAAGAAAGGGGCTAAAAAACATAAAACATTCTATATATCCGCAACCGTTACTTTGCGGACCCATGTTTATTGAGACTTTTCTGCTTATTTTGGTTCATACTATTACCTCCTTAAATATATTACACTCTTTTTTTTAACACCCTGTATATCGCCGAATATTTTCTCAGAATATGCAGAAACTACTAACAACTATTTTGTTACATATACAAAACACCTTGTACATCTGTACTTACGTAACGGTTAAATATGATGATTTTCAGTGTTTATGTATTGAAGTTAATCTTCGTAAATAATGGTGAAGGCGCCACGAATTTTTCCGTACGGTGTAATAAACTATTACGTCAAACCGTTTTGAGTAGCTTCTCGGTTCCTCGCAGTTTCAATAAAAACTACTACTGCCAAATACAATAGCTGACCAATAGCACGTAGCCGGTTGACGTAAAATTTTTACTGAAACTATCAAGTGCGGAAATTTTCACCACCTGTACACTACTCCTGCCTACTAATACCATCATCACATGCATTTTAGCGCATGGTTAATCTATATTTATATATCTGATCTATTATGCTCGCCTTTACGAGGGCTATGAGAAAACAAACTAATAAAGATTTAGTTAAAACAATCTGAAATTTGGAATAGTACATGTTGCCATGCAATATAATATACAGGGTCCGAAAAACTACCCGTGCATATCAATATTGTTTAAGTTACGTTATTCTTGATGTTTATATCGATTGTTTTAATAAAACTAATAATTTTCAGATAATAATATACTTTTTACCTTTAAATGTAAGGCTCAGGAGCTGTAAATATCGTTCGATAGTGGTTTGTTTTATTTAGATAATATGAATTACTTGAGTCAACAATTGATATTCTCAAAATAATGTAACGTTTTCTTTATTTTTTTGTGACTTGACTTAAGATTTACTGCAAATATTTGAAATAGTATTAAATAATTTTGAAAAATATAAATAGCACATTACATTAATTGAAAATAAAGTGAAGTACCTACATAATTAGTATTTTCAGTATTCTTGCTATATTGTATTCCTTTCTAGAGCTTTCTACTATAGTATTTAATTATTTATATAAGGAAAGAAAGACTTATAGTTGTGTCTCTATAGTTTTAGAAATGATCGCTACAAGTGCTGTTTTAATATTATCTATAAATGTTATTATTTTTCATTATAGTCACATTTTAAATTTTACACTACATTTATTCAAAATATTAATAAATTTAACTGTAATTTAATTTAAGGAAGGATTCTATAATTAATAATATTTTATTCATATTTTAACAAAATATTATTCTTTCAGTAAATCTTAAATGTATTGTCCCTTTAAGAAAGGAAAATGTTGAATTCGGGAAATATATTCTGTTAGATTTCAATTAATTTTCAATGAATATCAGTTACTTTCGTACGGAGCTGGTAAATGCATTTGGGCTTGAATTGGAATCTTTTTAATGAGAAATTAATTTCAAATCCAAGAAGCCGATAATACCTGTAGCACATATTTTCAGAAAGTATTGATTATTTCTAAAAATATTCAATTGTCTAAGGAAAGAAAGATTTATAGCAAACTGTTAAAGCCATCCATTAGCGACACACCAGACATATACCACTTTTGAACTTGTTAGTTGTTTATCTATAGTTTTAGCAATTATCACAAGTGTTGTATTAATATCATCTATAAATGTTATTATTTTGCATTATAGCCACATTTTAAATTTTACAGTATAACATTTATTACGCAACATTAATAAGTTTAATTCTATAAATCTATAACTTAAGGAAGTATTCTATAATGAATATTTTGTTCATATTGTAACATAATATTTCTTTAAGTAAATTTAAATGTAGTATATTTTAAGAAAGGCGGCCATCTTTGTTTTTTTTTCGAAAAATGTAACTTCGATATCCAACATGAATCTTTAAATCGCTCTCTCTCTCATTTTTAATTCATCTCGTAAGAATTCCTATTAGATTTCAATTAATTTTCAATTAATATCAGTTACTTTCCTGTAGCTGATAATCGCATTTTGGCTTGAATTGAAATCTTCTTAATGAGAAGTTAATTTGAAATCTAAGAAGCCGATAATAACGGTAGCACATATTTTCAAAAAGTATTGATTATTTCTAAAAATATTCAGCTGTATATAGCCATGCAAAACAAACTGATCTTATATAATCAGGGCCTTAAGTACACATCTTGTAGACTAATATTCAATTAACTACGTATGGTTTGAATCTTGTGTTTAGTCATAATTATACAGAAGGAGATCAGCTTTGTGATCCCGTCTTCTATATAATTTGATCCCATTATTTTACTGACTTGGTATAGTTATACATCCTCATGAAATATTCTATGTTTATACTGAGCGGTAATAATGAGGCTCTTTTTTCAAAAAGTAACATTAAGCATCTTCGTCTCAGCGACAAGACTCATTGCTTCTCTTTTTATACTGCGTTCCGTAAAAAAAAATGTTTTTGATGACCCTCGTATCCCTGTACAACCAAACAAATTCAATGCCAGATACAAAAATATCTTGTATTAATACACGATTTAGAAAATATTGCATAACGCGAAAAAATTTGTCACTTAGTTTTCGTTGTAACCAAAATACTTTGGATTGCATTTAGACTGAGTAATTCTATTTTTTACTGAGCACTTACAATAATGTAAATTAAACACGCTTTTAAATAGTCGAAGCAACAAAAATAACCACAAGATGAATGGCAAACCCCATTAATATTTTACAGCATTATAAATAAATGTTATGCGTTTTGATGTGTTAGAATTTGGAAACGCTTAACATGTGATTATCAAATGCCAACCACTTTGCCAATAAATCCTATCAGGAATTTATGGAGCATATACACCGGTTGCATCGGTATTTTATTGGAAACAAGTTTTAGTACAACCAACGTTATTAGAACATATCTTTGCTTAAAACTGCATACCTTCACTAACTATGCTGACTATGATGATGATGATCGTGATATTTTCGCTGAACTTTCGAATATTTGTCCAGAAAGACATTTCGTATGCTTACCCTCGTAGCTTTTAAAGGCCCTGTATGTAGTTTCTATATCAGTATGGATCTCTGAAAAGATCTATAGCGGTTTAGTTAAAGTCATTCATACGCCAATTTCCGGTTGACAAATGCGGTTAAGCAAACAATCAAAACCGCAACTTTAGAATCTGGACTATTAGTAGGCTAAAGTGCTATGTAGGCGGTATAAACTTTCCAGGTGGGAAAATTCTGCGAAACCTCTTGCGCTACGAGTAACCTTTGCCGTAGTCCAAATATGATCTTAGCCTAGCAGATCTCAGTCACGTTTTCCGAATCTGAAATTGGCGATAGAAATCTCGGTGAACGATTTTATGGAGGAAAACATCGGTATTCCCCTTTTTGATTATTCATCCTCTAAGAAATGTGATTTAACGTTAAAATTTTGGTAAAGTTGTGTATAAGAGAAATTTGTATGTGTGTAGAGTCAGGTTTCATCACGTCATCTCTAAACTAAAAGCAAAATCGTATAACTTGGATGATTTAACTATTTTCAATGAACTATTTTCTATTGTCGACTATTGTAAACATTTAAATACATTAATGGCTAGCAAAAGTATGGAATGAAATTATTTACTTTTTTATACACTTTTATTTTTAGCTGCGTTCTTTAACCCAGTTTTCAAGTGGTCAAAATCCACAATTAAAAATAAATTTTTCAAAAAACGAACACTTGATTTTTATTTTTAAATAAATGTTTTCCACACTTTTGCTGCCCACTGTATAAGCATTGCAAGAAAACGAAAATATACTTTTGTTCTACCTTGTTCAAATAAAGCTGTTATAAACTGGTAAAAAAATCTTTCATGTTTACCGTGAATATTAATTACTAATTAATATAAAATTAATAGATTAAATCTAAGTCATCAAAATTATAATTTATACAAACGAATAAAACGACAATTCAAATTGATAAATCATTTTTCCAAATTTTAAAAATTAAGGAAGTAAATGTGAAATAGATAATAGCAATCTGAAACTTATTTATTACAAATTTATTTCGAATTTAATCTTGTCAACAATTACTCGCATAAAATTACTTTATTTCATATCATTCTCTAAATTTATACTTCGTAAAGATGATGGTAATGATAATCATGATTTGGATGATAATGATGACAAAATGACAGCAATGATAGAGACGATGAATTGTACAATTTTAGTTATTATTATTTACATACAATAACATATATTTGGTAATGATAATAGTGATGGTAATGGTTATAACTATGAAGGTGGTGCGATGATGGCGATGATGATTATGATGATGATAATTGATGGAAATTGTGAAATTATGAAGAATTATAAATGAGAAGATACCTACGCATAATAGTAATAAGCATAACTATCCAACAAATTATAATAATGATGCTGTTAGTGATCATAATACGATAGTAGAGGTAATGATGGTAACAGATAGTGAAAGGGTGACAGCTATTGGTTAAATCAATAATTCTTAACCAGGAATTTGACTTTTTATCAAATAGTATATAGTTTTTAAGAAAGTAAGTAAAATCCGACAAAGCACATCAAAACGATGTTTGAAGAGGTATGGTAGTGGTGTTGGTGAAGATGATAGTGATAATAATAACGACAATGGTGAATAAACTAACGATTCGATATCGGAGGCAAAAAATGAAAATTATAATGATAATGACTCGGACGATAATTATGTATATGCTTTTGCAATAATAATGACAATCCCTCTAAATAGTTTTTTTAACTACTTTTGAACTTCTGGAAATTTTGAGTAGAAATTTCATTAAATCTCTATTGGTGAGTGAAACAACTAAGAACTAATGTTAAAAGTTGAAAGTAGATTTAATTACAAATACGTCAGCAGTTCAAAAGACATCCCAAATTTCTTTTTAAAGAGTGCCATTATTATTGCAAACGATTGTACGTGTGAAAGCAATTACAATAAAAATAAAATGTGTTTGGTAATCCATTGGAAATTATATTCAAATGTGACAAAGATCTCAAAATCTAATCTGGGTATAACACGATATACTTAAAAAAAAGTGAAAATCTGATGCTTTTGCAATAATAATTACACTGCCTCTAAACAATTTTTTAACTTCTGGAAGTTTTAAGCAGAAAATTCATTAAATCTCTATTAGTGAATGAAACAACTTAGAACTAATGTTAAAAGTTGAAAGTAGATTTCATTAGATACGAATTCGTCGGCAGTTCAAAAGAAACAGCAAAATTCATTTTAAATAGTGCCATTATTATAACAAATGAGTGTACGTATGAAAGCAATAAAAATAAAACGTGTTTAGTAATCCATTGGAAATTACATTGAAATGTGACAACGATCTCAAAAATTATCATCTAATCTCTGTATATGACGGTATATAAATTTCAAAAAAGTGAAAATCTGATGTCTGAAGTTTTATGAAAAATTAATAAAGGGTAAAATAATGAATAATTACGGAGTTAATAAAATGGATTATCATAGCCAAAGAAGTAATCGATTTAACCCAAAAACTTCCTGTGGGGCGACCGACATTTTAAGAAACAATAGCGTTAGTTAAAATTTACCATTGAATGAATTTCTGGGAAATTACGATGTCGCAAATGACAATAATTGCAAAAGCGAAAAATGGTCACGTCGTCGACAGAAAATAGTTTTAATATGGTTATCAAGACGTCTGTGATTCTGATTATAATTAGTTGGGGAAGGGGGCAGATATTAGTTCGAGGTGCCGGTGTACGAAGTTTAGCAGTACGATAGATAGGTATCGGCGATGAGCTATCGCTATTAGCGTCTCTGAGGGTCTCAGAATTGGAATCGACGGTTAATAAGCCGAGTGGTAATTAGGACGCCTCGAAGGCGATCCCGACGCCGACGGAGCTTCAGCACAGCACCAAATGAGAAAAGGTATAGGCAGGCAGTCACATTGCGCGAGTTACTGAGACGATACTGATATAGACGAGCATTCGAGCAGTGAGTTGAGTAGGTAGTTAGGTAGTGTGTTCGCGGCGGTCGAATAAGTGGCACGTACTTATTGAGAGAGAGCGTTATGACGAGAACGCGTGTTGTGCTGACGCTAAGGTTTCTCCTGCCTTGTCGGCACCGGAGCCGGCCTGGCGTACCTAGTGACAGACAGTGACGGTGAGCACCAGTGCTACACTATGTCCCAGTCATGGTGAAGACGCTGTTACTGGGACTGCTAGCTGTTACAATTTGTGGTTTCGTGTATGCTGCTCCCGCCGCTGATCCCCAAATCAAATCAGAACTGATCCAGCACCCGGAGCCAACCGCCCCTGAACCAGAACCTGCCGCATTGCCGCTGGAGGACCCCGCGGCTCGCAGCGAACGTAGTACCAACCTGTCGCACGTCACTGGTACCGCTCGAAAGATACAAATGTTCATCAAGAATCGACATTTACAGATACTTCCGGACGGAACTGTTAATGGCACCACTGACGACACCAGTGCTTTCAGTGAGTCCCCTTATTCTTATTTCGGACAAACTGACCTATCATATTCCCATACCGATATCGATATTACTTATCGCGGCATCAGACTGCCCTACTTCCCGAAATGGCTTACGACGTCGACGACGTCACTTTTGCACTCTTAATCACCAGCTCTTCAGCTGCCAGACCTATCATCCTGCCAGCCACGATTAGATCGCGCTTGAATTACTTTTGCACAAACTCGCGCCTCCGTTACCGATATCCGACTATAACTTCTTCCCCGGCTTTACACTCAGGTGCCAAAATAAACTGAATCTATGCGGACACTACTATCTGCTATGTCCTCTATTCAGCCTACTCTTTACAATCAATTTTAACCAGCCGCATTAGCCAAATTCACACTCACCACTCGAATTTCAACCTCAGCTACTCTTCCATCATCTTACTTTAACTTTTTAACCACGCACCAAAATATTTAATAACACATAAATATTACATACAAATTTCTCCAAACCTTCAGATCTTGCTGAAAGTAATAAAACTATTATTCCTAGACACAGTTTTGTCAACTTGATGATTATTACTTATAGACGCAATACTAAAAAATTTTATACTTCGTAAACAACAAGTATCTATTAATTAAATTTCACCAAAAAAAATAACAAACTTTCTCTGATCTCAGATACACCATACCGTTATAAAATCTACACTATTTCAGTAATTAATATAATTGAATAATTCATAACTTCACATTTCCTTAAAATTTCTGCATTTATTTACAATAAAATTAATATCGGAAAATACCTATTCGTGTGTTAGTATTTGGGACACTTATTTTCGCACGTACCTGTATTAAACCGAAGACATATTTCCAGTCAAAAGTGTACTACTTTATAAATAAAAATAAACGACCAAAACTCTATAATTAGTCTCATACTTGTCTGTAGTCCAAGAAATACAGAAAGGAGGATTGTTGAGGCCATTTCCCTATTGCATATATATTTTTGACATAATCTTAGAACTGGTGTCTATAATTGACCGAGGATGATATTTTCGTGTGTAATTACATTGAATTTTTAATAATGTGTAATGTTCTGTGGTGGGGTGCAAGTAATTGTGCTACCTATCACGTATACCAAGCCAATAACTACTATAATTGATTAGACAATACGTTGATATTATCAGAAATTTTCTATCAAGTGATAGATGGGTAAAATATGTGAAGTTAATTCTTTTGTGACACTTTCGAAACATTGTTTCTTTATTTTACAAAATCTGCAAAATCATATTACAGTACAATATTAATACATTATGATTACACAGAAAAATTTAACTTGAATTCAGATCATATCTTCAATGTTTGTATAAAGTCACCATCCTCATTTGCTAAAAATTAATAATCATATCACATCTTTCGACAACAACATCGAAATAAATTTTATGTATTTACTGAACAATCAGACATTAAAAAAATATCTTTGAATAATAACATAAAAACAAAATGCTATAAAATAATAGCATCTTCCAGTAGAATTGCAAATGTTGTTTGCAACTTTACTTTTTTTTAAGAAGTGAATCATACAGTATGCGATAAGTTTAATAATAGTAATAATAGTATATGATATACTCAAGGACTAAAGTACATCTTTGTAAAAGGAACTTTAGTCCAAAGGTAACTTTCAAGGTACACACCATACAATTTTTTGAATGCACATCGTTAAACAAATATAACTCAAGCTTTTGGTTTTTTAAATTCCTAAATGGGACATTCTGTACATATTTCAAATTTATTAATTGATTCTTAACCCATACGCATTAACTTATAATAATAATTATAGCTAAGGACAAATAATCACGGATAGTGAAAATAAATGTAGTAAAATATTTTTAGTTTCGGAACTTTACAAAAATTCACGTGATTTTTTTTTATAAAAATTAAAAAGTAAACATTTCCATACACCTAAGCATTGATTGATCCCAAAATTGATTTCTGTCATTTAAAAGTAAACTACGTTGATTTTCAATGAAATTTGCACCCAGATATTAAAATCCATTTTTCTGGAAAACTGTTGCCGACATCGAATTTCAACATGAATGCCTTTTATATATAAAGGTCCTTATAGTTTTCATTTTTACTATAAAAACAATATACCCAAAAAAAATCTGGGTATTTTTGAATCACTTGTATTGATTTATTTACAGATTTTCAAAAAGAACATAAAAAGTTATGGGATTTTATCAAATTTCATTAATTTATCCATACGCAATACTAATTAAAAAACGAAACTTTTTAAGATACACATTATATAGACCATTATACAGATTTCATCTTATTTTGAGGTATAGATAACGCAGTTAAATTTATGCTGCTTCTTTTATAACCACCTTGTATAAAGAGCGGGTTGCAATGGCATTAATCTCATTTATTCCTTGAAAATATTCAATGTATAGGGTGTTCCATTTAAAATAACATTAGTTTGGATCATATTTCGTTAAGTAATGTTTACTGCCTCAATTTTTTTTAAGCATTGAATTATATTTTCCTTCTTTTTAAATAAATAATAACTGAGATAATTTTACAACAAAAATCCACGACCCTGTACAATTCGCTATAGATACTGTTACTTTCATTACTTATTGAATATTTTTACCTGTAAGCCTAACAATTTTGAAGATACTATTAATGTTTGTATTTAATGTCATACGCTGTGGTGAAGTTTTAGTGATTCTGAATATTTAACATAAGCGTTAGACTTCTACCGACTATTTTGGCTATAAATAACGAAATAAATATACCGGCGAAATAAATCGGTTGGATATGTTAATATTATCGAAGTAACGTGTGAGGAAAGAAGTCTTTACAAAACTTGCATCACTTCAAGAAACACATATTTTTACAATCGATCAAATCCCAAGCGTCGCTTAAACGTAGCTAAGAGTGAATAAATGGAAAAAGATAAAAGAGCATTTTTATTCATAACGGATTTTTTCTAATTTGTTGCATTCTCAAGTTATGAAATGATTTGAATAGTGGGCAAGGTAATTAAAATTCGGGAGAAATCTGACAACCGTTTCCATCATAAGATTTGCTCGACTGAGAGATCATTTCGTACGGTGGAATTATTAAAAGTCAATTTGTTCGTTACCATAAAAAATATTGGTTGAATTTATTACACTAGCACAACTACTGAAAGAAAGTAAACCGATAAGTATAGTAACACAGTTTTATTACTTCGGTAATACAATAAATAAGATATTAAAGTGATTTAACGTTACCAATTTAGAACAGCTCAAACGTACTTGTTCATTCAATTATAAAAAAAAGTAAAATGCGTTCATTTATGGGGTTGCCCGCCAACCAGTTATTAACTGGATTTCTCGCGTAAACGTTAATGATTTGTCTCATTTCAGAGAACATTGAAATTTCCTGTCGTATAATTTATAAAAAGTTTAAAATATCATTCATATGAAACACGTATGAAAAATCATCATACTATCTTATCTAGACAATTGCAAACCAATAAATTAAAATTTAAAGACACTACACTTCTCGATATATTTATTCTTGGTATTCGTTGGTAAAAAATGACCCACTTTTACTCAACTGCCAAGAAATTCAATTCAAACACAAGAGGATTTGTAGAAGGCGTTGTTTTAATCTTTATTTCCGAAATTACGGTGTCAGTTCTAATCCCTTGGGATTAATTTTAATTTTTATTCCTCTAATTAGAACAAATAAATATTTACTAATACAATTTTTGCACTCCTAGATTTAAGATGCTGTTAATCCTTGGATTCACGTAGTAAAAGTCTCACTTTTAATCTCTTAGGCCAGACTCAGTTGAAATAAAAAACAAATAAGGAATATTAACGTGGACTGTATTATATATATAAATATGAGATTTAATGTCGATATATGCAATTAATTACTTTCAAGTCAGGAAGCTAAGCACTTTAATTCCTGGGGATCAATACTGGGTGTTCCGTTAAGATCGGCCAGCTATCTCGAAAACTACTCGTTTTACAGCTTCCGGGAAAAATAGTAATAACAAAAGTGACCTTAAGAAGTCTATTAAAATTATTCTTCACTTTCAAATTTTACCGCTAGATGGATAGATGAACTTTTAAATCCAAGTCGAAAAGTGAGATTTTCTCCATAAAATCAGTTATGTTATGTTGAACGATTTTGGACTCCCTATTGACACTTTAAAAATTACTTATTTGACATTTGACTGTATCTCTTAAAGTAGGAGGTAGGAGCAGGTTAGAATCGTAGAAAAAGTTGAAAAACTTCCGTTTATGTTAACCGAATTTAGCAAACTTGGTCTTGTTTAATAGCCGAATCATAAAGTGTAACAATACTTATTTTCTGTTTAAGCCTGTACCACCAGATGGCGTTATTTGATATCTTTAGAAGTTTACTCAATTTTCTATGAAAAGTTAAACGAAAGACTATATTTTTTAATTTACTCTTATTACTCGTAAAATTGTTTAAAAAATGACACAAACCGGAAACAGCTATCATTTTCCAAACTTAAGTTATGAGCGAAAATATGTTATAACTTCGGAAGATACCAAATTACGCCATCTGGTGGTTCAGGCTTAACCAAAGCCTTCTGTAACGTTGCAGATCAAACAACTTTAAAACAAGATCAAGTTCGCTAAAATCCGTTAACGTACTCGAGAGTTTTACAATACAAAGTTCTTAGTAGTCAAATTTAAGATACTTTGTATGTAGCAATGAATTTTTAATCCCTTGGGTTTAAAAATTACTAAAACAGAAAATAACTTTAATTTTACACTCTAAGCGATTTGTAATAAAATTGCACTAGGCATAGATTAAAAAAAAAGTGGAGATATCCTGGATAGATTCATGATGTAGTAGTATTTTTTATATAAATTTAACCCTGGGGTTTAAAAAATGCATATTACCGTCTGGATACGCAATGCCTCGATCTTATAAAACATGCGATTCGCCAATCGAACTTACTATCGAAATTAAAGGAATTTTAATGTGGTCACTGCACTTACCAAGATAAAATGTCTGTACCTCATTAGACGTCGACGAGAATTCGTGAGAAAAATGCATATACCAAAATTATTAGGTACCCTTATTCTTCGTGAGCTTTTGCTAAAACCACAACTTTGTACGAGGCATACATAATGATGTGCACTATTTAAATAATTATTCTTGACAACAACTTTATATACTTTGTATAATATACAGTTATACACGTTGTCATCATAATAACATTTATTGAGATAAATTTACTTAACACAAAGGATATAGCATGGGAATTATGCCTATTGTTGTGTACTATTGTGACAAATAACATACACGATTAACAGTGTGAAAAAATAGGCAAAATGTACGCGATTTAAAAAAAAACACGGTAATAATACCCCAGAATAATTCACAGATATTTATTTAATTACAACTTAGGAGTTATAATGCGGTAGAATTAACTAGAAAAAAAATTGGAGGAAGCAACTGAAACGCATAACAATTGTAGGAGAATTATCTACTTATTGTATCCTATAATTTTAAAGTTTATCAGACACCAAATTAAGGTTCTAAATACTGCCACGGGCGTATATGTTGTACAGAATACCAAAATAATCCCGTCAGTTGTAGCTCTTGTAACAGTCTTGAAATTTTAATCACCGGCTAAGTGAGGTGTAAATTTCTACCCTTCTAGAAACAATACATCTAATTAACAAGGTTTTATCATATACTCAGAACAAGGTGGCACTATTACAACTAAATGATGATATATCAAACTAAATTTAAATAAGGAAAAGAGTTTCAGAAGTACAATCGCTATTAGCAATATAAAAATCGAAAGTTCAGTGATTTTTTTTAAATTGAACATCATATAAGTAGTATTAGTTCTGAGGTTTTTACATGAATTTGAAGTTCCTTCTGCGTCTTGTTTGATTATTGCTGTTTGTTGGACTTTTGATTCAGAAGGAGATGTACATACTTCAGTATGTTATTCTACGTTTAATTTTAAGCAAAACAATTCCTGTGCACTTAGGTCTGAAAACGCTTCGTTTAAACTATACAGGATGTCAAATTAAAAAAAATAATTACATTTTCTTTAATCCCAAGAAACCTCCGCATACAAAATTTCATGAGTCAAGAGTTATTAAAGAAAATGTAATTAATTTTTTTAAATTTGACATCCTGTACATCCTAAACGAAACGTTGCCAGATCTAAGTTGATAGGAAATTTTTTGCTTAAAATTGAACGGAGAATAACACCCTGTATGAAAAATACTTATTATAAAAATTGCAAGCACAGTAAGACCAAGTAACTAAGGATGCGAAAACCAAATAATAAAATTCGAAACTGCAGCGAAAAGGAAAAAGAGCAGGTTAAATAACCGAGTGCGATCAGGTGTTGTCTCGAGAAGTGCATGCTTCTACTGAAACTCGGCTTTTAAACTAATAAGGTCATTCGTAAAGTCTGTCGAACTTAGTATACCGAATTTCGCCTTACTTTCATCCATGACGTTAACCTTAAAATTATTAACGATTAGATAACTGGAATTCTGTTACAGCAAAACGAAAAGAAATATGCACTCGATCTCTATACTTTTACTTGATATTGTAATGCCTCATAGCAGCATTCGTGTGAATTATTTTGAGAGACGGAATTATTATGCAGATGTTATCAATTTGGAAGGTCCATAAAATAAATTTAGAATGTTGATTTTTAACGGTGATTTTAAACCGATCAGTGGCATTCGTTTCACTTGCATTTATGTTGGACGGAACGGTATGGATGAAAGGAACCAAGCTGTTAAGTGTGTGAAAACGTCGGGACTATACTTTGAACTGGAAGAGTAAATTGAAAAGTAACCCAAGTGTATAATTTTATTGTAATACACATCAGTTTTTGCAAGTGCCTCTGTAAATCATCTTCAAATCCGGTCGCGATGCACTGGCGTAGCTAAAATGGCTTCGGAATGAATTGGTTTATCGTCCGATTCACACCGTTCTGGGGTTTTTGCCAGGAGCAGATTGTTTGATTTTTATTTTAACCACCAATATATCAAAATTCCATAAAATTTACTCAAATCATCAATACCTAAATCATTGTTGTGTATCTCATTTCGCTGATGTTATTAATCAGATAGATACCTGTTTCATATTGAAAAAAATCAGCAACATAACCTACTCGTTTCAAAGGTCAACATCTAGTAAAACCGCATCTGCCACCCGTTGGCGCTTTTAAAATTGCAATTAAATATTTAATATGCTAATTTCTCGTGGATTGTAACACCTCCAAAACAGACCTGCCACGCCTTGTTCTGGCATGTTTCATTCAAAAATTATTAGGAGCCTGCATTTCCAAAATTAGCTCTAAAGAAATGTTTAAATTCCCAGGATGCTTCTATAACAAAGAATTTCTCCTATTTTAATAAAAAAAAACTATTTTTGAGCTATTAGTTTTTAAATTTACATTACCACTTCAATATTTAAGTACAATACACATTTTTTTCGTGAAAATAAGATTTTGCATACAATGTATCAATGAAAATTTTGAAAAAAATTTCATTAGTGCTATTCTGTTTTATGCAAATAAGACTTCAAAATAACTACGTATTTTAACTTTAAATAAAAGATTCAGAAGCTATAAATACGTTCCTATAGTGTATTGTTTTAATGCCATTGTATTTTGAAAGTCAAACATGATTTAATAATTTTTAACAAAACTACAGTAACAAACGTAATCCTTGCGTTTATAAAATTAAAGATTTCTTATAACCTATTTGACGGCAAAATAATTTTTTGTACAACGCGTTAAAGAAAAAAAGAAAATAAATTTCTAATGGTGCCCATTTGGTAAAAATAATTTGTTTTTTAAAGTAAATGGTCGGCCTAGAAGACGTATAACATACCTACAAAGTGATAATTTGATCACTGAAATATCTTAGAGGATAACAGAAATACAGGTTCAAACACTTATTAAATGTCACTTTATTTTGATAATTTTTTGCTTGAAACCGTAGCATTCTATTTTAAAAGGATATGTTCACATTGCAAGTGACATTTTACAGCTGGTAACAGCGTACCGTTATGATACGTAAAGATCTGTTAGTCCTTCTAGAAATTTCTCTCACCGACAAACCTGCTTCGCGAAATCAAAAATCTGATAAATCTGCCCAGATCTACGTACTCTAGGCATAATCAGCTGTTCACAACACTCTCGGTTAAAGTAAAATATGATTAAATTTTTTTACTCTCACCGAAAGAAGTAAACATGAAAAAATTATCAAAATAAAATGATATTTAATAGGTGTTTATCTTTCTTTGTCACGTAGTATATTAAGGTGTTAACTCTTGTTAATTTAGAAAGCAGTAGCTGTTTTCAGGATCTGATATTGTTCTATATCCTTAACATTAAAATAAGTTTCTTATCCTATTTTATCTGTCTGTATTTTGTACAAACCTTTAAAATACACCCCGTATAAGAAGCTTCAAATTAGAAACGGCGTGTTAGCTATTTCCCCTAGCAGTAATAAATATTCGCTGAAGTTTTATTTCGCCTTGCACAGACGTTGTCCTGTCATGCCATTTATTCCTTCTGTTCGCGATTGCAGCAAATAGAATTACCCTATTTAAACTGACAAGATTGTAGGGGCGTTCCGGTGAATTGCTGATGCTACCGGGACAGTCAATTTAACAAATTATGTCGCTGTAATTAAGTACTCTTATGCCTTGTTACCGCAGCTATTGAAAGGAAGAATTCGAAACGTACGTAAACTTGTTACTCAGCTGGCCGTAAGATCGGATTCCTGCAAATTTATGAAATTGCCGCTATTACCGTATCTTATAGTTTAAATTTGGATTAACGTTGACACAAACTAAAACATTTTCACAGAGATTGGTTTGAAAACAGTTATCATCGACTACGCTTCTCTGTTGATATGATACTGAAAAATACTACTCGTTATTTAAATAATCTAAAAGCATAAATAAATAAACTTCCGTGGGATCACTAACCTTGAATTTATTTTTGCCTTCCTAAATTTATTTCATATCAAAATACATAAATTTAAAATCTACAATGCGTTGATTTTCTGAAATGACTTCCTGGCGATTCTACCTAATCCATTGTTTTTTGAATAAATACAGTTTCCATAATCGGATACTTGAATAGTCGTCTGAACGCACCTATGTTCCTGATTCATGATCGTTAGTACACGCCGCTACTGATGTACATACAATGCCATTATGCTTGTACATAGTGCATAAATTTCATAAATTTACCTTAAGTATACTTAAAGAATTAGGGCAAACACATATCCGTCATGTATATAGCAATATTGCAAAATGGTATACTACTTATATCTAGTTAATTTTTGTTAGGTTGCTACGTAAACCATCACTACAATGACAGGATACATTTACGTTGGATTAGGTATTTACAACAAATTGAAGAGATTTTTTTAAATGACCTATAAATAATTCACAAAAATACGATACTAATTTTAAATTGTACAATTGTAAATTTACAGCGATAAATATTAAATATTTTACAAAAATACTAATTAATCTAATTTTACATTTATCTTACATATGTAAATATATAGTAATACAAATATGATTTCCATTGAATTGTAAATTTGCAGTAGTAAATATAAAATATTTTACAAAAATACAGTAAAAATACTAATACTAAATTAATGTCATTTTACATTCATCTTCTGTGTTGTCTTTACTTTACTACATGTCTTTTTCCAAATACCTGGAAACTATCACGTATACATCTGATTTTCAAAAGTGGAGATAGATGCGACATATCTAATTACCGTCCAATTACATCATTTCTAATTTGGCTAAAGCTTTTCAAACTGTTATCAACTCCTCTCTCTATAATCATGTCAGTAATATTATTAGTCCTGGTCAACACGGTTTTAATCAGGGTAAGGTGGATGTAATTTATACTGACGAAAGCTTTTGATCGTCACCATCAGATTATTCTGGAAAAACTTGATCGTATAGGTGTTTCTGGTAAATTATGTCAACTCTTTGGGTCTTATCTTCACAACAGATTACAATTTGTCCAGTGTCAAGGATTTAAGTAGCCACAGTTTAATGCATTGTCTGGGGTTCCTCAGGGTTCAATTTTGGGTCCTTTGTTATTTAACATTTATGTTAATGATATATCTTCATGTATCGATGTTAAGTACTTATTATACGCTGAGGATATGAAAATCTAATGATCAGTATCTACCGTTGCACATTGTGAATTATTACAGAATAGCCTGGAACGAATTAGTGACTGGTGCAACTCAAATCATTTTAACTTGTGTGCAATATTTTGTCATTTTCTCGTAAGCAAACTACATTAGTCTTTCCTTATAACATTAATGGCATTCCTCTTCTAAGACCCAAAACAGTTAGAGATCTAGGAGTTACGTTTGATCCTGGACTCTCATTTAATCATCATATTCACGCTATAAATGCACATGCCAACAGAAATATGGGTTTTATTATATGCAATTCGAGAAAATTTCAGTCAGTTGATGCGTTACTTTCTCTTTACTTTTCCTTAATACGTTCAAAATTAGAATACTGTTCCTCAGTTTGGCATCCTATGAATGGCAATCAAAAGTACATGATTGAAAATGTGCAAAGAAAGTGTCTAAAGCATATGGCTCATGGTTTTTATCCACCTATATGTCATCCTCATGACCTATTATTAGCCGAGTACAGAGACGACAGTTTAGACACTCGTAGACTTTGTACCTCTTTGACCTTATTGTACAAAATTGCAAATAATTTGTTGGATTGTCCTGAAATCCTGAGCAGACTGGAATTTAATGTGCCTCGCGTAAATTCACGACATGCTAACACATTTAGACTTCCGATACTGAAAACAAATATTTTGTCATCTCGACTGTATCAAATGTACAAGATTTATATGTCCTTGCAGGATTCGATTGACCTGTTTGATACCTCGGCTCTTAAAATAAAGACTATTATATTAGTACATGCTTGTTGCTGTGTTTCCTTTAGCATAATTTGAGCTTTTCGTTTTTTTATATTTTTGTTATTTGCTTTTTAATCTGTTTTTGTTCTTCTGTTTGTATTACTTATATGTTTTATATGTTTTTGTTTTCATATAGAAATATTTGTTTTTTAATGTAACCAGCCTACCCTGTAAACCCAGTTGGGCAGTTGTATTCTAAATAAATAAATAAATAAATAAATAAATAAATACTAAAATTCCATCAATAATTAAGTTTAATTTCGTTATGATTATACATCCAATTGTACATATTTCTAATTTTACAAGGAAAGTACATTCCGTAATCTTCTTCATATGTGAAATTACATATAATAGTAATGATAGTGCAATTCACATTGTAATTCCACAACATAATATGGTGTTGGTAAGTAACCCATTCCAACCGTGGTAGATTCACATTATTTCTTTTTACATCGTATAAAAGTTCGGCTTTAAATTACTGATTAGTTTGAATTTCTAAAAACGCCGCAGTATCAAATAAACATAATCATCGGTCATCTGACATAACTGTACCCTATACTAATTAGTAAATAATTAATATGGTAATGATGCGGTCTAAGTGACATTTCCGAAATTGGTTTTTCTTTAAAAGGATGATTACAAGTGAAGTTTAATACGATTTGAGCTGTGAAGGAAGACCCTTCCGCAAAATTCCTAATAATTGATTAACTAGAGAGCGGATGGTAGTAATGAAAGGCGGCGATGAAAGCAGTTAAAAACTGCATTTAAAATTGCCCCCGGCCCTTACAGCAAGATCCTGATTAAAACGACTCAATAACAAGAATTTGATTGGTTATATACGGCTTTAGTAACAAGAAACGGTTTATTTAAAAATATAAGACTACGTTAGCATTACTCAACATCGTTTTTTTAAGGTCATATAGTTTCGGAACCAATATATTTTTTGCTGATCTTTCGAATTTACCGAAATCGTATATCCTAACCTGAGGGGTAAAAGTCGTGTATCTAATTGGTACTATATATCAAATCATGTTTTCAAAATGATTAAAACGACAACTATTTTCAGTACAGTGCAAATGCAGAACCAATATATTTTTGCTGATCTTTCGTATTTTACGATATCGTATCTCCTGACGATGTGAGATAAAAGTCGTGTAATTCATACGATATATTAAATCATGTTTTCAAAATGATCAAAATTAAATTATCCGCTAACCAATTTCAGTTCAGTTCAGTTTCAGAACCGATATATTTTTTGCTGATCTTTCGAATCTGCCGAAATCTTATATCCTGACCTGTGAGGCAAAAGTCGTGTACCTTATTGGTACTATATATCAAATCATGTTTTCAAAATGGTCAAAATAGTAATGGTCACTAACCACTTTTAGTTCAGTTTCAGAATCAGTATAATTTTTGCTGATCTTTCGAATTTCGTATATTCTGACAAGTGGGTTGATAGTCGTGCAATTAGTATACTATATTCAGTTCAGTTTCAAAAATATATTTTTTGCTCATCTTTCTAATTCACCGAAATCGTATATTTCGAGGTTTGGGGTAAAAGTCGTGTAATTGGTACGACATATTAAATCATGTTTTTAAAGTGATCAAAATAACAATGGTCGCTAACTATTTACATGTTAATTAGTAAGTGATATATCTTTCGACCTTGCATAAACACTATGATTTATGTAATGAGTCAATGACATAGTAACCAGAGATTGTATGAGATTATTTCTTCCTGCAAAACGCTGGTTATTAGAACGTATTGTTATTCTAACTGAATTCACTATTAAACGTTAACGATGCCTGCCACGTGCGAGTTTCCCTTAATAGAATCAATTAACACGGAAATTAGATTTGAAAGTTAAAATATTTTGGTACCTTCAATAAGCTATTCCTATTAGCATCATTGGATATAATTTAAAATTTTTCTTAGTGATGTTTTGCTAGACATCAGATCAGACATAAAGGTCAAGAAGTTGAACACTCTACTCAGCTGTTCTGTATCTAATTGTATTTTTTTATTTTTCAATATAGAGGGATCTGTTTAGATTCATAATATAACATATTAATAACCAAGCAAGCTTTCATTTCTATTTTTCATTTGCAATCGCACGTAATACTTTACCGAAAGTGTTAATATCATTTGTATAATTTTGAATTGCTAATTTTGTTGTGACTGACAACGACCTGCAAGTCCTACTCCAATGCCGAAAGATTGTAGCTTCATATAAATTTGTATCTGCTGATTGAATGAATTATTTCGTAACCCGTGTTTAAGTCGCTATAATTGTTGTAAAATTTGAAGAAAGTATTTAACCTTCGCTGCGACCAACTGCCATCATGTTGGTCTCTGAGCACGGGTGTCAAGGCAAGTTTTTTTAGCAGTCTCTCCTTAATTCCTCCTATGTAAGGCATTTTACATTTTTTCCACAGCCGTCTTTCACTTTGGTATAAAGAAGAAATGTTCATTTTAGCCTTAACTCAATCTATTTTGGAAATCTCGAAGTATTAACGCATATTTTCTACATTCAACGATGCAGGGTAAATTTACAATAATCGTTAAAAGAGAGTTCAGTAAAAATGTTCTTTTGAAATATGGCAGATGGTGAAATTAAACTCTGCATAATACATTTTTCTGTAAATTTAATGTAATTTTACACTAACAATTGCTGCTATTCTTAGATTCATTTATGTGATAAATATGAATCTGACAATTGAAATATAATTCTAATTAAACTGAAATCTTGCAATGGAGGTACATTTTTAAGCAAGTTTAATGTAATTTCTTTTTAATTTTATATTGTTATATGAACAAATATAATATAATGTAATTTTACATTAACAACTGCTGTGACAAAGGCTATAATAAAAACATAATTCTAACTAAACTGAAAATTTATCGATGATATAAGTAAATTTTTTTGTTATTGTAATTTTACACTATCAACTACTCGATTCGTTCATGTTTCACAATTAATTGTGATTGTACAAATATCATTCCAATTACATTTATAATTCACAGAAGACATATATGTTCTGTAAATGTAATGTAATTTTCCTATAAATTTACACCAACGGCTGCTATCATGTGTTTTTTAGGAATGATTAATTGACATTTCATTTGAATTTCCACAACTTTAGGTTGTTATGACTGTACTATATTTCTATTTACATGTATTATTAAGTAGTAACAGATAAATCCATCTTCAATGTACCCATTTCTTTTCACCATCCACGTGCCACAAAGTCACTAGTCATTTATTCATTTATATTTATTTATTCGCTTATCGACAAATGTATTTATTAAAATAGAGAAATTTGTGTTAGACTGACAAGAGAATGCAGTGTCAACTAATCTTTTTAATGTACGTTGGATCGCTATATATAGATATATATGAAAACTATTGTAAAGTTAACAGTTCATAGCAACTAGAACTTGCTAGACTACTTTTAAACTTTTTGTATAATCTAGGCGAATAATCAGTGCAGTGCAACATATTTCTACAGGTGCTTTGTTCTATACCTAATTTAATGTAGTATGCAGGGCTCATTTTTTATATTTTAACTGCAGGATTTTCGTAGCTAATAATCATTTAGGAAAAAAATTGCAAATTTATAATTGTAGATATATAATTTTAAATAGAACACATTTTATATACGTGCGATATTTGAAATCTACACATATTTTTGTTGGTTTATGTATACAGTCAATAAGGATGAACAAATTAACAATAAAAATGTAATATCTCGAAAACCGTAAAAGATAAATATCATGTATCATATTTTTTTGAAAAGCTTAGTTAACGGTCTGTTCAATGGCGTAGTATACAGGGTGTTTCGTTTAAAAAACGAAAGTTAGGTCTCTCGAATATGCAATATTCAATTGTTTTTATGATACCTATGCTTTAAAATTTACTACAACTTTTATTACTACATATTTTTTCGTATCTCAAATAATAATAGAGAAAACAAGGAAGGACGGGCAATTTTTGCGTGACAACCCTGGATTTTTTTGCAATAAAAAAAATAAACCAACAAAATATCTACTATTGTTTGTGTCAAAATATAATATACTACCCTGTACATTACAGTTAACATGGGTAATTGTTACCAATTTAAATACGTGTTGATGACAAGATAAAATTTCCGTGACATTCTATATCATCGTTTTTATCAATACAGTACAAACAATTATAGCAAAATTGTAAACTAACTGTTATTTTTACGTATGCAAATTTGTCTTTTGTTGTGCCTTCTTGATACGCTTCTGCCTCGATTAACTGCTGCAAGCGTCCTATCGTGATGTTAAGAAGGCAATGATGAATGAAGAACATTACCCTATTAGCCATTATGACTTCAAGGCAAAGCATCCGTTCAGATCAGACATATTTTGAAATACGATGTGATAATATTGTGTAATATTCTCTGAAATTTCTGCGTTTTGACATAATTATGAAACGACTAAAACTAAAGAAAATACAAACCTCACCTCAAAATGATTTTGCTTAATAAACGTATTTCTAAAGATACCTCCATTATTGTGATTGTGATTAGAACAGGACAAATTAGCAATATTGACCACTTTGTGGTGTACTGTTTTTTATTATTTCTTTATCTATTAGAGCTGACTGCAAATTTCTAAAAAAGTGATCGTTCTCCTAATCAAGCATTATCAGGATTGAATAGAGATTTTGTTTGGTCTGAATCACAACGATTGTGATCTAACCTGGTTAGCGAAATACGCATCAACTCAGTTATTTTCTAACCAAGCCCAAAGAATATAAACATTTATTGGTTAAATTACACAATTTTAATAGAACTTCTACCAGAGTACTAGCGTTTAATATATTGCAGTCACTGATAACTCTCTCTCACTTTGAATTGAATGTAAAATAAGGTTTCGAAATCGAAATTAAACGTACGATTATTAGATTTTATTTAAAAATAATTAAATTTTGTCGCATCGTCCTCAGCTGTCGTTATACCGCAAGATCTCGGGAATTTTATGGCCTTTTTCATATTTCAATAGATCTGTACAACTTTCACATAATAATACGAACTGTAACAAAGGGAAAACGGGACAAGGCTGATTGGAAAACCCATCCCAACATAATTTTATATTTTTATATGAAAAAAATAGCTTTCTACAAGGAAGCGTAGTTCGTAGTCTTTGGTTACCATGTCATTATACTCATTTATTTATATTGTCTTGTTTCTAGTTACTTATTAAATTTAAATTACAGCGACACGATCTATACTTAAATGTAAAATTAAATTTTGCAAAATTTTGTTAGTGAATTAAATCACCTCCTTTAAAAGGTCGTGATTAATTGTTACATAAATTAATGCAAATTTAATACAGATACTGGATTCGCGTCTAATTACCATTCACTTTCCATGGATTATCACCTGTACTAGTTCCTTAAGTTTTGTTATAAACTAATTAACAAAAAAATATAAACATTACGTACAGGGTGTCCCAATTTCGACACATAATTATACAGCCAATTGTGCATAAAATTTGAATTTCCCGCCCAAAGAAACCTCCCCGTACAAAATTTCATTAATTTAACACAAAGAAGTCGAGAGTTATTAAAGAAAAAGTAATTAATATTTTTAAATTTGACATCCTGAATATCCTAAACGAAACGTTTCATAAGAAATTTTTTGCTTAAAATTGAGCGGAGAATAACATACTGAAGTATGTACATATCCTCCTGGAACACCCTATTTATCCCTAAGTAGCAACTATGTGTTCCATTCTAAGAATATATATTTGTGTCACACTTTAAAAGAGACACCCTGTAGAGAAATTACAAGTACACTACTGCACTCTATGTAAAAAACTCTATCAGAAGCAATTTTCACCATGGTGAAGTATATTTTTTTTAATTTCGCCCTGTATGTCAAAAACGATATCTAATGAATGTTCTGAAGTTTCTTGAAAAATTAGTCCAGTGCTACAAAAACCGGATCCTTCTATTTCTTGTAATTTCCCTGAAATTACAACGAAATTGGGACACTCTGTACAGCGTTATCTACATAAATCTACGACTTCCCAATCTGGATTCGGTTGTTAAAAGCAAGGCAGTTTTTGTTTTATGCTGTCTCATAAAATGCAGAAGCAGTTTGACAAATGTTATTTATCAACAACTTACTTAGTGGTTGTTTTTACATAATCTTATGGCAAAATTCTTAAATTAAACTCATTTAAATATTGTTCAGATTTATTCTTCGTATACACTGAGAAACCAAGCGTTATTTGCTGCCAAATATTGCGGTTTCAGTAAAATCTGAAGGCAACAATTTCCATTTTAGTTAATTAGATTAGATACACTGCGTTTTTGTTTCGTTGCATGGATTTAGTGGCAAATTTTATTCGGATCGACATTTTTCTCAGCATAATTTTTAAATTTTCGATTTTAGAAGAATCGAAACATTTTATCTTCTACATCTTTTTCTACCACTTTCTTTTCTGCCAACAGAAATATTTAATAAGTTATAACTGATTGGCCAAGTTAGATGACCGATTAGACACGGCACGACACGAGTAGGAAACATTTTTGGCCATTGTCTATTTTTTGTTTGTTTTTTTTTTGTATAATGTAATTAGTGATACGGAAATTGGTCGCAACCGACCATTGTTATAGTTACGGTGTCACAATATAGCCACGCTTTCGGAGAGCCAAAAATACACTGTTGTCTCAACGGTATAATTACCTAGAACATAAAATAGAAAAATAAAATAAACCTCAGTAGTGTTCTGAATGGCCTGATGGATATTTTCACAAAAACAGTTTATTTATTCATAACACGTAGTCTATTTTGCTTCTTGACAGCACAAATATTTGGTTTACAATTATTTTCGTTTAATCTGAAATATGACTATAATATCTGTTATCATATTAATTACTATCACTAAACACTATTGTAGAAACCGAGATAAACAAATAAAACGAAATAAAAAAATTCACAATTTCTCATATTTTTAATAAATAAATTTAATTTGTTTGCCTTTATAAACTACACGAAAAAAAATATAATCTGTATTAAAGTATAATAATATACTTAAAACTGTATATGTATTAATTCAGTAATAAAGTATATTTGATATAAATATTTATATATTCTTGACATCTAAGCATTCTTATACTTAATTCATCACTTTTGTTTCTTAAAATGATACTAAATTTCTTACAAAATAATATTTTGTTAAAATATGAATAAAATATTATAGAACAGGTTATTGTTCATTAAATTATACAGGGTGTCCCAAAATTAGCTTGCCAAAAATTATCTAACTGTGGATTTTAGGATCAAAAATGAGAAAAAAAAGTTATATAATCATAGATCCGTAAACGCCCCCTAACGGAGCTATTGCTCTTTAAAGGGGGACCCCAAAATTTGATTTTCTCTAAATATTTTCAAAACGGATCGAAATAAAGTAATTAAATTTGAAATTGAATATCACAATTAAATTGCGAATCTAATGTTCTGAAAATAATTCCTCATAATTGATCGTAGGCGTGCCAAACTGGGGGGTCAGTGGGTAAATATTGCTCTAACTTTCTTGTATCTCAAGATTTTCGTCGTCAGATCAAAAAATTAAAAATGTTGGTTTATTTTACATGACAAAGGTACTCTTATTTCAATCCGATAAACTGCTCTGTTTTCGAGTAATCTTAATTTAAAAATTTTGTGACATACCACAAAAGTTTAAGATAGAAACTATAAATAAGCAAAATATCTCTAGGCTCTGAGAAAATACTGTAGACTTATTTACACATATTAAAGGTGTTATTCAAGCGTTTTAACATATTAAAATACTTTTAAAATGCATGAGTGATGTAATTATTTGTAAATTTTTAAATTTTAATATAGCCTATTAATACTTCAAAAATTTTTAAAAACATATGTAATATGTGTCAAATAAACTGACAAAGCCTACTAGAGACAATTTGACAGCTGGCATATCATATCTAATATTTTTGTGGTATGTCACAAAATTTTTAAATTAATATTACTCATAAATGGAAAAATTTATCGAAGTAAAACGAGAATCTTTTTTTGATTACTTTATCTCAATCCGTTTTGAAAATATTTGAAGAAAATCAAATTTTGGGGTCCACCTTTAAAAAGCAATAGTTCCATTAGGGGGCGTTTACGAACCTATGTTTATATAACTTTTTTTTGTTATTTTTGATCGTAGAATCCACTGTTAATTTTTGGCAGGCTAATTTTGGAACACCCTGTAGATTTGCACGAATTAAAACTATTAATATTTTGTAATAAATCTCACTGTAAAATTTAAAATGTGGCTATAGTGCAAAATAATAATATTTGTAGATGATATTAGTGCAACACTTGCGATCATTACTAAAACTATAGAGACACAATTGTAGTATTATTTACTACAAATTGTATTAAAGTTGTGTGCGCAAGTGGATCGCCAAGTTCAGTATGTGGCCACAAGATGTAGTTACATGCTGCATCACGTCTACTCTACTACGCGGTTGCCAGTACGGCATACTGAGGTGAGCTAACAAGCTCAAAAACTGTATATGTCTGGTGTGACTTTGACAGTTTGCTATATGTCTTTCTTATATAATACTACTGACTGAATGAGTAGTATTTAATTATTTGTATAAGGTGGGTGGAGGGTATAATAGTACTAGTAACTACTACAAAGAAATACAATATACATACTGAAATACTAATTATGTACTTCAGTTTTATTTTTTCTTAATCCATTATTATTTACTTTATTCAAAATTATTTCAAATATTTCCAGTAATTTTTTCAAATCACTTATAATTTCAAATAAAGTAAACAACTTCATTTTGAGAATAACAAGTGTTGAGTCAAGTAATTCATATTATCTAAATAAAACAAAACAATTCTTTAAGCAAACATAACTTTCCCTCATATTAAGTATGGTAGTTTTCTTGATTTCAAGTAATTTTTATTCTTAAATGAAGAATGTATAATCTTATTATAGCTTTCTTAAGGTGTATGTACGAGTACTATTATCATTTTAATTTTTTCCTCTAGTGTTACAGTAATATTAAACAAAAGAATACTATTACTATTTAAATTTGGTATTAGAGTATGAATGTTAAAAATCATATAACTGTACGTCAATATGCAAAATCTTATGTAAGTCTCAATAAGGCTCATTTAAAGAATACTTTAACAGCTTCAACACTGCAGTAAAAGTTAAATGTAGAGAAATATTTTAATGTTACATTTGTCAACAATAATCCAAAACTAATAATAATACCTAATCATTGTTTTAAGAATCATCATTTTATTTACGGCTTCTGCTATGCGATCAAATAATTTTAGTTGGATTATGTTAAATAAATAATTAGACCGAGCGAAATTGTTTTGAACGAGGGTTAAATTAAAAAATTATTAACAGTAGCTTCCAATTTTAAAGCGAAGACCCAAAGTGTGTTTTTTATGTGGACTTGTCTGTTATAATGGGATCATTTAAAGCAAAGCCATGAGTTCCTCAGGACGGGTTACTGACCATGCAGTCTTTGCCAATCATTTACCAGATTGAAAATGACATTACAGAAAGAACAAATATCAACCACTAGATTACTGGCGCAATGGTAATTACATTTCTTTTATATGTATTCGTATCTTACCGTTAAACCGATATTAAGCAAACTAAAGTTAGATAATAGGTACGTACCCCCGAAGTATTTACAACTGATCGAGTCAGGTGATTGAAAAGAACGTTCAGTATGCAATGTAACTTTCCATCGCAACTTTGTGTTATTTATTTATCGACTGGATTTATATTTAAAATTAGTAACTTAACGATATTAATATTTGTTTATATGTTGTTTAATAAATAGATTAATATGTTTATTATTCTATATTTATAGATATTTGCTATTAAGTCCAAATATAACTAAATTTATGATACTACTATTGCATACATTTTTTTATACTATTGTGATGGTGACTAAAATCTGTTTACTAAATAAACTAAACATGACGAATATCAGGAAGACCAAATATAAGTAAAAGAACAAAATTAATTATACATTTATGTGTGGTCTAAGTTCAAGTAATCTAAACATTTTTTTATCATACGAAATTTATGATATTAGAATATAAATAATATTTAATTATGTTCGAAAGTAGCGATAAATTCAGGACGATAATTTTTTCTATAAAGAGATAAGATTTCAAATATTCCATTTGCAGTTCTCCGATTTTTGCCAAAAGTGTTAAAAGAAATTTCCATTATTTTTTTTATATTTTGTAAATAAAAGTGGGAGTCTATGTGTCGTTTAAAAATAAAAATAGCTTTGGAAGACGAAATCACTTAGTAACGGTTGTGTCATTTTCAATTGGCGATTTAAAATAAAATACGGACGATAGAAATAGAGGCTACGTTTTGGAATTTTTAAAATATCGAATTCCTTACTCAGCCACCCAGTTCTGATTTATTTTATACAGAATAAAGCTAGTTCCAGACTACCTAATATTCCTTTCCTATTCAACGTTCATACACGGAAAAAAATACTATATTTGATATAAATATTTACATATTATCGACATCCAAGCTCTTATACTTAATTCAACACTTTTCTTTTTAAAATAACACTAAATTTAAGATTAAAATTATTAATATTTTGTTACAAATGTTATACTGTAAAATGTAAAACGCATCACGTCTACCTAGGTTGTCTTCTGTGGGATAAGTCGTCGGTTGCCTAGCCTCCTAGGGCATATTGAGGAGAGCTAACAAGCTTAAAAGCGGTATATGTCTGGTGTGCCGCTAAAGAGTGACTGGCAGTTTGTTATAAGCCTTTCTTTCCTTATATTTAATTATTTACATAAAGTGGGTAGAGTAGTAACTACCTTAGAATGGAATATAATATGACAAGAATACTGAAATATTACTTATGTACTTCAGTTTTATTTTTTCTCAATGCAATGTTATTTAGGTACTTTATTCAAAATTATTTAATATTATTTCAAATAGCAATAATTCTTTAAGTCACTTAAAACTTCCAATAAATACATAACTTTAGTTTGAGAATAACAATTGTTGACTCAAGTAATTCATATTATCTAAATAGCAGTTTTTTTGATTTCAAGTAATTTTTATTCTTAAATGAAGAATATATAATCTTATTATACAAGAATAAGTGTATTAATCTTAATATTAGTATAGCTTTCTTTCTGGGTAGTCTAAAAAATATTGTGCCGTTTTGAATACAGAAATGTCTTTAGCAATTTTTACTTTTCTTTAAAATAATAATTAGATGTATTTATATATTGTTATACACTAATATGGATTGTCGCACATTCCATTCTAATTTTTTCATTTCCTGTTGAATCAAAACATGCCTAAATATTTGGCTCAGTTTCGAATGTTTCATAACTTGTCCGCTGACTCTTTGCTATCAAGACACTGCAAGAAATATACAACTTGCCTGTCGTTCATATCTCCGTTTTATTATTAGAATAATTATTTGCTTACTTAGCATTGGCCTATAATTTTTTATTTAATGAAAAAAGTAATAATTACATCCACATTTCAACACCTTCATTTAGTTCTCATGCGGGTGTCTTTGTAGAAATGCTCGATAACGGAATGTTAACCGCAAAATGGAATAGTGAAAGTAACGAATTATTTCGGGCAACAAAACATATTTTAGTTTTGCTTAAATCGTACGATTCCAGAGAACAACAACCGCGAAGCCATTGCTAATTTTGATGGGCAAAAAGGTACATATCCATTGACCGCATGCTTAGTATTATAAGTTGGCTCCATTAAAAACCGGACACGCATACTTTTACCTTGCACTGCCCTAACATAAAATCCAACTAAAAATTACTTTTAAACCGAAATTATAAACGTTCGTGCCGCGAGGACAATGCCGAGATAAAATTCTTCGGTATTAATAAAAATATTATCTCGAACAGGGTTTATTGCTATAAAAGAAAATTAATTACTGGATCACTCGGATCATTTCTCCAGGCCACTTGACGAGGTGATGCTTATCTCTTCGAAATTAATGTAATTACTTCATTATGTTATTTTAAACAAATCATACTCAATTATTCCCTGAGTACAACCATTTTACGATTATTAACGTGCCAGAATTTTTAGGAGGAATTTGTTTAACTGCTTGCCGACAAGAATTCCCCTAAAATCTTAATTTTTATGTCTAGATCTTCATGTAACATATTTTTCGGTACACACGATATTGTCCCACAAAAAATTCCATCAATTTTCTTAGAATCAAACAAGACAAGAGATCAGTATCTCCCCCAAATACATTACAAGGAATTACATCCGTAAGTAATTTTATCACTTGTTTCTCACGCAGCGCATCTTTCTTTTGGGAAAGAAATACCAAATTTGAGCAATTAATTAAGTTATATTAAGTTTAAATTATAATTATTTGCAGGAACTTAGTATTTGTTTCATAACAAACTAGTAATTTATGTCAAATATTGCATCATGTATCATTTTTTGATTTTTTTGTAAAAAATGCAAAATAAGTTAGAATTACTGCGCCAGATACTGTAATTTGTGAGAGTTTGCATGCTATAAGGATTCCAGTAATTCTAACCACACACTAAAAATTGGAATTCATTTTCACACTTTACAGTGATACTATACTATTAAGAAATATTCTTTTTATTCTTTACTACAAAAAATATTTTTAGTATAGTTCACTGCCAGTATAATTTTATTACAATTTTGGGTCGTCGGTTGCCTCGCCTTCTATGCCATACTGCGGCAAGCTAATTGCTCAGCAGCGGTATATGTCTGGTGTGCCGCTAATGAATGACTTTAACAGTTTATTATAAGTCTTTCTTTCCTTATATAAACAACGAAATACTACTGACTAAATGAGTAGTATTTAATTATTTATATAAAGTAGGTAGAGTAGTAACTATTCTAGAAAGGAATACAATATTGCAGGAATAATTCTGTCCTTCAATTGTAACCATACACTGAAAAATGGAATTCACTTTCACATCTAGAAAAATTCAACGTCCCTTCTAAAAACTGTGTGAAACTTTTCAGTATAATAATAGAGTTAAAAACAAATAAACACTTTGTATGCGTAGTAACGACGCTGTACTAAACAGAAGGGAGCGTGAACTTTACAGTGATACTACACTAGTAAGAAATATGTTTTACTCTTTACTACAAAAAATATTTTTAGAACAGTTCACTGCCAATGTAATTTTATAGCAATTTTATGGTTTAATTATATCACATACATTTCTGAAGGAGAAAAATCATGGGTATATACAAACACGGTCTATTTTCTAAGTAAGTAATGTCGTAGGTCATTGTTATTGATTAAGTAATTATTATATAATTTCTGAACAATGCAGCTACAATATTATATTTTTCTTGATAAACGTTATTGTCCACTAGATAAGCACTCTTACGAGAATTATCCGGAAACATAAAATAAATATATTAAAACTGTCTTCGTAACTTTTAAAAGCTCCACATTCCTTTACCTCTTAACGGTTTTTGAGAAATTTAATATCACTTATGATATAACTCCCCATGACTTAAGAACGTAAGTTAAATCGACAAAATATCATCCATTGTAACCCCCGTGGCTGGTCTATCAACTCGCTAGGATTATTTATTGCTCCCTTGTTTAATAAAACTCCTCATAACAATAAGACAATAAATTTCGCTTCAAAACGCACCCAAAGAAAATGAAAGCGTTAAATTCCGAATAACAGATACACAATCGGCTTCTCCAAATTAAAAAAATATAGTTTTTTCGAAAGTGAAGTAAATTCTACTACAAAGAAAACCAGGGTCTTTCACTCAATGTTATGACTAGTCCTTTTCCCAACGTTCTCGCTTCAAATTTGAGGAAAAATTGTTCAGTTTGTGTATTTTCTGTAGCTTTCTCGAAGTAATTTATGAATTTACCAAAATGAAGAACAAATAAGCTAGCCCATGTTTGATGTTTAGACTTGGTCCTCACAACAAATGAAAAACAAAACAAACTCGACACTTTTGTTCATGTTTTATCTTCTCCTTCATTTGTTATTATCTATATGACACGATAATGATTATTTTGACACCCACATGCTGATAAAATTTTTGCCACTGTTTCGAATTTAATAGGAAGGCATTATATAAAAACAGAACAAACCTTCTAAATCAAAATACATACTCAAAGTTAAGACTAGATTAGAAAACTATATGATTTGAACCCAGTAATAGACAGTGTGCAGTGCAGAGTGCAGTAAATTTTATCACAAATAAAGACAAGATTCGTATTTGTTATTATTTTATTATAAAATTTTGATACTCCTCCGAATCTAACAAGTATGAATGAATAAGGTTCTGAATCAAAACAACCATATAGTTAGTTTTAAATTCTACTATAAGCAAATCTCGGGTCCTTCATCAAGCTCCTGAATCGTTATAGCTATCGATAGAACATAAACACAAATTTAATATTTTTATTCATATTTCTGTTGTCTGGACTATACGACGATAATAACTATTTTGACACCTACATACTGATATAATTTTTGTTACTGTTTCGAATTTAACGAAAAATAGTTTAAGTATAAAAATGAATCCGACTCTGAATCAAACAATACGAAAATATATTTCTTTTTCGAATGTAAAGTGAATTTTACTAAACTAAGCACTAGTCTTGACACAAAACCTTCTGAAATATTAACATGTTGATGTTTACACTTTTGTTATCTCCATTATACGATAATTATTATTTTGACACTCACATTAAGTTCTAATAGAAAAACAATACGCGATAATGGATCAACTATTCTTTTACAAAGGAAACCCGAATATTTCACTAAAGCTTTGAAATATAATATTACGACTAGATTTTTATCCTTTGATGTTTAAGCAACAATGAAAATAAAACTTCATACCTTAGTTATTTCGATTACACGACAATGATTATTTTGACATGCCAATAAAATTATTGCTACTCTTTCGAATTTAATAGAAAAACATCATACAGAACTGGATCAAAGACTGGCTCCAAACGGCAGTGTCTACCTTAAGGAATGCGCTAATGGTTAAGTTGAGGTGTCCGAATATGACAGTTAAGTAACAGTTAGGACTCCTGTAGACCTAGACAATCGTTCAAGTAATATCAAGCCATTACTCATTGACCAAGGGATGGGTACATGTAAATGCATTGTCCATGTCTGACAGGCAAGTCCAGTGCACTCGTCGTCATGTGTGGGTCAGCACTTGTCAGATGCATACAGTCATTCATATATCAAATAAAATCGACTTGCCAAATTAACTAATCGTAAATCTTACACCAATTTTATACTCATTTTTAATTAACGCTATCGATTACAATCTGATACAAAAACGCATTTTCACATTAATTTACTAGATAGAAAACAACACATGACATGTATGAAACAACATAATTTCTTATATCGATTCATGAATATGGATCTGAAGAACGTTCTTCACCAAATAGCCAATAATATTGTTTACTATATCCTTCATAAAGTCCGTTAAATATACATAGTGCTTCTGGATTAATTATCTAATCTTAAAATTTCAAATTAGATGGAGAAAATGAAAAATCATCAAGAAAAGATAAGGTGAACACTGAATATTTTTTTTTAAATTCAAGTCACTGCTTGAATCTATTCTTAACGAACGATTTCCGAATTATTACTTTTATTCTAATACATAAGATTTTTTTCTTAGAAATTCTATGTAATTAAATAAAGTCCAAAAAATCATTCATGTAGATGTTTCTTAGTGATAGGTAATTCTGGTAAAATGCATATCTCTAGAGTTATTCTAGGTTTAGTAATGGTAATGTGAGTTTTAAGAAATATATACGTTGAAATTCGAACTTTTCTTTCTTTCTTCAAAGAAAACCACAAGGTTCTAATCTAAGCCCGCTTTTATTTTTATGTTTCATTAATGATTTACTTGATGTTGTTAATATAAAATTGAGATTTGCTCATTTGTCGAATCTAAATCTAGAGTTTTTATTTTGGCCTTAATCATCGTATGAAGTCCTGAGTCATAGATTCCCAACACCCTGTAGCCTACAAAATGTATTCTTCCAGATCGAAAATTTCGATAACAGCAGTAATTTATTACCTTATTTTTTATATATACGGAAGCATTAAGGCATATTTAAGCGTCATTATTAATTTAGGTATTGAGAAACATTTCACATCCATGTTGGAGTTATTACCGTAAGCTTTGCTTAACAACTAGCGTTATCGGTGTCCCCTTTCAGTAATCGGCGCCCAACAAACCAAGTGTCAGGTTGAATTGTTGATAAATCATTTCCTACGACCATCGAAATATTGATAAATGATCTCATTGTCTAATTCTCCATCTGTATTTTCAACAATTATTCCATACCCGACGATTCTGTGTTAATACCAAACGCGGGAACACATGGAAATGTACTTTAAAATAAAGAAACTTACGTCGTTAGATAAATGATCAGACAAGACCTTCTAGACATTCACAGGTCAAATAGGTATAATTTGTTAGTAATTCAAAATATGTTGATGGAATTCTTATCCACCGTTTTTTGCGCGTAGGTTCTGTTGATATTTAAGACTAAGCAATATACCGCTTGATTAATTTCTTCGACTATAAGGACACACAACTGTCAGTCAGCTGGTATATATTCTCATTTTACTTGTACCATATAATAGAATAAATCTTACTGCAACTTCTGGCAAATCTAGGAATACCAAGCAATTTATGTCAATGTCTGTATTCTGAGCAATATGTTTCCCATTGGGAATGAATACAGTGTTAAATATACAGGGTGATTCAGTCATAATGTCATTAATTTTAAGGGAAGTTAGAGAAAAATGATATTAATACGTATACGCAATTAAAAAAAAAATAAAAACATATTTGTAATGAAAAAAATATGTTCAAATCACTATTTAAACCTCTTTTTTATTTACAGTTCCTAGTCAACTCGGTGTTGGCCTGCTTTAACGCTCGAACACTATAATGATTTCATTAGAAGGTTGATTTGCTTATTTTTTAAAGGGTCGAGTATTTTTTTTATTTTCTGTCCTTATTAGGTCTTCCAAATACATAATTAAAATTTATGATATTATGACTGAATCACTTAGTAGAAATTGTGTTAATTTGTATGTCACAAATTTTCTATGAGATCAAATATATGAACATCACATAATTTTATTATCTCAATTGAAACAAACTGTGTGTTATATTCAACTATGTAATATATACAGAATGTTCAGATAACTTCGCCATTTTGTGTTTTATAAAATAAAGGCATTTATTATTATTTTTATTAATATAGCATCAATAAATCAAGACCTGAAAATCTAACCAGTCGATTTCAGTGTAATATTCAAGGCAATCGTTTTGATTGATATCGAAATTTTATAGCCCTTATAATCGGTAGATTAAGTCTGATATGAGCTTTTCGTATTTATTGTACGCTACTGTACTAATCTTCCCCTATTCAACTTTTTCATAAGCTTACGTTGACAGGTTTAGAAAATTATCTGTTTTTTACGTTAAAATATTGATCCTTTCACTTTCGAAATACGAACGAACTAATTTAACCTAGCCTCTGTAGATATTAACTTTTTATGGTTAAGCTTGATATATAATAAATAATAGGAAATGGGGATACTTTAATTTACTATCTTAATTTTTAATTACTTTTTCAACATATCTTATAACGTATCCGTATCCTTTTTAGGTTATATTTAATATCACTTAATCCATAGAGTAGATAAAAATTGATTTATGGTAGGAAAAGTTGAAGATGCTGTAACATTATTAACAAATCGTTTTCATCTATGCAAAATAAGGTCAATCTATTTACACTAATATATTAATAAATGCCCTGCTTGAAACTAGCTCATGTTATTTATTAAAAGCGACCTATATAACATGGGTATGGATCATTTCATATCCCCTTAAACTTGAATCTGTTTTCCAGTTTCGTTTTCCAAAAACACTTGGATTGGCAGCTGACCTTTCAGAAATGAGACTGTAAACTTCACAGTCTGAGAATGTACATACCTACTACGTATGACGTTTCTATAACATTCACCTCATGTCCTCATGTAGTCTTTTTAATTAGCTTTTCTGGAAATGGAGACTCAGTAGGCCGTGCCAACCATAATAGTCGGAAATTTATTTATGTCCAATGGCCTCTTCTTAATTACAATGAAACAGATTTTACCCATCTCGAGACGACACCATTCAAATTTTCATTGCATCGTACTAAATATATCGGCATATTCTTTCATTACATCAATAGTTAGACGCATCCATTTGACATCCATATGACATATTGGGCAGATAGTATCAGTAATATATAAGTAACGTCATCTAACGACGATTTTGGAAATCAACTGGAAAGAGTCCTACATCCTGCATTATTAAAATATACAGGAAATGTTATCAAATCAACTGTAGGTATAGATCAGTCTCCCCCTCTTATTCTAGATGTGAAGATAATTATCTACCGACAAAGTTGTCAGTTTGGTTTCCGATTTCGGTTAAATCTAAGTGCGACATGTGTCTTATTAATTAGACCACTAGACAGAGTTGTCAGTTATCAGAAAAAATGAGGACACCGTGTGAAAGAGACTTCTGATCCTGATATCCAATAATTACTCGATGTGAGCAATAGGCCTAATAAGATAAGATAATAAATACTCTTTGATAAATTGCGAAATTGATTTCAGTTTCATAATGTTCTGTTATCGGTATGCTGAATATGTGATTGCATTTTCATGATCTTATTAAATCCATATACAAACTGTGCCGCTCCATCTGACTTAGAAAATCTTAAGAAAATCAAACCCTTTCTTCGCCTCAAGAAGCGGCAAAGTCACTATCAAATATATTTCAAATTCTTATTCTTCTTGCCAAAAAAGTATTTTTAACTCTGGCATAGATACTCCGTGATAGTTTAAAGATTTTAGCTTCACCTCAATATCAAATATTAAGTACATTGTTCTGCTTTGATGTCTAAGTTACACATTTTTCTTTTAAATCTTACATTAGGGTCAATGAACCAATGGATTCCAATGTAATTAAGATCATTATTAAAACTTTGATTTTGAAATTCGTCAAGAACGTTACAACTTGTTGTTGTATAACTAGCTACAACTGAAAGAAGCTTCAAAGGATTAGCGAAAAATTCGAGGTTGGAATTGGAGGTAGTTAGTAGAATGTAACTCTCAAAGTTATATATTTAGAGGAAGTGTTTTATGTAGGTCCTTGAACTGCCGCCAATTTTTATTTATTATTGAGGACATGCAGGTTGCAAAATAAATCAACATTTATATATTACACTTTAGTCATAATTAATTTGATTCGCTTTTTAGCTACGCCAATAAATTTGTAGTAAAATATCGAGAGTTACATAAAATAATTGTTGGCAAAATTTGTGGCAATATGGTTGAGTATAACACGTTTTATATTACCAATTTGAGTGTGAACTAAAGTGTAAGAAGCAGATTGTCAAGAATGTCGTAATTAAATAGATTAATAGTACTTGGATGGAGTCCAAAACGAGTTTCAATTCCTTTACCGGAGTTTTATTGCTTTATTTGCGTGGCTTCGACTATTTAAAGTACGATTTTCCTGTTCGAACTATTGTTGTACCTTACCCGACGCTCTTGTCAAACTAGCATGTAAAACGGATGTTTCGGGTTCGACTCCTTCCACCGCAATCGAGGCAGCTGATCAGCTGAGTGAAGAATTGTAAAGCGTGGTATCGTATAATTACTACTAACAAGTTCGTTGTTTTATAGAAATAAAATATGACCCGTTAGAGCGGTGTAACTGAAAGTAATATATTCAAATGAGATATTGGGGCACATCTTGCTCCTATTTTTATCTTCCATGATGGATTACGAGCGGGAATGAGGTCTAATTAAGATAAAACAAGCATCGATTGGGGGAAATAATACCTGTGTCCACCAATTGATGTAAAATATCGATAGAAAAGTTATTTATGTCGGTACAACAAATGTATTATATAGTTGGTTGGCGTTCGAGATATCTTGTTGATAACGCACCTGTAAATATTCTTAATTTATAATTGGTCCATTAAAAAACATTTCGTCATGTTTGTCTCCTGATAATGAAAACATTACCGTATTTTGAATTATGTTTACTAGTATGTTAGATAAGTACAGAACATATTTAGTATCTAATTATACAACTGGTGGTGGTAGTAGCTAAACGATTGAGACACAGAAATATGGTAAGTACTATCGGTATTTATACAGTTGTAGTTATTGGTCCATGCCGACTATATGGAACTATAATGGGTGCAAAATAATTTGGACTTAGACAATTTGACTTTGAACAATCAATTTATATATGTTTCTTTCAACTAAATTATTTACTTTAGTTAAAACTGTTAGCTCTTACATGTATACTACATATACAGAGTGATTCATTAAGAATGGACAATCTCTGAACTGGAGATACTACACACCAACATATGACGATTGAGCCAAATATGCCTTATCCGAATGTTGCTGGTTTAAAAAATACAGGGTGTTCAATGCTAGAATTTTATTTTGAAATATCTCAATAACTTTGAAACCTGTATTAAAAACAAATTGGCACAATGTTATGTTTTTTGGCACAGTAAATAAGAATTTTTAATTAATTTTGACGTCACTAGTAGAGGGCGCCACTTATGGCACAGCATGTTTCTTTTAAATGACAGAACTTTTTTGGAGTTTAGTGTATCCATCTGTCTATTGAAACAATCGATTCTCCTACCTGTTGTATCTAAAAAAGGTATACCTTGTTGAAGTTGTTAGGAGTAACAGTTTTCGAAATAATCCTATTTGAAATATTCAGTGCACCGATTGAAAACTGTTATCGTTTCAGGTAAAGTGCCTTTTCTACTTAAAATACAGCAAAATTTTACTTGAAAAAGTTGTTCAGAACGGTAAATTATGGGGACGTGCATGGGGAATTTCACGAAGATCGGCCTGCTTTGATAAAATATTTGTGCTTTGTTGAAAAATGGTTTCAAAATCAAACCTCGCCGATCTTCTTGAAATTTTGCACGTCCCCATAACTTACCATTCTGAACAACTTTTTCAAGTAAAATTTTGCTGTATTTTCAGTAGAAAAGACGCTTTACCTGAAACGATAACAGTTTTCAATCGGTGCACTGAATATTTCAAATAGGATTACTTCGAAAACTGTTACTCCTAACGACTTCAACAAGGTATACCTTTTTTAGACACAACAGATAGGAGAATCGATTGTTTCAATAGACAGATGGACACACTAAACAGCAAAAAAGTTCTGCCATTTAAAAGAAACATGCTGTGCCATAAGTGGCGCCCTCTACTAGTGACGTCAAAATTAGTTACAAATTCTTATTTGCCGTGTCAAAAAACTTAATTGTGCCATTTTTTTAAATACTCCGACAGGTTTCAAAGTTATTGAGATATTTCAAAATAAAGTTCTAGCATTGACATTGTATTTTTTAAACCAGCAACATTCGGATAAGGCATATTTGACTCAATCGCCATATTTTGGTGTGTAGTATCTCCAGTTCAGAGATTGCCCATTCTTAATGAATCACCCTGTACAGCGTTTTGAAGAATTATACTCGGGGTTCTATAACTGCAGCAAATATAATTAAACTCTTCAGAAAATCGTCTTTCTTCTAACTCTGGACTTTCTAGATTCAGGACCAAGTTAGTATATCAAAATAACCCTAAAAAGTGTTTGTCAGCAAAAAAAGCTTAACTTTGGTTGATAAATTACATTTTATTGGTGCAACATCTATTTCAAAACAAGTGATATTTGACAGTACCAGTGGTGTAACAGATTTTGTTGGAAATGTAAAGTATTAAAATACTAACATTTTATAATAAGTTGTGGAATCCCTATATAGTCATTTTTAAACAAATTGCGTAAAGATTAGGTACTTGGAATTGTGAAAGAATTGAAAGAAATAATAAAATTTAATAAGCAATTTTATGTGCAAGCAACAAAAAGTAATTTTTAATAAATGTAGTCCGAAAATAAATAATTACATTTTACTCGTAAGCTTAATTCAAAAATTGAAAGTTATAGGAAATTGAATTAGGATCTGATTCCAAAATATAATGAAATTTTAATTTATGTAAATACGTCATACTCTTACAAAGTTGAAATGGCTGCAAACGCATAAAGTACAAATTGGTCAAGTAGAAGGTAATAAAATACATGCGATCAAATGTTGGTATATTTGTCTTAATGCAAATATATTAGTTACATGTCAACAAAACCTATGTCTTGCAACAAAAAAGTTCATTACATTACATTATCAAGAAAAAAAGAACTACAGATATTAACCAAAGATAACTGCACATCATCATATTTTAATATCACAAATATTGTTGATGCCTAAATAAAATTGTTTAAAAAATAATGAAATTGAAAATATATATTTTTTTTTTGTAAATGTGCATTTAACATTTTTCTAATCACATATTCGTATTATACTTATTTTTCTTTATCTTCCCCTAAAATTAATGATTGAGTCACTCTGTATTATATAAGCACTGGTATTATTTAAAAATCCATATAGATACGGGATTTGAAACAGTGAAAATTGTTTTTAACGGTACCATGACAAACATTAGCAAGTTTATAATATTCGTTCCTAAGAAAAAACAAATATAATAATTTATAACCCTTCAAAATTAAAAAATTCTTGTATGCAAATCATAACGAAGCAAATAATATTTTACATTTGAGTCAGTACTAAAAACAACCAGTTTTATATATCAAATAGTCCCAGCAACAAGTCTGATCCATAATTATTACTTCTATATGCATATCATTACAACGTTTAAATATGTTAATCCAATAACGATTGCTCTTAAATAAAATTATAATTATTATATTTAACACTTATTTCCAATAACCGCAAATTGCAAAGTACGACTTGCTGTTTTTTATAGGAATAGCCAATTAGCGGTAGTCGTACGTAGATGTCTAGATATTTACTTAGAAGAGAAATATCTACGAAATAAAGGTGTTATTAATAGTATTTTTATATCCAAGGTCGATATAATAAATCAAACAGTGTTATAGAAGGAAAGGTAACGAACCTCAAATTAAAATACTCTTTCCTAAATTGAATTGATATTTTATGTGCTAAAACAAGAAGGAAACAACCTGTTTTATTTCTCTAATAATTTTGTTCGAAATTGAGCGAATATTACATTACTTAATTCAAGCAGATTTATGAGACACAACTATAACTCAGAATTAAAGTTGTTATAGCTTCTGGAATAACAGGAAGTACCTAAATCTAAGCATAACGTATAACGCAAACTAAGTCAACAAATATTACGTGGATATATAAATCGAGAGAAAATTATATTGCTTTATAGTCACACTCCAAACCACCACACGCTCTGAACAACAGTGTTAACACTGTAAAAGCCAAAGAAGTAAACATACATCTTCTGTGAATCGTGATTATAAGTAAACAATTACATTGTAGTTAAAGCAAATTTCAACTGTACGAACAAGACAACAAATTGAGCACACACATTGTATCTTTTATTTGTACTACTTGCAAAATCGATTTAGATCTATTTATACTCGTAAATACATGAAAAAGGATCATAAGCACAAACAATTAAGAATAACTAATACACTACATAAGATTCTAAGAGCTTCTGTAGATTAGATATAGATTTTATTTTGTCTTACTTATTAAATTATTTTGTCCACGATTTTGAAATTTATTCGAAATTGTAAATACTTAATTTAGCGATAAGTGCAGTTTATAATAAAAAAGCATTATGTAAATCTCTAGGTAAAAGCGCATGATATCTCGTGATCTTAAATATCAGCTATTAAAGAGATCATATAGCATATTAGGGTTCTATATAAATATTTAAATTGCTTGTTAATGTTAGGGGCGTTTTATCTTGCATACTAAAGCAAGACCAACATCGTTGAATCTAAATTTGAAAAGCTGCTCTATTATGTTTATTCATAATTACCATAAAAGATTCGGTGCGTTTGCTAACAACCTGATAAACGTTGTTTTGTGTTTACATTTCACCGGGACAGCCAAAAAGTTTTTATGGTAATTTATAATTCTCGTCCAGATTGGATTCGCCCCTCAAAATTCCTGACGAATGTCAACACATAATTAGGTGGTACAGTTTTATACCCATTTTTATAACCCTCCTAAAAATCTTAATTTAGTCAAATCTCAGTCCCAATAAAAAAACTATTTTACTAAACTTTCGCATCGAATCTTTTCAAAAACACAAATGTGCAAATCTTTCAAATGAATCACTTTTTAAAGGACATTGTAATAATAAAAAAAACACAATTATATTGAACTTTCGGATGATCTTTCTGGATAACATTTTTGCATAACCCATTTAAAAATAGTCAAGGGTTATGCTAAAGTTTCAGTCTCAAAAATAAATAACTTTCCAATAATGAATTTTACTGGTATTTCGAATACATGCATTCGAATCAATTTTTATCCAAAAACACAATTTTACTGAACCTTCGAATTATTCCTTTTCAAAATTTTAATATCACTGAACTTGAATAAAAGTTTTCAAATATACAGTTTTCAAACCTTTTCAAAAAACATACTTACGGAACTTTACTGAACCTTTCAATGAAATCTCAGCTAAATTTTGCTGAACATTTGCTTTTGGCTTTTTCAAACACAAAAGATAACCCAATTTTACCCAACTTTCGAATCGAGCTTTTTCAAAAATCTTTTTTACCGACCTTTCGAATGAAATTATTTAAATTTTCCTAAACGTTCCAACCAAACTTTTCCACGAATTCAATTTTACAGAACTTTCGAATTACTTTTTCTAATATGCAACAAATTTTACTGAACTTTCGCTTTACGCCTTTTCAAAGACAAAAGAAATCAATTTTTGCTCAACTTTCGAATCAGGCCTTTTCAAAAACCAATTTTACTGACCCTTCGAATGAAATCATTTCAAGGAAACACAATTTTCCTAAACGTTCCAACCAAACTTTTCCACGAATTCAATTTTACAGAACTTTCGAATTACTTTTTCTAATATGCAACAAATTTTACTGAACTTTCGCTTTACGCCTTTTCAAACACAAAAGAAAACAATTTTACTCAACTTTCGAATCAATCAAGTATTTCAAAACCTAATTTTACCACAGAAAATATCTTCAAATAAATGGTTTGAGTGAATTTTTGGAATAAATTTCGAAAAAACCGTTTTCACCAAACCTTCGAATTGAAAAATATTGCAAGCTATGTTCCATTTCAATTCAATTTTGGTAAACTTCATGTTAAACGTTTCAGAAAAACATAATTTTATTGAACTTTGCATTGAAATCTTTTCAAAGCAAACAGAACTTCATTATATTTCGTGATTACTGAGATGAGCAACATAAAGTAAATCAGTTTTTGAAACTATTTATAGCAAACTATTCAGTCATAAATTAACCGTCAATTTTATCGCATTATTAATCTGTATGTATGCTCAGGGATAAATGAATGTATTTGTTTATTTTCAGAAGCTGTCGATTGATGTATTTATCACAGTGCAATCACATTACAGACTGGAGATGAAACATTGAAATAATATCCGAAGAAAGATTGACTGCAGACAAATTTCTTCTCTTAAAGTTATTTATTTCGCGAGTTAATAATTCGGGAAGATCTCGATAATTACTAGAAAATTCTGTAGGTTGTTAAAGAAAACTGAATATACATGTACTAATTATACGCTTGCTCCAACATATTGGTGGCAGTCATAGGGATACTGAAGCGTTAAAACTACCAAAAACGGGTATAAATTTAAAAGTAATAGTACCTGGTAACGATACTAGTTAACATTTGAAGAGAAATGTGTTAGCCTTTCAACACCAATGGAAAAAATAATAAATTATTGGGACAAAATTACTGAATTTTAGACTTCTAAATGAAAAGGTCTTGGTGAAAGTTAAGATATCGATACTGATTGGAACTTTTACTTGGTTATTAACCAAGAAAATTTCCAATTAAAGGGTTACCTAAGCAATAATAATAAGGATAAGTTTAATTAACTTAAAAATACGACCTTCTTTCTCGTTATTTTGTTCTATAAGAAATAAACACATAATTAACAGTATCTAAATTAAGCTAGATACATAGTTCCGCGTAAATTTTAAGGTTATGTGATAAACACTATTTATTGAAGTTTGTTACACTATTAAATCAATCAGTATTACTATGCTTTGGAAATAAACAGCAATTTAATTGCATAAATATATTGATTAAAATGCGGTCGCCATTGATGTTAAACTTGTGATAATCTCCTCAAAAAACGAGTAAGCTTATCAAAGTTAACAGCAAGAATAAAGTCATTCATTTATGATGTAATTAACATTTTTTCGTATAAAATCCCTAACCTACTTCATTTCTTAGTAAATAATTCGCTTATCTTAAATATTATTTTACAAAATATTTTACGTTGAGATAAGACACTCCGCAATGATAGCTACACGGGTACAAGAAAACGCTATAGTGTAAATGTCACTGACCTTGTCATCAATTCTGTCAGAAAAAGCACGTGTATCCTATGCTATTTCTGTTAAATATGTGAGAAAGTGGTAAACATACGTTTGATTTCAAGAAATAATAAATTTACTGAATAGGCAAGTCTTCGGTGATAATATCAATAATACTAACAGTTAATGTTACATCTATTATTATTTCTTTCTTATGATGATGTAGACTACTGCATGGTAATGGATGGCAATAATTAAATAAAGCCTCTTAAAACTGATAATCTTTTGACGGGTGACTTGAAGTACCTTCTTTTCTAAAGCAAACGGAAGGCTATAAATCTTACAAATTATAGAATTTATAGTTAATAAAGATAGTAAATACACATAATGAGATAATATAATCTGGAGATATCTTAACTCACATCTTCAGAGGAATAATTCAAAATTTTCGTGGAGACAAATCCGATTAAAATGACTTTAAACACTAATATAAAACTGAAGAAGATGTTATCACCTGTTGCTTACCGCCACATGTGGGACTCTTGGAAGTTATTCAAATTCTTCTGTAAATTTGATCCAAAAATAAAAATTCTTCCGTTCACTCGAGTAATTTATGACTTTTTTCATGACATTGAAATCTTGTAAGAAACAGAAACAATTTGTAGCAATATACAGGGCATCTTAAGTAGGTTTTTTTAACACTACATAAACTTAAAAAATGCAAGCAAGTTCTTCAAGTAACATATTTTCAAAATTCCAAAAACAACCAAAATAGGCACGTGTAAAGGTATTAATAGAAAATTGTAACGTTACGTGACTATGTAAGTGTATGTTATAACAATATTTACAGCTATAGTTGCATTTAAGAAAATATGTATTTTAACTTCTGAAGATTTCTGTACCTAAAAATGTATTGGTTAGACCGCTTTCTATCGTTATATATTCGTTTCGGCTCCTTTGAATATTCGCAGGTGGCATGAGATAACATTTCTGTTACTAAACTCTATATGAATCAATTCTTAAATGTCTACAATTCTTTGTATTTGCAGAAAACACTATTTCAAGAATACGGCGCCCTTAATTATAGTTAACTCAGTATTTAATGTTAAAGCCTCACCTTTTTCAATATTTATGTAATTACAAATATTATAGAATGTTATCGTAAGTTTATTGTGAAGTACTGTGGATTTTTTCTAATGAGTATAGACCAAACTCAGGTGTTCCTCAAGGATCTAATTTTGGGCCTCTCCGATTTTTATTTTTTATAAATGACTTGACAATACTCAAATTATTTAATGTTTGCAAATGACCTGAAATTTTACAAGCGTATCGAATGTTCCAATGAATGTATATCTCTCCAAAGTGATATCAATTCGGCATTTGAATGGAGGTATGTCACAGTTTATAGAGTTCGTCGAGTGAAAGTTCCAGAGGATACGACTAAATGCGCAATGGCCAATGAACACCAATGAAATTCATTTATACACGACGAAGTGGGAGAGAATCTGTCTATTGACAAATCAGCGTGCCTCTTGAGCGCGCGAATGTACTCGGCTAAATGTGAAGTCGCCTTTTGGTCGCAGTGGCGTAGCTACCATACCGCCAAAACCCGCGACCGCGGGTGGCCCTGATGTCAAAAAGGCTCAAAATATATCAAACAACTTCGAGGCGAACTGGCATTGGTCATTGCCACTATTAGCCTGATTAGAAAAACATATACGCGTATAAATTAGTAATAATAATTAACCCGCCTCTATTCAAATATTACTTTGCCACGTAGTCAAGCGTCGGCGCTTTATGTAATCGAACCCGTGTATTGTATTCATGTTTTGCCACTCTTCCAAATTTCTAATTGAATGTTTGCAAGAAAACGAGGGTCTTCAGCATCATGACGTAAAAACCAGCGGCAAAAAACCAAACGTGCTTGATGATCATTTATTGGATTTAAGGCCTGTACTCGTTGCACATGGTATGGATAAAGCAGTTGCTCGTGAAGGATTCTCCAAACAAGAGGACCACTAATTCCTACCTCGGCTGATATTCTCCGCACACTCGTACCTGGATTCTGCTCTACCAGTGCTAGAATTTCTTCTTCTGCTCTAGGAGTGGATACCGACTTTGGTCTTCCGGATAAATGGCACTGTTTGCTCAAGGAACCGGTATCACGCAATTTTTGGTGAATTCTTCCAAAGATGCGTTGTGAAGGAATCTGGCGATTTGGATAAGCTTCAACATAAAGACGTCTCGCTTCGGTGGCGTTCCCATTAGCACGACCATACATGAAATGCATGTCTGTTAATTCTGCGTTAGAGTAACCAGCCATAGCGAAAGAAAACTTGTGCACTGAGAACAACTGTCAAATACGTACTGTTTATTTCACTCATTAGCCACACCTAAATTTGAATATGCTTCGCTGCTATGGCATTCACAACCTGAGATATATATAGTACACATAGAAGAAGTGCAGAAAAATGTTCTAAGATTTCTTTATTTTAAAAGTATTCATTTATACATAACATATTATGGAATCGACGTGTTATTGTAATGCTCCTGTTTGGATACAAATTACTAAACTTTCTTTCTGATGATTCTTATTTGTTATCCCTGTTATGTTTTAATATCCATCCGAGAAATACTAGAATGCATGAACTTTTCTATATACCATTCATAAGACATCCCAGTTTCCACTTCTATAAAATTGAAAACAAGACAAACAGTAACAAAACAATTGTAAACACTAAACAATTTTTTTGACATTTTTACAGAGCTGATGATTTGTGGACTTACTATTTCCTGATACAATGAATTTATAATAATTTTATCTCCATATTTCCGTTGGTTTTGAGATTTCGAAAAAACGCCACCAGAAAAATATGCTTCATTTTCTGAGGTCAATTAAAACCAAACCCATAATTTAAATTCACCCTGTACTTTTTCGTTATGTATGTAATGAGAGTCGGTGTTACTAGAACTATTATCACAAATGAGTGTAAAACTGTTACAGTGTTGTTTTAACAAACAACACCGTAGTAGAAACAAACAAACGGTAGTAAAATTGTTTAAGTAGGTACTTTAAAAATTTCATTGAAATTTTCACGATATAAAATTAGTATCCGAATACGTTTAATAGAGAACAGTTATTCTCTCTAGTAGGTAAACCTATTTACCTGATGTTTACTCTTCGTTAAGGAAGTAAATGTGGGATATGATAACCATTATTTTTGTGCCAAAGCCGTTAGTAAACAATTTAAAACAATTAATTATACGTTGCATAGCATTTTATCGTCATTTAATGTATGTTTAAATTAAATATCTCGTTGTTATCTTTATTACAAAAATTAAAAAGTGCAATGACTTTTTGTTATATATTTAGAAGCATCTGATGGTTAATAGAACCAAACAATTATAATTCAAACCAATTATTTTTTCATGCTGACCAATTTAGACAAGTGTTTAAAATGTATTTATCAAATGCTTCAATATGAAAAGTAATAAATTTTGAGTTATATATTTCTGGACATCCTACGAAAATAGTACAACTGAGTCATAAATTGCCAATGTTCTAAAACATCTATCGTGTACTGATAAGGATTTACAAAAACGAAACTGAGGTCTGTAGATAAAAATAACTGAAAAAAAAAACATCGAAACATCAATCAGTGAGTGACTAGGGGGTCTTTATATTGATAAATTATCGTAAGAAAAATGTTAAATTTGGAGCGTTATAACTCGTATTCATGTTGGTGCCGCATCTTCGTATAAATATTTCTGGAACAAGTATAACACATTAAATCATTTTCAGTGGTGCTGATCCGTGAAAGATATTTTATTAAATTACCGCAGATTGCTTTAATGATGCTTAATTAAATTAAAGTTTACATTAATCAAACTGTAACTGATATATCGCGTAGAAATAAAAGCTGATAAATATATAGCTAATAAATCTCTTTCACTTACCCTTTTATTTTTTAAATATATTCTATATAAGGTCAATTCAATGAATTCAATTAATATACAGGGTGTTTTTAAATGAAGTAGCATAAATGAGATTGCAGATTCCTTAGGTGAAAATAAATCGATTTAACCTAACATACCTATATTCCAAGTCGCATAATAAAAAAGATACAGGGTGTCACAGTTAAATTTTATTTGTAAATAACTTCTTAAAAAATCCAAATATAGGTAAGTTAGGTTAAATCGATTTATTTTCACTTAAGAAATCTGTGGTCTCAGTCTACTTCATTTAGAAACACCCTGTATACCTATTTATACGTAATAGTGTATAATTTCGTAAAATATATTTGTTTGCATAGCGTACTTGATACAATTCGCCTTATATCCTTTAATTTATAATACTACAGAGCAAATTGAAAATAAAATTTAATGTTAAACAAATATTTATTATAAATATTTGCGAAGCGTACCGAAACAAATTTACACACCGCGTAAAAATATATGTGTAATATTTGCTTTTTATATAAAAATGTTGGTACTATTTACCATATTGATTATTGGCGTATGACAAATATTAGAGAAAGTACAATTAAAATGGGGCAATGCCACTGCAAGAATTATTTGTAAATTATTACTCTGTTCACGCAAAACTGACGTCAGTTTGTTTTATTTATGTATGTATAGCATGTATATAATCTAGACGACCCTAAATCCGTAAATTTTATTTAATTTTTTCTTTGGTTTCGTACATATAGGTATTAGCGGATACTAATGTACGAAAGAACAAAAACATTTAGCCGTGATGTGGCAACACATGTATAACGTTGCTCGTTTCACCACAAATTTAAGACAGTCAGTATATACAATTTAAGACAGTCAGTATATACAAATTTTAATAAATTTCGATTACTTTGTTTCATTCAATGTTGTGACGGAGGAACTGGTGCAAATTGCACAAAAAGGAAAAATACAGTAAATTTTTCAATAAATTATAAAAATTTCATCAACTATATGTCCTATAGTTACGGAAGCGATATAGTGACGCCGATAATCTATTTATAATATAAAGAAAGTCTTGTACCATATAAAACCAATCGCCGCCTTCTTTTATATGGTATGAGAATGAACTACAAATGAATTCCTCAAAAAAAATTAACACATACGTATTTACTAAACCTGTCAAAATATTTACGCCATTCAAATAGGGTCACTTTTACACAGTGGGTAGTTCATAAATATATCATAACAGAATTGGACGCACGCCAAAAAATGACGTTTTGCGTAATTAATTAATTTAGCATTGTCAGGAAGGTGTTCTTATTATAATTGCAATATGCAGCCTGCTATAAATTTAGTTGTCTAGAGTGGTACAAGCATGTGGAGACAACAAATGGCACAATAAGTTGAAGATGTAATAGAAATTGTGTAACGGGCTGTTACACGTTTTATTACACTAAGAAAACTGTTTAATAAATGAATGCTAACAATGAAATAGTAGTTTAAGGTAATTTATCTTATACAGGGTGAACCTTAAATAAGTACAAATATTTTAACTGCTGGTGTAGTTCATATAGATCAGTCTAGTGAAAGCCATTTTTCAAAATTTCTAATATTTACGGATATCAATTTTTTTTTAAATACCCACATTTTGAGGACTGCTAGCAGATCTCTCATAACCAACCTAATGAACCATATAATTTGTTGCGAGGTTGCCATATCTCCTCTAATATAAATATTAAGTTTCCTTTAACGTTAATAGTAAAGTAATACGGTTAAATTCTATTTTAAAAATACTTGTTTGAAGCATAAGTACAGTAAAGGTGGTGTAGTATGATACGCAGTATTATTAACATAAATTTTAACTGCTTAACTGACCTTACTATAAACGATTGAAAATTAATTTCCGCAAGTTAAATACATACTACCATAAAGTATTTAGGAAGATATTACGTGATATTACTATGTTCAATGTTCAAAAATTATACATAAACGTGCACACAAGCTTATCTGTTTGTTAAAAAATTAACTATTTAATTAGTAATCCACATTTCACAAGGTAAATGTCATTGTACATTGTTAGAAAGAGACACAAGACACAATTGTCTTAAGTTATTTTATGAAGAATAACGAAAAACTATGATTTTCACACAGCATATTAAATTTAATATTCACCACATAACCCCAAATGAGTTAGTATTAACCATTTATTTCGGATCCAGAACCATAAAGTGACTTCGCACTTTAATCAGTGAAACAAATTTTAAAAATAAATGTACACACAATATTAAATAACAAAATAGCAGCTTGACGCTTAATATCAAGAAAAGCAAATACATTTGTGTAACACTGGCAACACTGTGAATCACACGTTCAATCTGCAGTGCTATGACTCATAAATGTATGAAAGTCAGCGGTCCTCAACACGTTTTCTACAGAAAAATTGCAAAATTTATTTAAAATTTCACTTTTTTATTTCTGACTTTTTTGTAAAAAAAACTATTAATTATGTGTTCTACACAGTGAACTATACTGTTGGTTAAAATATTTATACTTATTTAAGGTTCACCCTGTATACATATATGTATACATTACTTAAATTAAGGTTACAGGTAATAAAGTATATTTGTTATAATTATAAAAAAATGTTATAAAAAAATTTTTTGAATATACAGGGGACTGTTATAAACACAATTTTGTAAAAATAAAATCAAAGAGAGTATGTCGAAAATGTTTTAAAAATACACTTCCGTACGCCACTGGAAACTGGTTCACTGTAAAACCTGAAAAGGCGTAGAACCGGCGACCGGACAACAAATTGAAATAAATTCCAAAGGAATGAAATAAATTACATTTTACAACACCTATTTCAAATTCAATTGCTTTGGTTATTAATTATTAATAGAATTAATTTATGGTTGTAATTAGTAAAACAGTTTGACATACCCGAACATTTTGGGTCCGTTTCCCAGTTTCTACAAACTAACACAAATGTTTCTGCTTCTTGTCCATATTGATCTTGTTATTGGCAGCAGCTATGATACGTTTGCATAAATCATCAATCCCTTGGTATTAACGCTTGGACACTCTGTACATGATACGGATATAATTGAGACTCATGTCCTCCATGTCTTCCACGATTCCGTTGCAAATCCAGTGTCACGCCAGCGTTTGCATACACCTGCACTCACTGCACAGTCGTAAAAGTAGCTGCATTTGGAACATGTTTACCGGGAAATCAAGTGCGAGTTGCTATAGACGTCAGCCATTTTTGATATTTGAAAAACTAATTTAAATACTTGCATCACAAAAAAAGTTAATACGATAAGTAATCGGATATATTGGTTTACGATATTGACTGAAATGATATTTGAAATATGACCAAAACTTACGTTTTTTAGTATTAAGTATTAATAGCAGCATGTTTGTATTAAAATATTTTTCTCAGTGTAGCCAACAAAACAGGACGCAGAATCGATTTCATCATGTACTTTATTACACTTAATTCTAAAGATAGTATACTTATTATCTCCTATAATTTTTAAGATAATTTTTTTACTAATATTAATATGCAGCGATTAAAAATTTTTACATAAATTATAGAAATTTTCTTGCATTACCGGAACATTGTATGTTTCTTAGTATATGACAGTCCGTATCAGTCGCTGACGCGCTCACAAGGTCTTAATTTCTTTTATATGCAATATATCCATTCCCTATCCTATATATAATAATTTTTATATAATCGTTAAACAATGTGTACGTGCAAAAATGAATGTACTCCATATGTATAACATTTTTGTTTTTATTAACTACCAGGACGATCTCATGTTTTGTACTGATATATAAGGAGAAATTTAACGTTATAGCACCTTCGTTGACGCTCGAATTGAACTGACGATGAATAATTAGTTTTATAATTAACGGAAACGGTGCAATAAATTTGGTCGAATGCAAAAAAATTGAAAGATGTTTCGATATGCATATTTGGACATGTACTTGTTTATGTTTATTTTAATTAATTACGTAACGAATTCAGGTACTGGAAAATGTAGAATATAAAGTCAAAATGTTGAATGTAAATAGAAATTTAATTATTACACACACCATACGTTTTGTCATAAAATGTATTAATAGTAAATAAACCGTTTGTTGATTAGCAAATGTTCTAAATCATAATACGAGGCGTAGCGCTCAATTTCTTTATTATTATTTGGACGATAAATCGCTTTCAAGAGATCCAAATCGTCGATTAATAAATTTGTATTTAACACCCTATTCGTATCATAAACGCTTGCTTTATGGATATCTTGGCTTTATTTATGATTGCACTCGCAGTTACGGCTATTTAATTTCTCTACATTTACTTTGACCGCCTTTGATTCGCACAATTTGAGAGAAATTATAAGTGTTATACATTTCACTGTTATACGGAGTGTCCAGAAAATAGTTGATTGGTCCTAAAGCTTTTTCAGTTTTTGCATGAAATCAATTAAAACTTAGGTGGCAAGTTTTGGTGACTCGCACTGTATATTAGCCTAACGTAACCTAAACTACTCGTTTAACATACAATTGTGAGTACCCATTGAACATAAACTATATATTTGTGTCATTATTTTTAGTTACTTTTGATCATAAACTGCGTCGTTCCCTTATTTTATTTTATCGTGCTAAAATCTTTTACAACGGTTTATTCGTTTCTACAGATTACACCTTACGTTTGCTTTATACTTTATTACCGTGCACAACGTAAATTCCAGTCGAATATTACTTTACTGCAAAGTGTTCTTGGATATTTTTTCTTTCAATTTATTATCGTGTAAATAATCCTGTTTAATATAACAAATGCTTCTGAATCCTTTCAAAACAATATATCGTACCTATAAGGACTAAAGCGTATCTTAATCCTAAGGATCACCTATAAATAATTAAAATGGCTGGCTAAGGTGATAGTTTAATAGTATCTATATTATGGATACAAGGTACTAAAGTGTATATTTTAAGAAAGTTAAAAATACACTCTAGTTGTGAGAAAATATACATTAAGAAACTAAAGCGCACCTTTTAAATAAGTTAAGTTAAGCATTTTAGCTTTGATGTAATAAGTATGCTATTTTTACATCTATACTAATTAGTATTTAGAAATATGAAGATATATATCACGGAACTAAAATGCAGTAAGAAATATCTAAACCACTTTAGTCTTGATTATACGCTTTATGACAGCAACATTGGCAAAACTAATTATTATGTTGACAATTTCATAGTACCAATATTTTACAGAGTGCTAAAGTGTATCTTAAGTAAATTCAGTAATACACTTTAACTTAGGTAGATAGAGGTACGCATTTCTATATTCTGTAAATAAAATTCGTAAAATTAATTAATTGATCTGATGAGTGCTAAAAATATAACAATTTAATAGTACGTACATTAAGTCATTATAGCTCAAACGTAAAACTGTATGTTAAAGGGTTAAAATGTCTCTTAATTACTAGATTGACACTTTAGTCCTGTTCATATTTTTAACTATAATAATTCTGTTAAACAGCTGCAATTACGATGATAACGATACAACGTACTAAAGTGCATTTTTAAGAAAGTAAAGTAAGTCGCTTTAGCTCATATATAAATAAGTACGCTATTTTTACATTCCATAAAAACTATTGTTAATTGAAATTAATAATAGTGATCTGTGAAGGTATATTTGATACTAATAGACTAAAGTGCATAATTTCGAGGATCACCTAAGGGCATTAAAGGGCATTTTAGTCATGAAATATTTACCCTAAAATGATGATGATTTAGTAATATGTATAAGTACAGAGTGCTAAAGTGTTAAGTTAAACAAGACACGTAATTTTTATATTTTACGAGTAAAATAAATCTTATTGATTTAAATTAGATAAAATGATTTGACAGCTGTCAAAATGTGAACATAGGTACCTACTAAAAAACTAAAGTGTAGTTTTTAAACTAAAGTGTAGTTTTTAGGAGAAATTTAGGAAACATTCGCTAAGAGATATAAAAAGCGTTTTATTGCTGTACATACGCTATTTGTTGGAGTGGTTAAATTAATCCCTCGCGGATTAAAATTCAGGCTTTACTCCATAAAGTTAAAAGCTAAAACAGTACTTCTAATCCACGGAGTGTAAAACTCTTTTTTCTAACCCAAAATTAGTCCGCACAAAGAGTAAAACCTCCTGTCGACACTAATAAATTCTTGGAGAGATTATTTTAAGAATATTTGCTACATTTACTAGATAAATATATACACAGAAGACTCGACAGTTAAATGACTCTTATATATTTAAGATTTAATAGTTTAGCACTATCCAAACGTCATGCAAATTACAGAGAGAATAGGGTGGTTGTTTTCGACACCAACGTTCTAAAATAACTTTAATGACTCTTCTAGTAAAGGTGATTTATAACTGTTAGAATCTAACTGCTTTGCCTGGTATATTGACACGTTAGACATTAACCTGCTACTATATATGCAAGTGATATCAAATCCACGTGTTTGGCACTAAATATGAATAGCTTCTAGCCATACATCGCTCGGCGCCACACGGATGATTTGGCTACACTTTAAGTGATTTAACAAGTTAATTTCTTGCGATATAATCGCATGTAACGCATTGGAATCAATTAATTATTTGTTCTTTCAATGACTAGGAATATTAATTCTATAATAGATAGGAAGGAGAATCAATAATACACCAAGAGACGTTTGCTTTTTCAGCTCCTTTTACTTCTGGGTGCATTTGCTCACATTTTAAAGGGTTTTAACAATTACAAAAGTTGAAAATCATCTAAATCTTACCGCTATTAAATCTAGAATAGTCCCACATTTTTGCTTCACTTAATAATTGTATTTTAAAAAATTATATTCCTTTTATTGTGTACGTTGTTGCAAATATATTTATTTTGTTTTGAAAAGTCATTACAGAGGTCAATCGGATATTTTAAAAATAATAAAATCGCTAATTATTAACCTATAAAAATCTTTATATTACCCATGAATGAATCTCAATTTTTTATCTCTTCCTTGTCGGCTTCATAAATGTAATTAAATTAAATTTATGAACAGTAGAAAACGATTAAGCAGCCTTTATTTTCTGCATGATAAAGTGCATCAAACAAATTGACTATTTTTTCTTACCAATAGTCAGTGGCGTAACCACGGGGGGTTTTGGGGGTTGGTTGGGTCATATAGGTAATTTCATACTACAAATCTACAATCATTCTATTCGCCAAGATTTGGCAACGCGGTCAGTGAACTAGATCTCCTACGGCAACCTTACATTACGGTTCACCTGCAACTAAGTTCTAGTTTTATTTTTGTCATTTTTGTAACAGATATTGTTCGTACCTGTTTATTACTTACATGTTTATGATCAGATCGTTTTTTATTTACTTTTAATTGTTTTAATTTATTAAAAATTATTGTTTGAAATACTTAACTTTGTTCACTGAACTCTCCTATGTCAAATTTCTGGCTACGCCACTGCCAATAGTAACAGTAAAAACACGTTTTTACGTGAAAAGAGTTTTTTATTAATTTTAATTATACTTTAGTTTGCAATGGGGAGAAGTTGCATTAATTTTATATTAGTTTGAAATGTATTACAGGGTAATTTTTCATCATTTTCATATTGAAAAGTTAGGTTAGGTTAGAACATGTGTCTGACGGCACATAATAATTAAATATTAACATTAATAAATTGCCATAGAATGTAAACAAAGCCACGTGGCCGCAATATCATTGGTGTGAAGTTACACGCCGTTTAGCGCAGTGTAAATACTGTGTAGGTAATGCCATAATTATTAGTAGTGATGTGGTGAACGGCATTGTTAAACGTAACTTATTCCTTTGTTTACAATATAGATCCGCTGGTGACAAGTACCAGATAGATGGTTTTACTTGAGGTATTTATAAAATTGTACCATCTGATGTCACATTAAACTACTTGTTTTAATTTGAAAAATTTACTAATTTCATTTCTTCATAAACATTTTTTAAAAATGCTTATTTACTACTTCTATTTATTATGTTTTCATAATAAAACAGAAATTTTAATTTAGTGAAGTCAAAGAGCAAAATTTTATAAATGCCTTAAATAAATTCACCTGTTTCTTTCTACAAACGATGTTTATAGTAAAAAAGAATACTTTGATTTTGTAAAATAATATTGTATTTTGTAATTTAGTTATATAGTTAACTTAAGTAATTTTGTAAAGAAATTTGTTCAGTGCTTGCTTAGGCTGTTATTTATATTATGTGTTACTTACTTTTTGTATTTGTTTTTCTGTTTTTAAATATATGTATCATTTATTATATGATACAATAAATGAGAAAAAATGTTAGTTTGTTTTTAATTGATTCTTTACAATAGTGGTTTATAGGCTTTCACGGCCAGTGCTGTAATTTGATACATAGTGATTTTCCGGGTTGTTGTGCCGTGACCTCGGTAACTGGTAGCTGCCAGAAACAGAGTTAAAATGCACATTCCTAGCATTAGCCGGGATTCTTTTACCTACCCTGATTGTTCTCGGGCTAGGCTCTGTGGGGACAGACCCGCTATCGGTGTCTCTGGGCCCGACCATATATTGATTTCGATTCCTATTGTTGGTATTACGACTGCTACGGTCGAAACCGCGAAGGCGTGGCCAAGCTATCATCGGGGTCTGAAGCTCGGCTCGAGAACCGACGCCTTCCTCGTCATACGTCGGCAACCCAGTAGGCGTGGCCACGCTGTTATTAGTCATCGACTGTGTAATGCGGGTGCTGGCACAAGTGAGTTCGGACCTGCGCAGTCAGCCGGTGGGCGGGGCCTCAGGATTCTTTACAACTTTACATTTCAATTTTTTCGATAATAAACTTAACTCTACCTGTATTTCCAATTAAGCTTACGTTGAAATGGTCTTCACAATCAAACAATGTTGCAACGCTTCCTTTTGTTGCACTTCGTCGCTCTAAACCACATTTTTCTTTTCAATTTTTGGCGCGGTGAAATATTTTTTAGGCGCTGTACGCTGTATTCAACATAATGGCATAATGCAATACTTCTTCCATTTGGCCGGTGAGATGCACTTTCTATTTTGCAATTTTATTCAATACCAATAATATCACAAATGACAAATTAACTCCTATAAACGTATGTACTACGTTGTCTGAAATCATGGAAATCGTATACAGATATGAACTAAAGCGCACTGCTGTATTTAGGTACACACGTGCGAACGGCGTCTGACGTCACAGGTCTACGCTGTGGTAGCGGTGGTTTTGTAGGGGCCTGGCCGTTGTATTTTATAGTGTTAATCTAGTTATATTTTTCTTTTTGAAACGTAGGTATATGTAGAAAAACTATTTAGACATTTTTTCATAAAAGTTTTGTTGCTTTTAGTCATATATAAAAGCCCTTTGAATATTGGCACTCGCATTCTAAACACCCTGTATATACTTATACAGTGTTTTGTATTAGCTATGCCGCCTATGCCCTTTTTCTCTCTCGGCCTTCTGCGTAGAAGTAATTCTCAATAAATCCTCGTGTATTTTGTCCCCATGGGGTATCTCAGTTCGTAGTGGTCTAGGTCTAGGCTCATTGTTTTAAAATGAAAGCATTGTTGCGCTTTGTTGCGCGAACGCAATTCGTTAGACAATAGTGTAAGTGCACACCAGAATTGAATTAGAATTTATCGCGTTTGTTAGACTTACTCGCACCACCCATAATAGGTGAAGATACTGCATATTCTATATTCATATCTGCTAGCGACGTTAATCTTTGTAATTTAAGTGTGACGGGTCGCCTACATCGGACAGTTTGCTGGTATATATCAACTTTTATGCGTTCGACTGGCTAAATAATAACCTGCAATAGAGTGGTATCGTAAAGTGGTAAATCAAAATAGTGTTAGAGTGCAGGTTTATTAAAAAATCGTCGATAAAAGTCTGCAGTAGTTTGGTTCCCGCTGTGATACAATTTTACGAAGGCTAATGAACCTCATATTTATGTTTTTATATATGGAAACGTATCTGTAAATATCGCCTAATAAAAAAAAACAACTATTTGGGTACTGCGATAATAACTACTGATTGAATACCAAGCGACTAAAATACACCCGAGGGCTCCAGTGCACTTTAGTTCTATTATAGTAGGCTAAACTAATTAACATACAGCTTGATATAACAATTTAACCTTCTTAATACTGCGATAGATATGTTAAACATCACGCAACTAAAATGCACCTAAATAATGTATTTTAGTCCTGAAATAGTAAGTGAAACTAACTAAAAACAAAACAACCCCCCCGGAGTTAAGCAATGCCACAATAATTGCTAAATAGTAAATTAATATATTAAACAAAAATTAATTTTAGTCCAGTGATACTAAATCAAAAATAAACTATTTAAGCACTGTTGCAATAACTGGTTAAGACTGAATTAAAATATTAAATATTGAGGGATCATCAAACGCACTTTAGTTCGGAGATAAAGTTAAACTAACTAAGAAGACCTTCAACATTGAATTTTAGTACTGCAATTAATATATTAAACACTAACGACTAAAATGCATACTAAAGATTAAACGCATTTTAGTCTTGTCATACTAAACTATTTAAGCATTGCGACAACTGTCGATCACCCAAGCGTCGGCGAGCGTCCCAGGGATCAATTTCACTTTAGTCCTAAGGAAGCTAAACTAGCTAAATACACCGCATAATAAAATTAGACTAATTAAGCACTGCTAAATAAATAAAATGTACTTTACTGTAAGCTAAAATAACAAAAACAAATCGAATATTAGAACTATTTAAACATTGCTGAAAATTAAATTTAAATATATTAAATACATTTTAGTCTTATTTTGAGCTAAAATTAAATGCATATATACATATGTATATGTATGGATTGACTTAAGGTAGAGATATATTATGTATATGAGTAAATTTTCAGTTGTAACTGTAATATATTAAATTAATTTTAGTTATGAACCCGCGAAGTATAAAAAATGATATTATCTTAATAAAAATTAAATTCAAGAGATGAATTTTAGTTAGTTCTACTTTTAAACTAAGTTGTATATGTGTCCTAGTGGGTTTATAAGATATAGAAATTGCAAGACCCTTTATTCCAGTAACTGAATATGCGTTTTTTAAATTTTAGTTGGGTAACTGCGTGATCGACTACAGTTTTACGACACTGAGCGGTGTAAACGGTATTTCAGTAAAAGTACACACTGCCAAATACTACAAAAATAACAATCGGATTTAAAATTATACCAGACATCTGTTATACTTCATTAACTAAATGGGATTATTGAACTTAATGTGTAATACTTGTGGAAACAGCGTTACTTAACAAAATCGAAAAACGATACCCGAAAAAATCAAAACAAATAGTGTAATTCGATATCCTTAAAAATAATTACTTTAAATTGGCGCTAACTGAAAGCTTGATTATATCTCAAACTAAACAGAACGTTCGTCTGCGTGTTTTCAACTTAAGAATTGCGTTTTACTTAAAAAAAGAACTTTCCTTTTGATAAACTCAAACGTTATATTTATTTTCTCCAAAGTCAAATTGAATGTCAAGTTCACCGATTGAGATATAGCCAAGAACTCGTCTGCGAGAAGGATTTTAACAAAAAAAAACATACGGAGTGTTACATAAATGATGTACTTGTAGCGTCGTTTTCGAAACACCCTGTATAAAACCACTTGTGAGTTCCAAATTTTATCTTTGGATCTAAGAGCTGTCTACCAGCTGCCAAGACCACAAAATTGCTGCGACAAATTAAACATATAATCTAAATGTAGTGTCGGTGTGATGCAGAGTAAAAATAAAATTCGAGGCATTTCATATTAAAGACGTAAAACAAGAAAAATTCTGATCAAATCTTAAAAAACCAGGAAACTCGTAAATTTTACCAATTAATGACTTGGGGAGTATATGACGTTAACTTTTATGTTCGGTTTATTAACAGATGTATAAGGTTAAGAAGGTTTAAGACCGATTCACAACTTTTAAGGCTGACGACAATATCTTAAGTGATTTTTAACGAATTGCAAGAAATAATTCTCTCTACCGCCGCAAATATGCTAGGAACGGCGTTAAGCTATTAAAATTTTACATAAATCATGCAGATAGGTTCATCAACAAAGGTTAGCTAAACCATAAAATAAATTAATTAGCCGTAATCATAGAGCAGACCATACTTTTGGCACGTCGGAACTAATAATTATGTTATAACTTAGTCTCAAATTGTGGTAGTTATCATATTCATAACATCTCTATTAAACGTTCTGACACCTGCACTAAAATGCATCTATACTCCCGAACAATCACCTCGCGGGTTTCCAATCCACTTTAGTCTTTTGTGTGTACCATATATCAACACTTCTTCACTTGAAATAACTAAAATTAACGTCAAGAAACTAACCAAGGCTATTAAACGCTTTAGTTCTGTAGTTATACTTTAATTTTTGTAGTCGAACTAAAATCAATTGTATGTACTTTTTTCTTAAGGTCGGATTAAAATAGATTTTGACCACATTGGCCTTAAAATTAATATTAATACATTCTCTTTATTCCATAAATGTATTTTGAGGCGTAGTTTTTAAAGGCATTTTAGTTCCGTGCTAAAATTAATAGTGTATAACAAAGGACTAAGTGTATTTGTGTATCTACACTTTTCAAGGTGTGAAGAACAATTGTCATGGGTTAAAGGGCACTTTCGTCCTTTTATTTCTTATTGTTCGCTGCCTTCAACTAAAATTAACGTCAAAGAACTGATGTATACTTTTTAGTTATGAGGATATAGTTTGAATACCCAAGGTGCATTTTAATCCTGTGATGTATTTTTTGCACAGATAAAATTAATAACAAAGGACTAAAATGCATCTTCTAATGTGAGGCGAATAGCTAAAATTTATACAAATAGCCTTGATAAACGTGAACCTTTATTCTGAAGGTAGAATTAGAACAGTCACCTAAGGTATTAATAGCACTTGTACGCTACACAATCCAAAATAGCTAAAATTAATAATGTATTACACACCAAAGGACTAAAATTTATACAAATAGCCTTGATATACGTCACCTTTTAATCTAGAAGATAGAATTTGAACTAAGGTATTAAAACACTTTAATCCTATGGCATATACCCTATTTTTACACTTCCCAGTTTGAAATAGCTAAAATTAATAAAAAGGGACTAAAATACATATTTTAAAGTGAAAATAAATTATTTTTTTACCATTGCGCTATTCCTGTGAACTTCCACTACTATTTTAACTGACTGTTCTCCATAATTTGGCTTCTAAACGTAGAATATTGTAATTATTTCTCCGATCATGCAGTTTCGAAATTTTCCGGACAGTGTGGCACTCGTTATTTATAAAACTGTAGATATTTTTGATAACAGGTCCATCTCGACGGTATAATAACAGTTGTTTATAAACATGCAGCTGATCATGAGGTTGACTTTTCGTGGTTTGAAATATCATTAATCTTTGTAGGTATCAAGTGTACACATTTCTTCATATTCCATTATTAATTATTAATTCATTACTTAAAATATTACGGCTATCGTTCCGTTAAATTTGGTGCTCATCACGGAAGTATAAAATGTCCAGCTGTATGTGCTGATATAATTTTTGGTGGTGGTGTAATTAATACAATATGTGAAACACATGCATGGGTTATATACATGTTTTACAACATCTAGATATCTCGTTTATAAAAAACGTAAATTACATCATTAATTATTTTATTATTAATTACGACATATCTGAAGATAAAAAAAACGGAAATGCCATTTAATAGCTCTTGAACATTCCTTGCTCATTGTACCAAATTAAGTTACATAATCAAAAGTTTGGGTACGAAACACCAGCATAGAGCTTATTGAAAATTCCTGTGTAACTAAAATTTGTAAAATACGTGCACATCGAACCACAGTTAGCGGCAATAAAGTAGGGTTTTTATTTACATTCAGTTGGAGGAATGCGAATTTTAATCTAACTCGACTATGTCATGTCCATGTATGTCTTCCATGTGTGTCCACAATCGCCAAATACCCGGTGAATAAAGATGAGATATTTTTATGCTGTAACCGTTTCCATACCCGCAATAAATTCTGCAAAAACGAAATGCAATGTTATAAATTGCAAATAGCCCGATAAATGCTGAGAAGAGACGAAACTGAAGCAACCGACTTGCCTTTAGCCAATTCCGAGGTACATTTATATTTCTTCTTTTCCCTTTCGTTTCAAATTTTTTATGGTTATATTTATATAATATATATTCTTTTAACGGGGTTTCTTTCAATTCAGGCTTCACAGTGCTTCGTTATTACGAGTATTTTTTATATTATATAGATAAACAAATATACACCATAAATAAGCTTCAACTGTTTTAGGTAAAACTTGAAAAGGAATGTTTACATTCACTCTCAAGTGTTCAAAGCATAAACCTGTCAAGTACATCTAATTTACTACCTCATCACACAAGCATTTGTTACTCTATATTTAACTATTTGGATTGGTTATTTATCTCTTAGTTAATCGTTATAGATAATTGTTTACTATTATTACTTATTTATAGATCACTTTACATACTCGGTCTTTTCTCTTTGTCATTCTCAAAAGTGAATATTGTAATTTATTTGCATTAAATTGGTCATTACTTTAACAGCTGCAATGAAAACCGACAAAATATATTACGTAGATCATTTATTAATTAATACATGTGATGGCCTATATATAGTATAATTCAGCAAAATTTGGCACTAATGCCATCGAAATCAGCTTTAAAACGGCATAGTCATGGAAAGTGAACTTTTCTCTAGATCCAGGGACTAAAGTGTAAATTTGCAACCTTATATAGGGTTAAAGTTAAAAGGTACATTTTAGTACGTTGGTATAATATAGTTATAATTTTAGTTTTAGCACGTTGTGAGTAAATGATGTTTTAATATTGCATGTGGTGCAATTTTAGCTCCACTTTAGCTCCCTGTATGTATACTATACAGTTTTTTGCAGTTCGTGGAATAATAGTACTCTTTTCTTATTTAGTTACACCTGTGTACGTTCGAACTAAGGTGCTTTAATGCTGTTCAATTGAACTAAAGTGTTTTAAAAATGCATTTTAGTTTTCGAGCTTTGCGTTTATTAATGGTGTTGTTTTAACCCTTAGTTTTAGGATTGTAACGTCCTGCTTGAGCTAAAGTGCTTTAAGGTTTGCATTGAATTTTAGTACTGCAATTAATATATTAAACACTAACGACTAAAATGCATACTAAAGATTAAACGCATTTTAGTCTTGTCATACTAAACTATTTAAGCATTGCGACAACTGTCGATCACCCAAGCGTCGGCGAGCGTCCAAGGGATCAAATTCACTTTAGTCCTAAGTAAGCTAAACTAGCTAAATACACCGCATAATAAAATTAGACTAATTAAGTCCTGCTTGAGCTAAAGTGCTTTAAGGTTACTTAAAAGATACACTTTAGTACGTTGGTATAACATAGTCATAAATTTTAGTTTCAGCACTTTGTGAATAACTGGTGTTGTTTTAATGTTGCATGTAGTGTCTATATAGATGTAAGGAACTAAAGTACTTTATTCGACATTATTTAGAACATCCACTTTAGCTCCTTGTATGTATACTATACAGTTTTTTGCACTTTAGTACGTTGGGATATAGTAATACATTTTAGTTTCAACACTTTGTGAGTAAATGGTGTTGTTTTATTGTTGCATGTGGTGTCTATATAAATATAAGGTGTTTTATTCGACGTTATTTAGAACATATACTTCCACTTTAGCTCTTTGTATGTATACAGTTTTTTGCGGTTCATGGATTGATGGTACTCTTATAATTTAGTTTCACATCTGTACGTTCGAACTAACATGCTTTAATGTTGTTCAACTGAACTAAAGAGTATTACTTAAAAATGCACTTTAGTTTAATGTTATTTAAAAGATACACTTTAGTACGTTGGTATAATATAGTAATACATTTTAGTTTCAGTACTTTGTAAATAACTGGTGTTGTTTTAATGTACATATAAGGAACTAAAGTGCTTCGTTCAATATTATTTAGAACATATACTTCCACTTTAATTCCTTGTAAGTATACTATGTAGTTTGCACTTTGTGGATTAATAGTGCTGTTTTAATACTTAGTTTCACCTGTGTACGTTCGAACTAAAGTGTTTTAATGCGATTTAGCTGAACTAAAGTGTTTTACATAAAAAATGCACTTAATAACATGTTAACAATTCTACCAACCTTAGAAGTTTATTCTAAATACTCCAAATGGCGATATCCAAAAAAGATTTTTTGTGTTCAACATTTTCAGCTATCTTTCGAGGAAGCGAACTATTTAGCAAAGTTATGTTGGTATCACTTAAACAAAATTAGTCGCTTTCACTGAATAATCGAATTCAGTGGTATCTGACATGAGTTTTCACTTATATTCGGCGCGTATTTCATTAGTGTATAATCCTTATCGCTTGAATGGTTGATTACGTTGTCAGAATCAACAAAAATTGAATAGACAAGCAGACTCCTTGACCTATGCTAAGTAAAATCGTCTGCGAATATAGACAAGTTGTTTTTGGGCTACCAAACCAGTCTCTTAAAATAGTTGTAAATCCTTAAATCTGCTTAAAGTCCGTATACGATTCAGGATCTAGAGGACACTCGCGATTAGTACCTCTTAAATAAAAGTTACGTCAGATCGGCAATAATTGTATGAATAAATAATGACGGCGCTTGCCTTTCTAACACTATTGTCACTAAAATCTGCAAAATATGAGCTTTCTCAAATAATAATACAATATTTATCGCACATCATAGAATATCTATATACAGGATGATTCAGTTTCAAATGACCAGACTTTGAGGGTTAGCAGAATTTTTTTTTTAAGTTTTATAAAGGAGATACAGAATGTTGAAGTTCTCAGTTATTTTTAAGTTTGGCTATTATTTACCACCAATTATTATTAAAACTGTTCTAAAATTTGTGGTGTTCAAATTGGCTTAAAATTTCTTTGTTTTATAAAAAGAAACACTTCAACAACACTAAATTCTGATCTATCCAAATAACGGGACATTTTTCTGCACCTCAGCTATGCAACCATCAGCACAACAATATCATATGTCTTGCCAGCTGTAGTAATAACGTATTTTTGTTTATCATGGTGGCAAAATTGTCACACCCTCGGAAGAAATGTATATAAGGCGTACTTAAACAAATGGTAAACATTTTTGAGGTTAGATTTAAATCAACTGTCAAAATTAAAATTTCTAACGCCCGGTATATGTTCGAAAATCAAAAGATTATCGAATTGTATATGTTTTATCAAATCTATGGAATTTTATTTTATCCAACGGCAAAAAAGGAAGAATTAATGACTTTACGCGTCGACGTATATAAATATGTCAAATCTCACATTTACACAAGCAATAGCCAATAAAAAAGTTGTGGCGGAATAAATTAAGAACTTCTATACGATATATAATTAATTAAAGTTTTTTTTCCTATTTTTATTACTAATCCGAACCGATATCTGTAGAACTGTTGTCTTCACCTGAAGAAAATGCCTGACATAGACATGGGTGCCTTGAAAAATATCTTGATTGATTATTTACATTAGCAATAGTCTAGTTAAAAAAAGAAATGGAAAAATGTGAGAATCAGCTTTGGATAAAGCTGAAGATAATAAATTTTTAAGTCGCACTTTTTTAATTTCCGTTTCTTGTATATTTAGAATTTTATAAGCGGTACAAAGGAACGATTTATTTGCTTTTAAACTGATTTTTATAGCACTAATGGCCGTTTAATATGCATAACAAAGAGCCAGTTAATTTTAAATTCTAATTTAGCAAAATCTTGTCACGGTTTATTGAAATCCACCTAAATTCTAATTTATATATAATGAATAGATTCCAAATCACGGCAAAGGTTACCTACCTTTGTTGCACAATTTTATTAGGCTTAACTCCTACATTATTCAATTGTTTGGCCCATTTTTTACGACGGTTTCACGCAATAGTCACTATATAAAAGGAAAACAGTGGATTGCCGTAAAATTTGTTTAAATAAAAGTGATTAAAGTACCACTTATTATGTTTTACGATGCATAAAATAATATAATAGTACTTATTACCATATGAAAGAGAATGTGGTAAACTATTTTTAGAAATCTCTACGAGCGATTGTTTGCAGAATAAAAAAATGAAACGGATCGATATTCTCTAAATTTAAGGTGCTAATTTTAAAATCTACGCTTAGCCTTCAGACAGTAGGTAAATGACCGATAAATGTGATGATAACAAACTTTTTACGTTTTAAAGCATATCCCGTTGCAATCTGGTACTTTTCTCACAAACAAATCCCTTCGTCTATCCAAAAATCTCTGTTGAATCCGTTACTTCAGTCTCGACACAAATAACCCCCTTTATATCTATTTAAGTCGAGAGATCATCATTCCATAAAAAATTAATAGTGACATGTACTTACTTTTTATTATACAGTATGCGCCAAAAGTATGGAATAAATTCAATAAAAACGAAACAATTATTTTTTGGGAAAAATCCTCGAACAGGTCGATTTTTAATTTAAAAAATACATATTTTAGCGTAAAATTCGATTTTCAAATGTCATTTGTTTTCGAGTAATGACGTCATCGATTTTTTACAAAAAATTAAAAACCAGCAAATGTATGACATTTTTGACAAAATTTATTAAATCAAAAAGAAGTAGCAAAGCAAGTTCTCTACTTGACTAATAGTCGGTATAACCTCCACCACGTTCCAATAGCATATTGACACGTCTGTGCATTGAGATAATCAAGCGGTTAACGATCTCCTGCGGAATATTGTTCCATTCCTCTTCTGCCGCCACGTATAACTCATCTGCAGTCTGAGATGGAGGAATATGCCTATGAATGACTCTAGCAACGAAGCTGTTGACGACTTGGTTGTGTCCAAACTCTGTCGATTGTCATCAGTAACCAGCCCAATTCTGGTTTCGTCTGTAAATAAGACCCACCGCCACTGGCGTAGAAGCCGACCCCTATGCTCTCTCTCTCTTACTGGAGACGGGCAGCATGATTCCTTGGACGTAGAATGGGGACCCGTAATGGTCTTTTAACACGTAAATTTGCATTGTGGAGTCGTCTTCGAATAGTAGGTGTCGATATAACACGGAGAAACATACCTTGAATGTGAACCCTGAGAGCTGAAACTGAAGATGTGCGGTGTCTACGGGCATATTGCACCAAATACCAGTCCTCCCTTTCATTAGATACTCGAGGACGTCCACTATGTGGTCTGTTTTCCACTGTATCAAATTCTTCATATCTGTGTACTATTCGTACAGCAGATGATCTAGAAATGTCCAACATGTTCGATGTCTGATGAGTAGAATGTCCTGCATCATGTAAAGCAGTCATTCTTGCTCGGGTAAACGCAGAAATTTCATGTCCTGGCATTATAATGTACAAAAATTCAAAGAAACACTTGGCTGGATACACTGCCAAATTTACCAGGTTTGTAAAAACGTTGGTAATAACGTAAAGGTTAATGGTTTGCAATTTTGTTCCCTAAGTACATGTAACTGTTTACTACATTAAGAAAAACCATTAGGTTTAATCGAATCACTTTATATACAGGGGTCCAAGACTTTTGTCGTTGTGTGTATATTATTCATAGTATTCGCACGCTATATCTCTATATAGTCAGGTAATAGATATAAATTCATTTTAGTTCCTTTACTTCTGAAAATAGTTATTGCTAATGTGTCAAAATTAATTTTAGTTCAATTTAAACATTAAAAAATAAATTATAAAGACGTGTCCAGTCCACTTTCTCCATTACTTTATTTTCAACTACTTAAGAAATATTGTTAATATCTGTATCAGCCTTTTATATATTTTCCATTTAAAAAATGTTACAAGCATTCTTTGCATTGATTTTAGATTGCACGTTGGAAAATAATTCTCGAATTGTTAGGAGAACACATTCTTCAACTATAAATCTGTCACTTTTAAATTATTAGTAATACCGTGTCAAAAGATTACCGATCACATAAATAGTGGATTCTGCTGTCCTTACCTATCAAATTCCACAGTGTTTCGAATATGATTCTGGAACACTTTTCTAAAGCTAATGTGTTTTATTTTATTAACTTCTTCCGTTTGTTGTTTGGAAAAGGGTATATATCGAAAAACAGTCTGGGAATTTCGGTTAATCCAACTATTTGTGCTCTGAATTCAAAATATTGTGCAGTTTTTAATCCGATTTAGGTAGAATTTTAATTAGGATTATATACTAAAGAAGCCGACTGTAAATACGAACAATAACATTGAAGTCTAAATATTATACGGTGCAAATAAACCATTTAAAGACGTCAACAGCTTAAAAGTGTTCAGTAAAGGGCATGAAATCTACCAGTGGAACAATATTGTACTTTGGCACAATTTTGTGGCACAACAGGAAGTTTATATCTGCAATGAGAATTTATATTTGACATTTGAACTTCGGTTTTAGTTCAAACCCGATTTGATTAATTTATTTCATTATATCTTCATGCATTAAGTTATTATTATTCCATAACAAATTGTTTCATTTTTTTTCTCAAAGAAAAAAACGCAGATGATGATGCATCTAAATCAACAATTTATTACTCTGAGCATTTCTAGCTGACATTTCTGTACATATACCGAGAAAAGAGTTGAATTTTATTTAAACAATGTGTATGAATACTGAAGGAGAAATATATTGAAATAAATTAATCATTTATTTATTATAACAATGTAAACGGTTGCAAGTACTTTACACTGACAGAAATATGTTTTAGCCATTAGTAATAATTGAGTATCTCCAGCAAAACATCTACATTATACAGGATCTTCGAAATATGAGCACCATATAAATTATATTTGACTTAACAATTTTTTTCTATTTGTACAAACATTTACAAATAGAAATATCTAAACATAAGTACTTACTGTGAATGGTTCTTTAGAGTTGTTTTCACAACACAGAATGTGCAATAGTTACAAGTGTTCAAAATGATTTAAGTTGCTTGCGAGAAGCGTTTACCATATAAACGTCTCGCTATGGTTACTATATAAACTATTTTTGTTTATGTAAACTCGCAAGAATCAAAGAAGCACTAGAGAAAAACGAAATTCACTAGCCACAATACTACTATGACTAATATTATTTTTAAGTTAATAGCAGCAGTTCACATATTGCAATGTTTTCGAAAGTTACAGTTTTAAGGATTTTGTAAGAAATTTCAATTGTTTACTTCATTAATACTGATATAAAAACAAATTACGTTACAGGAGCTTTTACTTAATTTTAATTGTGCCTTATTTTGTAATTTCGTAATACATTTTTGCATTTAATTGCAGCTGTATTTTTATTAAATTTGTAGGAAGACTATTCGTTTTATATATTTTTTTCATAAGTTTTTCTCAATTAAATGAGAATTTATTAATAATTGATAACCCCAAACTGTTTCTTAGTTAGTAAACAAGAAAAATATAAAACAGTGGATCAAAAACAATATACCTATATAGCAAAATTATTTCATTAAAATTAAATAAAATGGTTATTTATTTTTATTTTCTGCAAATTTTAGTAAGCTTAACAATTATTCTGATACTAATGTAATGTATATTTTATATAATCTGGCAAAGAAATATTTGTGCTTCCGTGTGAAGTGGGATTATATATTTAGCTATTAAAAGGTCAAGTAACTCTGGATCCCAAAAGGGTTACTATCGTACCCGGCGCGTCCGCCATTATTTGTAAATTCAATTCAGTCCCTTCCGACTTAGGGTCCTGCAAATGTTTCAGTAGCGGCAGTCGTTTCCTCTAGTTTGGCATTATAAATTCATGAGGACGAAACCTCTCATCCTTCGTATGATAAATAATTAAAAAAGTTAATCGAAGCTATTCATCATAAACTGAAGGAGATTAAAAATGGTGGCGGTCACATCTAGTAAATTTTTTTGAAATTCAAAAAAGGCAAAAAGTAATTTTGGTTTATATCGGACCTCGGTCCATTATACGATATGTTAATATGCTAATATGTTCCATTCATATGGTAATGTGTTTACTTTTAATAGAAACAAGTGAATGTTAATTAATATGAGCATTTTATTTATTTTATTTTACGATTAGAATATGTATGGACCACATTAAATAATAATAATTAAATTGTAAAAGCTTTTTCGTTTGTAAAACAGCATCGCATCCTCATTTTACGTGTACCAAGAAAAAAAACATACAATTTTTTGGAACTCAAATTCTATGTGTGAAAACTTTCTAATTTCAAATAGAACACCCTGTACTTTTTTGCTTCAAGTTGTGCAAAATTAAATTCATTTTCCCTGATATAGACTTTGTAACGGTTACATTTATTTTTTGAGATTTATTGTGTTACAATACCAAAATTTATTAACACTTAATAAACTTCTTACTTACTACAAATAAATCTATTAATTTCTTATGGTAATGTGTTTACTTTTAATACAAATAAGTGAATGTTAATTAATTTTAACATATTAAATTTGTTGAAACTCAAATTCTATGAGTGGAAACTTTGTTATCTGGAATAGAATACCCTGTATTTTTAGCTTCAAGCTGTGCAAAATTAAATCCATTTTCCCTGATATAGACTTTGTAACGGTTACATTTATTTTTTGAGATTTATTGTGTTACAATACCAAAATTTATTAACACTTAATAAACTTCTTACTTACTACAAATAAATCTATTAATTTCTTATGGTAATGTGTTTACTTTTAATACAAATAAGTGAATGTTAATTAATTTTAACATATTAAATTTGTTGAAACTCAAATTCTATGAGTGGAAACTTTGTTATCTGGAATAGAATACCCTGTATTTTTAGCTTCAAGCTGTGCAAAATTAAATTCATTTTCCCTGATATAGACTTTATAACGGTTACATTTATTTTTTGAGATTTATTGTGTTACAATACCAAAATTTATTAACACTTAATAAACTTCTTACTTACTACAAATAAATCTATTAATTTCTTATGGTAATGTGTTTACTTTTAATACAAATAAGTGAATGTTAATTAATTTTAACATATTAAATTTGTTGAAACTCAAATTCTATGAGTGGAAACTTTGTTATCTGGAATAGAATACCCTGTATTTTTAGCTTCAAGCTGTGCAAAATTAAATTCATTTTCCCTGATATAGACTTTGTATCGGTTACATTTATTTTTTGAGATTTATTGTGTTACAATACCAAAATTTATTAACACTTAATAAACTTCTTACTTACTACAAATAAATCTATTAATTTCTTATGGTAATGTGTTTACTTTTAATACAAATAAGTGAATGTTAATTAATTTTAACATATTAAATTTGTTGAAACTCAAATTCTATGAGTGGAAACTTTGTTATCTAGAATAGAATACCCTGTATTTTTAGCTTCAAGCTGTGCAAAATTAAATTCATTTTCCCTGATATAGACTTTGTAACGGTTACATTTATTTTTTGAGATTTATTGTGTTACAATACCAAAATTTATTAACACTTAATAAACTTCTTACTTACTACAAATAAATCTATTAATTTCTTATGGTAATGTGTTTAGTTTTAATTCAAATAAGTGAATATTAATTAATTTTAACATATTAAATTTGTTGAAACTCAAATTCTATGAGTGGAAACTTTGTTATCTGAAATAGAACACCCTGTATTTTTAGCTTCAAGCTGTGCAAAATTAAATTCCTTTTCACTGATATAGACTTTGCAGGGATTACATTTTTTTTTGAGATTTTTTGTGTTGCAATACCAAACTTTATTAACACTTAATAAACTTCTTACTTACTACAAATAAATCTATTCATTTCATATGGTAATGTGTTTACTTTTAATAGAAACAAGTGAATGTTAATTAGTATTAGCATTTTATTTATTTTATTTTACCATTAGAATATCTATGGACCACATTAAATAATAATAAGTAAATTGAAAAAGCTCCTTCGTCTGTTAAAGCATCACGTCCTCATTTTATGTGTACTACGAAAATAAAAACATACAGTTTGTTGAAACTCAAATTCTATGAGTGAAAACTTTCTTATTTGAAATAGAACACCCTGTATTTTTTACTTAAAGTTGTCCCAAATTAATTAATTTTCTCTGATAAAGACTTTGTAGAGGTTAAATTTATTTTTTGAAATTTTTTTATGACAATACCAAACTTTATTAGCATTTTATAAGCTTCTTACTTACTACAAATAAATCCATTAATTAACTGAAACCTTTTGTGAGAAAGTGTGTGTTTATATCGATATTCATTTATAAATCACAAAACTTTAATAGGCTAGTGCATTACACTTGAAAGTTATCATTGGTTAAAATAGCACCAATTAGGATGCTGCGGTTGACCGCTAATTTGTGTACAGTGTGATGTTTATTTGTTTAAACAACTGATAAATACCATTGGCTTAAAAATGTGTCAGGGACAGTAAGAATATATTAGCTTTGCCAATTGCCGTTTACTCTACGTATATAATTGAAATGAATGCATCGTGCAGTTTGTAGATAATGAATTAGTTTGACATATGTTCCCAAATCACGAAAACAGTTTACATAAGTGGAAAATGAATGCCAAATGATAAGCGTTCAACTTTCAAACAGATATTAAAATAATAAACATAAGTAAACAAAAATAGATAAACACTAAAGATACACAGGGAAAAATGTTTATAACATTTTATAACATACCATTGCGCATTTTGTAATTCAATATTGTGTGATTATTAGTCTTATCAAGTTATTGTATTTTTAAAGCATGCATAAAAGCATTCCATATTATATTATGTGACTTTACAATTATTATGCTAAATAACATCGTAAATTTCCGGTATTTTAATTTGTATTGATTTATAAATTAGTAGTTTTTACGTTGGAATTATAAAATATACAGGGTGATTCAGAAGTTATTGAAAATTTTTTTTGAATGTACAAGAAACTTACAAATACAATTTTGTAAAAATAAAATCAAAAAGTAAGTAGTTTTGATATAAGTAATCGGATATTTAAAATCTCCTGGCTAGGGACCAAGTGTATTGCAATGTATTTAATTCCTATTAGAAAATGTAAAATATTTGTCTAGTGACTAGTCTAGTGCTTATTAATGACCAGTACATGTTTGTCTACCACACCTTAACACAACTAAAACTCGTTAGAAGTTATATTGTGCTTCTGCGCATGTGCAACAGAAACCACTTGAATAATTCTGTAAAATAGTAATAATACATTTGCGCTGAATGAATTAATAAGTTATGGAAAAATTATATGTATATCTACAGTATGCGCCAAAAGTATGGAATAAATTCAATAAAAACGAAACAATTATTTTTTGGGAAAAATCCTCGAACAGTCGATTTTTAATTTTAAAAATACATATTTTAGCGTAAAATGCGATTTTCAAATGTCATTTGTTTTCGAGTAACGACGTCATCGATTTTTTTTTAAATGGCAACACCATATTTTTTTCCTTGATTCTGAAAGATCGTTTAATTCTCTATCAGACAGTACTAAAATTTTGCCCTCTTACATAGGAAAGTTTTCGAGTAAATGACGATTGAATGTTGGAAAACGTAAATCAATTAAAATAAAGCAAAAACGTTATCAAGTTTAGTTTTTCGAATTCCATAGTTCTTTTATGGATCACGTAGGTGAAAATCTTTGCAAAGTGTCATTGTTACACCGACTTTCTAATAAGTATTGTAAGCGACATAGAAATTATTGTTCAATTTAAAGTATTATGGCACATTTAATGTTACTCAAAGAATTGAAATTTTAATTCTTATCGGATGCGGGAATATGACTATAACTCAGCAGGAAGTTTGCGATTTATTTAATGAAAAATCTCTAGATCGCCCTATCAGCCAATCAACAGTCAGTAAGGTAGAGTCTAAATTTAGAGAAACTGGCAATGTTGTAAATATTCCAAAACCTGGACGTCCAAGCATTAATGAAAATCAGAAACAGAACATTTTGATAAGTATGGTGGATAATCCTCATAATTCTTCACGATTGGTTGCATTAAACAATGACACTAGTCAGAGCACAGTGCTACGTATCTTGAGGAAGGAAAAATATCATCCCTACAAAATTCAACTTGTGCAGGAACTCGATAAAGATGATCCCGATCGCCGTTTACACTTTTGCGAAATTCTAATGGGTTTATGTCAAGGAAATAGAAATTTACACCGGCAAATACTTTTTTCAGATGAGGCCACATTTTGTCTGAATGATACAGTAAACCGTCAAACTTGCAGATATTGGAGTCGGGAAAATCCTCATTGGATGGCAGAGGCACATACCCAACACCCTCAGAAATAAAATGTGTGGGCTGGAATAGTTGACGATAGAATAGTAGGGCCTTTCTTCTTTGAAGGAACACTTACAGGACAAAGATATTTAGAGTTTCTAGAAAATGACCTTGCTCCAGCCCTTGCAGTAATTTGTCCTAACGATAATGACCCTGACATTCCTGACGATACCATATGGTTTCAGCAAGACGGTGCACCTCCGCACTATGCGCGCCCTGTACGAGATTTTTTGGACAACTGCTTTCCTGGGAGGTGGATCGGCAGATGCGGACCGATAGAATGGCCTGCAAGATCGCCAGATCTTACACCTCTTGACTATTTTTTATGGGGATACTTGAAGTCAATAGTGTACATTAATAAACCACGTAATTTAGAAGAACTTCAAAATCGCATTCGGGACGAAATACGCAGAGTTACCCCAGAAATCATTCATAATGTGCAAGAAGAATTTCTTCACAGACTTGCGCATTGTCAAGAAGTTGGTGGATGGCAATTGGAACATTTAATTTAAGTATAAAATTTAATCAATTGTATTTTATTTTACATACCTCAGAATTGTTACTTTTTTATGGATAAAATTTACGTTTTCTAACATTCAATCGTCATTTACTCGAAAGAGGGCAAAATTTTAGTACTGTCTGATAGAGAATTAAACGATCTTTCAGAATCAAGGAAAGAAATATGGTGTTGCCATTTAAAAAAAAATCGATGACGTCATTACTCGAAAATAAATGACATTTGAAAATCGTATTTTACGCTAAAATATGTATTTTTTAAATTAAAAATCGACCTGTTCGAGGATTTTTCCCAAAAAATAATTGTTTCGTTTTTATTGAATTTATTCCATACTTTTGGCGCATACTGTTTAAATTGATATACATAATACAGATTTACTGATAGGTACTTGTAAAATTATTATTATTAAAAACCGTTTATCAGAAAACTAATGAAATTAAATGTACGAATTGTAGTCTATAAATAATTTGCACAATTATAATGTATATAACTCAGTGTTTTAAAAACTGTTTAAATAGATGTTACAAACAAATGTAAATAATCGAAAAACAGTTACTGTAAATGCCATTTTCTGTAAATTCGATTCATATAAAACAAAACTTGAAAGACGCACACGAAACTGACGGATACCAAGAAGTACGTATTATGAAAACGTTGAGTTCAACGAATCATTTATCGATAGATTTTTCGAGTTAACATCCACAGTTTACGTAGTGGGAAAGAAAAATAATCAAAAGTTTAAAATCTAATTGCAAATTTACCACACATGCCAAACAAAAAATGTTGCCGGATGCTTAGAACAGTTGAAAGGAGATTTAATTCGTAAAATATAGTACAAATTCAATTAAATCCAGTTAAATTATTTAACACCAAACCCGAGTAGGTCCGTCCCGCTTAAACATTTAGAGTTATAGCTATTTAATTGGAGAAAATTTTAATAAGTTGTGACGTTTAAATGAATCTTTTATTAGATATTAATAAAATTGTATGAAACTAACTACTTTGCGGACTAATAAACATCTAATTTCAGTATAATATACAGTATGCGCCAAAAGCGAAACGAAACAATTATTTTTTGGGAAAAATCCTCGAACACGTCGATTTTTAATTTAAAAAATACATATTTTAGCGTAAAATGCGATTTTCAAATGTCATTTGTTTTCGAGTAATGACGTCATCGATTTTTTTTTAATGGCAACACCATATTTTTTTCCTTGATTCTGAAAGATCGTTTAATTCTGTATCAGACAGTACTAAAATTTTGCCCTCTTACACAGGAAAGTTTTCGAGTAAATGACGATTGAATGTTAGAAAACGTAAATTTTATCCATAAAAAAGTAACAATTCTGAGGTATGTAAAATAAAATACAATTGATTAAATTTTATACTTAAATTAAATGTTCGAATTGTCATCCACCAACTTCTTGACAATGTGCAAGTTTGTGAAGAAATTCTTCTTGCACATTATGAATGATTTCTGGGGTAACTCTGCGTATTTCGTCCCGAATGCGATTTTGAAGTTCTTCTAAATTACGTGGTTTATTAATGTACACTTTTGACTTCAAGTATCCCAATAAAAAAAATAGTCAAGAAGTGTAAGATCTGGCGATCTTGCAGGCCATTCTATCGGTCCGCGTCTGCCGATCCACCTCCCAGGAAAACAGTTGTCCAAAAAATCTCGTACAGGACGCGCATAGTGCCGAGGTGCACCGTCTTGCTGAAACCATATGGTATCGTCAGGAATGTCAGGGTCATTATCGTTAGGAAAAATTCCTGCAAGGGCTGGAACAAGGTCATTTTCTAGAAACTCTAAATATCTTTTTGTCCTGTAAAAGTTCCTTCAAAGAAGAAAGGCCCTACTCTTCTGTCGTCAACTATTCCAGCCCACACATTTAATTTCTGAGAGTGTTGGGTATGTGCCTCTGCCATCCAATGAGGATTTTCCCGACTCCAATATCTGCAAGTTTGACGGTTTACTGTACCATTCAGACAAAATGTGGCCTCAACTGAAAAAAGTATTTGTCGGTGTAAATTTCTATTTCCTTGACATAAATCCATTAGAATTTCGCAAAAGTGTAAGCGGCGAACGGGATCATCTTCATTGAGTTCCTGCACAAGTTGAATTTTGTAGGGATGATATTTTTCCTTCCTCAAGATACGTAGCACTGTGCTCTGGCTAATGTTATTGTTTAATGCAACCAATCGTGAAGAATTATGAGGATTATCCACTATACTTATCAAAATGTTCTGTTTTTGATTTTCATTAATGCTTGGACGTCCAGGTTTTGGAATATTTACAACATTGCCAGTTTCTCTAAATTTAGACTCTACCTTACTGACTGTTGATTGGCTGATAGGGCGATCTGGATATTTTTCATTAAATAAATCGCAAACTTCCTGCTGAGTTCTAGTCATATTCCCGCATCCGATAAGAATTAAAATTTCAATTATTTGAGTAACAGTTAAATGTGCCATAATACTTTAAATTGAATTGAATTGAATAATTTCTGTCGCTTACAATACTTATTAGAAAGTCGGTGTGACAATGACACTTTGCAAAGATTTTCACCTACGTGATCCATAAAAGAACTATGGAATTCGAAAAACTAAACTTGATAACGTTTTTGCTTTATTTTAATTGATTTACGTTTTCTAACATTCAATCGTCATTTTCTCGAAAATTTTCCTATGTAAGAGGGCAAAATTTTAGTATTGTCTGATAGAGAATTAAACGATCTTTCAGAATCAAGGAAAGAAATATGGTGTTGCCATTTAAAAAAAAATCGATGACGTCATTACTCGAAAACAAATGACATTTGAAAATCGCATTTTACGCTAAAATATGTATTTTTTAAATTAAAAATCGACCTGTTCGAGGATTTTTCCCAAAAAATAATTGTTTCGTTTTTATTGAATTTATTCCATACTTTTGGCGCATACTGTATATATAAAGCTGTTTATGTATAATAATATACTTAAAATTTTAAACTTCATTCAAGTGTATATGTATTCAATAATAAAGTAATATTTACATTTTATATCAATTCCAAGCATTCTTACACTTAATACAACTTCATTTCACTTTTCTTTCTTATACTGACACTAAGTTTAAGATTTACTTAAAGAACAATATTTTGTTGTCGCCTCACCTCTTATGACATACTGAGGAGAGCTAACAAGCTCAAAAGCAGTATATGTCTAGTGTGCCGCTAACGGATGATTTTGACAATTTGCTGTAAGTCTTTCTTTCGATATATAAATAATTAAATACTGTTGAGTACTAAGTAAGCAGTATTTCATTATTTATATACCTATATAGAAAGATGCACACAGGCGGAGTTGCAGGTCTTCAAAGTGGGACCAAATATTTCAAAAATATAAATATCCCTGAATCTCAACATTAGAAAATATTTCTCTATGGGGAATCACTCGATTTGGAAATTTCCTACGATATTCTTGCACACTTTTTCTACAGTTTCCTTCACAGAAACCTAGCACAATTAACGTGTCAACTTGTTCGCTGAATGTAAATTTTCCAGCCATATTCAACAACAAACAGTAGCAGAAATAAAATAGTTTTATCACTAACTGTCAAATTTTAAAAACAAAGCCTACGGGTAAAAGCCTATGGATAAAAGTTTGGTATAATACATACACAGAAGCAAAGCTGTATAAATAGGTCAGATATCATCTCGGGACTCTCATTTCATCTTGTATGCAGATGATACATCTATAATCATTTCCGATAAGTCAGATACAATGCTTACTAAAAAGTGCAATGAAGTTGTCAATAATTTAAATATGTGGTTTAATCAGAACTCTTTATTTCTCAATACTGATAAAACTCAGTATTTGAGATTTCACAACAGGCAGAAATCTTGTTCAAATATTGACATAAGTATTAGTAATAATTTCTCGAAAAACTCTATATCCTCCCCTCAATCATATGTTAAGTTCTTGGGTCTGTACTTGGACGAAAACCTAAGTTGGAGATCTCAGTGTGGGCATATCGTTTCAAGGTTGAATTCGCTCAATTTTATGTTTAAAAACTTACGTACTGTCTTGACAGAGACGCAGTTATACTCGCGTCAAGAATTCAGACGTCTTACGTCACGGCTGACGTTACACATTTGTTTTTGTTGTCAACGTAATTTTCGATATTTGGTCGCGTTAAAAACAATCATTTTTTGCAATTTAGTGCAGTATATAATGCAAACTTTTAGTGTAGTATATAGTTTTATTACTATCTATTGCAGTTTCTTAAATATTTTGATGAAAATATAATGAATTATTCATTTGTTCGTATGACGTAAGTCGTCTGAATTCTTGTCGCGGGTATACTCATGATGTATTATGGTCAGGTTGAGCCATGTTTGCGATATGGTGTGTGTTTCTGGGGCCAGTCTACACATTCTGATGCTGTTTTTCTTGCCCAAAAGCGTATACTGCGAACCATTGCTGGTGTAGCCAGTACTTTTAGCTGCAAAGCATTGTTTCCGAAGTATCGGATTTTAACGGTACCTTCATTGTTATTGTTTGAGATGGCTGTGTACATTTTTAATAATGAAAAAATGTTTAAAAAAAAGAAAGATTTTCATAATGTGAACACTAGATATAATGAGTTTTTCCATGTGCCACATGGCAAATGTACTGTTTTATATAAATCTCCTAATGTATTTGGTTTAAGGATATTTAACGAATTACCTGATAATATTAAAAATTGTAAATCTATTACCTCATTTAAGAGTACTCTTAAGCAGTTTTTGGTCAAAAAGTGTTTCTACTCTATTAATGACTTTTTCATGTAAACAATGTAGCTAAGTTTTGGACGATTTCTATACAATTGTTTTACAGTTGTCTACAGAAATAAAGATTATTATTATTATTATTATTATTGCAGTTGATTATATGTCAATTTAAGTTCAAAAGTAAAAAATCTAAAAGAACGTTGAAGCAAGGTGCTTTGTGAAGAAAACACATTGACATTTGGTCACTTTAACTGTAACAAATTGCTTGCAACATAAAAACAAGTAAAATATCCTTCGTTTTTTAAATATTTCACATCATTGACGGAAGGTGCCAAACACTGATATGTTATAGACGACTACATCAAAATGCTGTCTACCGAGGTTTTTGATCTCATACAGTTAATATCTCATATGAATGTGACAAAAGGTTTCCTCAAAAATGTATTACTAAAATAATACCCAATGAAAGACAAATTTCCTACGCAAATGTTAACGTAATAAAGGAATTTTCTACACTCGGTTCTTAGAACTCTGTAGTATGTGTTATTGTCTAAACATTAAAAAATCAGGTAGTGCCAAAAAATATTTATGAACATATATTTCATCTTTCATACCTCATATTTTTTAATACTTATTCTATCAAACGATATTATGATTCTATAAAGGCGTGTTAAAAACTCGTAAGTTACTACTATAATTGAGTGTGAAACGGTAATAGCGAAAGCAATTTAGCTAACTTAATGAGCATATCTCAGCACATCCTTTTTTAATTTTCAGTTTCAGTAACGCCTTTAACATATAGCTTTATGCTCGGTAAGCAGTTACGCACGTTGACATGTCCGAGTTAAATTTAAAGAAACCATTTCTGAAACTGCATGCATGCATGAAAATAGTGTAGGAATACTTTGGCAGCGGTTGTGTAACAAAAAAAGTCACAATATTTGTCGTAAGGACGGAAATAACTGAAAATTGCCGACATATATCCATATTAAATTAAAACAAGACACTTCCGTAATTTCTTCCAATTTTAAATTCTCTGCATTTTAAGTGCAGCTTTAATCTTCACTTTGTAGTGTGTCGGAGATTTACACTTGGACCTTAGTATATGTATTATGATACTAATTGGATTAAAAGTACTGTATTGCGGAAGCAAAGTGTCAGCTTTAATCACTAGTGATAATATATAGTTTCCATTACAGTTTAGTTACTAGACAAATATTTTGCATTTTTAGTACTTAAATTCATAAATATATATTATGCGCTTGAATTATTAAAATTGTTGTATTAATCTATATTTTGGAAAAGCAAAGCAGCAATTTTAAAACATCAGGATGATATATATATATATATATATATATATATTATTTCACAGTTATTGTGCTGTTTTAATATATATTTTGGGAAAACAAACTGTTAGTCACAAAGGATGACATACCATTTTCGTTGCACTTTAGTTCTTAAAGTGCTGTTTTAACCTTTATTTAGAGAGTCAAGTGTCACTTTTAATCGATAAGGATGAGTGAACTTTCTCTTGTTCTAAGCATGACATACCATTTTAATATATATTTTGGGAAAACAAACTGTTGGTCACAAAGGATGACATACCATTTTCGTTAGTTTAGTGTTTTAACCTTTATTTAGGGAGTCAAGTGTCACTTTTAATCGATAAGGATGAATGAACTTTCTCTTGTTCTAAGCATGACATATCATTTTCATCGCACTTTAGTTCCTAAAGTGCTGTTTTATTCTTTATTTAGGGAGTCAAGTGTCATTTTTAACCAGTAAGGATAAGTGAAATTTCTCTTGTTAATTCCTAGATAAGTGATGTTTAATCACTTTAAGATGATGATTAGGAAATAAATAGAAAATAAAGTGTGTTTCCTAGATGCACATTATTTTGCACTTATTAAAAAGTACTGCTTTAATCTTTATTTTAGAGTTATAGAGTTAGATTTAACTGTTATTTTTAATCAATAGGACGACGAGAGCTTTCCATTAGAGCTATTATACACTTGATGAATTAAAAGTGCTGTTTTAACCTTTATTTTGGAAACCAAGTGTCAGTTTTAATCACTAAGAATTTGAATTATATATCATTCAACCTTACACATTAGTTTCTAATATATACTATGCACTTGAATAATTAAAAGTGTTGTTTTAATTTATATTTTGTTAAAGTAAAATGTTACTTTTAATCAATAGAAGCGCCGTGTTAATCTTTATTTTAGAAGCCAAGTGTCAGTTTTAATCACTATGAATTATATATCCTTTAACCTTATACTATAGCTTCTTGTACTCGTATATCTCGTATTACGCACTTGGTGAATTAAAAGTATTCTTCTAGTAAACATTTTTGAAAACATCACTAGGGATTGCATACACTTCTCTTTGCACTTATTTTAGAAATCTGTGTTATTTAGAATTTATTTTATTAAAAATGCTAATTTAATATTTATTTTGGAAGTTAAGTATTAACTCACTTATTGAAAGTCCATTTTAATCTGTAATTTAGTTTCTAGATATATGTTATTTTGCACTTACTTTATTAAGTGTCGTTTTAATTTTGCTTAGGGAACAAAGTGTTTTAGCATGTACTTTAAACTTTTCTACTTACTTTCTAAATATAAATTATTTAGCAGTTTGTGGACCAAAAGTGGCGTTTTAATTTTTGTTTTTAGCACGAATTTATCACTTCTGATTTCTCGATATTAAAAATACTTTAAATTCTTGCGCTTTATTTCTTATAAATATTACTTTGCGCTAAGTGCTAGTTTCGAACAATGCATTTAATTTAGTTACATAACAATAGATTACAATCTAGGTAAAGGATATGTCGCATACTTTTGACGGCATGATAAATGATCGCTATAAAATGTGACTAAATCCTCATAATTCGCGCAGACATGTTGACCTTGTTAGAAACGGTTGGGGCGAAGGCAAGATATTTTATTTATTTCTCAAACATCGATAAATTATCATTGAAATAGTAGTTACTTAGGCATCATTTTCGACGTAATATTATAGCATTTAACTTCAATAGAAAGCGCCTTATAATTTAACTCAAATCGTGCCTTCCCGTTTGAATGAACGGTTAAAGACCAAATAAATATATTTTTTTTAAATTATAGCCTGCTCTAATAACCACCTATTGTAAGCCACCATTTAAATCTCACGTCGAAGTTGTATAATTAGATAATTCAAACTAATGTGTTAATTATGTTGCCTTCTATGTAGGGCTTCAAGATTACATTCATCAACTGCATTAATGAATAGGTGAACTCGAGATATACCGTAGTTTTGCATCTCTTTAACAACACTTTATTTTTCTAATTTGGAACGTAGGTACCTCACTTATCTCGGTAGATTCGATATCTGAATAAAACAGATAGTATATTATATAGTTTCAAATACTTTTATTTGGTTGAGCATTTAATCAAAATTTTGAAAATATTTAAAAAATACTCATTAGATTGGACTTACTTGATAGATATGACTCATTTGTTACTTTAAATAACATAATATTTTAGGGCTACTCTATTCGACAGTAAAAATTATTATTTTTTTGTTATAGTAAAAAACCTGTGCTGAATACGTAGAAGGCTACACGAAGAAAACTGTTAAAAGGGAAATTTTCCAAAACATCATTTAAAATGTAGTTGTGAGATGTAAACATATTTTTTAATGAAGCGGTACTATTACAGAACTATAAAATTAGTGCGTCAGAATGCGGTAAAACACTTCTTTTGGCGAAAGCATTAAAGTTATATTACATATTAAGAACGCGTATACAACCATAAAAGGAATAAATTTCCATAAATATCTCGGAGATAAAGCGAGCGATATTTTTAAGAGTATAAGGAATTCCTAGTCTAAAGTTCATTAAAACAACCGTCAAAAGTTGAACAAATTAAACATGATACGTCTATTTATGAATCAGGAGGTTTCGAATTAGAAAATTGGCAATGCTACGTGAGGATTGTCTCGTCGTTTTGCACACTTCATTCCACCTCGTGCAAAATCGTAGCGTTACACAATTATACGAATCACGTTGCAAAATAATACGGGATAGAGAAGGGGGGGTCCACATGTTTTGCCTACGTCAAATATGTTGTTATTTGTTTAATTATTACGATAATGGTTTTTAAAGGAGTGAATTGCAATTCATCGGCATCGGGTTCAGGTCCGCTCTGTATTTAATACGGTTACATGTGATTTGCACGTACGCATTCTGGATGACCTTGACTTTTTTACCTTTTATAAATATAATTATTTCATTCGCGATTTACTCGCCGTATGTCTTCGTTACTTTGGCAAATATTTATCCACGAAATTTCTGTTACGGTCAAATAAAAACCACTGTTGTAAAAAAATTACAGTTATCCATTTCATTCATATACGGTAGCGACGGTAGGACAGTTTCCTGAAACAAGCATTTTCATTTCATACACGCGACACGTATCCGTGCAAAGCAAACGACAAAAATAAACCTGCACAGTTGCGTCCGTGCAGTTTTAGCGCCATGATTTATACGCACAGGCCGGCTATTGTAATGCTAGCCACACACGTAACGACAAATAGTAACAACTTACACATTAGATAAAACTGTACAGTTCGTAGTGTATACATAACTTGTTATATTAACGGCACATTTAATTTTTACATAAGTATTATATTTACGTGGCATAAATTAGATCGGATTCGGTGAATGTCATGCTATGGTTTAACTTTTAAGTACATAGACCTGAATAGTAGCAGAACAGGAATAAATCCTTTATTCTACTTATATACAGTGTGTTAAAAAAAGAGTGTAACATATTTCAGAAGGTAATAGTTTGAACCAAAATATGCAGAAAAGTCTTAATAAACATGGATCCGGAAAGTAACGGTTGCAGAGATATGGACCACTATTCGTTTTTCAAACATTTTATTTTATTAGAAATAAACCGACAAAGGAAGCTTTTAACAAACAAAAATCAAAGTTACAGAAGATGTTCAAAGTGCCCTCCGTCCATTTCCAAGCAGGCACGACATCTTCGGCTCAACGATATTCGGACTCTTTCGAAAACACCTTCCTTGGTTTGGATTTCTTGACATTTTTTATTAATCCGTAACTGCAGCTCATCCAGGCTATTTACAGGAGTACCATACACAAATGTCTTCAAATATCCCCAAACAAAGAAATCTAGAGGGTTCAGATCAGGCGATCTTGGAGGCCATAAAACAGGTCCGGCCCTTCCTGCCCATCTATGTGGAAAAGTTTGGTGTAAATGCTCTCTAACGGCCATGGAAAAATGAGCTGGAGCACCATCATGCTGGAACCACATTTGTTGCCTCTGATTCAAAGGAATGTCTTCCAAAAACTCATACAGTGTGTTCTGCAGAAAGTTGAGGTAAGCAGCACCTGTTAATCGGTTTGGTAAAACAACAGGACCTAGAAACTTGGCACCTACAATACCCATCCAAATGTTTAATGAAAAACGTGCCAGATGTCCAGATTCTATTAAAGCATGAGGATTTTCGTCGGTCCAAATATGCGTATTGTGAAAATTAAACACTCCATTTCTTGTGAACCCGGCCTCATCAGTAAAAAGAATGTTTGCAAGAAAACGAGGATCTTCAGCATCATGACGTAGAAACCAGCGGCAAAAAACCAAACGTGCTTGATGATCATTTATTGGATTTAAGGCCTGTACTCGTTGCACATGGTATGGATAAAGCAGTTGCTCGTGAAGGATTCTCCAAACAAGAGAACCCCTAATTCCTACCTCGGCTGATATTCTCCGCACACTCGTACCTGGATTCTGCTCTACCAATGCTAGAATTTCTTCTTCTGCTCTAGAAGTGGATACCGACCTTGGTCTTCCGGATAAATGGCACTGTTTGCTCAAGGAACCGGTATCACCCAATCTTTGGTGAATTCTTCCAAACATGCGTTGTGAAGGAATCTGGCGATTTGGATAAGCGTCAACATAAAGACGTCGCGCTTCGGTGGCGTTCCACGCACGACCATACATGAAATGCATGTCTGTTCATTCTGCGTTAGAGTAACCAGCCATAGCGAAAGAAAACTTGTGCACTGAGAACAACTGTTAAATACGTACTGTTTATTTCACTAAACATCAACCAACTATTATAAGAAAATAGACAACGTTTTGCAAAATAAAAAAAGGGGCTAAAAAACATAAAACATTCCATATCTCCGCAACCGTTACATTGCGGACCCATATTTAATGAGACTTTTCTTTTCTTTGAGACTTGATACTATTTTGGTTCATACTATTACCTCCTTAAATATTTTACACTCTTTTTTTAACACCCTGTATGTTAAATGTAACAATTTTCATCTATAGGTCAGTAAAATTTGCTTGCACATGACAAAACTGCACAATTTAGTCTGTGGAAACGTTATCAACAACATCTGCACAATTCTGACTGTTCTGATTTACCAGCACAGAGCGAATTATGACTACGACAATACAAGTAATAATATATCAAAATTGTTTTTAATTCATATGGCACAAGCATATATTAAATGAAACAGTTTTTCAACTATGAGTCAGATGAATTTGTACAGTTCTGTCGCGTACATGTGCTTTGCTAGAATTTATCTACATAGATGAAACTGAATTGTTGTGTATCCAAAAGATGTTGCGTTACAATAAAAATAAAAACGTTGGGTTTAACTGTGCAATTCAAAATATTATTGTTTATTGTGCTCTTTAAAATATGAAATTTGATACACTAGATAAATGATACAGCTTTTTTCAATAGTCATTATTTTATGATGCTAAATGATAACCAATATGTTATTGTTATTGTTTTTTAAAAGATACATATATTAGCAAAAACATAGATAATTTTCTTTAACATATAAGTATTCAAGCACGGTGGAGGAATGAGCAAATATGAGTTACAAAAAGTGAAATTCTTATGCTATTATATCGCTATGCGATTTCGAAAAGCTTTAAGGAATTAAATAAATCACATCTTAAACTTTCAATGATGAAATTTATAAATAGATACCTTTCGTAATTACTTAAATCTGTCAATGATTACAGTTTACTTAATCACTATTAATGAGATACACCAATGTAAAGTTTTATGGCAAAATTAAAAACTTAAATGCTAGTAGGCCTCTGACAGACAGTAACGGAACCTCTAAAATTTTTCCAAGCACCCTAAGGATACCTTAACGAACTATTAAAAGATAGTTACCGTTTAAAATTATTACGACGTCGTGAATTATTTTATGAAATCTATCTATGTAAGCTTCTCGTCTCGTCTATCAATCCACAGAAGATGAGTTGGAGTAGGTATCTAAGAAAGATTACTTCCTTATAAGCCCGATGATAGATAGTTTATATCATTTAGGTAGATCTACCTTAAAAATAGGACACGTGTAAGTAACAAGTGAACCAATGCTGTTTACGTAATGGATAATAATGACCAAGTGCACAGGTTCCAGATGGAACAACTCCATCAATTCCGTTACACAAACTATAAAATGTCTAATTTATAGGTCTGTTTCCCTCCAATTATTTATATTTGTTGCATAATAATTGTTTCCTTCTGTTTGTTGATGTACTTTTAATTAATTAAATATAAATGATTACCCGGAAAGTGATGATTTGAATGATAGGGATCAGGAGATCTGAGATATTACTCCTGACGGGAACATTCTATTTGATAGATTTATGCATCATACTCGATATGTTCAGTGTCTAGCCGTACCACTCACGTCTTAGCCAGTCAAGTCTATCCTCAAGTCTTTTATTTATCGTAAATATCATCTTTCCGTTACAAAAATGAATTAAAAAGCCCTATTGTTTGTTTTAAATAACAATAAGGGTATAAACAATTTCATATCAGGAGTTCATTGCCTCTAACTAACGCAGTCACTTCGCGAATTAAATGTCTACAATAGAAACAAATCAACAAACGGAAAAGTTACATTTTTACTCGAATCGTGAAAGCAGATCCAAGACAAAAGAACCCGAAGGTAGCTTTGTATGTCTGGACTAACCTTTATGATGACATAAAGGTAGCCGACGGATATATTTGAGCCATCGTAGAAATTAATTTAATTAATTTAATTAATTTAAGGCATATGCGGGAGCGGGGGCGGCATATTATTATTATTATGCAGGCCGCATTTGCATCCAGGAACGACTTACGTTGGTGGGCCCTAACCACCATTCAGTGCAGGAATGAGGGAAACTTGGAAAACCGCATTAACTATGGGGGTGGTCAAATGTCGACCGGTATCAATCCTTCACATTGACCCAGCCAACATTCATGCACCCTATCATTCCTGCAGAGAGGGAATTTTACTGTCGTCTCTGATTCGTTTTAGTTCAGTTTCAGATGTACGAGATGTCCTGATAAACTGTGTAATGTGATATGGCAATGCTCAGGGCCTCAAGTACAAGAAAACGCGAGGAATATGCTAACGATACTATTAATTATTCAATAAATAAGCGCGCTTTTTCAACATTGGCAAAAATGGATACTACGATTTGAAAAGGTCGCTAGATTTATTAATATTTCATAATAAAATTACTCATTATATTTTGGAGTAAAATTTAGTAGTTACCAAAACGCCCTGCACAGTTATTAATGATTCCTTTTGAGATACATCACGATAAAAGAATACAATACATGCTGTTTTTATTCAAGGTGTTGCAAGTTGAATTTTCGAGGATAACTTTCATTTCCGGTTACAATCATGTGAACAAGAGCACGTGCCTTCTTGTGGATTTAACATTTAACTGTAATTAATTTATTTATTAGTCATTAAACGACTTACCTGTTGCGACATTCATCACAAATCGGTTCAATATTTTAATGACCGACTGTTAAAAATCTCTAACATTAGAAGAGAAAGGTTAACTCATGTTCCTATTACAAACTTGCAGCGTAATCTTTTTAACTAGGTTCCAATTGAGGGCGAGGTCCTTAGCACTTTTAGGTGGAATTCTAGCATAGGTTTCTCATAATTATGTAAGAACATAACAGTAAAACTAATTTGCTAAATAACTCCTCAAAGATGCATGAAAATATATCTATAATGCGATCTGGATACCTTTATCTAGATAATGAATCAGTTCTCCAACTCAACGATGAATCAGTATATTAATTTTTTACGGCACTTATTAAAAACATTTATTAGCAAATAGGAGCTGGAAGATTAAACTTTTAATCTCTCATACGGAATACGAGTACAGGGTACAGGGCGAACTAAAAAAACTACTTTTAAGGGATTCTTTGTATCTCAGAGAATAGCTGTAATTTCTCTAAAAGGCGTCTGTTTTAAAATATGAACCATACATTTTTTAAATAGAACACCCTGTATATTTGTATGCCATTCAATTGCAATATTTCTTTCCTTCAGGAAACAGAACTATACAGAGTGTTATTGTAAACTTTCTTAGGATTACATCGGATAAAGTTTACAGATTGTTACAAAATATCCTTTTTTCCTGTTTTTATTAAAAACTTTGTTTATCAACGTTGTTTGCAACCTGACTTAAATAAAGAGTTTGATATAAAAAACATCACTTTTTGCTATAAAAACTAATGGATTAATCAAATGCAATTAACTATAGTCATAATGCTTTAAAGTAACAAATTTATGTTTATATGCAAGTAGGTATATATCTCTTTTTCTAAAAGTCAATAAAAATAACATTAAATGAATGCATTTTTGATGTAAGAGATTTTTTTTGCTTTTTAATTAGCATTTAAATAGATGCCTTATTGATTTTCGCACAATTTTCAATAAAAATAATTTGCTTTAACCAATTCTGTTATTTTCTATTTTACTATAGTATCATATCGAATATGTCATGAAAGGAGCTTTTATTTGATATAGGATGACAACTTTTCTTACTACAGTATTGTATTTTATTGACTTTCAAAATATAACGGCATTAAAGCAAAACACTATGCTATTGCTATCTGGAAACTATCACACTATCAAATTTATTTTAAAAATGAATATAAATGGCATCAGACTCTCTTCGAATTATCTTCGCCCATTCTGAGCAGTTCAACCTTGACCGCTAAGATATCTTGGCGTGGGGTCGAGCGGGCCCTGTATATAACTACCTTTAATTTTTATTTTCGTTAAAAATAATATAAATTTAATAAAATGTTTATTTTTTTTTACAGAAACGCACAAAATAGGAAAATTGACAAAACAATACACGTTTTGTCAATAAAAAAATACCTTTACATTTTTTTAGTCTGTAAATTTTATCTCATGCTTCACGATATTTTCACGCTTTTTTATCAAAAATAACTCTTTATTGGAAATTCAATAATAAAACCGTTTATAAGGATGCGGTATCCCATCCAAAAACACCCTGTATATTATCGAATTAACCACAATTTTGTGCAACTAAGGTTCAATTTGACTACAAATTTGTACGTCTAGTTTAAAACTATAGATTCTAAACCTTATTTCTGTTCTTAATAACAGTAATAAAGAATGTAAATGGGTGGGTGTAAAATATGTCTCATATTTAATAATATGAGACATATTTTCAAAGTGGACGGCATAATTATGGACACAAGAAAGTGCTATACGCTTAGACACAACCCAGACACTCCACGCGACTTCCAGTTGCTAATTTTAAATCGTTCTGCATAAATACCGACATAACACTATTTATAGGATTTTCAGTAGTTGTGTGTATCTTTTTAACTTTTCTTCAGCCTATTACTTAACATTTGTATATATTTAACGCTTTGTTAACGAATTACATCACAACTGATGTTAAAAGCCGGGCTAATAATAAAAATGAGTTTTGTATTTATCGATGAAACGTTCCTTAAGCTCTACCTTCTTACCGACACTTGACAGGGACATGTAAAAGGCTCTTTAAAGTTTCATGTCTGAGTTTCTTTTAGTAACAATTGTTACATTTCAGTTGAATAGCTGGAAAAATTTACTAGTGCATCTCACCGATATACCTGCACAGCTGCCATAGGCGTACATGCGGGAAAAAGTTCAAGTATACCTTTCCGCTAATTTGATTTATTAGTGATTTTTGAGTTTGTGTTCTTAGTAATAAAGAAGATCTATAGCGTAAACGCACTAATCTAACAAATGATAAAGAACGTGTATGAAGGGATTAGGGCGCGAGACTAAAATTTGAGTGTAAGTGAGGTTAAAATATGTAGTTCATGTAGTATCCATGCAAGAAAGTGTGGCAAAGTAGAACATACAACTGCGAAAGGGAAAATACTTGAAACTCGCGGAAAGAAGCAGCTAGATGTTGATGATGACACAAAATACGCGATTGATAGAATCATTCATGGATAATATTTTAAAAATGAGCTTCCGGCATTAAAGAAAATCAGGTGATATTTTACAGGATAAAACCTTGCCTAGAAAGAGGCTTTTGAGAAATATGTGACATAGATTTCCGTTTTAAAAATCGAAAGAGTAGGTCTTCTGATAGAAAAACACGAAAGAGTGATATGGCGAAGAAACTATTTAAGGCAAATATTAAAAAGTCGAAATCTTAATCGAAGACGAAGCATGGACAAATGACGGTCATAGGGAAGGCGGTATAGTGTATACTAAGTGTAAGTGTAGTGCATAAGTGTTAATGTGTGACCGTTATAGTGACAGTAGTATATAGTGTGTATGTGTAGCGCAAAGTGTTAAAATATGATATCAGTGCGCATCAGGTAGTAATAAATGCGTAGTGGCGAACCATCGCTGTCTAAAATCACGGCATTCTACAATTTTATAGAGAATAACACAGGTGACTAAACTTTTTAAAGTGTTAGGTCCACTCAACGTCAACTATTTTTAGTAATTTTGTATTATTTGAACCCTTCTGAAGTGATACGCCCATGGAATCTTGTTCCCCGCAACTCCCACCTCCCATAGTACAAATAAGTCACTCTCAACTATTATGAAACTCGGGTTATAGTTTTTTATGATCAGTTTTCGAGAAAGCAATTTACCACCAATTTGACTTCCACCAGCTTTCATGCCTCCAAAATTTTCCAAACATCTTCTACAGAAAAACCACTTAATAAATTGTTACAAATTGTATATGAATATCCCACTTTTTCATATACAGTGAAAGGTAAACCCGTTCGGTTCTAAAACTGCATCCGCTTCGACATATTGCATTTTTCATTGCACGTAGCATATTTTATCGAAAACCATTAAAATATCTGTATCTGTAATTTCGTCATACATGCGTCTGTGATAAAAACACGCTTTTCGAAATATTAAAAAGATTAAATATTTATGGGATAAAGTGTATTCCACGGAGACCCAGACGAGATAATGCATATCATTAATTATTTCCAAAAGTTTAATCCAGCTGATCATAATGTCGTCAAACTGTAAAAATGCCAGCGATTGTGAGATGCTTTTTATTGCCAATTAAGAAAAAACGATCTTCTGTGTGTTTATGATCTAAGCTAAAACATACTAAGTAACATGTTCATTAACTTTATCATTGGCAATTGGTGTATACTATATACCTATTCTCGACGTAAAATCTACACCAAATGAACAGGTGCTCTTATTCTGGATATTTTTAAAATAAGCACATAGCCGCATCACAGAGCTATAACTTGATGTAATAAAAAAGATCAAAGAGACCTTTAAATATATACCATTTTACGTTTATATCAGAAATTATGGCCGTAAAATATTTTTATGTAAATATAAGTCGGTAGTAGGGAAACCTTAACTGATACGTACCCTTACGAAAAAGGTAACTAATTTTGACTTTCATTAAAACACTAAAAAACAGCTATTTTGTTCTATGATAACAATAATATAAAAGAGACGCCTGCTCTTCTAAAATATTAAATGGATATTCATTGGATACTTTTGCATTGCCAATTCGATTATGCTTAATGGATTACAAATACGTCAGCAGTTCAAATTCATTTTAAAGAGTGTCATTATTATCGCAAACGATTGTACAAAAACAAAAATGAAACAATTGATAGTAATCAGGATCACGTACGGTAAACGCTTCTCGCAAGCAACATTTTGAACACTTGTAACTATTTCTCATTATATTCTGTGTTGTTAAAATAGCTCTAAAAAACCTGAGCCACACTAATGCTGCCTGTTATTGTAAACAATACTTAATAATTTACATTAATTCAAGTGTTATGAGTTCCAAGAATTCTACAGGGTATGACAATGTTTATAATGCCGTATACAATTTTTTCAATATGCAGTTGACGTGTAAAATTAAGATTTTATAATAAAACAAGTGAAAATTATGCTTTGTTATTCTAAATGACTTACCACTCTAAAAAACTGTTACCTATACATTTTATACAATCGACACAGATATTAGATCTCATATGTTTTTAAATTATCTCAACAGACCGCTATGAATTCCATAAAAATTTGAGTATAAAAAGGGAGCTCTTAATAGCAACTATTCTTTGGATTATAGAAGTTTAAACTAGATTTAATTAAATCGTAGTTAAGTTTCATCTGATAAATTAGCAGTATGTTTCATAACGACCCTATATAGATCTAGACAGATTTTTTATTTATGGTACATTTCAATTACTAAATAAAAACGTTGCTACTATGTGGTGGGTAAAGCAGCCAACAACTCTTGGTCTAGTAGTTTATAGTCAGATATTAAATTTAAGATACTGATTCGAAGTCATCAAAAGCATAATTGATGCGTATAGCTTGTTAAATGCAGACTAACTATAAAATCAAGAATTAAATTGCAGACTAAATACTACTTTAGCAACTATAAAAACATTTAACTAGACGCCGTTAAAACAGTGCGATTTTTTCATGGTCGATTTTGTAGCAAATCAAGTGACTTAAAACATAAAAGAAGTTTTTTCCCACATAGTCACAGTAAAGAAAAACATAGTATTAAATTAATGACTTAGTTGAAATTGTTTTTAGGCATGTTAACGTAATTTAGATAAATATTTTAATGGTATCTTACACATGTTAAACAGCTACGGCATATTATACATAAGTCATTTTCTTCCAGGCAAGTTCTTACAGCCGTTACGTTGAAATATTGAAAAAATGTGCAGAAAACTTAAAAATGTTCACCCATGTTAGTTACCGCACCATTAAAATTAAAATGGAATGCACAATAGCCGTTTTTTAAAAGATGTTAATAATTCTTTTCATTCAGAAACAAACCAGCCGTTTATTTATTTTGTACGATGAATTATTTCGACAGATTTACTATATATAGCCTTAAGTCGTGTATAGATTTGTTTATTGTTTATTTTAAAGCTTGCCTCCTCATATAACTTAAAACAATATGCCTCCAATTTATTGAATGGTGCGTAGGTGGTACAATTGATAAAATACGGTTAAAAAATAACAACCTTTAGAACGATGTGCATGCAAAAAACAGTTTGTGTCTACCTACACAGTGTACATCATGTGGTTATTTAATTTTAGATGCACTACACTTTCGATTTCATTGAAAGTAAACAGTAATTTGAGCTCTAGCACTAAAAATGTTGCACCAAAAATAATTTATTCAAACAAATTTTACAGTAACAACATTTTTAAAATATACTTACATTAATGAAATACAAAATTCTACTGATAATAATAGTACAGCAATGAATAACTTTTATTGACAATCATTAAACTCACTGTTTATGTAAAAATCATAAACAAGAACATTAGCTTGTCACTTTTGGAGGCATAAAATATTACATGTTAATGTCATGTACTGTGTAATTTTCTTTGATCCGTTTTGCCAACATAATATAAGTTTGAATTTTCAATAAATGAAAATGAAAATACATACCAAATTATACTTTAATACTCTAAAATTCACGAAAATCAGTTTTATTAATTACTATCATATAGTAATGACTTAAATTTATTTTGATAGAGGAGTAACTGCAATCCAGAGATTAAAAATGACTTTGTGAAACCAATACTTAAAATGATAATTAACGACAAGTAAAATAATATTAATTATGATTTAAATTGAACATACTTCTCAAATAAGGGATTAAAATGGCACTTACACTTCACAAAATGCAAAATATTAATAATTACTATTAATACGGAAACGATTGAAAATCTATTTGTGTTTATTTCAAATGTAATATTAGATATTAAAAGCGACACTTGCTGAAAGCAGTAATTAAAATGGAACTTAATTCACAAAAGGCAAAGTCTTATTAATTATTAAGATAGTAATCATTTGAATATATTCAGATAGAGGGGTAACTGTAAATATAATACATTAAAAGCGACACTTTGTCAAGTGTAATTAAAATCACACCTAATTAACGACAAATAAAATATTATTCATTGCTATTACAATAATGATTTGAATTTATTTCGGCAGAGAGGTAATTGTAAATGTAACTCCTAAAGAATTAAAACTGACGCTTCTTCTTGAAACCAGGGATTACAACGGCACTTGTAATTAATAAAAATCAAAAATTAAGTGCTATAATAATGATTTAAATTGAATGTGTTTTAAAAAAAATATAATCAGCCCTCAAAATTAACAGCGGCACTTTATTTCCTACAAAAAGTATTAAAAGAGCACTTCAAATGGATGCTGTACCAAAATAAATACCTAGCTACGACAAGTAAAGTATTATTCTTTGCTAATTTGTTTTGGCAGAGAGATAATTATAAATGTAACTCCTAAAAAATTAAAACCCACACTTCTTCTTGAAACCAGGGATTAAAACGACACTTGTAATTCACAAAAACCAAAAATCAAGTGCTACAGTAATGATTTAAATTAAATTTGTTTTAAAAGAGATATAATTACTCTTCAAAATTAAAAGTGGCACTTTATTTCCTACAAAAAGTATAAAAGAGCACTTCAAATGGAAGGTGTACCAAAATAAATACCTGACTAGATGTATGGGCACGAAGTACCTTAGTGTGGGCAAGCCAATGTTGTGTGCGAATAATATAAATGAACGAGTTATATCACTTCGTATTCATTAATGAGGCATGAAGTTAATGAGTCTTCTCCACAAGTGGAACGAAGAGTAAACCGTATATATAAATATAAGAATAGACCACCGGGTATGAAATGAAGTACAGAGCAAGTGTGTGTGAAGCATTAAACTTCAATTAGTGCTATAATTACATAGTGTTAAATATCACATTGCTATTAATGTATGAGATAATTATTCTTAAAATGTAGTAGTAAAAAGGAAACAATTAAAACATATTAAAAGAGGCCATTACCCTTCTGTGTTACGCAAAACATAATTCCCTCTAAATATGTAGGAAGAGACAAAAAATAAGCTCACTTGTTGCTAGTCATAGTTGTAACAGTGCCAAATATTTTTTTGCTTCCTTCGCTTACCCTGCACGTAGTCCACATGACTTTACATGAAAAAAACTCGCATGCTTCAACTAATTAATAATAAAATAATTCACTAGGGTATGTGAATACCTCGAAGGTCTATTAATAGAAACTGTGATACTAATTATAAAATCAAGTCCTGGAAAGTGGAATCAAAATTCTGTACTTCCTAATCTCAGTGTTAACAGACTAATAACAGAAATGAAGAATGTTAATCACACGAAGCTACGTAAAATAAACATACGTCGGCAAAGCTGTTTCTTTTTATAATGGCATATTAACCATAAATAACAGACGTAGCCCCAAAGCCCATCCATCTAAATATTCCCTGTGCCTAATAGCGGTAATTTTAACAAATTAAATTCATTAATTTGCGTCCATTAACCACCCACATGATCTGATCTTTTGTTTTAAGTGAGGAAAAGCAATTTAAATCTGACTTGTACCTTATCACGTGTGAAGTCCAGCTGTGTTAATATATATTTCTAGATTTGGACCCTCCTGTAGGTCATTATATTTGGGTGCTTGATATTCGTAATATATCTCTGCTGAAAGGCTAAATTGAGACGTCAAAATAACGCTGTTTTTGCTCGCAAGAGGGGCAAAGTGTTTAATTTATCTTTAAATTAGTATTAACCAGATTAAGGTGCGGTTGAATACGAACTTAAGCCTGAAATATTTAGAGCAATTGTATGAAATAATTGCATCGATTATTCCATGAGAAACAAGTGAACACAAGGGAAACTAGTGAACGGTACAGTAGGCCGCGATCCCATCAAATCAATCGAGTAAAAAATTGTTCTTTCAGGAAATGCCGTGGCACAAAAGTAATCATGTTCCGAATCGCATTTAAAAAACCACAAGACCATTTTCCGGTAATTGCCGTACGGTACTTAGAGAATTTGTTTGAATGGACTAAAATTTGGTCTAACGTAGCAGTCTGGGATTTATCAAGGTCGCCGCAGCCAATTTTTTTTTAACTGAACCGCGTCTTTACTGTATTATGTGAGGCACGGGGCGAGGTCAATGATCTAGTATTTCAGCCTTTAGGCGTTGCTCTTTATTGTACTACAACGCCGAAATTATTCGATTCATTCAGATACCACAGGTACACCCTGTATATTCAGGAATGTATAAACATTTCTCGTGACATTCAAATTTATTTCGAATTTCGAAGGAATTTACAAAATATTTTATTTAAAAATCCTGCTCTTGCACACTTTGAATTAGATGCACTTTAAGTGCCGTTTTAATTCTTAGCTTAAGGAAGTAAAGCGCCATTTAACTTAGTGAACTAAGACTCTAAATAACTAATTCTTGAAAGACATATCATCAATAATCATAAATTTTAAAAAAGTTTTGGTCTGATACGCCGTAAATAAGAATTTTAGTTACATAAATAGTATTTTATGGACAAGACATAAATTTGAAAATAGTAAAAAATTATTTTAGGTAAAAACCAGATATTCTGGAACGCTTAATGACTTCTTGGCATAGCTGTTGAGTCCCCAGCTATTTTTTATAGTAAAAATAAATTTATTACACTACAAAACCCGGAAATATTTTCCCAAAATTACTAGGCCGTCTAATTTTGGAGGCATGTTAGGTATCTGTACTATATTCCTGATATTCGAACAGTATTGAATTTGTAGCAAATGTTGCAATTATGATTAGCAAAAAGATAACGAAGGCGAATTATAATAATTAATTTGACTTTGTATTACAAAATTGTCTAGAATCTTTATCTTAATAGTGTTCGAAGCCAAAGCAATATCACCCTCTACAAGTAATCTTAGACACTTAATAAAGGAACTAGGTGCATTTTAAAGACCACTTAAAAATATCTTTACGATTAGAAATAAAAAATTTTATTGCGTCCTATAAATTTCCCCCATGAAAGTTTTTAAATTTGTAGTAGTAGTTAAAGTAGATAAGTCCGTTTTTGGACATAATTGAATACTATTCATTTTTGTTATCGGCTTCATTGTCTTAAATTAATTAGAATTGAACATCAATCGACTGGTGTTTCCAATTTTATCTTAAAATAAGCTTTAAAACCCTCCTGTAGGTAGGATAGATGTCCCTTGACAAATGTTATGGGTTTTCCGTGCTTTAAAGTAATAAAATTGGTAAACATAATCATTCGAAGGCATATTAAGGCACATGTGGTTTTTAACCTCTTGTCTGATTACTATGTAGGTGCTTCTTAAAAAACGAAAGAAAAATGAAACTATTTTTAGTAGTTATTGAAGAAATGCAGTGTTTGCATTTCAATAACCATAAATATCGTTCAAATTAACGTCGCGTTAGTAGATTTAATTTAGTGTTACTGCTTTCTGGTTTACGGAACGAAATTCTGATTTACTGCTATGCTATTTATAGCCCGTTATCTGAACAGTAATTATGCCAAAAACTGTCCCTTCGAGATCAATTCCGTTCCATTCTGTTTGATGAATTTATCTGTGTATAGCGCACTAGGACAATAACCCCTCGTTTTTATTAACGTTTCCTTTTCCAACAGTGCCTCTAGAACATGGCTAGTGAGATGTAGAACTGATTCCAAATTTGATTGATTTTAAGCATGTAGATATAATTTGAATAAAACCAACGATCTCAATTACTGGAATATATATGATATTTATGCAAGAATTTCTTAATAAGATTTACTACACTTTCGAATAGTAACTATAATCGTTAATTAATCGACAAAATTTCAAGCTATTTTAATTATTTCTGCAATTGCCATCATCAGATTATTCCGCTTTGCTTTCATCTCTTTCAGCATCTTTAAAATTCCGGATTAATCTTTTATTCGTTAGACTGGAATAATTCGACGTAGCAGCGTCTTCCCCCTTCCACATTACCGCGAACAAAGAAACCTTATCTTTTTATTCAAATCTGCTTAAAGGAATTAATAACTTCATTTTATTTCAGACTTCATTTATTCATATTTCCTCCAGGAAATTAACTTGGATTTAAAACTTTCAGAAACTTCGCTACAGCTTTAAAATACACTCAGTTCCAAAAAAAGTGACGCACTTGATTTTTGACCTAACTTTGTTTTCCTTTTACTTATAAACCAGTCGGCCGTTTTTATGTGTTGGTAGGTAATTCCTTTGCCTTTCAAAGAAAATTAAAGACGTCGAATTTTTTTCAAAGCCTCCTGGATGGTAGTGGAAAAACTCGAGTCATGTAATTTTACTCATTTTTGACCCTGTGTGTTAATCAAGTAATGTTATAGTAGGTGATTACACTCTATATGAAAGATGCTTCTCTTGCGAGCATATTGTTTTTTTATTCATTGATTTATCTCTAAAATTGTCCAAATTACAGCTTGAGTTTTGTATATACCAACTTTCTTAATTTATCATTTACGTTTATCCCATATTTCTTTGTAGGATCATATTGCCTTTGAAAAACAACTGCCAGTTGCAATTTGACGTTGTGTCATTTAACGCATTTGACGTTTTGTCATTAATTTAGTAGCATTAAACAAGTTTTAGTGACAAAAATTATATAAAATGCCTCAAATAATGGACAGGATAACAAACCTAATTTCCAGTATGCCGCGTAGATTAGAAACCCTTAGAGTTGCTAGGGCACGCAATACACGGTATTAATCAGTTACCCCAGGTTATAATATTGCGTTTAATAAAAGTGTTTCGTGAAAATCGTATGTTTATTTCACTAGAAAATTTTCTCGATAAATTAAGAAAGTTGCAAAACTTGAGCAAAAAAGCTGTAATTTTGACAATTTTATAGATAAATCAATGAATAAAAAAACAAAATGCTCACAAAAGACGCATCTTTCATATACAGTGTAAGCACCTACTATACCATTACTTGATTAACACACAGGGTGAGTCAAAAATTAGTAAAAAACATGACTCGAGTTTTTCCACTACCATCCAGGAGGCTTTGAAAAAATTTCGGCGTCTTTAATTTTTTGGAAAGGCAAAGGAATTACCTACCAACAAATAAAAAAAAATTAAAAATTGGCCGACTGGTTTAGAAGTAAAAAGAAAACAAAGTTAGGTCAAAAATCAAGTGCGTCACTTTTTTTGGAACTGAGTGTACATATAAATAAAGTAGATATTAGAGTGTGAATTGATTTATGGATATAGCTAAATGAAGTTGGTCATTGTACCAATATCGACGTACTAAGAAATTTCCACGACTGAACAAATATGCAAAGGTTATCTAATTTTTACTAATTCTTTTTGCGAAATTTGCCACAAAACTATCTGTAATCTTGGTCGATTTCAGTTTGGCTTTAATTACCGATTTCACAAGTTCTTTTTAATTACGCTTCTTTTGTTTCTTTTAATACGCTAGTTCCACGCTGCTTTAAACGCAATTTCGACACACACGAAATGGTCCTGACCACAAATGAAGGGTGATGTGGTAAAAATTGAAAACAATTAACTAAAATTTAGTTTTTGACTTTCACGGGAAAGGTTCTCAGAATGGCTCTTCACCATGTTTTAGTTTAATCTAGGTTTTGGACATAAGTTAACTTATGCGTAAATCAAAAACACTATTAAATTTACTTTAACTAAAGCAGAATAACACAAACTATTGCAAAATTTAACTATACCGAGAGATTTCTCTTTATATAATCTAAATTAAAACTTGACCTTAGGGACTGCATGCATTTTAGTTCTTTAGTATGTAATGTACTGCCAATTAATAATAAATTTTAATTATTTCAGCTAGCAGAGTACAAAACATAAATTCAAGTGCATTTTAATCCATCGAAAAATTAAAACTTCACCCTCGCACTTTAGTACCTTACTTAGTACCTTGAGTGACTACTTACTCAACGTCGCTACTTTACAACAAATTTTAATTATTTCAGACCAAGGAGTGTAAAAGACTGAGACTCAAATGTATTTGATGAATCAGAAATCCAAACAGTTTTAATTCCTAAAAGATACCCCTTAATTGAATCTAAATTGAAACTTCACCCTCGGGATTGGTACGCGTTTTAGTTCTTTAGCATGGAACGTACTGTTAATTCAGAATTGGTCTTAGTTAACTTAGGTCACAAAATGCAAAACATGAATTCAAGTGCATTTTAATTCATCGGGAAATTAAAACTTCCCCCTCGGGATTAAAAGATGCATCTTAGTACCTTACTCTAATTACTAAAAGATTTTTCAATATCTCGAACCCTTCAGGCGTTAACGTTACATTGGGATATATGCTAAGGGATTACAGTCAATTTTGTATCCTTAGGAGCGACATTTGTGAAAAAATGCAGTCTATTCCTTAGGACAAAAGCGCTTCTTAATCTCTTGGATGACTATATAAATGCTATTCGATATGATATTTTATAATTAATTTGAGTTATTTCAGACCAAGAAGCGTAAACCATAAACGCCATGCACACATTAGAAATACAAGTGGTTTTAACTCTTACAGAATACCTCTTCATTTAATTTAAATTAGTATCTCACCCTCGGGATTGGTAATAATTTGAATTCTTTAGTATTTGTACTGTTAATTCCTAACTGGTTTTAGTTATCTTAGGTCGCAAACACGAAATTAAAATATGCACTTTAGTCTATATCTACAATTACCAAACAGATTTTTTGACAGTTTGAATTATATACATAGTTATAAAACAGCACTTTTTGGTAATAGGTATTTTGTGACGCATAGTTTAAAAGAACTGTTTTAATAAATAGTAAGGGATTAAAGTGCACCTTTTTATCTTAGGAGTGAAATTAGGGCAAAAAATGCATATACCTTAAGACGAAAATGTTTCTTTGCTATTTTAATTAATTTTAGTTATTTAAGGTCAAGGAGTGTAGAGCATATACTTCATACACAAAAATCTATCTAAGTTAAACTTTTACCCTTGGGATTAGTACGCACACAGTTTTTTGGAATAGTGTGTTTGCAATTCATAGTTAATTTGAATTATTTCAAGTCAGGAAGTGCAAAAAGCAAATCAAGTGCATTTTAATCCATCAAGAAATTACCTTAACCCTCGGGATCTACAAGTGATAAAATATTTTTAACAACTTCAACACTCTACCCTATTTGCTACTAATGAAGAAATGCATCTCGTGACCTAAGCTATGCTTGAAACCTTTGGTGCGTTTTTAATCCTTAAGGGATTAACAGTGTAATGGGATATATACCAAAAAACTAAAGTACATACTTTAATCTTGTGGATGAAGATTGTGCAAAAATTGGATTGGACTAAGGTATATAATACCTCATCACTAAACTACCTAAGCATACACTTTAGTTTCTTGGCATATTATCTTAGGTGAAGGCCTGGTGCTATTTAAATCCTTTCGTGACAGATTTCATTCACTTTAGTTCCTTCTATTAAAAATAAGCAGTTTTGTTTTCTAGGGAGACAAATATCTGGCATAAAAGCATATCTTGGAAAATAATTGATGAAACGAGGACATTTGTAATTGGTTTGACAACCATTAATGTCGGAAGTTAGCTATAAAAGCAGGAAAATAACCGAGTACTGAACAATAAAGTAAATCTGCAGCAGTATAATAAAATGATATCTTACAAGGGCATATGTCAATGATAATTGGTGGCTTTCACCTATCCGCGACATATTTATCCAAATAGTGAGTTTCCAGACAGAATTTATTGGTTTTCGAAGCGCAGTTGGATGCAATGCATTCTAATAGCACCGAAATGGCCCGATATATTAACTTAATAATTAATTTGTAAGTACGAGCCTCCTACCAACAGAGCCGAACAATATTTCTGGTTATTTATGAATGACTAACTCCTACATTTATCATTCAGTGTTATGTGGAAATAAAATTAAATTTACGATGCCATTGAATTTATTTAAATTCGGGATAGGAAAGTAAATATTCCAGGAATGTAACGCTTCTAATATAGAAATAAATAATATTACGTTTGCCGCTACTTAAGTTAAATAGCGCTTGAGTAAAAGTGACACATGAAAGGCTGTGCCGAAATTCTAAGTTTCTACAAAATGACATAAGGGACGCATTAATCTTTTGTCGGGAACACATTGGTACATCGCGTACAGTTAGTTGTTCAGAGTTGTAAGAGGAAGTAAAGTGGCAATCATCTATTATAATCAAAATTAAGCTGTTAATTTTTGTTTACATTTATCTTCACCTATTATTCATACAACTTGGAGATGATGATCCTAGATTTGGATAACCAACTTGACAATTTAACACAATGTTGCGGTTACTTACAGAAGTGAAAAAACGGGTACTGCTTCATCGTCTGTTTATTTCCTTCATGAATAAATCCTTAGAGGCAGAATAAATTATTTTTTCAACACTCAGAAAAAATACAGGGTGAACTTAATATTTCTATCTAATGGAAACCAAAATCTAGGCAAAAACATTTAATTTAAATGTATAAATCGAAACTAAGTAAGGTTAAATTATAATATGCAATTATAATAAATCGGGTAAGTGAGAAAACATATACACATTATATTTGATGACTATGACAATGAAATGTAATGAATGTGATTAAAAACTATAACAAATTCTATAGCGCACCAAAATAGGCACAAACTAGCTTAGTTACATATCTTTTATTTATAAATGATATAACATAATACAAAGTTAGCTTTAATTGCCTCTTTTATACCACACCTCAACAATTAAATGTGCGGTGAATATTCGTACTATTTGCTATGCCTAGATTATTAATAACATTATCATCTTATGCTGAGCAATTGAAATTGACAAGAAGTTAGTTAATCAATGAAGGTACTAAAGTGCATTTTAATCCCGAGGGTGCAGTTTTTAATCACCCAAAAGGCCTAAAAGGCATTGATCTCCAATGATTAATGGGAATTATAAACGTACTTTAGTTCTTAGTTCATATTCTGCACGCAGTGGCTTGAAATAACTAAAATTTACTATTAATTAATAGATAGGAAGGGACTGAATCCCAAGGGTAAAGAGTTTAATCAAATGATAGATTAAAAGTCACTTTAATAGTTAGTTTATTTATGCACTGTGTATCCTGAAATAATTACAGTTACTTATGAATTGATATACATATACTGTGCAAGTGTTGTGTGAAGTGCAATTTCCAATCCCCAGGGTGAAGTTTTAATTTAGATTAAGAGGGATAAAAATACACTATCGTTCTTAGTTTATGTTTTGCTTTTAGTGACCTAAAATAACTATAATTAACTATTAACACTATATACGAAGAGACTAACTTGCATTTTGTATGCCAATTGAAATTGACGAGAAGTTAGTTAATCAATGAAGGTACTAAAGTGCATTTTAATCCCGAGGGTTAAGTTTTTAATAACCCAAAAGACCTAAAAGGCATTGATCTTAAATGACTAGATTAATGGGGATTATAATGTACTCTAGTTTTTAGTTCATGTTTTGCACGCAATGGCTTGAAATAACTAAAATTTACTATTAATTAACCATATAGCTATATATAAAGGGACTGAATCCCAAGGATTTTTAATTAAATGATAGACTAAAAGGCACTTTAATACTTAATTTAATTTTGCATTCTGTGACCTGAACTGATTAAATTTTATTATGACATATACTAAAGTGCAATTTCCAATCCCGAGGGTGAAGTTTTAATTAAAACTAAGAGGGATAAAAATACACCCTCGTTCTTAGTTTATGTTTTGCATTTAGTGGCCTGAAATAACTAAAATTAACTATAAGTTTTTAATCACTCAAAAAACATTGGTCTGAAATGACTACAATTAATTATGAATATATACATACTATAGTACATTTTCCAATCCCAAGGGCAAAGTTTTAATTGAATTTAGAGGGATTAAAATACATATGAAGAGACTAAAGTACATTTTTAATCCCGGAGGTTGTTTTAATACTTTTGGGACTAAAAGTGGCCTGTATCTTCCAAAATTAGGGTTTAACTACACTTTTAACCCCCGGGGAGTATGAAATCATATATTACCCAAGGTAATCAGAGTATCATTCCCGTGTGACACCTGAACCATTGTATTATGATAAATTTCACCATGAGAAAGTTAGGTTCACGTTGAATGACAATTATATCAAGACCTATTACACGCTAATTTTGTGTTTTGTGTTGTTGTAATGAGCAACTGAAACATGTATGATTAATAAATCAGTTGTCACGGAATACTTCTTATTCCGTAGTCAACCTTCGGGAAGTATCTCGGCGTCTAACAGCTCGAGACAATATATCAATCCCTACAGATAGATGGTCTGAACATAATAGCTTGCTTAGTTTCGTCCTTCCTCTATTCCACTTGAATTTAAAATGACTTAAATGTTTTATGCAGAAGTGAATAAACTAAACAAACTGAAGCGAACACCTAAACTAAATCATGAATACATTTAACTGAAATTAGTATAAGCTTCCATTGCTTAATTGTCTAGTAAACACATGTGAACAAATCTAATTTACATAAATCTCAAATATATTTTGATTAAACCATTTCGAGTGATATTGCTTAGTTGTAAATATCATTTAAGGCAAAATAAATAACTTTCCTATGATGTTTACATTTTCGATTTATGTTATACTACATATGAATGTGTATTAGCAACTAGCACGACTACAAAAATAAACTACATTGGTTTTGCTAGATCTAGGTATAAATAAACATTTGAACTTCAATAAATCATAAAACTTGAATCAATATACAAAAAATAGAATAGTATTATTCTTGTTTCATATAGTGAACCAATATGTATCGCGTAAATTTGTTTCTAAATTATTTTTTTCCATCAGGAGTTTATATTGGTAAATTTTGAGTATACATATACATCCACAGGATACTCACGAACTGTTTACAATTTTGACGGCTTATATAACCCACATAAAATAAATTTAACTACCGCTGATATTAATAAAATTACTTAACAAACAATTTATTAATAAAAAATTGTCAACAAACGGTTAAAGACAGGAATGGCATATGTCATAATTATAAAATCAGAAAAAAGAATAATTAAATAATCAACAATACACATGGCGTTCCATTAAAAAATATATTATTGTTTCTTGTACCCCTCAACTTCTGTACGCCACTGTGCTTCCATTAACATATTAAAGGGGTTCAGTTACAGTCCTACAACTTTTAGAAACTTTATTTTGTATCTCTTATAATGACAATAAAGGGTGGCCTAAATATAATAAATAATCCAGTACAATTTTCGAGAAAAAAAAAATTTGACATAAATTGAGGGAATTGCCTCCATTTGAACATTACCAAATCTTCGAAGACCACCCGGTCACATAGCGTAAAAGAAATCGTTAGTATTTTGATTAAGATGCCCTAGTAAAGATTATGTAAAGGTTCTGAGCTCAAATTAAAATACCAATTTATAGCCCTTTTATAAGGAACAAAAAAGAACCGCTTAAGACCCTCCCTGTCATCGATGTATAAATTATTTTTATACGTTAATAACCGTAAATAAGGGTTGGTTTATTGGCTGAAGACTATATTTATACGTCCTACTGATAAAGAGTTAATAACCGAGTGAGGTTTTTTTACTTAGCCGGCTTCTGGCGACATATTTGACACAGGGCATATAAGAAGGTCTGTGGAGTGTGATAGAGCATGAATAAGGGTACAAACCACGCCTTTTACACGTTGTCTTCTCATAAGGAACAGCTATTATACGCCTTTTTGACAAAACTCCACGACTACGTCCTACGGAATATGTAGATGGTAATCCTGATACAGATCAACCCATTTTTCTCTTTAACTTAATAGCCTGACCGAGAACAAACTAGGAAATGGGCAGTATTTAAATCTAGTCGATTTTTTTACGGCGCGGCGAAATATAGGGAAAGAAAATGTCAGACTTCATAAACTAAAGAAACGTACACATTTATAACCAAATTTAGAGATACAGGATATTAAAATTTAAAGAAAAAAGTTATTTTTATTCCCTTTTAAACATATGTTTTATTTGAGCAATATGATACTAAAGAGTTTATACGATGCACAATATGCATCTAAAAAATTACCATACTGTATAACATTAAAGACGGCTGTGGTCCTGTAGTTTTTTTTGCAAACACGGGGGTCTAAATGTTTCGATCCCGATCAAAGAAAAAGTGACGTTGTAAGAACTGGAAAAAGAGGTTGAAATAAAATGAAATGAGAGGATAGACTAGCTTTGTAGTTTGTAGCGTGACAAGGTACAAATTGTACAAGAACACAGGTAGGTACCGTAGGAACTCACACGTTAAACAGGGTGTCTATTTGGAAAATTATTTTATTATTGATGTCAATTAATATCAATAAATTTATTTTTTACTGTTTTAAAAAGTGTGCAAATGCAAGTTCAATTATTTTTTTTTACTTTCTATTATCTAACTGAGCGTGTCGCAAATCTCTTTTTAAATTCGATTCCCGAATTAGCACCCAACCAACGTTTTGGAAGCAGGTGTTATAAATATAGTACTTGGGTTTAAATTTTTGAAGTAGATATATCACTAAATAATTGCATTTATTTTACAAAGCACATATAGTACAACCGCACTACAATGCACATGATTGTATAGACAAGCCGACCATTACTGAATCGGGACGTAGTAAGCGCATATTATGCAAATATTATGTAAATATAAATAATTTCTTTGAAATTTTAAACACATTTTTTAGAGCGTAAGGTAAGTCGATTTAAATCACATTATTCTTGTTCAAGGAAGCTAGCCTTACAGTATCGTCCATTCTTTACTGAACACCATGTATATGATAAAAAATCTGTGCAAATGCAAGTTCAATTAAAAGGTTCTTGCTCGTTTTGGAAGCAGGTGTTATAAATATAGTATTTGGGTTTAAATTTTTGAAGTAGATATATCACGAAATAATTATATTTATTGTATAAAGCACTACAACGCACATGATTCTATAGACAAGCCGACCATTACTGAATCGAGACGTAGTAAGCGCATGCGTTAGAATATGTTTAACATAACTATCTCTGTAAAAATACATAACATTAGTAATTTTTATTAAATTTACAGAACTTTACGGGATTTGCTGCTAAAATTACAAAGTGAAATAGAACTATTATAATATATTCTGTGAATAACAGGACTATTACACGCTTTAAGTGTTATTTCAGGTAATATTGCAAATTTCTTTAGTATTTGTAAAATTACACGATAACTATGGAATTACCATTACTAATATGGTAAATATTATGTAAATATAAATAATTTCTTTGAAATTTTACACACATTTTTTAGAGCGTAAGGTAAGTCGATTTAAATCACATTATTCTTGTTCAAGGAAGCTAGCCTTACAGTATCGTCCATTCTTTACTGAACACCATGTATATGATAAAACATCTGTGCAAATGCAAGTTCAATTAAAAGGTTCTTACTCTCTATTATCTAGCTGAGCGTGTCGCAATTCTCTTTTTAGATCCGATTCCCGAATTAGCACCCAACCAACGTTTTGGAAGCAGGTGTTATAAATATAGCATTTGGGTTTAAATTTTTGAAGTAGATATATCACGAAATAATTATATTTATTTTATAAAACACTACAACGCACATGATTCTATAGACAAGCCGACCATTACTGAATCGAGACGTAGTAAGCGCATGCGTTAGAATATGTTTACCATAACTATCTCTGTAAAAATACATAACATTAGTAATTTTTATTAAATTTACAGAACTTTACGGGATTTGCTGCTAAAATTACAAAGTGAAATAGAACTATTATAATATATTCTGTGAATAACAGGACTATTACACGCTTTAAGTGTTATTTCAGGTAATATTGCAAATTTATTTAGTATTTGTAAAATTACACGATAACTATGGAATTACCATTACTAATATGGTAAATATTATGTATATATAAATAATTTCTTTGAAATTTTACACACATTTTTTAGAGCTTAAGGTAAGTCGATTTAAATCACATTATTCTTGTTCAAGGAAGCTAGCCTTACAGTATCGTCCATTCTTTACTGAACACCATGTATATGATAAAAAATCTGTGCAAATGCAAGTTCAATTAAAAGGTTCTTACTCTCTATTATCTAGCTGAGCGTGTCGCAATTCTCTTTTTAGATCCGATTCCCGAATTAGCACCCAACCAACGTTTTGGAAGCAGGTGTTATAAATATAGTATTTGGGTTTAAATTTTTGAAGTAGATATATCACGAAATAATTATATTTATTTTATAAAGCACTACAACGCACATGATTCTATAGACAAGCCGACCATTACTGAATCGAGACGTAGTAAGCGCATGCGTTAGAATATGTTTACCATAACTATCTCTGTAAAAATACATAACATTAGTAATTTTTATTAAATTTACAGAACTTTACGGGATTTGCTGCTAAAATTACAAAGTGAAATAGAACTATTATAATATATTCTGTGAATAACAGGACTATTACACGCTTTAAGTGTTATTTCAGGTAATATTGCAAATTTATTTAGTATTTGTAAAATTACACGATAACTATGGAATTACCATTACTAATATGGTAAATATTATGTATATATAAATAATTTCTTTGAAATTTTACACACATTTTTTAGAGCTTAAGGTAAGTCGATTTAAATCACATTATTCTTGTTCAAGGAAGCTAGCCTTACAGTATCGTCCATTCTTTACTGAACACCATGTATATGATAAAAAATCTGTGCAAATGCAAGTTCAATTAAAAGGTTCTTACTCTCTATTATCTAGCTGAGCGTGTCGCAATTCTCTTTTTAGATCCGATTCCCGAATTAGCACCCAACCAACGTTTTGGAAGCAGGTGTTATAAATATAGTATTTGGGTTTAAATTTTTGAAGTAGATATATCACGAAATAATTGTATTTATTTTATCAAGCACATAGTAGTAACAATTTCCGGCTTGGCCGAGAATCAAATGGCCGATGTTTAGAAGGAATGAAATGTCATTGTGTGATGAATCTGAATGTCACCACTTAAAATAAGCTTATGTACCCTACATCGCGTAAATTATATAATGAGGTATATCACTACACACATAATTATGTAAAAAAGCTCATATATTTTCCGAGATGACATGATATACGATGCTGCATTCGTTCAGGCGTAGTGCTATGAAGGTATTTCAAACTGTATTATCTAAGGAAGACATCATATGTAAATTGTTATAAGAAAAATTTTGATAACGAGCACATTCTAATCTACTATATACAATGTTAAAACAAACCACGCATTTCATATTTTCAACTTGAACACGTCCTACATCATACCACGTATTATATAACTGGTCCAAATATATAAATATGTCACCTAAAAATTTCATAATCTTAATATAATTGTCCCATTCTCAAAAGTACTTAACGATATACATAGAACGCTTCTTCGCCGTCTGACTATAATATAAGCCGTGTGACCCCATTCTATAGATGTTGCATGTCGCCGCCAATCAAAAAGGTCTATTTGTATAATAAAAACAACTGCTGCTAAATTATAGTGATAAATGTCTTAATTGTCTGTGCACTACGAAAAACTTCCCTATAATTATTTTATCCACAGAACGAACTAATGTCAATAGAACTATATACTCAATGGAATTTGTAGGATGCGGTTATTATCTTATTTCGCGTCTTCTAATGTTCTACATAGTGTCAAGATTCGCAATGCATCATTCCCGAGGAAATTTTTAAATATTTTCTATGACCAGAATTTCATAATTTAATATACCATTTTTAATGTATTTAATAAAAAAGCATTTTCGGAACCACCTCCTTCATAGCCTTGTCGCTACACCCCGTAGAAAGTCGAGCTGTACTTTGAGACGTCTTTGTGTGCTTCACACTGTAAATAACCCCCCACAATAATTTTTACGTCGAATGGCAACGTAAGTAATAAAGTGTACTAGACTACAAATTTCACGCGTACATGAGAAGACCATTTATGTACATACATAGATTTTAAATTCTTCTTTATGGAACTGGTGTACATAATTAAAAAAATAACTAATCCAGTGAATTTATAGAGTAAGTTCTGCCTTAAGTTATACTTTCCTTATACATTGTAACAGAACTGTGCATAAAAACTTTGCTATATGCGATGTTTATTCCTTAGAATATAATTTATTATCTCCAAATAAATATCTACTACTTTTCATTATACAGTATGTTCAGTAAACAATAGATTTTACTTTAAAACTAACTTCATTCAAGGAAAGTAAGGTGATTTAATTCAACTTACCTTAGTACAATTTTGTTTCCTTTATTTCATAATGATAATTTTCTTATTTGTTGGGTAATTGTAAACTTTGCCATATGCGGTGTTTATTCCTAAGAATATAATTTATATTCCCAAATAAACATCTACTACTTTAAATTATACAGTTTGTTCAGTAAAGAATGGGTCATACTTGAAGACTAGCTTTATTGAAACTTGAAAGAAAGTAAGGTGATTCAGTTCAACTTACCTTAGTACAATTGGATTTCCTTTATTTCATTTTTTTACGATAATTTTCTTATTTGTGGGTAATTGTAAATTTTGCCATAGGCGGTGTTTATTCCTAAGAATATAATTTATTATCTCCAAATAAACATCTACTACTTTAAATTACACAGTTTGTTCAATAAAGAATGGGTCATACCTTAAGACTAGCTTCCTTGAAACTTGATAGAAAATAAGGTGATTTAATTCAACTTACCTTAGTACAATTCGGTTTCCTTTATTTCATTTTTTTACGATAATTTGTTACACACAAAAAAACCTTCTTTTCCAAAATTTGAGCATAATAATTACCCAAAAAACAAATCATTTATCGCGAAAAAGTACTTTGTCGAGCCTATAACTTGAGAAAGCCAAATTGTACTAAGGTAAGTCGATACAAATCACCTTATTTTAATCAGAGGAAGCTATCATTAAAGCATGACCTATTCTTTACTGAACACGTTGAATAAGTTTGCGTTTGAATTGTTTATTGGAGATGTACAAAATATGTTGAATATATTATACATTCTCGATTATTTTTTCTTGGCAGAAAATGGCTGTAGCGAGAAATAATTGAGATGCAAACTGAATATAAATTGAATGTTGTGGAATAGTTTTACGTAGAATCTAGGCAAGTAAAATGTAAATAACATGTTAAATTATAGCTTATAACTTTTCTAAGCAATATATGTACGATATCCTCAGATAATGTTTTACTATTTGCGGTTTAATGTATAAGAGGCGTCACAATATTGCGCTATTAATTATTATTAACGGAAATGAAATCTGTTAAATATTAGACACTAAATTTTGTAGGGTTTCATCACCATCTGCTTTCACATACTAAACGCTAAACAACTTAATTTTAATTAGAATGTAAAAAAGGTTATTAAAAACTATTTATCCTCAAAAGATTGTCCATACCCGCAATAAAACTTGTAGCTAAGTGGAAACAGATACGTTTGATTATTAACGTATTGCTTATTTAATGTAACAAAATAAAAGCGGCCTGCTTAATAATAATATGCCACCCCCTCTCCAGCGCAAGTCTCCCGGCTTCTAGGCTAATACTTGTGATTATAATGAAGGGTACAGATATTATTGTTATTAATTGTTTTATATAACAAAAGATTTCATTGCAATGTTCCAAATAAATAGTTTAATAAATTTAACAATACGATTTTGTTAAAGATGGTTTTAAATAACTAACCGAAGTGCGCAACAAATTTGATTGCACTCTCCATACACTAATAACATATCCATAGTTTATTATTGTCATGCAGATGGGTCATTGTACATTTCGTATAGAATAAGTTGCTTTTCTGTTAGAACTTTAAAGTCAACTGAAACTATCCGGTTGTTAGAAAACATTTATTAGAGCAGTTTTTTATAATATGATTTATTTTGGTGCCTACTGTAGCCCACCTTCAAAATCACCCTGTACTTTAATTTATGACAAATCGTGTTCGAAAATAGTTCAGACTGTAGTCTGAACATACTAAAGAAATTTAATTAGCATAAGTGTAGCTTTGTCTTTAAAATTCAGATAATTCGAATCGGGGAATTATTTATTAATTCTTGATTTTTCTTTCAGCGATTTTGCAAAGGACGACTGTTGGTATTGGCCAGATGAAAATCCAGGGAGTAGCTACCTGTCAATATTTATGCATGGATAGCTGTGGATTGCTTTACGGATCGGTAGGTTGTACTTTATTTTACAATTACCAACAAGTTCTGTAGTTCAATAACGATTGTATTTAGTAAAACAAAATTGATACTTTTGAATCAGTGGCGGGCACAAATTCTTGAGGAAAATACACTGTTGCAATCCTATTATCTAATAATTATATAAATTAATTAATAAAAATTGCAATCTATTATGGTTTCTTGTAACTTTCGTGGTGGTCTGATTTGAAAAAATTAAAGTATATTACAATGTTTTGAAACGCCACTGACAGATACTGCTGTAGCTAAGTATAAACATATTTACGCAGTTATAGGAATCTCTTTTGCCAGTGAAATAATTAATGGCAGAGTTAATTGTTTTCATTGATAATTAATTATCTTAGCAACATAATAATTGTCTTTTTTAATAAATTAATTGATGAAAAAATGTATTAACGCCACGCTGTACAAATAAAAGGCGTGCGTAACGCTCGATTTTTATTGTGTATAATCCAAATTTATCTACGTAACACAGTTGTGCACTAGACTTAAATTTATCTTTTGACATTTTTTAATAGAAGCATCCAGACCGGGGTATTTTTGGTACGGTATTAAAATATACATACTACACTGTTCTCAAAGACATGTTCGGCTGTCACCTGAGAAGTACTTTATTGATAATTCTAGTTTCAACACCTATTGAGATGTATTTGTAATAATAACAAATACGAGGCTCTATTTCTTATAGCCTTGGATTAGATATGCCTTAATAGCATTTGTAATGTATGTTTTGTATCTATAAAAAATGTACTTGCGTTTTCAATTAATAGTTGCTGCAACGTATACACCTCTAATCATGGCACGTTGCAAAATGCACATTTTATATCGCAAAAAAGTTATAATTTTTTTTAACGCCATACACACAAGTTTCGAATTCTAAAGATCAACAAGAAGTGATAAAAAATCTTCACGCATTTACTATTTTAAATACATAATACACTAAAGGGTGATTCACAACTTATCCAACAAAAGTTGTAGTATTTTCAACTTTTACAGTCTCCAGTGCCATCGAATGCAGGCGATTCCGAATACTGAGATCCGATTTTAGTATTAACGTTTTTGCGATAGTGTTTACATGTGCCAAATGCAGCTACTTTTACCACGGTAGTACAACGCGAGGCACAGGAAATTTGCAACCGAATCATGGAAGAGATGGAGGTCCAGGATATCCACGGCCTACTGTAGTAGTTGAGGAACACATTATTGGATTATTTGGAGCCTGCAGGAATAATTTTAATAAAACACCAGAGTTGTTTTAAATTAGATTTTATGTCTTCTTTCTAAGATTGACTGTCACAGACTATATAAAGCTATATAGGTATGGTATATATTATTTTGCAATAGTTTAATTTTTCACATGGACCTAATGCTTAATCTTAAAACGTGATAGTTATATAAACATAAAAGAGGTCCAAGTTGGGAGCGTATTATCAAGTATCAATTGATTTTTGTTTTTATATTTAAACATTCAATACACATTTTTTGAGATTGCTGAGTTGCCAAGTACAAGGAATGTCCCAATCAACAGTGTAGCATATCATACAGGAAGCTCAATTATGTCCGTAGCATGTACAGCGTGTCCAAGTTAATACCAAGGGACAAAATGCTCAAGATTTAGAGCTGATATGTTAGTTACAGATGAAATTATTTTTACAAGGAATGGGATGTATAACATTCATAATACTCTTGACTGCGATTTTGAAAATCCACATGCGACTCAACGTTTTCCTTAAATGTTTGGGTAGGGATTGTCGATGATCGCTTGATTGGACCATTCATATTACCAAATCTAATGGATGGGGTTCAGCATATCGAGATGGAAGATGTGCCCTTAGCTGCCCAACTCCGAATGTGCATGATTGGACAAGGAGGACCGCTACCATGGCCGCCACGATCTCCTGACTTAAATCCTTTGGACTTCTTTTTGTGGGGATATTTAAAAAATGAAGTACACTAGGGATGATTTATGCGAACGTATCATAGCTGCTGCCAATAACTTACGAGTTCAAAACCGATAAGAAACAGAAACATTTGTGTTTACACGTCAGTGGACAAAATTTTGAACAGTTGTTGTATCATCAGGTATGTTTTGGATAAGTTCTAAATCACCCTGTATGTGCCTTACCTTTGCATTCAGTGGACAGTCACACACATTATTAAACTAAGTGAGACGCATAAATTGGGGAAAGCGCCAACATAAATTATGATACGTTAAAGTATAAATAAATATTACATATTAATAATTTAAAAGCAGTTTCTGTACTACCTTATCTGGAGCCGTTGTAGTTGCAGGACAAGCAAAAGTTAACTGTTATTACAACAAACATGCCGATATAAAATTCAAAAGACGTAAAGGACGCATTAACAACAAATCCATAGACATAACTGTGTCTTTGATTTTCCAATTCATACCAGAATTAAAAGGCACTTGCATATACATGCAAACCTCATTCTAGGTCTTTTAAAACAAATAAGTTTGGAAGATGTGAATAATGAATGATATGATGAACATGATGGAGACAATTAAGATGACAATAATAACAGTGATGATCATGATGGTGATGATGATTGTGATCATGATGGCAATGATTAAATGACAAGCAATGTTTTAGCAAAACTATGGTTAAGAAGTATTGCCTCCGTATATTGAAAATGAATTGATGAATAGCGTGCAACATTCAGTAGCAACTAACCAAAACCTACTTTCACACTATTTTCTACCAAAGATTGATTACCGTTTCAAAAGCACCGTGTAAAATATATTGCGCACCCGAATAGTTTCAATTTTAAACGGACATGTGCTGATATGTTGGTACAATCATTTTATGTGTGTTATTTCGAAGAATTCTTAGAGTATCGCAGTATTTTGGACGATGAATTGATGCACTAAACGGAAGAAAGTTGTAGCAATAATACACTTAATTGATTTTATATGATTTTATACAATGCGTCCCATAACGAACAGCCGCAATATACATATATATGGAAAATATATACATGATAATTCTGAAAATATAGTTATTTCCCAGTGTCATTAGAGTCTACTTTTTAAAAATATCTTCACGTTCTAAATGGAACACTCTGTATATTCTTGCGTTTTTGCATTCTATGTTCATTTGTAAGTAAATCGTTTAACACCTTTAATTTCAACAAAATAATGCAGGAATTGCTTCTAAAAATGATGGCATAATGTATCAGAAACATACAGGGCTGTCAAAAATTAGGGGCCAATTTAATTCCTCGAACTCGATTTTTTCAAATAGAACACTGAGTATATTACTCTACATTTGAAAAAACAATAAAATTTTGGACCTAATAATATAATGAATTTTTTTATAAAAATATTCAAAAACTCAAATATTCCAAAATGGCATAACGTATAACATAACATAACACACAGGGCTGTCAAAAATTAAATTACCAAACTCGATTTTTCAAATAGAACAACCGGTATAATATTCTACATTTGCAAAAAAATCAAATTTTAGAGGTGACAAAATAACGAATTTTATTATAAAAATGTTGAAATATTCAAATATATTTAAAAAATTATGGCATAACTTATGAGGAACATACAGGGTTGTCTAAAATTAGGAGCCAATGTAAGTCACAAAACTCGATTACACCCAGTATATTGTGTAATTGAAAAAACAATCAAATTTTGAAGCTAACGAATTCTACTATAAAAATGTTCGAAAAATCAAATATTTCATATTGCCAAGTAGTCTATGAAAACTGTCACTTTTTTCTTAAAATTTCAAACAAATCGAAAACAACGGGTTTTAGGTATAGACGATTGTTTACAAATTTACTTAAATTTAACGTAAAATCCAAACAAGCAATACTATATAGAGTGTTCCTTTTAGAATACAAATATTTTTAACCTTTTATCGGTTTTTGTTACCATATGGCTACATTAATTTTTGACACGAAACAAAATTCTTATAATTCTAGTATAAATTTTAAAAGTCTCTTATAACTCGGCAACACACTTTTCTTCATAACTCCAGTCTGGTAAACAACAAATGCATCTATATAGTAACACTGGTTACCTAATACCTATTTTTTTTAAGAAAAGGGAATGTTACTTTGGTAATAGCAGTAATAGCAAACAGTTTTGTAAAATCTCCCCATTTGTGTCTGGAGTGAATCCGTATTTATTTTCTTTTCGAGTAAATCTTCAGTTTTTCTTTTTAGGAGGAAGTTCATTCAATTCATTGAATTAGTATTCTCAAACTCGCTAGCTTGTTTTGTCGTTAATTTTATTTGTAAAAATGATTTAGTAATGTACTTAAGTACAATCAAAAAGTTATAACATATGTCGATTTATTTTACCTATAACTAAATGCCTACTTTGATAAATTTTCTCTCGAAGTTGTTCCAAAACCATTTCATCTTCGTCATCTGTTGAATAAGAAGTATCAGATACTTGAGGAGGTAATCTGCATTTGTGTTTGCCATAAAAAGAACAACCATTTATTGTTGTATAATCATCCATGATTACAATTTTTAAAAAATGGTTCATTATATATGGCCTGTAAAAATTGGCTCCATATCGGGCAGTGTGACCGAATGGTTACAAATATTTTATTTTAATTCTTATTTGCTTATTTTCAGCATATACATGAAAACAGATATCACAGTGCAATAATTAATGTCCATAGAATACTGTACTATGCGTATAGATATGAGAAATATTGTATACTTAGCAAAATCAAGCAGAAGTAAACAGGTGTCCACATAACCTCAAAGCGTAGCTGTTGGACGCGAATAAGGCATTCAAAATACAATCACCAGATGGCGTAGCTAAAGTTTAAATGTTATCCCCCACTTTTGTAACGTTGCTGTCATACGGTAACATTATCCGGGATGCTCTAAGTAGTGACAACCGAGTGTAATAGACTTTTGAAATCAATGCAACCCCATATGGATAGTCCAAAAAAACAATATAAAAATATTCTCAAAAAAGTCCGATAAAGGGTTAAATACTTTTTTCGTACACCGATCACGGTTTGTGGTGAGACACACTGTGTAGCCTCCTTATCTTATTTATTAAACAATATTCAATGCTAAACGCATCCGTTTACTAATTCCAACTCGGTTAATAAACTCTTCAGATTTAATGCGGAGATTATTACTGCCCAAAGGAGAAAGTCAAATTTGACATTTTATTCTAGTCTACTGTCTGTCCTGTAGCTTCGTCATGTGGTGTTTTCAAAGCGATTTTAATATGCATAATGCAAAGGCTTAAGGCCCCCTCATACCAAGTTTTTCGACCTCACTTTTCGTGCCCTTTGGCAAACATTATACAATCGGGATTAGATTAATCTTATCTAATGTCTGAAATGTAAAGCCCACCGGATCTTTCATCTCGCAATGTAAAAAAATAAGAATTAATACGAAAATTGTATCTGATAAAAATTCACATCATACCGAAAGCAACAGACGTATTCTTTTTTGTTTTAATAACTAAGCCAAGATTAAATTAATGCATCTTTTTTATTATATGCAAATTTAAATCGCGACGGTAGTTTTACCTCTTTAATTTAACGGAGACACGAATAGACAAGACGCTACTGACTTATTTTTAATCGATTGATATTTATTTGACGTGACCTTTACATATGATTACAATGTGAACTAGCGTTGATATGAACTTTTTAACAGTTCTTGGTAATTGATAGGCGAGGGATGTTGCAAAAGTCCCTTGTCTACAGTTCATATTTTACATTAATCTGTCTATCAAACTATACATACCAGGTTATCCAGTTTTAAATGAACAAACTTTTAATTTTAGTCAGAATTATGTTTACGGTCACAATTGTAGAGGGGAATGGAGTCGTTTTTATGAAGCAATTATGATATATGAGGTCAAATTGGAATTAAACGATTGCGAGGCGTGACGTCATTGCCTCCTATCCAAACTCGGGAAAGGGTCTTTCTGGGTTAAATCAAAACAGATTAGCAAAAGCCGACTACTTTTAAAATTCACAACATACTATTTAAAAACATGTTCGCCTAATCTATTATGATGACGGCTTATTTTAATACAAATAGCTAATTTATTAGTGCTGAAATGAGAGGTGTAAAAATGCAGCGGTAATTTCTAAAACGAAATAATTAACAGCTGCTAGGTTTTTAAAACAATGTAGGTACTTGAAACTAAAAAATATGCATTTATTATGTTACAAAATTAATAATAAAATGGAATGTTTTAATTTCTAAAAAAAAGAATTTTATGTAGGTATCTATTTTTAAATTTTAGTTAATTTAAAGTATGATTACTAATCCCAGTTTCACGTAATAACTAAAAAAATAATTAAGTAGATGTTTGATTTATAAATCTTATTATTCAAATTTAAATTGCATACAAATTTCAGTAGCTGTATAAGAAATTAGGAGCCAATTTAAGTCACCAAACTCGATTTTTCAAATAGGACGCCCAGTATATTATTCTACATTTGAAAAAACAATCAAATTTTGGACCTAACGACATAATGAATTCTATTTGAAAAATGTTCAAAAACTCAAACTTTTCAAAAATGATGGCATAACGTATGAGGAACATAAAGGGCTGTCAAAAATTAGGAGCCAATTTAAGTCACAAAATTCGATTTTTTTCAAATGGTATGCCAGTATATTATTCTGCAATTGAAAAAACAATAAAAAATTTGGACTTAACGATATAACGAATTTTATTAGAAAAATGTTCAAAAACTTAAATATTTCAAAAATGATGGCATAACGCATGAGGAACATACGAGGCTGTCAAAATTTATTATGTTACAAAATTAATCATAAAATGGAATGTTCTGGTTTCTAAACAAGAATTTCCTATACGTACCTACAATAAAATAGAACATTTGTTTTGTTATATATCTTTTAGCTAGCATTTTTAAATTTTAGTTAACTGAAAGTTTGATTACTAACCCCAGTTTCACACAATAACTACAAACATAATTTTGTAGATGTTCAATTTAAATTGCACACTAATTTCAGTAGCTTCATTAGAATTTAGTAGTTTGATTTATTTTATTGGACCACCTTGTAAACCCAAAAGTTAAGCAATCTATAAACTCGATGTTAAAATACTAAGGTACTTAATACGGAGTTATTTTATTTAGCTTCAAAAGTACGTAGGAATAGGTACTTTTAAATAAAGAATTAATTCTACATGAGTATATTATAAATTATTACACTGATTTTATTATAAATCTTATTATTCAACGCATATTTATTTGTTTTGGGTCCAAGAAATATGTCTTGCTTCATTACTTTTTGCCACAAGTTTACCGTATTAGGATTCCGGAACTAATAAATAATTTATCTAGCCAATAAAATATCTACAATTTGATGTTTGATTTTTTGTTTTAGTGTCATTAATAACACCTTCAATATTTGAATTTTCCTATAATCCAACCGACGGCACTCTACGCTTCGCATTCAAAATGCAAGTAAAGGTAGCGCGCGCGCCCTCGCCATAGGAAGCAGTGACGTCACAGGCGTCGAAAAATTATATTTTTTTTCAAATCGCACTAAAATTACAAAATCATTTAGAAAATCAATAAATACTAAACAGCAATGATATTGTAGACACAATAAATTGGAATTTAACCACAAAAATGTTTGGACGTGGCATATTCCCAGACAGTTTAACTTTTCCTTTCGGAGTTATTCAGGCGGATTAGATCATTTCTTTGGTCTGACGTTTATGTTTTAATGTTAGGTCCATTAATTGCACAAAATGTCGAGTCGCCAGCTGTACTAATTCCGTGTGACGAAAGACATTACGTTTACTTGGTTTTTGTTCATGGAATTACATTTAGTGCGGTTTGCGAATACCGAATTCCCGTGAAATCGCCGATTCAACATTGCCGAAAGATTTCCGCTTTCTAACAAGACGCTCCCGTTTAAAATTGGATCAGTTTTCACCCGAGAAATTTGTTTCCATATTTCATATTTCAATTGAAGAAAACCAAAGAAAACAGTTTTATTCAAAAGATCTTGAAGTTTTTAGTCACAACGTAGACGCAATGGATGATATTGCCCTAGAAAGTGGGATATTTGCAGAAACGATGAAACGACGGCTTAATGGCTGAATTTAAGACAATGCTACAACGCATAAAACTCATTGCATAAACTCGTTATTCTGTCTGGGGACCCCAAATACTTATTTTTACACCCAAAGTTTATTTTCAACGGAGCTGTGACATTGACATCACTGCTAACGATAATTTCCCCGACTTTCCTTGTCAATTAAAAGGAAAATTTGATAGAAATTTACTACTTGTGCACGTCTGTTTAAAATATAATAATAATAGAAATGGGAACATACAAGGTGATTCAGACTTATCTAAAAAAATTTTTTGAATGTAGGTACAGGGAACTTACAAATATACAGGGTGATTCATTAAGAATGGGCAATCTCTGAGCTGGAGATACTACACACCAAAATATGACGATTGAGCCAAATATGCCTTACCCGAATGTTGCTGGTTTAAAAAATACAGGGTGTTCAATGCTCAAATTTTATTTTGAAATATCTCAATAACTTTGAAACCTGTCGGAGTATTTAAAAAAAAATTGCCACAATTATGCTTTTTGGCACGGCAAATAAGAATTTTTAACTAATTTTGACGTCACTAGTAGAGGGCGCCACTTATGGCACAGCATGTTTCTTTTAAATGGCAGAACTTTTTTGCTGTTTAGTGTGTCCATCTGTCTATTGAAACAATCGATTCTCCTACCTGTTGTATCTAAAAAAGGTATACCTTGTTGAAGTCGTTAGGAGTAACAGTTTTCGAAGTAATCCTATTTGAAATATTCAGTGCACCGATTAAAAACTGTTATCTTTTCAGGTAAAGTGCCTTTTCTACTGAAAATACAGCAAAATTTTACTTGAAAAAGTGGTTCAGAACGGTAAATTATGGAGACATGCAAAATTTGAACAAGATCGGCCTGCTTTGATAAAATCTTTGTGCTTTGTTGAAAAATGGTTTTAAAATCAAACCTCGAATTTTTTAAATAACTTCTGAATTACCCTGTATACCAGTTCCTTTTTTAGGCAATTAATTGAAATTAATTTAAAAAGAGTCAAACGAAAGTAAAACTACAAATAAACGGTAAGTACTCCATTTGACTAAGAGAATTGTTGTAAGTTTATCTATATTTAGAAAGAGAACTAGAAACCAAGAATATCGCAGACGTGCACTGGAATGTATTATGTAATTTCAAATTTTAACGTTTTATTTTAAATCCCGAGCTACAAGCAAAGTGTCAAGCATTTAAATTAGAAGCATTTGTTTAAAACATTTTAAGAAAATTTGCGAGCTGTGGTCTATTGTTTTTCAGCACATATTTAGTTTGTATCACAACTAAGTTCAACTTCAGTAAATCTCAATTTAGCGTTTGCATATTTACATAAATTACAGCCAATTATATAATTTATTAAAACACATGTTGTACTATTTCATTACCTGTTATAAATGATTTATATGTAACCTGATACTCGTCTATGTAGGCGTGTACACAATACTAATAAATTATTTAATTATCTTCTTTAAATTATTATGATCATATTATATTCAACCCACGTAAACTATAATTACCAAATCTTTTTATTTAAATTAACGTATAAAATTCACTGGACTTTCGATTTTAATTTGTTTTACCACATCTTTATATATAAATTAAAGTATAAAATTCACCCGACTTTCGATATTAATTAGTTTTATAGTTTTTCGAAAACGCTAAGTAGATTATAATACACCCTGTGTTTGTTCGTAATGTAATTCTAAAAAAATAAATCTTGTTACCATTGCAGTCAATCGAATCGACAAAAGATTAATGCGTTAGGAATACACAATGTTATCATTTGATTAAAGTACTTCGAAGTTGGCTTTTCTAATATTCATATTCATTGTCATATACTTACTTCGGATGACACTAAGCAGGGGGTCGACAGCTACTCCTGTGGCCATGTCTATAACTTCATTTATGACGCATTGTCTTTTACATAAAAAAGTTTTAGTAAGGGTTAGAACTAATGTAGTTAAATTATTAGTCCAGGTACTTGCTCACAAATATTGATTTTATCTGCCCGTATCATATATCCTTTCTATTCCCATTGGGACACAATAAAGTATAAAAGCTCAACGCTTCCCCTTTCTTATTTGAAATACAAAATTGCAACAAAAATACGGAAGATATAAAAACACTACACTTACCGCGTCTGGTTCTGAAGACATTTCCTCTAGGTCAAGGCTTCTAAGGCAGACACTTCAAGGTTCTCCGCACAATATACAGGCCATTGCAATCACGTTTACACTGTCGTCACAAATCTGAAAAGAATTAAAATACTATTGTAGGCAACAGTGTTCAGTGCTTACGGAATAAAATATTCTCGGATCTCTTAGATGGTATCTGTAGATGTTGCTTGCAAGTAACAACTGATTTTGTAAGGGCCAGTGCTAAATATATTACGAAAAGCATGTAACTAATCAAGAGTACACGACATTGTCTTCGTTGGAAGATTTTGTTGACTCAGAAGAATGTTAACGATTTTAAAAATTGCAAGTACATTTAAATGACACCCAGATATGATTTGTTTCCATCAACTATAACAAGAAAATTGAAGGAGTAAATGTTAATTTACAGACAGATATTACAATGTCGTGCATGTATACGATTTTTTAAAACGTGAAGAATATGTAATATATTTTAATAACACCACCATTGGCGGCAAGATTCAGGTTGGAATTTTAGTGCCCTTATATGGCGCAAAATACCTTTGGAACTATCTGAAAAATCCATTGTTATCCTCCGAGACCTTAATTTTAACTTAATATTTATTACGACAAAATACCTGTATCATGGAGCTGATCTGTTTTTTCCAAAATGAAGATAAAAAAAGTAAAACCAAACATATTAAATCATTAATCCACATTGTTTTACAATTTAATTTGAGATGTCAATCAAAATACAAATTAAAAGTACTGTTTCAAATTTATTTTAATTATTTGTTGAATTAAAAGCACTTTACTTTTTCAAACGACGAATTAGTGCTGATTTAATGTTTAGTTAACTTTTATTTCTTAGGATTAAAACAGACTTTTGTCTCTTTCAAATTATGCTTTAAAAGTGCTCTTTTAATATTTAGCTTACTTAAAACCGTTGAGGTAAAGATGACACTTTGTTTTCGGAAATTATGAATTAAAGTTCTGTATGATGTACATAGAGACTGTTTACAATCTAAAGCTCTTTAAATTGGTGTGTTAATATTTAACTTACTTTTAATCCTTTGGATGTTTCAAAAGACAGTTAACCTTGACACTAAGAAATAAAGTGCGGTTTTAACATTAATTTATCCATCTCAGCACTTTCAAATGCAAAGTGCTCTCAAATTACGAATTGTTGATTTAATATTTAACTTACTTCGAAATAAATAGTTACACTTTACTCTCCGAAACGACACAATAGTGTTTTAATATTTATTAACTAATTTTTATTCTCTCGACGGTTAAAGTGGCACTTTGCTCTCTGCTCTGCTTTGCTCTACGAATTAATGTGCTATTTTAATATTTATTTAATTTTTAATCTCTTAATGATTAAACACTACACTTTACTGTATCAAGCTACGATTTAAAAGTGCTTTTTTAATATTACACTTTTAAACCCTTCGGTTGAAGATAACACTTAAGTCTCTAAAACTATGAATTAAGGTGACGTTTTAACCTTTATTTAACTTCTATTATCCAGTAGATTTCCAGTGACTCTTTATGCTCTCAAACTACGAATTCGAGGTGCCTTATTTTTAAACACGAATATTAAAAAAGGCACATTGCTTTTTAAAATTATGAAGTGCTATTTTAATATTTATAAACTTATTTTTATTATATCGAAGATTAAAATGACCTTTGCTCTTTGAATCTACGAATCAAAGTGCTGTTTTAATATTTAACTAATTTTTAATTTTTTGGATATTAAAAATTATACTTTGCTCTCAGAAATAACGAATTTACATAAGTACTGTTTTAATATCTAAATTATTTTTAATTCTCGAGAATTAAATGTGACACTTGACTCTGTGAAAGTAATAATTCAAGTGCTGTTTTATACTATATTATTTATAATTTACTCTTAATTCTTGGAGGATACAAAATATACAATTTAGTTTAATTTTTGGATATTTTAGGACCAAAGTGCTCTTTAACCTTAAGAGACACTTTGGCCCCCGGGTATTTATATATTATTAGTAAACATTAACGTCACCTTTTGAATTTGTAACTGTTAACCTTCTTTTAGATTTATAACATTTTAATTCACTCCAAATGATCCCTTATTTTTTATCTCGCTCCCATTAGGAGGGTGTGACTGCCCCATCTGTAGCACACTTTAGAACACACAGAAGGCAAATAATTTAGTTTTATTAATAACACCATTCTTTCTAAAACAACCTTTCCAACATATTTACATTAATGTATTTTAAAGTTCAGACCACCTTTTGTTCCTACGGACAGTTTTCTACAGGGTGCGGTTTTATAATAGTCGGTTTGCAGACCACTGCTGTTCCTTTCATCTGATTAAAATATTAAATAATTAGCCCCAGGTATGTAATACAATCTCTGCTCTCTACAACACTATTACGAAAAAAATTATCCTTTAAAAACTAATCTGGACATCTAGATGGTCACACAAAAACATAGCGACGATATTTTCGAAAAAAGTGAAATAAATATTGATAGATTTACGTTCGTTAATTATTTAAAAATACGGTATTATGACAGATTCTCTAATATTTTGTATAGGAGGGTTAAGTATTTAAATTTTTAATTAGCTATTAAGTAGGTAATAAATAAATCTTGGCTACTTAAATCAAAATTAAGTTTTTTGAATTCGTTAAATACGAGGAGTTATGCTAAAATAATTAAAGACTGTTCCTCCTATGAACAGAATAAAAAAGGGGAACCTGTTAAAGCCATTAAAACGGGTTATTTAAAAAATAAAAAGTTATTTATTGATTTACGAGCTGTTAAACATTCATTGGGACGCCTGTAATAGGTGAAAATTACACATAATTACGTTGTTAGTTCCTCGACCAGGTTCGATGTATTTATTACTAGTCTAAAAACTGTAACTAGCGTTATCCAGTGGATGTTTTATAGAACTTTGCATAAAATCTTTGCAACCGTATCTACAGGGTGTTAAGTTTCTATACATTCCAGGGCCTTTCCCCTTTTTCCTCAATATATAAACAAAAAATGTCAATCAGGCCAATCAATATATAGAAATTGACACTTTTAAGCAATATTTTCAGAGCTATAATATTACATTGTTTTAAATACATAGCACACTCTATGTTTCATAGTGTAAATAGACCTTCAGCAATACAGGGTGATTTTGACGTGAGGTAATAATTTTAGTATACACCTACTTATTCGAAGAACAAGTGATATTCAAAAACAAACAACATATCCGCAGGTCATTATTATTAATCCCATTGTTATATTATTGTGTCAGCAAATTGCGTTTAACACAAAACGATACAACGCACACACTACAAAACACCAAAATTTTAACGATAACACGATTCTTTTCTAACACGTATAATACGTTGGTTCGGTTGCAATGGAAGTTTAAGGTTAGTAGGGTTACCAAAAAGGACGAGGATATTCAACGACTGCGCGCCATCTTGTCACGTGTCCTTATAGATGACGTATTGGGCCAACGTTCATGAATACAATACACCAAATATTCAAAATTGAATTGATGAATGAATGCCCGAATTGGGCATTGTGCAATGCTTAATGGGGGCCACTTTGAACATTGTAGAAAATATTGTAGAAAAATTGCAATTTCTATGTACTATTGATATTTTTTTTTTAACTCAAAATAAATATGAATGTTGTTCCATTATTTTGGGACATACTGTACGACTTCCTCTTCATGGTACTAGTGATTTTACACCGAGTAACCGTATTTTATGACTGATTGACACCGAACGAAATTTATTACAGCAGTGGTCACTTTTGTGCCGACCGACAACAGTTATAACAATACCGCATAAAGAAATTCTTCGGTGCTAAAAGCCTTCATATTGTAAAATACCAATTACACGTTTTTGGTTAAGCCCGATGACAGTTAATTTAATCAAGATGAGATCTAGGGATCAAGGTGTCCTCAACAATATTTCCATTTACGAACTGAAAATGATACCGCCTAACGCTTGTTCTGCGTATATTGTAGGTTGTCTTTCATCGACTTCTAGCTACAACCTCTTAACCGGGGCTTAATCCTCTTACTACGAGACCAAACTGTCACATAAAGACAGCATAATGATCTACATAGCTTTGGCTTATCAGAGTTGCCTTATATGAAGCGTTCTGTTGTACTTGGGGCTGTAAAACTTTTCTCAATTGTCGCTTACGGTTTCCATTTTTATTTAGAAGCTTCGTTGGCAGTAATCTTCTTAGAAGTATAAACAACTTCCCGATAACGTATTGGTATTGGTACAAATCTAATGTTAGATGTTGTGAGATTAGAACAACAAGGCAATATAAATATTTTCATACCCAGTAACTGATCGGCTGACACGACATATTTCTCCGACTCGGAGAGATGTTGATTGTTAGTGGTAATTGAAAAATGCCCCCTGCTTTTCAGACGTGACTACAAGCTTATGATGTAGAAAAACACACCATGGAAACACCAGTAAATGTAAATATAAATTGAGGACCTGTCAGAACCATTATAAAAATGTTGGAGTACTGCTTCAGACATCCTGTTTGTTAAGCTAGTACTTTATTTAAAAAGTAAAAGTAATGCTCTTTTCAAGTGCATATAGCTTTTTAACATATGCACAGCCTGAATCTCAATATTTGTATACACGAACAAATAATGTAAAATGACTAAGAATATTGTTCAAATATTGCTATTTTTATTTGAATCATGAACCAGTTAACAGGGCTATTACAAATACAATTTTGTAAAAAAAATCAAAAAGAACAGTTCGAAAATGATTTAAAAATATACTTCTACTTCTTGTCCGTTTTGAACTCGTAAGTTATTGGCAGCATTTTATTTTTTAAATATCCACACAAAAAAAATAAAAATGATTTAAAGTCAGGAGATCCTGGTGGCCATGCTACCACTCCTCCTCGTCCAATCCCTTGGTATTAATGCTTGGACACGCTGTACATGGTATGGATATAATTGGGCCTCCTGTATGATACACCACACTGCTGCAATACGCCGTGGACGCCCTGGGCCTCCATCACTCACTGTACACCGCGGTAACAGTAGCTGCAGTTGACACATATTTACCGGGAAATCGTTCTGCTAAAGTATTTTCACATCGCCGTAAATTAGAACGATATCCATCAATTCCGAGCTGCTATACACGTAAACAATTGTTGACTAATAAACTAATTTAAAGAGTAGCATCACAAATGTAAAGACTGGCATCACAAAAACTTTGGTCCCTACAAAAAGTAATCGGATTTCAATATTCGGAGTCGCCTGTCTAGAGACTGCAACGGTGAAAAGGTTGAAAATATACTCCGGAAACTGTAAGGGTTTTACAACCATTTTTTTAATGGTATTGACTCCATTTTTCCTGATGCATCTATTCCCAAATTTATTTAGATAAGTTCTGAATCGCCCTGTATAATAACTATGGTATGCTGAAATGTATGCGCTTTGATACTACCAAGGTTGCATATTGTTAATATTTCAAATGACAAGAGAGACGAAAGGGAAACTTGAAAAGGCTTACTCACATTTCCCTTTCTCCTTTCAATTTTATTTCCTGCTGCATGTTATCAACCTTATTGTTGGAAGACTGTGAGAAATCTTAGTCAAAGGATATTACAAAACTATCATTCATTCATTAAAACATATTGACCCGACTGACAGAGGTTAACAAAATTTAAAAACAAATTGTCATATTAATGCATCCATAAAGTACATATGGTTCAGGAAAAAATACAGTGCCATGCGTCATGAAAAGTAGATGGATTGTTTCGAAATTATACAGGGTGGAAAAGTAATAAAAACTGTTAGTCAATTTTTAGAAAAGATTACAAATAGTATATAGATGGAACCATTTTAATTTGATGTTTCAGATATCAAATAAGTGTATTAATATAATTCCTAACCATTGAGAAATATCGAAACCACACGTGTGGTCGTCGTTACTCTTGTTTTTATTTCATTTTTTTTAAGTATTAGTCTTGAACTTTTATCGCATCGTCGGTGTTATATTCAAAATTTAATCAGATCAAACCAAAGCTTTCGGTTTCCTTGATCTTCCTTCTAACTGATTTTCTTCTTCAACATCTATTAAAGACCGTAGAATGCTTAGAATGATATTAGAGATAAGGCAGTATTATGACGAGAATAGTTACTTCTCATCATCATCACATCAATAAATGGAAAGGTTGTTTGAATTTTGGTAGTATGTTTGGTTTCTTCAACAATAGTGTTAATAACGTGGAAATGTTGTGCTACTGATATGTAAACCGTCTTTCTTTGTTGCAGAGAGAGTTCGGAGACGAATGCGTCTTCAACGAGACCATTGAGCAGACCAACTACAACACGTACTCCTCGACGAAATATTCAAACGAAAAGAGAACATTCTACCTGGCGCTAAACCGACGTGGCCAGCCGAGAAAAGTAGTAGTGCGAGCACGCAATCAGTTAGGAAGGTTATCCTCGTACACGCGTGTTCTGACCCGCAACGTGGCCCCCGAGCTGCAGCTTCATCCCATGAGACACCATGGCCACGTGTGTCCCAGTCCTGTATCTCACCAAAGCCAAAAAGCCCACCCCGAGTCCCCGCGATGCCGAAAGAAGAAAAAGCGCAAGAAGAAGAAACGAAAGTGCCCGGATGACGAACTCGACCACGATTTGTGCCAAAAAAGACAAGGTGTTGCGAACAAACACAAGGTGCAAAACCGAAATTCACATAAATGTGACAATGAAAAAGACAGTGACATGTGCCAAAGAGACGTGAATAACAAAAAGAAAGTTAGGTTGGACGTTAGTGACAAACACTTAGTGAGTGTTCCGAAGAAGAAGAAGAAGAACAGGAAGGGCGTCAGAAAAAGACTGGAAGACCGTATTTTGAGCCAAGAGACGACAACTACGACATTGGCGCCTACTTCGACAACGCCTCCAGAGGATCTAGCGCCTGATGAAGACTATGGAGTAGATTCGTCCACTCATTCTGATTGGGAGGATTCCACTGCTATCCCCGATGTCTCTATGGCTGTTTCTGATGCTAAACTTGCGGCTCCCCATATAGACTCTGACTGACTCTTATCCCCCTCCTTTTATTTATTCTACTATTTATTGTATGTAATTGTACATAAGTATCTGAAAGTCAATATACCTCACCATTGACAAAGACTTTTCTTCTCACTCACACAAACTCTCACCCAAAATCGGCAATGTTTTCCTAATAAAGACGTTATGCTTATAAGTAAAAATCATTATTAATCAACGAGGCATATTTTTAAATGTAGACTAAAAAATTACTAGGTCACAGACTGAAATACCTACATTTACAATTTGTAAAGGGAGGGGGTTAACATGTCATATTAGATTTGTCTCGAAAAACACAATCTAGCACAACCTCCGTAGGATAAAGATTAAATTCTGCTGATAACTCTTTTGGTGACCTAGTTCTTAATATTCTCAAATATCTTAATTCTTTTTGTGGTATCGTAGAAGACGGATTTTCAACCAGCATGATACGCCTCATTCTAGTAATATTGATGTAACCTAACTTTTGTAGTTATGCTGACGCCATGTAGCAATGTTAGTAATATAGATTAGGAAAAATTATACTGACTGACTTTTGATACATTTTTTAAAAAGTATTTATTGCATGGTTTTACAATTTTATATTATATTTTTTATAAATAACGTCCTTATTAAGAAAAAATACTGAATGTTTGACACTTTTTTGAGTGTTCACAGTAATTGAGTTAAACTAAAACTGAAACTACTTACTTATTTTATAGAAATATAAAATACGTTAAGTGTAGTGCTGTATGTGTTTTATAGTTCCCCATCATTTTTTCTATGCCGAATATATTCAGTGTATTACTTTGTATTTGTAAAATACAGTTCTTTCTTGGGTGAGGATTTTTTGGGTGATTTTTCACTACTTAACGAATCTCAGCCACGTTCTACAGTGCTCCCATTTTATTAGCTGTGAAGCTTTTGGATAATTTACTGTTTATAGAAAAATCTTTTGAACTGTTTGTATTTATATAGTGATAGTTAAATTATGTAACATTATCCAAAAGCATAAAGAATACTCGTGCTAGAATTGTTTTTTGTTTTGTACACAAATGTCACTTTAGTTTTATAAGCATCAAAGAGACAATTAAATATTATATCTTGAGTATAACGTTGTATATAACGATTATTAAAATGTATAAAATATTTACCAATTATCAGTCAGTATTATATTTCAACAGAATTCTTATAGGTAGATCAATGTAAGAATTTAAAATAATAAAAATAAAAACACAGTAAAACGATGCACAATTATTAATTTCGCAATATCTGCTACAATTATAAGGCATCGAAGCAACATTTATTATTACTCACTAGAGAACTATTTTAATTTGCACGAAGCCTTACAATCCTTACATGAATTAGAAGGAAAAACTTTCCTTCCCCTGTTACTGCAGTTATATTACTAAAAATTTAGTGCTTCCCAAAATGAATTATAATATGAAAAGGTAAGTAAACAATACTAAGTACAAAAATCATATTTTGAATATAACATAAATAAGTATCAAGTATTCATATTTTTTATTTAAAAGCTGCACAGCTTTTGTTACTGAAGATAAAATTTACACTAAATGCAGATTAATTGTTGTTTATGCAATTCTATGCAATGATAATAACAATAAAAATGTTTTCACGTACCGTTTAACAAGCATTTTTGTGAGTAATTACATTATTGTTTGGTCTAACACTATACTATAGTTTTGTTTACTATTATCAAAATCAACAAAACATTATCGTTATACTAGAATATATATATTTGAAGATAAAACTTGAAAAAATGCCATTTATCGATAAGATATTCATTCATGCTTTAAAAATAGTAATATTGAGAAATTAGAATTAGAAAATATAGTAAAAAATATGCAAAGAAGCTTTTCGTGTTTGGGACCTCATCAGGCAAAATTGAAACACATATTATTTAAAAAATATGATTTATCTATCAAATATTCAATCATGATTTAAAAATATCAGTAGTATCAAAGGCAAAATATAGAAATAGTACGGAAATATAACTTTTCTTTATTTAAAATCTGTTCAATTTAAAGCATATTGTTTAAAACATGTTATTTATTGATAAGATATTGATTCGTGATTTAATGATATCAATATAATAATAAAAGAAGTTCTGGAATTCGACAGTGCAGTGAAGAGTATGACAATTTAACTAAAAATATCCACAGTTGCAAAATGAGAAAAATGTGGAATTTAAAAGTGTAGCAAAATATACGGAAATAACGTTCAATTTCAAACATGCACAGATTACTTGAAAACTGCTACTTATTGATAACACATTGATTCGTGATTTATTAAAATCAATATAATGGCAATATGAGAAAGTTATGGAATTCGAAAGTGTAACAAAAAATATGAAACTTTTCATTGCCTAAATCTCGATCAATGAAAATTGAATTTCAAGCATCCACAGATTATTTAAAATATGCTATTTATTGATAAAACATTCATTCACGATCTAAGAATATAAAATGAGAAAGTTGTGAAATTCGAAACTATAGCTAAAAATATTAAAATAATTTTCCTTGTCCAAAATATGCCCAATCAAAATTAAAATTGAAACATCCAGATCCAATTTCCATCCAGATATTTTAAGAAATAGTATTGATTTAAAAATGTCAATAGTGACAATGTGACAACGTTGAGGAATTAAAGAATAGTAGAATACATGGAAACAACTTTTCAGTATTTAAATTCAAAATTAAATATATGATCTGTAAATGTTTTATTGATAAGGATAATCATAAACTATTAAAAAATAAAAATAAAATAAAAAATATTAAATAAAATTGGAAATTGTCACAAATCATTCACTTTCGAGCTATAATAAGCATAACAAAAAGGATGAGGTCTACACGACATTGTTTACATTCATGTCTTGAAAATGAATTAATTTGTGCTAGTTTTCGAATAAAAGACGACTCATAAAATATTTGAGGAATATAACGAACTATAAATGATAACAAATGGTTGACTAGATTTATTTAATATAATTTTCGAGCCTCGTAAGGGAACACGTTACTCGTATTTTTCTAAAATTTGCATTAAAATAGATATAAATAGATTATTTGAATGTTATTTTGATTTAAAGAAGAAACTGACTAATTAATTCAACAATATTTTGATATATTCCGCTCCCACAACAATGGGTTAAACCCGATGCTTAAGCTTTATCTCATTTGACCAATAATTTACTTCCTAAATCAGCATTCAGACAATTTCTTGGGCTGTGTACGTCGGCTGAGGACTGTCCAAATCAGGGTAATAAATATATTATGTAAAGTGGTTGGCGACCAAAACTACTAAGGCCTTTTTCACCGCAGGGGCTGGTGGCTATAGGTATTTACTAATAGAGAAATAATCCAGCCTCCGGGATGGATGAAAAATGTTTCCCTAGCCCATGACAGTTACACACAAACATTTGTTTTTCCTCTGGGGATGAAGTCGTATGCGGTGAAAATTATTGTTGATCTTATTATTTCTATTCATATTTCTTGTTCGGGAGATATTTTTATTACCTCTTCTTTAAACACTCCGTTGGATAAGGAGATATATCATGTATATAATAGTTGTTTATTGCCTACTCTTTTCTAGTCGGTACTCTTCAAGTATGCCGCGAGAAGACCTAGTCCTCCACACTCCTTTAAAACGACGAATTAGATCATTATAAGCTTAATAATCCTGGTTATAAATTATTTCACGTCGCACATACCCAATGCGGAAAACACTTATAAAGTTAAGCTACTAACTCCTGGATTATATCATAAAATGGATTGAAGTAGGGGTTGGTATAAGAATTACTTGAATATACCCATAACTAACATACCGCTGCATTTAACTGTTTTTTTATAGCCAGATCGAACTATAAAATTTAGATTTTATTTCACGAGATCTTTTGAGAGACCCAAATTAATAAACAAATTCTCGACAAAAATTTGGGTCAACCAGACTCTTAGAAAAATGTTTTTTTTGGTCGTAATTTATCATAATATCCTTTTTAATCGTCCTGTAGAATGCACTGATATTTAGCAATAAAATTAGTCACTACTTCGCGAAGCAATGGGACATACATAGAGAAATCGACTTATTTAAAAGTTAATTAGAAATAAAATGCAGATAATTGCACATTAAAAATATGTGGTCTAACCAGTACCTTGATCTAATAAAAAAATGTGTACTCTATGACTAATTTGGCCCCATATCCAATCAATATTTCGCACTAATCCACCTGTAGAGAAGACTAATTAAAACATAGAAAAAATTTACGAGAGTTAAATCGCTGTGTTAAGATTTCTTCTTGGGTAATAACTGGATGTATAATTTAGTGGTCTGTAATTGAATAATAAAGATATTTTATATCTTGTAATTAAATAATTATTATTAACGTCGGCAATATTTTATGTCGTTAAACAATGTAACCAAACTGCAGTTTCAATAAATGTGTAATTGTTAAAAGCATCTTACTACATCAGCTTAATTAATAGCCACTTGGCGGAAACGTACAGATTTCGCGATACTATATTCAATACCATCATATCGCTACACTTTCAAAGTCTCAGCTAAGGGGGCGAGCTCAGTCAAGTGCCTAAAACGAAGAGAATGAAACGATAGAGGCACGAAAACCCCCGCACTGAATAAATTTAATCAATCTTGCATTTCTTTCTGGTAGAAAAAATTTAAATTTCACCCTATATTGATGAATAATAAGGTCGTTACCAGCTAAATATTCATACCAAGATAATAAGTTGTATCAACACATTTTAAATGTAACTAATTTTGTAGTTCATACGTAAATATGAACAATTCTCAATAACATTTATAGGGTTGTTTCTGAAAAAAACGAACGACCAAAGCAAATTATGTCAGTGAGTTAACTGTCTAGTCTCACGACAATATTAAGTTCCGAGGTCATCGATGGTCTGCATCTCTTAAAAAGCTTACACTTATAGGTACACCAATGTATGTTTTAAAGAAAAATAGGTTTCAGATTACCTACTACAATCAGCAATAAAACCGAACACAAATAAAATCAATTTAACACAATCACCTTCCACTATCTTTATCTCTCAGTCGCGAGTTGTATAAAATGTGTTAAGTGTTTTGTTTCCAATAGGTAATAAAGTGTATTTAGAACATCAACCGTTTTCCGATGAATGGTTAGTGTTTGTTTTAATTAAAAGTAGGTACGTACAGATCCCGGTTACATTATCAGTTTAACATGACTGAAATATAAGTGCCTAGCTATGACTGAGTGAGACACAAATTAACACGTTTTATCTCCAAATTGATAACAAAAAGCAGAAATACATATATTAATTGTGTAATAAGTGGAAAGTTGCCTTCTACATTAAATTCAGGTAAGTAAAATAAATTTTGATATAAAACGATAAAAGCTATTAGAGCTAAAAAGAGCTAATTAATGCGGAAATAACTTTATAGTGTTCAAAATCTGGTCAATCAAAATAAAATTTAAAGTATTTAAAGATCATTTTAAAAATGCTATTGATAATTCGATAATATAGCAAAAATATGGAAATAACTTTTCGTGGTTCAAATTTGGGTCTATCAAAATTAAATTTAAGTCAAAAATTGTTTAAAAACATTTCTTGATAAGATATTCATAATTTAATAATATAAGTATTGGCAAAATGAGAAATATGTTTTATTCGAAAGTATAGCAAAAAAAAAATAAAATAACGGTGTTCAAATACTGATAAAACAAATTTAAATTATATTTCTTTATAAGATGATCATGATTAATAATACCAGTACTGAAAAAATCAGAAAGTTGTGGAATTCGAAAGTGTAGCAAAAACTATAAAAATAACCTTTAGGTATTTGATTTCGTCAATCAAAATAAAGAGCCTTGTTTTCAAAGCTTCGCATTGTAGCAAAAATAAGGATATTTAGTTTTGAAATGGAATCAAATAATAGTAAAATTTTAGACAGATAAATATATTTCATTAACAGAAATTGATCAACCCTAATAAAAGTTCTGCATTAAGTAAGCTCTAATTTAAATATATAAAGGGTTGGTAAACTTGCTGGCAAATAAATTCCATAGATTCACAGTTTTACTTTTGCTTTTCTTAGTTCTTTAAACCTAGTTCAAACAATTTTAAACTGGTATAGTTTCAGCGAGAAAAAATCTGAACAAATCGAATTTTTATTGGTGATTAGCCACGAATTCTTGTAGCATACGGTAAAAATCACAGTAGGTTATTGAATGTAAATTCCTTGTCTCAGTCTTTCATCGCACCTACACAAGACTGCTTAACAAGCGATAGAGTGCCTTCATTATCGTCTCTCAATATGAATATAGAGTATGGAAGGCTAGTCACCTTAAATCATTCATTTTATTACCTAACATTGTACATTACGTTATTAACATAAATATCTACTGTTTTACCGGCACAACAGCGCCTCCTGATTGAAAGTAAAAGTCCTCCCGGACTAACAAAATGAAGTAAACTTTAATAGTTTCTTCGCCGTAACTACTTTACGTCTGCCCACATTTGAAAACATCATGAATTATGTGTAAGACCGGCGCAACTTACAAGAATTATATCTCCTATGGGTAGATTCTAGGAAGACATGCATTATATTAATTATTACTATTATCGGCTATGGGTGTTTTGTGTCCAAAGGCCTAACGTTTAATCTTCCATGCGATTCTGCACACTTTGTATAAATACATTTGCGAACGGGAGGAACTAGTTTACTCCATGAGCGCGGTAAATTTAGGGGAACAAATCCTATTTATCTTACGTATGCGGCACTGAAAACGACAAGCAAGCAGTCAATATTTTCTCTATAGCAATAACCACAGTTTATAGGAACCTATTAAATCTGTTTTATTTGGATTTCTTGGAAACTGAAGTTTGGTAGAAGGAAAATATTCTAAATTTTAACAACATATAATAACTGTACCTTTTATAAATCTTAAATTAGACAACTAACACAACTTAGGTCCACTTTCTCCTTAAATTTTGATGCCAAATATTGTTACTTTGTCCGTCAACTTACTACCTGCTGTGTTTCCGTTTGGTAATGTTTCCAATGTTATACACGCGACGGTGCAGTTCAAAGTCGTAAATTTTTACTCACGCGTTTAAATATAAGTTATATTTGATACGTTATACTACACATAGTAGCAGTAGTTCCTCCAGCGATTTTGTCTCTTCAATTGTATCAAATCTTCGTCATTTGAGGGAAGACTTGAGTTGGGGAGTAACAAAAACTCAGGATGGGGCAAATCAGACCGATATAAGGGTTGAGGAAAAACTGTTATATATTTTTTTGTGCAATGCAATGCGTTGACTGACATGTTTTCTTAAGTCACTATGAACAAAAGTTTTGTTATAACAGCTCATAACAGTAAACCCATGTTTCATCACCTGTTAGGATGCTCTTAAGACATGTGTCCTTATTATATCATCGTCTGACAGCCACACTGTTCTATGCCCATTTTATTAAATTTTACAGGAGAGCATATTTGGAATACTGTGGTTCAAACTTTAACAAGGTTGTATGGACATAAAATAAAATAATCCTAATCATACAAAACTACTATACTCGCGTCAAGAATTCAGACGTCTTACGTCACGGCTGACGTTACACTTTTGTTTTTATTGTCCACGTAATTTTCGATATTTGGTCGCGTTAAAAACAATCATTTTTTGTAATTTAGTGCAAAATATAATGCAAACTTTTAGTGTAGTATATAGTTTTATTATTATCAGTTGCAGTTTCTTAAATATTTTGATGAAAATATAATGAATTATTCATTTGTTCGTATGACGTAAGTCGTCTGAATTCTTGTCGCGAGTATAACTGTATGTGTATTTAGAATATATTAGCGAATAGCGCTTGTGAGAGAATAATTTCATATAAAATCGATTTCAGAATAATATGGACATAGAATAGTTTGGTTGTCTGGCGACAATTTGCCTCGTCAAGATTCTCACTGGCTTCTACTCGATGTTGTTTTTGATCTACCATTACGAACTGGACACTCTTTGCTAGTTTTATGTTATCTTGACAGGAACGAAACGACATGTACTCTTCTAAAACAGTTAATCTATGATTTAGCCACAAGATGCATTCACTCATGCAACATGACACTGGCCGGTTAATGCTGATTTTCATCCAGAATGATTGTTATCTCGGACTGACTGTAGAATCTTTTAAACCTTGATCACCTCAAAACTTTACATCAATAACTATTTTACACATCAGCTGAAAAGTGGCCCCTTACATGTTCTAATCATAAAATATCTAATTAGATATCCACAATCAATAAGAAATATTCAAAAAACCCCACCATTATTGAACATAAACTGAAGACTATAAAGTAACAGACGCTAGTTGTCATACCACACATTTTCTTAAGATCATTCTTCATCCTATTGTGTAATAATTAATGAAAGAACTGATTCGTCATCGGATATCACTTTTTCTTCATCCTTCAATATGTCAACTCTTTTAAAATATACTTCCAGTGCCGTGCTTAAGTGAAAAAATATAGTTATAAATTGTAAAATAATTTAGACATTTTATATTTTCTTATAATGTGTTTTACTGTAGTGTATAAGTTATATTTTCGTTTAACAAACCATTAATGTGCTGATGATACAATTTCATAGAATGATGAATTATTGCATTCATAAATATCGTCACACTTAAATAAGTTAATTGTTCTAAATTACTACTTGTTTAGAGGTCAGAGAAACGGTGAACTGATTTTTCGGTCTGCTATAAAAGACAGTAAATTATCAGGCTATTTAAAACGATTGCAACATTTTAAAAATGTCGATTATTTATAATTCCAATATCTTTTTACCCGAAGGGAATATTTTTCTAAATTTAGTATTAGTTCTACGCCACTGGGAGCGTTCCTATTCGTATCAAATCTTATAACGTTTGATTAACTGCCCCTATAATTTCACTAAATATAACCATCTTTGCGAAAATTTATCATCATTAATATCTAAACAATTTAAATTTATACGATATTCATTGCTACAATTTTATTAGAAGTTATAATAAGCAGTATCTTTAGGCAAAAACAATTTTTAATGTACAAGAGTGATAGAACAAATTAAATCTCGCTCTAATATCATGCAAATTTGAGAAAATAGAAGGTTGGATGCAACTATTTCTATTAAAATATAAATTAATCCATAAATTGTTCGTCGTAACGAGAATATTTCCGGGTAAATATTTTTTCTGTGTCTCTGTGGCTCGAGGCAAAAATCTTGCTGAATTAAGTTGAAGACAACAGCCACCCAATAGTTCTATTTACTACGAACGTTTTTGTCACTATTCGCAACCATTATACTGATTACTTCTAATGAATTAATTCATGACGTTAAACATTTTTTACTATACGTTACCGGCACGATAATTTTCACTTTCTACATTTAATCTGTTTTTAATGATAATGCAAGTTCTAGATTAAAAACGCAAATCTATACAGGGTGATTGGGGGGAAACCTCCAGTACCCGAAAGGGGTGTTCAGGGGGCAAAAGTGAACAAAAAAGCCTAATAAACATATAGCCGAATATCGACGGTTACTGAGATCGCAATGAAAATATTTTTACCCGAGTTAATTATTGTAATGCTTCAGTAGAGAAAAGTGTTATTCTGTAGGTATTATAAATTATAACATTGATTAAAGATCTAATAAAACGAAATTAATGAATTAAATTTTCAAATATACCACCGTGCGCCTTGATGCATGCCTCAGTTCGTTTGTAGATTGCACGGGTAGTTCGTTGAAGTGAACACAATTGACCATCCAATCGAATAGCGCCTCTCTTGTGTTCACTTTTATTGTATATACTAATGATTTAAACCATCCCTAAATACAGTAATCAAGAGGATTCAAATCCGGTGACCTTGGTGGCCAATTTTGGAAACCACCTTGGCCAATTCAGCGTTGTGGAAAGCGATTGATAAGATGATTGATCGCAACACGACTAAAATGGGCATGCTGAAAGTACATGGTTTGCCTAATATCCAATGGAACATCGTTCAGTAGATCTGTCAAACTATTTTCTAAAAATTCTACATATCTAGCTCCAGTAAAACGACCATCTAGCACAATTGGGCCAAGTAATTGATTATTAATCATACCATTCCACACGTTAATGCTGAAAGTTGCTTTCCACCCTGGCTCTGACTAACGATTTTCATTATGACAGTTATTTACTCCATCACGAGTGAATTGAGCCTCACCAGTGAACAAAATGTATCTGTAAAGTATATGGTTTGTTTTATCCAATCGCAAAACTGCAACCGCAAATTATTATCACCATCCTGAACATTCTGGACGCGCTGAATATGGAAAGGTTTTAAACCATTTTTGTGAATGACTTCCCATGCCGTAGTTTGATGCATTTGGAGACGGCTTGTAATGCACCTTGTACTTACACCCAGGCTACGTTCTACCATATTTCGAATATCTTCTTTCACTGCTAGACCAGGACCAGCTTGCCTCTCAGATGTAATTCTCACACTGGGGAACATTCCAGTTTCACGTGCATTGTTGAAGACTGTCTGGAATACATTTCTGGTACTCTCCTCTTCGGGAACCGACGTCGATATTCAGCAAGTGCACGATTAGCACTACCGATGCAATACACAAACGTCAAAATAAATGTGACAATTAGTAATCACAAATGTGAGTGGTTTAGAATGCATGAAAAATAGCATAGATATAATTTCATTGCTATCTCAGTAACCGTTGATATTCGACCATATATTTATTAGGGGTTTTTGTTCACTTTTGCCAATCACCCTGAATTATATTGCGGCCTATTAAAAAAAATTGAAACTGAGAATTTATTGAAAACAATAAGGCAGTTTTCATAACTGAAATTATATAATAAATGTTAACATAAACAATATCAATAAATATAATAATTACTTTTTTCTTAACTAACTAATTACATTACAAACGAATGCAGATATTAATGAATTAACTTTTAATGAAATAGTAATTGTTATAAAAATTTAAGTACTGCCAGCAAACCACGAAATGAACTTAAACAGCTGAGTGTGATTCATATTAAAATAGTGTTAGTGAGTAGGCATATTACTTTTTAAAGAATGTTAATGTAGAAATCATGTACATTCTTATAACAATATTTTTTAAAACGATCATTTCACTGGTAAACGCATTACAATTATCTTAGCGCGCAGAAAAAATGCCATATATAAAAATAAAAAAGTCCTGATACAAATATTCACCAGGAAGCATTCTGAAGTCTATTTAAATCCTGTCTAAATATATTACGTTCAGAACGAAAATATTTTTTTAATCTCACGGATATCGCACCCGAAGTTTATATAAGAGCTATTAAATTTATACAATATACATTTGAGGAAAGAATGAGATATTAAAATTCCACCACGTTGCGAATACGCGACCTCCGCATCTACGTTTTTCAAAAAATGGACTCATTAGTGTCATCTTTGTTTTGATTTTCGTTTTATACTATATTCCATTAAATTTGTTATAAAATAAGTCTCTCAAAAATATTTGTATACGTCAGCATGTTTATTTTATAAAGTTTTTCCTTTTGGCATAAATTTAATAATATTTCTTTAAACCTCAACGTACATCATAAGTATAACTAATAATTAAACCATATGGTGCGAACCAGATTTTCTTCGTTTTAATGCACAGGAAAAACTAGTTAATCAAGTCAAAGAAAAACCTGAAAGCCCTATAGCAAACAGTCATAGTTTGAAAGGACAAGAATGCGCGAGTTATAAGTGTCTACATCTAGTGCTCACTAGCTACTAAATAACATATTTACTGATGCTAAAAATAATGGGTTGCACAATTGTGCTTTTAAATCAATTTATTTGTTCATCTAAATACAAAATTACATGTAAATCATATGTAAATATTTCGTTTTTTCCAAAATTGCACAAATTTGTATAATATGATATTAAAAGTAAGCTTTCAATAATATTACATAAATTAATCTTATGCACTAAAATGATTGCATAACGTATGTTGAAAATATGTATAGCGATTTTTTTCCGTTATAATAGTAGATATTACAGTGAGTATCAGAGAAAAAGCAACATGATATTTTTAAAGAAATGACTAGAGATGAGTTGCGAATTATCGTTAGCAGTTTCGATTGCGAATGCGATTTTTCATTCACTGTGATTATAAACTGCCGTTTCATATTGCGGTATGGTTACCAGCGTTAACTTTTAAAATAATGTATTTATTGAAAATAATAATATGGATATTATTAACAAATATTATAATAACACACCAAGTAAGGTTATTTATTTTTAACAAAAGTGTTATTTATTTAAAAATATGAATTAGGTTTTTAAAAACGTAACAAATCAACATTTAAATATGAGAACAAAAAAATACGAAAATATAATAAACAAAACAAAATATAGTAACCAATGAATATCCATTTTGTTTCTAACGCGTTGAAAGTTTTCAATTTGTTGTTTAAAAAAGAAGCATTTGTGTCTTTTTGCTGGACAATCGACTTCTTTGCTCAGTAACTATTTGTCCAGCTTTAGAAAATTGCCTTTCGCATGGCACAGTTGTAGCAATGGCACTGAGTCGTTCTTGGGCCACTAATGCTAGATGTGGAAACATATACTTGTTCTGATTCCACCAATTTAACGGATTTTCTTTTCTGCCTAGTATGTTCGCATCCTGAAATCTTTGCACTTCAATAATGGCCTTGCTGGTGCTTGTACCTATTGGTTGGAGCGCGGTAGTTTCTTTATCAAATTCAGTCCAAATATCATCGTCTGAGTCTTCCTCAGCTGATTCTTTACTTGGCTAATTTTTCGCTTTCCGCAATGCTACAGTGTTGTTCACGTGAAAATTTTTCCGCGACTAGAGAAATAATATATTTTTTCGCAATGTCAGCAGTATTTTTATCTTTGAAAGCAATGCTTTTAAAACGAGGATCTAAAAATGTTGCCATTGAGAGTGTATTGCTCTTCTCTAAATTGGCAAACCTTTCGTCTAAAAATCTGTTTAGTCGTATCACAAGTCGTCCTATACAGCCCGAAAATTGTTTATTCAAGAGGCTTCTATAAACAGAGAAAAGTCCATTTGCTAGCGGGATTACTAGAGAAGCCGTTAAATAATCCTCTCCTGAAATTGTTTTCGTAACCTTCTCAAAGGGTCTTAAAACTTGGAAAATGCTCTTTGATAACAACCCATTTACTGTGAGTTGATTAGCTCCATCCATGTTTGTCAGAGCCATGGTTGTTTTAATTGCGTCTTCCAATGCAATAAATCTCTATACCATATAGAAAGTGGAGTTCCATCGTGTTATAACATCTTGCAATATTTTCAAATGAACCATTCAACCATTTTGAACCGCTGCCTTGATGTTTGCTGCGTTGTCTGATACAATCATTAAAATTTTGTCGATTACACTCCAGTGTATAAGCACCCTCTTTAATTCGTTGGACAAATTTATCGCAGTGTGCTGTACTGGCAAGTTTGCACATTCAAGTAAAAGGGAAACTGGGATAAAACTGTCGGTTAAAAAATGTATTGTTACAGCCACAAAACTTTCCATGTTTATGGATGTCCAGCAATCCGTGGTAATACAAACTTTCTTTGCGGTTTTTAATATCTCTTTGGGTCCATTTGAGCATTTTTCATACAGGGCAGGTATAAGGGTTCTTGAGATCATGTGACGACTGGGTAATTCATATGTGGGATTAAGTGCTTTAATGAATTCACGAAATGCAGTCTCTTCAACGATCCTAAAAGGCTGTATTAATTTTTCGTCAGTGATTTGTTTTCTTTTTTGAGTTAGCCTTTTAGGAATAAAAACAGACATGTCAGTTTGATATGAACGTGTTGATCGAATAGATGTTTTTGAAGGTTGTAATGATACTTTATTATGTTCATCTTCTGGTACAGAGCTTGTACTTGGTTGACTTGCTGAGGAGAATGAAACTGAAACACTTGTATTTACCATGTTCTTATTTGCCGAGACACAGGTCTCGACTGTTTCTTGCAATATAAAAAAATATTTACCTATTTACCAAGACAAATGCTATTTTTTCAATTATTTCAAACTATGAGGGTCATTAAATTAAAAAAATTACCTCATGGCGTTCTGTCGCGGAAGATTCATTACTTGTTGTAGATAAAGCCACTGTAGGATGCTTAATTTCCATGTATCTCTTTAAATTTGTCGTGCTGGTTTTATAAGACAGCTTCGACTTCCATAATTTACAAGATGCAAAGCTTTCATCCATCGCCGTAAAAAAATTTCACATAAAACTTATTTTTCGTCGCATAGGTGCCATTTAGGTATAATCTAAAAAAGCATATTGTAATATGTATTATGTATACACCTGCAGCAGCTACTCACTACAAATACAACCCTTGTTTATATAGAGACTATAAACAAGGCTACAACTAAATTATTTACTTACCTTAAATGAAAAGTCACGCAAAGAATTGAAATAAAAAGGCACAAATTAAATAGCGTTTGTGATATCACAAGATACAGTGAAGGCAGAATTCGCAACAGGTAAAAAAGTGTAAATATAACTCAATATTTATACGCTAAATCTAAAAGTCGGACTGTTCTTATACCTAGCTTTTTAATTCTGAAGATTAAAACTGTTAGGTAAGCTGTGCTCAGTAAAACATTCATAAAAAGACAAATATAAGTATTTATATTACGCGCCGACTGGCAAGGGTGCAAGGCAATCGCTGATTCGTTTTGTTCTTGTATAAGCAATCGGCCAGAACACGAATCGACGAGACCTGTAAATAAATATACGTCATGCGTCGCGGTCATGACGAATTTATTTAGTTGCGACTTGCAATCGTGTGCATTTTCATTCGACAATTCTTTGGTTCGCTCAGTAGTACCACAGTATAAGTACGATGCGTAAAGTAACGTTCAGATAAACGTTAGTGCAATGGCACTGCAGTTGTACTGTTGTATTGTAATTGTATGGTGTTAAATATTATTTACTCTGTTTACATAAAATTACTGTAGACTTAAGAAGTTGGGGAATTTATCCGCTGTAAGTTGGCGACATGCAAAAACTCAAGATTCTTGACCTTCAGAGAGGTTATGTTTATGTTTTGTCAACTACGTCCCTCTCTACGGAAATTGTTGGTTTTTATCATTTGCCGAATAGTAATTAAAAGCCTACTCTAGATAAAATATAAGCCTACAATCTGCAGGAATAGATGGTCTATTTGAATGTTTGGTTAAATCACAGTATACTAGTATACTGTGGGTTAAATGAGGCCCCACTAATTTCAGCAAGTCATCAAATATTGCCACTGTCATTCGGGTGAAATGAAAAAATAATCGACATTCTTCGCATTTCTTTATATAAATTATAGGAATCACCTTGCATGTGCTATCTGTGGTTAATAGGTCGCACCCACCATCTATTATTTAATTTATATTCATATTTATGTTAAGTAAATGAAAATTGTGGACAAGTTCAACCAAATTTGATTTCAGTTTTTAACCAATTATTACTTTTTTTATCTTTTAAAAATTGGTCTTATTTTTATCTGTGACAAGATGATATGGCACGTCTCAGCTTGACTAGAAACAAGAAAGTCGATTTGTAAAAAAAAATTATAAATGTCGAACAGTAAACAAGAAAAAAAATTGTTAACGTTATAATAACTGAAAATATTTAATTATACTCTGCTATTTCATGTATTGTAGTAAAATGAACACTGCAATGAAAAATTTACAAAAGGAAGAGGTAGAACGAATAAGAGGAATTCATGATTTTTTTTTGCATGTATAGTTTTTATACATATTGACGTCGCTGCGAATAAGAGCAGCAAAAGTAACTGTTTCTAAACCAAACAGTCCTCTTCATCCATTTTTTTAGAAACAAATCAATTCTAAACTAAATATCTAAATTAGAATCTAATTTAAAAACTTAACCTGCAAAAATGTGAATCTTCTGTTTACTGTCAAAAATGCAGTTTTCTGATTGGTCTTTGTATGATTGTTGGAAAAGGATTGGTAAAAGTTAAGTTCCTGTTAAGTTTATCTGAACGTTACAAAAGTCACCCGTATTTCTCGCCGTTTTACTTCAGTATCTTTGAATATTTGCAGGTGGGATGAGTAAACATTCCTATTATTTGCTAAACCCTAGATTATTCAGTTATTAAATGTCTAAAATTATTTGTATTTTGTAGAAAACACTATTTCAAGAATACGGCGCCCTTTTTAATAACTTTTCTGCAGTACCAATGCAACCGCACTAATCTTATGTGAATGAAGCAAGACTGCGATTGCGAATTGTCATTCGTAGTGAATATTTGACAGTTTGCGATTTATTGCTCATCTCTAGAAATGACTACAAACATCCACTGAAGTTGCACCAATGGGCTCTTCCTTGGTTATATTTTAAAATTGAGCAAAATTATTTGTTAATGTAAGAAATCATGTTTTTGATTAAATTACTATTTTTATTTATTTAAACAACATAACCGATAGCAATTTAAACTCAAATCAAGAATTTCTACATCTTTCTAATTCAATATGTATTTATAAGAACAATTTGGATTTGTCATGTTGAACATTGTATCTAATCTTAATTTGATGTTGAAAAGCAAGAGAAATATTTTATTAAATTAAGAAGTGACCTATATTAAATGAATAAAATATGTATTTATTAAATTACATATATATTTCAATTAACTATATTTATTTGACAAAATATATTTAAAATATAATATTGATCATATTTTCATTCATCATATTCCAACTTGATGATAAAGATGAACAAAAATACCCTACCGTGAAAAGTAGACACAACATAAAACAAAACAGAAATTAATGTATGCCTATCTAGAATTAGCTGCAACTGACAATCGTGGTGAATTGCTTTGTTTTATGGTACAACATATTATCCTTGCGACCATTAATTCAATGTATTGCAAATGACGAGTCAAATTTACATACTGGTAAATTAAATTATATTAAAAATTAACATTATTTTAACTCTATATGTTTTGTTATGTATTATTAATATGTTATATCGAAAGACGACAAGAAGCTTGATAAAATCAAAAACCTTCAACTAAAATAAAGTTGCTGACAAGTTCCAACATCCTCGTTGAATTTTTTTGCATTTTAAACAAAACAAGATCATATTCTAGGTAAACGTTATATAATTAATAGACTACCATTGATATGTAGTAGGAATTGAACGGAATGTATTTTTATCGTAATTTGTGTTAGTATGTTCAACCACTAAGTGCAACTGTGATAATATTCATTCTAACCGTTTTAATTTGACATTAATCTAAGGTATAAAAAAACTTGCTTGGGGACTTGTTCGAAAGCAATCTATCTACACGTAATATATTAGAAATCGGGAGATACTACCGTCTCAACCAGAAAGCTCTAATTTTCGTTGATTAGGAAGCTTTCCAGGATCAATTAATGTAAACATCAGTAGAAACTACGATTCACTACATCAAGGCGCATAAATAAAAAATGCCGAAAACCATATATATATATCCCATCTAGCGCAAATCCAAAGTTTATCAAAAATATATTTTTATCATCATTTTATTTTTTATATGCTAATGGTAACAATGATCCACCTGTTTATAAAGTCAATTTGGCTGGCGTGAAATCAAGAAATTTGTATTTTTATATTTTACGAATTTATTTTTTCTTTCTTTTTATATAAAACCTATAAAAAGGCAAAATAAATCGTTTGATATTAAACGAATATTTGATCCAAATATTTTTATGCAACAAATATACTTTTGTATTAGACAGTTCAAGATTATTAAAATTATACAGAGTGTCTGGAATATAAATGCTTATACTAAAGAGACTTGTATATTCGACCAAAAGCTGGAAAAAATTTCTTTGCAAAAAATGTGTACAAATACACTTCAAAAATAAAAATACAACCGCAATAAAATGTACAAAATAAGGTTAAGTAAAGCTCCTGTAACGTAATTTATTCATAATTTGCTTTTTGTATCAATATTAATGAAGTTAACAAAACTGTATCGTACTGTAACGTTCGACAACATTACAATCTGTCAACTGCCGCCATTAACCTAAAAGTAATACTAGTCATAGTAGTATTGTGGTTAGTGCGTTTCGTTTTTCTCTAGTGCTTGCTTGATATTTTTCTCTGGTTACGAGACGTTTGTACGGTAAACACAAATCGCAAATAACATAGTCATTTTGAACACATAACTATTTCACATTTTATTCCGTGTTATGAAGACAGCTCACAAATAATCATTCACAGCAAATTAAAGGCATTACCCTATACACATATTTCATACTTTGTGTTATGGCGATTTCTAAGGAAATCCAATTCTATAGTTCCTATCCTGCAGTATAGATGGCAGTGCCAAAAACGGCCACCAACTAGTTTAAGTGTATATCTACAATGCATGGATTTAATCGTAATGTATCATTTGAAAATAATAATCACTTGAAGAGAAACGTATGATAAACAAAAACGTGAATATCATTATCTTCGACTTGTTTATATTCATAAAATATTTTATATAGAAGAAAGAACACATTTTTACCTTTTCAACTAATTTTCGAGCTCCTCTATGTATTAAATAACATCAAAAAGTCATGCGTATTTCCGAGAAATAATATTGATAATTTACGGCATTTTACTGTGGACTGTCGCAAATATGGAGATAAAAGAGAATCTATTCGGCGGACATTTTTAAAATTTAATTGAAGCAATTTGCCATGGGCAATTATTTTTAATGTGTTAATATAAGCATCCCCCCGACAATTAAACTAATTGAAATGCAATTTGCATACCCACTTAAGGTCTGTTTTAAATGCCGCAATACGAAATTTAAGAACCCCTTAGGCACCCATACGTTTTTAAGGCCGCGATGCTGGTTACCGAGTCTGCTAAAGATGTGGTAAGGTATGAAGTCGATAGCTGTCCGTCTGCCCATCATAAATAATAGATCCTCACGCCATTCGGAGGCTTCACGTTTCACTTTTTGTAAATTAATTTACATAAACGTGTCGGGTATAGTTAATAATAGGATACGTCTACAGGGTGCTCAAAATCGCGATACCTTCGCTGCAATTCAATATTTTCAGTCCTTTGCTCCCGTTAGTCACTAAATTGAACCCCTACAAACAAAAGTTAGACGCGATGCTCATTTTTATGGCACGGGTTTTGACTTTGATGAGTTGTTCTTCAAGTATGCACCTACAATGATGCAGCACGTGCTCCTAAAAACAAATCGTATATTCGAATTATTTTAACTGTGTTGCATTTAAGGCCTGATAGTTGGATGATTGTTGTAAGTAAAAACACGTGGTTTAGACAAGGTTCAAAGTTAACAATTACTATCATATGACGTTCAATGCGTGCATGAAATTTTGCCTCAAGATAAAGCCTTTCGGTCAGCAACCGGTTTAAGAATAAATATCTTATACGGTCGATTATTTTTTAAGAAACTTACTGGCAACAGACATGTTGTGTCTCACCGGAAACAATTTAAAAGTTACTTCATTAATGGATAATGGAAAATTTTTACAAGAAATCCATCATACTCTTCATTTAATAACACCTACTGGAACTACAGTCCAGTTAGAATTTAAAACATCTAAACGAAGCATCAGTACGTAATACAAGCAAATTCTTAAACATAATTACAGTAAACCCCTAAGAACGTAATTAAACTCTTAAGATAGTTTTATATAATGACAAGTACGTGATAACGCACTTTAACTGCTTTGAATTAGACCAATTATCGTGCTACTTAACAAAAACTACTATTATGACACGCGTGCCAATTTAGTATTGTTTATTCCATCAACTGTCTTCCTCCGCATCTTTCACTAGGCGCTTATGCATCCAAGAAATAGAAAAACAAAACATAAACATGATTGATTGACATGATTATTTGCCCACTAGAAATATACAGGGTGAACTTATCTTAAACAATTTGGGAATAGATGCGTCATGAAGTTCTAGTAGTTTCAACCTTTATATCGCTGGGCTACTATAGTCTCTAGCCAGGCGATTTCAAATATGCAATAACTTCGTATTAACTTTCTTGTGATGCAAGTATTTACATTAGTTTTTCAAATATCAAAAATAGCTTACGTCTATAGCAACTCGCAGTTGATAGATATCGTTTTAATTTATGTGAAATGCTTTCCGCACGTAAACATGTTCCACATACAGGTAATTTTACAGCGATGTGCAGTGAGTGCAAGTGTAGTGCAAACGCAGGCGTAACGCGGGAAATTTGCAATCGAATCGTGGAAGAGATGAAGGTCCAAGGCGTTCCCGGCGTATTAATCCAGCAGTGTGGCATAACATACACGAGTCTCAATTATATCCATAACATGTACAGCGTCCAAGCATTAATACCTAGGGATTTAATGAGGAGGATCAGTACCATGGCCGCCATGATCTCCTGACTTTAAATCATTTGGACTTATTTTTGTGGGGATATTTAAAAAATTATCCCCTTTCAGCCATCTACGCCCTATCATGTCGCAGATATCATCCTCATATTTGACTCTCAAGATTCCCTCCACCGTCTTCTGGAGTAGACTTGCTTCACTCTCGTCAGACTCCCCAAATTCTGTCAGCCCAGAATCCGTTTGGGTATAGCAATTATTAGACTCACTACTGCAGTTTATACACACCCCTCTCTAGTGTCAAAATAATTCATCAGCAATTTGGTTTTCGACACCGTCAGCTTCTGCTTCCCTATCGCCGGAGTACGGGCCAAGGCACCTCTTCTCCCGAAGATCTCCTCCTTCCATCTTCACTCTAGCCCCACTTACCCGCGCACAACCGCGGCCCCGTCCTCAACTGCAAAAACCACAGAGACCACCTTCCGGCCTCTTTAGAGGAACTAAAATGTCCGACCACCACAGACTAATGTTTCACTTCCAAACAGAGTGCAAGAGTCAAAATGGCTGACTTCCGGTACTATAACCTTACACGTGCATCCCCCTTTCAACACACTTAACACAGTAACGTGTCAACGGATTTTATTGCCTTCTTGATGCAACGTGAAGGGGGCCCTAAACTGGTCACCCACCAAGTTTAAATGTCAATGTACTTGAAAAACCACTAAATTAGCTGTACCAACAGATACCTACTGAAACCAGGTGCGTATTCCAGCATACTACTAATACTACTACTACTACTAGTCGTAGTCGTAGTAGTCGTCATAGTCGTCGTAGTCGTCGTAGTCGCCAAAAATTTATTAGATAAGTTCCGAATCACCCTGTATAGGCTCTTAACATTACAGCAATCATATTCCAGACACCCTGTACATATACAGGGTGTTTATTATAAAATAGGCCTTTTAGGCTAGTTTCCTTAGAAGAAAATAAGGTGATTTAAATTAGTTACCATCTTGTTAGGAAGCCTTAGTGTGACTGTGCTTCCTTAAACAGTTATATACCCGAAAAGTATTTAAAAACAGGTTCCTCAGACCTCTAACTCTAAGTAATTCATACGTTTACAACTCAAACTAAATGCAGTTTTCTCTAAAATGGTGTAGTCTAGCGACATGCAACAAGTATAAACTGATGTTTAAAATTAAATAATAATTTTCTAAAACTCCTCCCTCCCTAAATAAAATCTGAAAGAAAAAATACAGTGTTACAGGCACTCAGAACGGCCTGTAAATTTAACACAAACAGCGATGAAAATAAGTTGATTTAAATCACCTTATTTTCGTCCAAGGATTTCGTCATTAAAGTGTTACCCATTCTATAATAAACACTCTGTATATAACACGGCATTCAACGTTGGAAATAACTTATAGTGATTTTCTTCACTATCATCGTACCTTATGTGAATGGAGAGCAACCTGTATCAGTTACATTATCATAGAATTCCAAACCACCACCCTGGGAGGAATTCCTGGTTTATGACCCTTATTTATCACCCTTTCCACTAATTGATTATCGAAATCTTCATCTCGTTTTTTATAGGAAACAAAAAATCAATCTTTGGAGTTCCTTGTAGTCGTTTTAAGCATACAGGTGAATGTATTTCAGGAAGCAATATTTTTCAGTTTCATGTCGATATACACTAGAAATGTTTATTTTAACAAACTAATGATATCCACTACAGACTGACAAAGAAGGGCTATTTGTTGTTTTAATATACGAATACATAAAAATGACAATAAGTATTAAAATATTATTCCCTTGACGTAAACAGTATCGTATATTTAAGACATATTTTCAAGTTCAGAGAACTCCGATGGCCGTGAAATTTTCTGAGTATTTACTACGATGTTGAAACGTATATCATATTATCATAACAAAAAAATATGTCGATGGGATTTGAATTTTTTAAATTCATCGATATCATATAAATATTTATGATACGTAGTAGCTCTTCATGTTAAAAAAATAAAGCATACTAAATTATGACTAAATCTATTGCGGTTGCCAGATAATTAATTTTACCCCATTAAAGAATTATTTAGAAAATTAAATATATTTTATTAATACATAAAACAAATCCTGAAATAATGCCCTAGAAAGTATTTATAACTGAATAAACAATGACATGTGCATATATACTGAAAAACACGACTTGCGAATTTTAAAAAGGTCTTTTAAGTACTTCAAACAGTTTCAAGGTAATGAATGTCGCCACCCCTAGATGATATAAAACCCTTTTGTCTTTACAAAGCAAGACTCGAACGAATGTTCTACTTTTCAAGTGAGATTTTTGTCACAAGCGTGCTTAGAATCTTTATTGTCAAATGTCGATGTGATACATAAATTTTAAAAAGAAACATACGTTGTAGTAGTTTCTTAATAAAAAATAATTATAATACAAAAACAAAAACAATACAAAGCTCGCCCTTAAATACTCATATTTATGTGTTAATAACTTACTTTTAAATCAAATTTACAGTAAGTAATATCCTAATTTATTTATTATACAGGGTGTTCTGTAAAGTACATATGTCACAAGCTTTTGGTGATGGTAGTACATAAAAACTCTAATAAACATAACCTCTTAAAGGCACCATTTTGCATTTATAAATCTTAAAGTGTGCATAAATACTGTAAATGCGAATAAAATCGAGAGAGCAGACGGATGTTTTTTGTCACCCTGTATCCTATTTTCTGCTAAAAAATATCTACAAAAATACAGCCAATATAGTAATAATAAGATTTTTAGAAACGCTATCGAATTTAGAAATCTGTTTTTTATGTAAAATGGTTAGTTTTCTAGTAAATTTATAATATCAGAGAAACATGCTCACTGCTAGGTGTTAAATTTGACGTATTCAAAAAGTAGGCGCCCGTTACAGCGTATTTGCGCATTTTTGTGTTCATTTCAGATAATATCTACACATGCGTTTTCCTAACAGTTGCAATGGAAGAGGATATAATGCACCAAAAGCCTAGCCACCGCGATCACCTGACCTCAATCTTGTTTTATCTATGAGATATCTATCTAGATAAAACAGTATAGAAATCCGTGCACGGATCGCACGGATTTCTATACTTTACTTTGCCGCTCTCCATGTAACGGCAGATCACGGCCAGCACCGTTTTTCAACCGTGTATAGGAGATAGATATCTCATAGATAAAAAAGGATTGAAGTCATGTGATCGCGGTGGCTAGGCTTGTAGGATGTAACGGCAGATGGACCATCACCGTTTTCCAACCGTGTGTATCTCCAAGATACATAAACAGAAAAATAACTAATGCATAACTAATCATCAAATGATCTACTATTCTACAAGATATAATTAGTTAATTAGTGAAACAAAATCTTATCTGTTAAACAAGCTACACGAACAAAACGAAAACGAAGATCAGTTTTACCGAATTTTATTTTAAGGCCCAAGGAAACGTACTTCTTACAAAAGGTACTTTTTTAATTTTAAATTGTTGAAATAATTATAAAAATTGGTAGTGCAGAATCCCTAGCCTATAGGATATTAAATTTCAGATTGGCATTGTATTCAAAGTCAACATTAACATATTGCTGTGGAAACAAAGGTTTGTATTTATTACAAACAGACGAATTAAAATAAAAATATCTTCCCTACACTTATTTAGCGGCATGCAGAATAATAAATATTGCTAATACAACAAAACCATTTTCAGTCGATGTAGAAAATAAAAAAGCCTTGTATAGTAATGCTACACGTCGTTTCGGCAGGAATTGTTTGAAAATCGCTTCCTTAAAAAAATAACCATGAGGTGCATTTTGCATTAAATACCAAATAATTCTTAAGAACTTGCACTAGCATTTAAAAATAAATAAAAACAAATAATGAGAGTATACTAATTAGCAAGTTTATAGAGTAATGTAAAAAGTGTGAAATACAAAAAAATATACAATATTTTAATAACTATGCAAGTTTGTTTTGTTATAAAATGTAATTTAATTTCTAAATATTACATTTATGGTTAAAATGCTAACGCATTCTTTGAAGTTTTTTTCCTCCTGTCGTCAGTTCCACGAATAAATTGAACATATAGTTAATGAATGCATCCTATACAAAATCATTCTAGAAGGAAACTAATTAACCTCATTCTTTGTTAAAGGGGACGACCATACGACCATTTAAATGTAAAAAAATGTTAAGATTTTAAATTACATAGTTTTCCAACGTTTTACAAAATGAACAGAATATTTCTGGACCTAATGAACATACACGTACAAGCCATAAGCGCAGGATATGTTACTTGCAAAGGGGGTGATTGCCTTTATATAGGGTGGGCCTAATATCGTAAAAAAAATTGTGTAAAATCCTTATAGTTTCCGAGAAAAATTAATGAGGTTCTAGTAGTTTCAACCTTTACATCGCTAGGCTACTGCAGTCTCTTGCCAGGCGATTTCAAATATCCGATTATAAGTAATCGGATATTTGAAATACCATAAGTGGTATTAATTTTTTTGTGACGCAAGTATTTACATTAGTTTTTCAAATAGCAGAACGATTTCCCGGTAAACACGTGCCAAATGCAGCTACTTTTACAACGGTGTGCAGTGAGTGCAAGTGTAGTGCAAACGCAGGCGTATTGCAGCAGTGTGACCGCCACGATCTCCTGACTTTAAATCATTTGGACTTTTTTTGTAAAGTTATTTAAAAAATGAAGTATATTGCATCCAAGTGGACACTATTGATGAGTTACGCAAACATATCATAGCTGCTGCCAATAACTTACAAGTTCAAAATGGATAAGTAGCAGACACATTTCTGTTAGTTTGTAGAAACTGTGTTGTAACATCAGGTATGCCAAACTATTTTACTAATTAAGACCACAAATTAATTCTATTAATAATTAATAACAATAGCGGCAAAAGCAGTTAAATTTGCTGCATTAAAATATGTGTTATAAAATGTAATTTATTTCTTTCCTTAGGAATTTCATTCAAATCGTTGTCCGGTAGCCGATTATATGCCTTATCAGGTTTTACAGTTGACCAGTTTCCAGTGCTGTGCGGAAGTGTATTTTTAAATCATTTTTGATTTTATTTTTACAAAATTGTATTTGTAAGAGCCCCCTGTACATTCAAAAATTTTTTTTTATATATGTTCTGAATCACCTTGCATTTTAAATGCTTAGCATCGCCCTGATGGCACGCCACTGCGTCCAACCGATTTATATGCAGATTTTTAAGGTTTGTCGGTGATAAATTGAAAAGTGTCAATCAAAAGATAACTAAAAAATGTTCATGTTTTACCCAAACATAATAGGGTGGCTGTGCGGTAAGGGTGCTCATATCTAATATCACATCGCAATAATCAGTGAAAAATGAGACGTTTAGAACGACAGACGCCGACTGATAAGAATACCCCCAAAAATCATTTAAATCCTAACACTAAAATTGAATGAAACTTATCGGTATACGTATTCCAACTGAGTGAATTTCATAATGGATTTTCGAATTTAGGTGTCAGTCAACTATACATAAAATTAAGATATTTTAAACAAAAGATACTATATATTCATGTCTTTATCTAAAACCATCTTATTCCTCTATTATTTTTTACATAATGTAGGTAGCTATTACTGTCACAATAAAATGAATAAAATAAATTGACAAATATATCTATAAAGATGTAGGTAATTATTTTTATCGATTAATATGTTATTGTTAAAAAAGTTACACCGAAAATTTTTATATTATGTATTTAAAGTAAGCGGTAACATCTGTAGATACGTATTTAAATTAAGTTGTAAACCAGCGCAGTAAATAGCACAAACTAGAGACATATACAAGATGTTGGTTCAATACAGGCCAGTGGCTTGTAACAGTCATGTATTATCGAAAACCAAATGGTTATGAGGATCATATTACTCAATTAATGTCGAATCTCTAAAATCAGTTTATATAGGACTTTCTCAATTATCAAAGGTAAAGATAAAAATATCAAAATTTGTGCACGAATTAAACGTTAAAATTTCTGTTTTTCTCAAAAAAGAGAATAATAATCGTAGTCAAAATATACGCTGTTAACTTTTGGATACAGTGTTACAGTGTGTACTGAAATTACATCTTTCCTGTTTTTCCTGTTTTTTTGTTTACAGTGGCGAACTAAATATACAGGCTGTATCACATAAGAGGGCCACTCCCATGTATCTCGCTTAATATGCGAGACACGTCAAAAATCTTTAATTGTTTTTTTGTTGCATTTTTGGAGGCCTTTATGCTCGTAAAAACAAATTTGAGATCCATAGTCAACTTTATGAGTAATAACAAAAAAACCTGTTAAGTGCCCAAACTTTAAGGCTGTCTACCTTTTTTTATTTCAAGAGATAGAGAAAACTTATTGGTAATAAATTTTTATTGCAAAATTGATACCTTCCACCTGATATAAACAGATTTTTGAAATATCGTATGTGGTTCGCTGCGCCCTCTAGGTGTATAAAATAATTTGTTATTGAAGCAGGCTATGGCCACAAAAAATCGTCTGTTTTTTCGTCTTTCATGCAATATACTACATGTTGCCCTTATCTTTCATATTTATTATATTTTTTTCAATTTTAGTAAAAAAAATTAACCTAAATATTTTCGTGTTGCTCAAGATAATGTAGAACCTGTTTTAAAGACGCCAATTTCAAAAAAATAATAAACAGAATGTACTTTTTTATGCAAAATACAGATTTTCTTATAATATTATTTTATTACATTGTCTGTGTCAAAATAATTTTAAAGACCCAATTGCTTCTAATGTGAAAAGCAATAAAATAATATTATAAGAAAATCTGTATTTTGCATATAAAAGTACATTCCGTTTATTATTTTTTTGCAGTTGACGTCTTTAAAACAGGTTCTACATTATCTTCAGCAACACGAAAATATTTAGGTACATTTTTTTTAACTAAAATTGAAAAAAATGTAATAAATACAAAAGATAAGGGCAACATGTAGTATATTGCATGAAAGACGAAAAAACAGGCAATGTTTTGTGGCCATAGCCTGCTTCAATATAAAAAAATTTTATCCGCCTAGAGGGCGCAGCGAACCACATACGATATTTCAAAAATCTGTTTATATTAGATGGAAGGTATCAATTTTGCAATAAAAATTTATTACCAATAAGTTTTCTCTATCTCTTAAAATAAAAAAGTTTGACAGCCTTAAAGTTTAGGCACTTTATAGGTTTTTGTTATTACTCATAAAGTTGGACATGGATCTCAAATTTGTTTTTACGACCATAAAGGCCTCCAAAAATGCAACAAAAAACAATTAAAGATTTTTGACGTATCTCGCATATTAAGCGAGATACATGGCAGTGGCCCTCTTATGTGATACAGCCTGTATAAGAGTAGCTAGCTAGCCAAATTTCATAAATTTATCTCCACTGGTTTCAGAGTTATTTTAAAAAATCATTTGAAAAGTGAAGACTATAATGTCAAAGATATTAAAAATTAAACTGTTCAAAATAGAGCACTAATAATATACTTGGTGTGAAAAATGTAAGCCAAAAAAGTGGAAGAATTTTCGTGCAATTAGTCATACCTATTAAATCAGGCACGTATTCTGTAAATAATCTATTTGTGTTTTTTAAAATACCGTTTGAAATTAGTAATGCAATTGATGTTGCCCTTGACAGTTATATGGTTTAATAAATAAGATTTAAATACCAAAAAATTATGTAACAAGAAAGCATCTATTAAACGCCTCTGCAACATGTTTGGAACAATTAAGTGGTGCTTTCATAAAAGGGAAAACACTTTATAGATACTGAGATTAATGCCACATAAAACATATACACCTTATAATTATTTGAAATATTTTGGGTTGGAGTACCTAATTATAGTTAAATATTAATTATACCGACACACGGAATTTCATTTTCATCTTATTATAACCAATCAAGAAAAATTTAAACGCCTAATTTACTTTCCGAATGGTACCACATCTTAAGAAAATATATATGCGATAAACTGCTTTTATGTACAAGAAGTTCAGCTGCCGGCTGCTGGATCGTCTCGTCTTATTAGAGTTCGTACACCATTTCATCTACATAAAACATCAAAATTTACATAGCCGGACCGTGTAACTGTGTTATGTAAATACCCACACAATTATTTTTTGTCCAACTTCTAATGATAATCAAGTACGAGTGCACAGACTACTCTGATTGCATTTTAAACAAATTTGGTTGTACCTGATACAAGCCAATATAATTGCACTTTTTAAACAAATTCTAATCACTGAATAAAATAGGTCAAATAAATTTCGGTAGGTATTTACGTAGATTGTATGATAAATTTTAATAGTCCTTCATTTGACATTTTTTGGTAAAACCCTTCTGGAGGAGTTACGACCCTTAAGGAGGTGATAAATTTAAGATATTATTTAATTTTTTCCAGACGCTTTGAAATTAAGAAGTGAAATTTGGTAGGAGATTTAGGCAGATTTTTTTCTACGAGAATTTGTTATGCTCCTTGTTCTGCTATAAGGTGTTGAAAAAAGTAACCCCAGTGTATTGTTCATCAGATTTTTTTGGGGGCTAACTATTTGAATTGAAAACATATCTTTTTGAATGTGTTGGATTTAGAATGATGTTTGTCTCTTGCAATTTTTTGATAAGTACAAGTTTTTAATAAAAAAATAACCACTATACGCACGTAGTTTCCTTTCTAATATCCGATTTATACATCTATATCTAGTGGCTGTCAATGCTATCTAATATTGTTGTGTATTAGTTTTAAATGAATAAGCTAAGTATATGGTAAAATTTTAAGTAAAACCAATTATGTAAAATTTTCGAATGAGGAATACAGAAATATGCATATTGATTGTGTACTTAACTTACTAAATATCGATGTGTAAATCAGATATTGGGAAAGAAACTACATGCGTATACAGTCATAACTTTATTTTTTACAACAGAAAACATTCTAAATTCAACAGGCATTCATAGATTCCTTTTCAATGGAAAAAGTTAACCTCAAAAAAATCTAATGATAGATACTGGGGGTACTTTATTTCAACTACTTGTAACAAGACGAGGAGAATAAAAAATACTCATGCAGACATCAGCCTAAATATCCTACCAAATTTCACTTTTTTATTTCAAAGCATTGAAAAGAAGCAAATAAAACATACATACAATATATATCCTCAAATTGTTTGCACATTATTTGGAATTACCCTGTGTAACAATTTAATTTAATTTTTTATGTAAAATATATCTTAAAAACTTCCTGACTACTGTACAATACTGAGTGACACCTTTAAAAGAAATATCAGACATATTTCTCGAGTATACCTACCAAAATAGGTATAAAAATTCAAATTGCAACTTGTTAAATTCCTTGTGGATTACACACCGATTTTGTACAAAATTGCCTTCGTAGCATTTGACTGGAATATTAAAGTTAATAATCTTTGACGCGTTTTTAACTTGTGACGCCATGGCCAACAATAACAATACATGAAACAAGTAAAACAATGACAATATGTTATTAATATTTCATTAAATGTTGTGGTCATAAGCATTACATATTTTTATATATTTTTTTTTTACTTTTGAAATCTATTTAGAACTACACTGATATCGATAACCTTTAGATTCAGTTTTAGGTTCCATCAAATTAGTATCATATATAAATAATATGTTTCTATGTTTAATACATTCTGCATAAAACAATGTCAAAAAATTATACTATAATATATTAACAAAAAACGAGAGCTGCAGCTACCCTATGAAAGTAGACAGAATTTTATAGGTGGCTTCTTAGAATTTTAATTTTGATGTCTCGTGGAATATTGTTTTTCTCTAACGACTACAAAAACAGGTTTTTTTCGTGTATTAATATTATCTATGCCAAAACGCTTGCATCCATATTTATACGAAAATATATTACTAACAATTACATCCCATCATCCCAATGTTTAGTAATTGATACTAAAAGTCCCTCTGATTATTATTATAGTAGTATCGTAATTAACATAAAATTTAAATTATAACGTTAATTATAAATGCATATTTTAAACTTACCGAAATAAAAGAAAATCTAGGGCTTCTGAAAAGACACCACACCCAAGTTTTTCACACAACCGGTTTTACTTTATGAAATAAAAACTGTCAAACCTAGATCGTGTTTTGTTTGTCTTCAAGTAAATGCATCTCATCTAGTAGGCAAGTAGAACTAATTTTAATAAATGTTATGCAGTTATACCAATATTAGAACTTAAATATTTGAAAAATATGACACCTAAGTACTAAAAAAGTAGATACCTAGATATATTTTTTAAAGGAATAATAATTGAATAATTCCGACCTAAAAATAAAATAGCATTACCCATGACATTTCGTCATGGATACGGTTGATCTAAATATTGATATATATAGTATAATAATTACAATAAACTCCAATTGAAATGTGGCATACCATAATTTATAGTGTTTAGCCTAAAGTTAAAGGGTTAATACATAACAAACACATAAAAAGTAAGTAGGTTAGATCTAGATCGCCTCGTTTAGCTAATAAATAATCCCATAAAAATAAAGTAACTATAATAAAACACATAAATATGTGGGGCACTTACATTTACATATACAAATTCCATTGATTACTTCTTGATCACTGTTTTTATTTGACAATAACTAATATAAAAAACAATTTAAGAGTCTGTTTGAAAACCCGGCACTAGTTGTTCACCATTTTATATTACTGCCCTCTAACGGCATTCTACTAGAACTAAGTTAACTTAGAATAGTAACAAACCACGATTAGAAGGTCCCCCTATAAGCATTCCATTTATAGTACCCAATTCAATTAACAGCTGATATCTGTCGAAATGGCCACAGCTAGCAAATTGTTCCGGAGATATTTAAATAAATCTAACTGTAATATTTTACGACAATTTAGTAAAGGAAGTGTTCAGTCATTAAATAAAAATTATCCTTTAACCGTAATATGTGTGCTGGGAGGATCAGTAGCTTTATACACAATTCACAAGATACGATCGATTCAAATGGTCCATGCAGCACAATCAAAAAATGTAAGTATACCAATATATGCTTAAATCCAGAGCAAATTGTTTACAAAATATAACGTAATGCATTATTGTTTAACATTACAGCGGAAGTTTTGATAAATTTAGGTGTTCTAGTTATAATTCTGTAGTCAAGTTATTTTTAACTCTTTACCGCCATATTTTAAAATCATTTGCGCGCGTTACAATTAACAAATAACAAACAATTATCTCTTAATTATCATAAATTAATATTTGTATAGTAGATTTGTGTTTCTAATGATAAAAAATAGAACACTTGTGATGTATTTATTTATTTGTATTATTATAACTGTAAGCTACGCATAGAATATAAAATCTACCACTTTATAGTAATTATGAAAAATACGTTGGACGACTTATCTAAGGTACAGGAAATCCCGTCTGGGATACTAACTTTTTATATACCTAGATATGGATGTAGTACATTATTTTTATATTTATATGAAACTATCGACACATTTCTGCACAACGCTGGAAAATTATCTAGGTAGTTTACTTTCATTACTCTAATCTGAAAATCATTAAAAAATATAAATTATTTTTTATAAAAATTGGGAAGCATAATGTTAGTCTAAATTAGTGTATAACGTTGGTCTGCACTATTGCTTTAAATTTTTATTCTTCATAGTTTTTGTGATCGCTGTATAGGTGTACTTATTCATGATTATTTGAATAGTCTGTTGATAACCGTGAAACCACTATTCGACCTGAAAAGCACCGTTTCAATACTGTTATAAAATAAAAATTACATGTGGAATCCTGAAAATTTCATGCAAATTCTCGTTTCCTAGACTATTAAGCAGTGATGGATTAGTAGTTGGGCATATTATACATGTCACTCATCTGGGCCACACAACTAGCTCATACTATACAGGTTATTTATTACCCCCCTATCAGACAATGACATCAAGGGTTCTACTTTAACCACGACACTATCACTTTGTTTATTTATAGGAAGCTAATGGGTAGGCCTTTAACTAATAGTGTGAAGACTAGATAGTTTTTTTTTAGTCTAATAGTGCTATGCTTGCAGGGAAAACAATTTTTCATTTATTTTTCAAGCATCCTTGGCAAAAGGCCTCGAAACAAAAATGTATTTTAAATAGTAAGCATCCCAGATTAAACAAATTAGAACCACATTAGAACGTTTTATATGTAGAGTCCATTCACAGCTAATATTTCAGATACAGTACCATTCCAATTATAACGCTTATAAGCTGTAAAATTGTATCATATTTACGATAACATTGAAAATTTCTTCTGCTAATAACAATCGGGAGGGAAATCAAAGCTATCGTGAACCATAAATTAAAATGTATTTTGACACGATTACTCCGTAGCACGAATATTATTTGTTCACGCCTTTGCTGATTTGGATGCTGATGTAGCTAAGTCAGACATATAGACGAAATATTCAGTCTTTTTATAATTAACCGAATTGCACTGTATATATTAAAAATTAAGATACTAAGAAGTCTCGAGCCAACTCAGAAAATATTTTAATAATGTGAAAAATCTTTTATTTTTAATTTGTCTGGTATATCTTTTTTAATGTAGTAGATAGTTCAATAGTAAAAGATCTACCTATCTGATAAAAGTTATGTGACAAATAAAGACTTTATGTAGTCTAACAATTTTTTGTTAAGATGTAAGACTGAACAAAATTAACTGCATAAGTGAACTATATTAGAAAAAAAACATTTATAATATGCATGATTAAAGGGTGCCTTTATAGGACCAATTAATATATTTTAAATTTACTTCACTACTTAATAAATCCTTTTGAAACCTTACTCGTTACAAGGTATCTCGTATCACCTTACCGAACTGCGTGGGTGTATAAGAAGTCCACATACTCTGAAGAAGTGTTCTTATCTGCTCTGGTCGCGACTCTGTCCAATTTAGTCGCCCCAGAGAACGTGAGAAGGGTAATATCAAACGCAACGCGAACAAAATATGCTTTGTTACAAACGGATGCCGAAAATAATGGTTAACCACCTTGGCTTAATAGGAAGACAATGCTTAAAAAAGTAAAAGTAAACAATGACATTTTTCAGCTGGAAAACGAAGATTTTATTGAACATTTTATTATTTAAAAAAATATATATATACTGTCGCAGATTTTTTTAAGGAAGGATTAAATCTAAAATAATGACAAAATAAAATATATAGTTACAACTGTTAGATATATACACTTCAACTAGGATAAAATATAGGCCATGAAATCAAAGGAAACGTCGGGGTATTTATTTCGGTACTAGCACAGTATAATATATCATTCTCGATTTGTCAAAAAATTTGTCTGACAAAATTAAAATGAGGATAAGGGAACAGAAAAAAACTAATGCATCAGTGTGGTAGTTCTTTAACAAATTCCGAAATGTTAAATTAAGCGGATAAGGAATAAATAAGGTTGGTTTAAACCGACAACTACTGCTCATTAATCACCCTGTACCATTAATTTATGGGAATGTCAAGGGAGAGCTAAACAGGTAAAACAGTACGTTTGGCCGGTATTAGGTATCGAAATACAGATAAATAATTTCATCATTTAGGGCTAGCGCCCCTGTTTACATACCTACGATCCATATATCACAAAATGATATTGATGTTGTCTAACAAAAAAATATATTATCTTTAGGAATGTTTTTTATAATAATAAAGGAAAAATATTTTTTAATAAATTTGAATTTTCAAAATACGCATTAACATATGAAATTCTTATATATTATTTTAAATTTTTAAATAAACAAATATTTTAAATTAGATGCATAATCATTTTTTAGGATGATGATGTGAAAATTGTAAAATTAACATCAAGGGAAAAAAGATTTATAAGGTTTGCATCTGTCGAATATGATGGCCAGTTATACATGACCCCTCAAGACTTTCTTGAATCAGTTGTTGAGGCAGAACCTAGGCGTAAGTAATACGAATTTTAATTTGAAATTGTTTATAATGATGATAATTTTATAGCTAGATTAAAACGAAAAATATTAACTCAAAAGGAATTAGAAAAAATCAAAGATGCTACTCCACCATTAAACCAAGGATCTCCTCGATTGTTTCGCAGTTTAAGAGACAAAGGTGCGACAAACTTTATAATTTTTCTTGTAACTAAGTTAAATTTGTTTTAGGAATTATTTCGTACACCGAATATTTATTTTTGCTCTCAGTTCTTACAAGTAAGTATCAGATTTTCTAACATTTTCTTTTTATTATTTTCATATATTTTAGAGCCCCAGTCTGGTTTTCGAATTGCTTTTAACATGTTTGACACTGATGGTAATGAAAGAGTTGATAAAAACGAATTTTTGGTGGTAAGTAAACTGATCATTTTAAACATATCGATATTATACAGAAATGATACTATATAATTACTTAAACAGATACGAAAATTATTGGCAGGCAAAAAAACCGAAGAAGATATTCCAGTAAGTGCTGACTACAAAATAACAAAAAATGTTTCAGCTACATTGCAGCTTGATCCACATTAAGACGTTTTTATGCATTTGTTTACGTAACAACCATGTGATGTAACGTCGACTAAAAGCTTTCCTGTTTTCAGTGCCTAATGTCTAAACATTGTCTTTTATATTAACATTTTGAAATAACGAAGAAGCCATTGCATTGTGACTCCATAATTTTAAAAAGTCTTATTCTTGCATCAAAAATCATAATATGATCACATAAAATATAATTCTAATGTTTACGATGCCTGTGGCTCCTTCAATTAATAATTTGTAACATATATGATCTTTAATTATATACGTTGTTAGATGGAAAAAATCTTTAGCCACGCTTGGAAAGGTAAAAGAGGCTTGTCAAGTGAAGACACTGAGAAAGTAGCATCTATTCAAGAACACTATGTAGATGACGAACAAGGTTTACAACGTAAACATGTTGTGGATACGACACTTATTGTCCATTTTTTTGGTCCTAAAGGAAACAGTGACCTTAACTTTGAAAGCTTCAAGAAATTTATGCTTCATCTTCAGACTGAAGTATTAGAATTAGAATTTAATGAATTTTCAAAAGGACTTCCTACAATCTCAGAAGTGGATTTTGCAAAAATTTTATTGAGATATACATATCTAGACACTGATGAATATGATATGTATTTAGATAGACTTCTAGATAGAATTAAAGACTCCAAAGGTATTTCATTTGAAGAATTTCATGTTTTCTGCCAGTTTCTCAATAATTTAGAAGATTTCAGTATTGCCATGCGCATGTATACCCTTGCAGATCATCCAATTTCTAAAGGTACTATATATACATTACTAAAATAGTTGAAATATCATTTGGTTTAATTTTTAGATGAATTTCATAGGGCTGTGAAAATATGTACGGGTACAAATTTAAGTCCTCATTTAGTTCACACAGTATTTTCAATTTTTGACGAAGATGGAGACGGTTTGCTGAGTTACCGAGAATTTATTGCCATTATGAAAGACCGACTACATAGAGGATTTAAAGTAAGTAAACATTATTAACCTACTATTTTAAAGGAGAACAGATATGCTTGCTATCTTGATGAAACTAGATCTGTAGTGCAAGTAATTAAGTTATATGAATTTGTTGATAACACATATTTTGCTTTTCACTAACAAATATTTTATTTCTGCAATGTGTTATTATTTATACTAAATATCACATAAGGCATCAACAACTTATACTTACGATCGGAAGTGGGAGATATGGTAAATAGTAACTAACTCCCCCCAATCTGTACATCTAAGAGCAGGTATATACAGTATGTTTTATCAGAGTATTAGCCTTCAGATTTCTAAAATTCAAGGCATGCCATGCTGTTAGTTTTTAAATTAACCAGAAGGTGAAACCCAAACTCCCCGTATTCAATAAAATGAAAACTTTTAACCTTCTGACTTATTGGTCAGTAAACCATATTGTGTATGCCCAACATAAGTAGAATTTACCAGACAAAATTAATAAAACTCAGTATATATAAATATCAATTTATATTTTCAGTCCTATGCCAAAAATGAAGGTTGGGAAGCATTCAAGATTTGCATAAAACAAGAAATGAAAACACCAACATAATACAATTTTTATCTACCTCATTGCATAATATTTGTGATATACATTTTTACTAAACCTGAGCTTATACCTGCTTTATTATACTATTACCTGAATTGTGTTGTGCGTTAGGCTAGTCATTAAGTTTGTCAAATGTATTAGCAATTGAATATATTTATTAACTTAATTTTTTGTAAACGTTTGGGAATGTTCAATGTTTGTTATAGTCTAGTCAAATTATAGTCAGTATTGTTAATTTCCTATCAATAAATTTCTGAATCTGTATTGTTTATCTTATATCTGAATTTTAAATAATCGTGGATCTCCGATAATCATATTTTTTAAGTATTCAAAGCAAATTTCTAAGAAAACTGCTAAACAAAAGTTCTACATTCAATAAAATGAAGACGTGCATAAAATAAAATGTGTATACTCTTTCTTCAATCAATATTTTGGTTACTTAGGTTGAGGTTGAAATAATAAAAATTAAAACTTTAAGAACTATATATTAAAATATGATTTCTGCAATTGTACACTTCTACAGTATGGGATAATTTAAAAAATAATTCAGATTTGTACAATTAAGAATGAAAACAGATAGCATTTGTAAGATCTTGTATGACAAAAGTAAAAACATTGAAAACATTAGTTTTATTTGTTAAAAAAATATGGGATAGTTTCATGGTCACTTTGAATGATTTATTGTTCGATGTTAAATCTACGTACATCACAAATTCTGTCTGAGTAAAATTGGATTTTAATTTAATATTTTCTAATAAAAAAATTAAAGAGCATCAACAAAGATGTTTAATTTAAAAACCTTTGCAATGCCGCTCAAATACATTCAACATTTAGTCATCCAAATGCATTTCAACCCGAAATCTTTACACTGAAAAACATTACCTAGATTCTAACAATATAATCTTGTTAGATGAACATATTTAAAGCAAATGCAATAGTTACAACTTTTTTATCTAAAACTATTTGGTACTAGACCAAAACACCAAAAAAAATTCTTGAAACGAATAATACCATAAGAAACGATACTGATTAACAGGAGGGAAAGGAGGGTTGAACAAAATCAGATTTTGGTTCGGCTATCTTCTGCTTCACCAAGTAGCCGCTAACAATTTCAGCCACATTATGGGGTTGATCTTCATGAATAGCATGGCCTGATCTTGCTAAAACCTGCATCTGAAACTTGCCTGCAAAATTGCAAGATTTTCTCATTTAGTACAGGTCACAAATAATTTTTATAAAACAAATTCGTACCTTGCATCTGTCCAACAGTAAGAGTAGTATCCAGTCCATGGATATTAGCAAGTAGTAGAATCTTAGGAACACGGAGATCTAAAAATTTCTGTGACAGTCCCTTAAACCACCCTGTCCAAAACTGCTCCGTCTTGCTCAGGTCAATTCTCCAAGTATATTGCGGGCCATCATCTTTAACTTTAAAATTATTGGGACATTTGAAAACATCAGTCTTTTGAGATTTAGGAAGTGGGGGTTTACCACAGTCGCTGCACTTAGCTTCATCTCCTTCATCTGGTTCTTCAGCTACCTCAGTTAATGTATATGAAGATGCCACTAACTCTCTATGGGAAGATGAGGTAAGTTCTATATTATTTATGTCAATATCATCACATTCATCAGCGGCTAACTTGTTTGTTTTCATACTGTAAGATAATTAATGTAAAAACTTATATTTTTTTTGTTTTAATAATTACTTGACAATCTGTCCTGGCATCGATACTCTAGCTGCTTCTAAATTATGAGTTTGGCCCCCTTTATAACTAAAAATAAATATTAATATTATTTTTCAACAACATTTCAGCAATGTATCACTCAAACTTACCACCATTGGATAGCATGAGGAAGGCTTTTAAAGTGAGAAGGCCTGCCTCTTAAAATGCTTTGCATTGAAGATAAAGCGTCTAAAGCTGTTCCCTCAACTACGTCAATAACACACAATCCAACAACAGACTTTATATGATATGCTGCCTCCACAGCCACAGCACCACCCATACTATGTCCCAATAATATAATAGGAGTACCAATTTTATCTATTAAATAATTTGCTACCTCAACTATATCACTGAAAAGTTAAAAAGAAGTATTTATTTCCTTCGACTTTATACATTTATACAGTATTTATTTACTATAGTATAAAACTCTCAAATCTAAAAACATTCCTACTTCCTATTTTCAAGTGTGCTGAACATAAATAGTTTTGTGGTCCAGACATATCGCGAGTATAGACAAGTATGAATATTTGCAAGTAACCACGAGGACGATTGCGTCCTATCAGGTTACTCGCTATTCTAGTAGGTCACTTCAACCACGTACATCATTATAGACGGTAAATCCATGAATAATGATGATCTAAGTATATGGAAATGCAATGCTTGTGCAAGTAGTAGCAAATAGTCTTGACAGGTTCATTCATAAAAGTTGAGCAAAAAAATATTTTCCTTTCACTCGTGCAAATTTACCGACAGCCAGGCAATGAATGGCCGGGTGACTGCAAATATCCCGTCACACACATCACAATTGCCTCCACTTCAAGAAATATATTTCTACGAATTTATTAATTACTTAAAAATATATGATTTAATATTTATGCAGTGCATGTGTCTGGAATGTGTTGACACAACTATAAAGTTGAATGTATGGGTTAAATTTTGAATTTTTTTTCTCGAAAACTAGAACCGACCACATGAAACTAACTTCAGATTTGTGTTCAGAACTCTCAAAAACAGAGAGGCACAGGCAATTGAAAGTTTTACACTACACTAAATAATTACCATTTATACTTACTTAGACAACGTATCTAGTGAAAGATCATTGTCATTATTGGTCGTGGTATTGCCATGCCCTCTTAAATCCACGGCTTTAACTTGGCAATGTATTACTTTTAAAATCTCCGCCTAAATGATTAAATTTTACATACGGTTTTTTTTTCAAAACTTTAATACTTACAGCAAAAAGTGACCATGTCAAGCCCGAATAACCTCCTCCATGTAAACATAATAGAATAGGGCCCTCGTTACCTTTACTATAGACATGAAAATTTCCATGTTCAGTCTGAATTTTATCCTCTGTATCAAAGTATTCTGACCACTTTATGGGAGTAAAATTTTGTTTTGAGCCTGCTGCTAACCTATTAAAACAAATTGGATATTTTAATGAATACTAGGTGCTACTCACCAATTTCTTACCCAGAACGTTTGGCGTGCATTCCTAAAACAGATTTTCTTAAATCTGACATTGTGAAATATTCATAAACACCTTGAAATTGAAATTTTTCTGACACTTTCAAAAGGCAAACATAACCACTACCAAATTATAGAATAATAGATGAGTGATGACCTCTAAAGTTTTAGTGGCGTTTTGGTTTTTAATTTGAAAACCTCTCATATAAAAATTAATACATCGAATATTAGAAGTTATATCAATCACTGATTAATTATTAATAACTAAATTATATTTAATAAATTTGCCATTTTCATTTACCGGTAAATATTACAGAAATCTGTAATTCCAGAAATAGTAACTAAAAAATATATGTAACTAAATCGGTAATATATTTAGTTGGTACTATTGAATTTTTTATTAGTTTGCAATATTTTAAAAAAAGTTCCTCTGTTACACAAATCTCTATTATTTATGCCACCAAAATTGAATACTATAAAAAAAAATTAAAAAATTATTAATAAATTATAGGTACCTACTAATGCAATGATCTATTTAGAATAACCACAGATAAATAGCTAATTTATCTGTGGAATAACTGAAATATTAGATATACCAGAATTGCATTGCTAAAAAAGAACCTAGGGCAAAATGAAATTAATAATACTACAAAACCATGCAGGAACAAATAAAAGAATAAAAATATTAGTGGTTTTTAGGTTTTCATGGCCAGTGTTGTTTGATCTATATAAATACCTTGAAAGAATGTTTTAATATTATTTTATGGGTATTACTTTGTTTACATATGTACATTCATTTGTAAAATTTTACATCTTTTTTATCCCTCGACCAATACACGATTATGCTTTTGTGTTAACTAAACCTTTATTTATTTGTATGAAAAGTACTTTTAAATTATATGTATAAATTCATAGTGTTTACTTTGTGCCCATAAAAGAAATGCTATTAAATGTGAAGAAATTTATTATCGATTTTAAAATAAATATTACATATTAATTCTTCACAAATTAAAGACACGGACAATGTTATTTCATAAAAATAAAAAAATAGTTCAACATAACCATATTGACTATCATACAGTCTTATTATACAAAAATTAAGTAAATTATTATTTTCTCTTTGAATACAGAAGGTGCGTAATAATTTTAATGTGTACAATCCTTTTCATCATAAATGTTTTTATTTTTATGGCATATACCGAGATATGTTCCTGGGTTGTAACAAATTTATTACGACATAACATATACTTTCGATGTGTTATCTTTTAACACAGGGAATGGTTTTGTAATGCTATAATAACAAATTCTAAAGATGCTCACAACCTGTAATATTACGATAGTCAACATGAACAAAATATTTTCTAATAATTTATATTATCATATTAATAAAACATTATACAAATAAAATATAAAGCTTAAAAAAGTATGCTGGATGTATCAGACATTTTGCAGATAACAAATTAATAATTCAATATGTTTCTACTGAGATATAAAAGTATTTTGATATTATCAAAAATGTTTCAATTTATTTTTAAAACCATAAAATTGGTTTTAATACACGAATTGTTCTCAATTATCAAATAATAGTCCTATATAAAAATATATATATTTAAAAAATAATATTCATTGAATGTCGGTAACATACTTGCGGTTTAACCAATATACAGGGTGTTCCCTTTAAAACACTTCTGGGAAAAATCTCTAATACTAAAAGAGATATTTAGATTTCGTAAAAAATGTGGTGTAATGCATATACATGTTTCAAATTCTGAATACTTTGAAATGTTATACAGACACATATTCCTGTGCAAGTGTACAAAAATTTACCAGAGAGTAGATCCAATCAAAATAAGACTTAATTTGCCAGAACTAACTCAACAGTGCAATTCTAGAAACTCTAGATATCATTTTTGCACATGCATTTATAACCCGTCGTTACCAGGACTTATATTTAAAACTGAAATAGACATGGTTGATTTTATGTTACTCAAATCCAAATTAAAATATACAGTGTTAATTAAATATACTAGAAAACTTCCCTAAAAACGTAAATAGATGTTCAAACATGTCCGAATGACCCGCTGAGCTAAAATGAGTTGTTCATAACCCCAACTACCAGTAAAAAACCCATGCATCAGTATATTCTACATCCTCTGTAAACGTAAACTATTCCATACGTACATATTCGACAAGACCATTGATGGCTCCAAAAAATATTTCTATGCTAATATATCCATGACAGCCATCTAAAATAGATTTTTAATTTCCAGATATACACATCATAACCACTTAATGAGATTAACCAATTGAATATTTGAAATTACTAGTTATTTGGCAATATTTCAGGTCTCAACAAAATCTTAATATATAGGGCGGTTGAGCTGTGCGGTCAAACTGCAAGTGTTTCCGACCTAACGAAATTAAAAAACAATAAAAAAATGTCTATCTGGAAAACATCTGCAAGTTATCCTGTAACGTTATTAAAATAACTGACTAGATATTTAATGCTTGTATGAGTGCCTTAGTTTAATCAAATCTACTGTTCTAACCATGAAGGAAATGTTGAATTGGGTGTCTTGACTTTGATATTAAATTGCTTCAGAGTTGCTTCAAGAGCCTGTTGATTTCCAGAAAAATATGCAGATACTGCATTGTGGAATAAGAGCAACTGTTTATGCATCACTTTTATCTAGAAAAAAAAATAGTATTTAAAATAATTTATTAATAGCTAAAACTGGACCATCAAGAGGCAAGGCATTGGCATAGGCATGGTGAGGCTATTCAAGATCTAACTCAGATTGAGTTACATTTGCTTTCGATGACAAATAATTATGTTATAAACCCATATTGCTTCTCACCCATCAATGGTGGTTTGTGTATCTCTATGTATACTTTGATCAATAATAAACATTCAAATGTTGACAAACATGTTTGGCTTGAAGTTAATGTTTATTTACATATCGACAACCCTTTTTTTTTAAGTTGCTCGTTTATCACAAAAACATCCATCAATATAACACACTTTTACATAATCTAGATTTTCGCTTAAGACATCTTTAAACATCTGTAATATAAATTCCTGTGCCATGTGTAAAGTCGCATTTAAATACTTTCAAAAATTTGCAGGAATTAAATTGAAAATAATGTAATGCAATGGTAATAGAACAATTAGTACTGGATGGCTCATAAATTTAATATACACAAGAAGGAGGGTGGAAGAATATATGACAAAAGCGGATGACTTAAAAAAACAGTTGTAATTTACTGCATGTAAATAAGATATTTATTTATATATATCACCCTGGGACAAAAAATAAAAACAGCTATCCAGATCTGAACAAATTACTAGCAAGTACAAAAACGATGTCGACAATATCAGTCAAAACTCAAGCGTTTTACAAAGTATGTTTCAAAATTCCAGAACCCCCATAACAGACATTGACAAGATGGGGACCAATGAATAAGTTAGGAGAGATTTAATTTACTGAATTACTATTCGCCAAAATGATTTTGAATAACACTCATTTTCGAAATATAGTGTAATGTTTGCTTCACGCCAAATATCTTTGTTTGCCAATAAGATTGAAGGTTTTTTACTGATACAATTACATATACACATAAATATACATACCACCATTGAAGGATGAGAAAAAAATAATGTGGACAAGTTTATGCATATTTCGTACCTAAATGTATGCAGCTGTGAATAGCATGGTGCTATTTTCGGCTTTGTATTGACCGTGATTTGAGGCCCCGTGATGTCTACACTAATGGCCTGACTCACAATAGTCCAATCTTAATAACAATGCTATATTAATAAATTCAAAAAATACTTAACAAATTTAATGGTAATTATTTACAACAGCGTAAAACTCTCCAATCTTAACAAGCAAATTTCCACCCTCTATTTTCGAGGGTGCTAATCACAAATCTGACGACAGATTTCGGCGCTCACATGTAGTTTTCGAAAAAAAAAATTGTCAAAATTATTACCTCTATGTATACACTACATTAGGTTGAAATTGCAATATAACACCTCTGTCTTCTTCATTTCATAACGACACATTGTTGTCAAAATATATAGGGGATATATTGCAACTTCAACCTAATGTAATGTCCTACATAGAGGTTACAATTTTGAAATTTTTTTTTCTAAAACTATATGCGAGCGCTGAAATCTGAGATCAGATTCGTAATCAGCACCCTCAAAAATAGAGAGGTAGGATTTTTTTTGTTAAGATTGGAGTGGAGTGGAGTGTTTTACGCTGTTGTAAGCAATTACCAATTTAAAATGTAACAATTGTACGAAGAAATATATGCACTCTATCTTACCCTATTTTCATCTAAAAACTTCATTTTAATAGTAACTTCAGCTCTCAATTTCATAAATTGTTGCCTGTGAAGTTCATATCCTTGTTGTGCTTCCTCAAGCCCTATAGTTCCATCTGGTTTTGTAGACATGGACTCCAAATCAGTACGATAAGCATCGTACTCAATCCGTGCAGCTTCGTATTGTCTAATACTTTGTAAAGTATCTTCAATTGTTTTATTACATAAAGTATTAACAGACGATATAAAAAAATTTAACGCCCCTAACAGTGTTTCACCATTTTTTGTCAAATTTCGTTGCGTTTCAGAGTTGTATAAAAATTCTTCTTGTAGTTCTGGAGATTTTTGAGCAAGTTCAGAGAATGCTTCTCCTAAGGCATGCTAAAACCAGTAATTATTAAATTTTATATTCTCCAGCAATGAATGTTACAGAAAAACATTATCTAGATTAAATATATAATTTGATTTTAAGATTTACCTGAGTTTGAACAACATGGTAAAAATGACTAGTGAGAGCTCTTGCTAACCGCAGAATATTAATGTACTTTTTTTGGGTTTCCCTCAACTGGTCAATCTGTGTTTCCAATTCTACAAATATTTAACAATCACAAATACAATTAAAAACTATTAAATATAAAATTAAGCAAATCAAAGACTACTCTTCAAAAGTAGAAACATTACGTAATTAGGTGTCATAGATAACACAAACCTGCATCAACAGTTCTAGACGATTTACCCAGTTTTTCAAACATAATTTGTTTAGTACATTTGTAAGTAGATATAGACCAATTTTTTAAATTTTCAATTCGAGAGGAGGTTTTAAGAATGGTCGAGTCCTCGTTTTGAGTTGGGGACGACGGAGTTAATATAGCTGGGGAACTAGTACATGTGGGCAGAGAAGTTGGAATTGAACGAGTGTATGGGCAACTTGAATTTGCTGCAGAAGCCGATACATTGGTACTTCTACCATCAAGTGGTGGTGTGTCTTTTAACATATCATGTATACTTGTTTTCTCGGCACTTAAACTAACTGAAGTTTTTAGTTGCGACATCTGAAATTGACAAAAAACATTCACTTTTGAAATAAGTTGCCACAAAATTGCATAGATACGTACATTTTTTAAATATTATCAAAAACACCAAACCAACAACAAAAACTACCTACAATTTTATTAACCTGATAACGTCATCGATAACAAAACAATTTTCCAACTGATTAATTTAAAAATAACCAACTTCTGATATCACTAAATTTACCGCCAAATTTCAAAATGTTTGTGTCTTAAATTCAAATTCATGATTTTATTTATGTACCTCGAGAATCGTATAGACATCTTCACTTTAAGGTTATTTACATTTGAATAAAAACTAGCAAAATGTACAAATAAATCTTAACTCGTAGTATAATTTTATATTAAACCTTTGATTTAAATGTAACAGCTGCTGGCTGCTTTAAGTTTAGGTATGTTCAGAAATTTAATTTAATTTTACTTTTCTTCAACTGAACTACTCTATAAATTATTTTATTTTCTACTAACCTAGAAATAAAACGATATAACGTAACCTAAAATCCAATTTTTATGTGAAACTTAGGTTAAACTGCAGTTTTGATACTATATTATTACAATAAATCATAACATAATGGAAATGGATCCCGGAGCCATTCGAAATGTTTGTATAATATCAATTTTCTGTTTCAATTCTTATGTTAAAATTTTTCAGTTTAGAGATTTTCTTCAGCTGTACAATAAAATGAGTGAAATATGTTTTGCAAGATGTATTGATAATATGAATTCAAGAAAATTAAGTCAAGACGAAGTGGTTTGTGTTGAAGATTGCTCCTCTAAGTTTGTTAAATTTAATAACAAATTAATGCAGAACTTTGTTAAAGCACAGACAGAAATAGTTAATAAACGTGTCGAAGAAGCTGAAAAGCAAAGGCAATTAGAATCTAACTCCACCCCGACACAAGTAGATCAAAATCTGTTAGAAAATAACTCTACAAGCATATCGAAAGAGAATCATTTATTAGATAGGACAGTACAAAATAGTGGACATGATCAGGCAGAAATGGTGATTTCGAAATGAATCATAGTCATATTTATTTAGCCAAACGAGACATTTATAGGTGTTTTTTTATGTAGTTAAAAAATATTGTGACCGCTAAAACAATTTATAATCGATAGCACAGTACTTTTATATTAATAAAATATTTGAATATTACATAATTTATTATTCCATAATTATAGATATTTTTCTTGAATTTAAAAATGGTTTTCTTTTAATTTTTTCTATTAATTCATTATCATATTTTCAGTGTGCACAAGCAAATTTAGATGCACTGCTTTATTGATTTTTAATTCAATTAATCAATGTGTAAATTAATCCTTAAATTGGCAAGATTGGAGAACTGAGAATGTAATTTTTAATTCAAATTTTGAATTATCCATGAATTTTTTCTTTTCACAGTTGGCTACTTTAGATAGTTCCGTTTCCTGAAATGATAAACTCTTCCTATTGGTGAATTGCTAATATACGTGTTATTGATTTCAATAGTGGGAGAAGGGACAAGTGTAGCCACCGTTTTAAACTGAAACGCAAACTGTGAACGGTTCTCGTTGTTCTTTATCTTTAGCTTCGTCCGCCATATTGTTGTAAAGACGCGTCAGAAGGGCAGTGAGTTAGTTGTAGTTTTTTTCATAGTTGTGATTTACAAGTATCAAATATAAGATGGAGCAACAAAGTAATCCTGATACAACTAACATAAAAGTAGAATCGTCTACAAATGATAACAATTCAGCTCCTCAAGATCGCCCAAATAATTTCGGTGGCCAAAATCGCCGTGGTGGTGGAGGTGGCGGCAGCGGCGAAAGATTTGGTCGTGGAGGACGCTTTGGTGGCCAAAGAGGAGGTGGTGGTGTAAGTAAATCCATATTTATGAAAATAGATTATTAAGTTATAATAACATACTTTTTTTTTTAATAATACTACGTATTTGAAAATACAGAGGTCAGAGACCCGGCATTGATTTGTCTTTAGATGTAAATCTGTAGTTTATGGCAATAGATATAATTTTTAAATGGATGAATATGTAATAGATTATATATACCTAGACTATGCATAAGCTTACACTGAAAAGTTAGGACAGTACAGTTTGGCCCTAATGACATTACGCAAACCAAGTTCATTAAAAACATGTAGTACTTTTTTAGTACTTAGTGATAGGGGTCCTATTTTATAGTCTCGCATTGTGTTATAAAGAAAATAAATTTTGTTGTGTAACTTCTACTAATTGGCTTGAAGAAATTGTTTTTCTTTTTGTGTACCCTCGACATTCTTGAAAATGGCAAAACCACTAAGTAGTATGTTATACTGCTATTTAACCCTTCGGTGGTGACGTGAATCATAACATCAACAGTGACGTCGGTCTTGTGGACCAACTTTGGTTGTATACCAGTTTTCATCATTATTTTGTTCTAATAATATACAGTGTGTCTAATTTAAAAATGTAGTTACTTTACTAGGCTGTTAAGAAGGCCAATAAAAAGAAAACTTACTTATGTACTGCTATTTAACAGTATATTTACTTAAACTTATATAAATTTAAGTAAATACACTGACTCGGCGGACATCCTGCATAATAATATAGAAGTATTTAGATACTTTTGAAATATAAAAAATATTGTTTATTTTTAATATTTTACAACTAAAAATTCTTATTATAACAATCTGCACACACAGCATTTACATGTTTCAAACATAAAAATTTCTTGGAACTCTTACAGCAAACATGATTCACACAATCGTTCAACAACTGACAATGTCCTGTTACTCTGTGAAAATGGCCCGTCAGGTTGACTCCCAACATATACTTCAAGGTTGAGGGTGTAATACATTTTCACATCGCATAGTGCAAATAATTTAATTCCATACTTATTTGGTTTTTGTGGCATATATTGTCAAAAATTACAGCGACCACGAAAAGCTTCTAGCTTTTCATCAATGGTCACCTGTTGTGACACACTGTAGTTTTTCTTACAATTTGTGTCAAACTTATCAAATAACTCACTAATTGGTGCAAGTTTATCTAATTCACGCCTGGTTATCCTAGTCTGCATATCGTCAAAACGAAGGAAACGTAAAAGTATACGAAAACGCTGTAATGACATGGTTAGCCGAAATATCTCTGGAGCGGTACCATTAGTCCTGAAAAGATCCTCTGCATTCAAATGGTTGCTTTTTAACGCCAGCCAAAATCAAAAGATCTATAAGGGCTTCTATTTCAACATTATCTATTGGTCTAGTGTAAGTGGCACAATTATATTTGTCAGCTACTGATTAAATAATCATTTGTGGAAAGGACTATCAAATTTATAATATTGGCATAAAAAAATTGCTTCCATATTTCTATTTCCTTGACTTCGCACAAATGAGATGAGACCATAGGTAATTTCATTCTAATAATGTTTTTAGCTCTGGTTCTCACGTTTCATGAAGGTACATGTTTATTCCATACAGTTTCCTCTTCTTGCCCTACAAAAACTGTGTGAAATCATCTTCTCATTCTTGTTTGGTATCGGAACTCTCTTCATTAATTTCAACATGATCATTTTCAAGTTCATCATCCTCGTCATCATAAATTGCATCAGTTGCTTCATTATCATCATTTAGTACTTCGTCCATAAGTGTTTGCAACCTTTCCTGTTCTGTGTCTGGACAAATACAAATTGTTATTACGAATCAGGTGGTGTCGGTCAGGCGGACCGCAATCAGTTATACAATCGAAACTTTAAGGCACAGAACACTACCGCTTCACACGGACACTCATAAAACACTGGTAAGAAGGTACCTGTAGGGTAGGAATACCGCCCTCTCCCTCCTACTTTAAAATGTATGAAGTAAATAAAATTTCGTCGGTCTGTGGCACAGGTCGTCACTACTGAAGGCTTAAGGAACCTGATATTTTTATTAAATATATTGTCCTAGAAACTTAAATCTTATAGCAATACGTATGTGTACCGGCAGTTAGTCGTTGAGGGTTAAGTAGTTGCATCTAATAGCATCGATACTGAATAATACCGATTTTTATTTTTTTGTCGAACAACTGTAAAAGTACCTCGTGTTTTACGCACTGCTGTCTGTGTTATGATTCAGAAAATACTAGCAGTATATAGTTTATACATATACAACTTAAATTATGCTAAATTTATAAAAGTCTTTGTGGGACGGTAAATATGTTTGTAAAACTATACATATTTTGTAACAGGTTTGTTATCTATTATTTTTAATTTGTACTACTATTAGACAAAAAACTTGCCGTAAATAAGAAATGTGTCTAAAAATTGTTCTGGATATATTTTTTTATATGTTACATGAGGTAGTAGGACGGCAAAGCCTGGTTTATATAGTACACATTATATAATTAGTCAATCCCAACAATCAGCAAATTTATGATAAATGAAGCCTGATTAATATGGAAAACCCATGGAGCTTTCCATTAATCGTTGATCTCTAAACATTATTAGGTGCATATTTTTGAACACTTAATTTACATAACGGACTACCAAAATTTTGTTTTATTTTTTCTGTTTTAAATAAACTGCAGTAAACCACTACCAAACCAATAGCTGATAATGACTGTGTTTGATTTGCCAGTCAACTCAGTGAAAATGTGAGATGAGAAAATCCGGAAATTTCTGTTATTTTCTCATAGTTGTTGTCAAATAAAGTGTCAACAACTGAGAAACCTAGAAACTGGGTTCAGGAACTGAAATTTTCAGGCAAATCGAAAGCACCTAATTTGTAGCATCAGTTTCAGTTTTGTAGCTTGTCTTTTTGAAGAAAAATTGTGACTGATAGCATACATAATATTACACTAGCAGGCCGTTGAATTACTCCGCAACTAAGATCAATAGCAAAACGATTTTTGCACCATATTTTGTTTCTCATCTCATCGAAAATATAAAAAATGACCATTCAAATACCTAGTCAGTTGAACATTTATTACGCTTTCCTAAAAATTAAAGATCAAATAGTTACTAATCAAATTCCAGTAATATTAGTTATGTTCAGTATCGATAAAATGAATTTGCAAGCTGTTCACAACAACAAGAAATCATTACGCTAGTGACCACCATTTCTCTCAAAAACATAACATAACCTATACAATTGAAACTGATTGTACAAATTAGCAACAAAATATCTAATTTTGTTTTTTTGCGGTAGTATTTGATATTTCATTTTTTGACAACGTTATAAAGCAGCAGACTGTAGAAGTTAAACGAAATATTTTTTTATTTTTTGATAAACCACACTATCTGAAAGCACTCAACGAGCAACAAAATATGGTGCAAATATTGTTTTGCCGTTATAGTTTCAGAGCAATTCGATGGCCTGCTTGCATAATATTATGCTTACACAATTTATTATTAACAGTTGCTTTGCTAACGTTCTTAGTTGCAGAGTAATTCAATGGTCTGCTAAAGTAATATGCCAGCAACCACCATTTTTATCAAAAACGGCATATGCTACAAAACTAAAACTGATGGCACAAATTAGTATCAAAATACCTACCGTATCTTATTTTTTGTTTTTCAACGAGCGTAAGGCAGCAGCAAATTTTTAACTAGCTGAGTTGAATGAGCATTTTTTTTATTTTTGAAAAAATCACTGAGAAAATATTCGACAAGCAACAAAATATGGTGCAAAAATCACTTTGCTATCTTTCTTACTTGCGGATTCATTCGATGGCCTGAGAGCTTAATATTATGTTAGCAGCCACTATTTCTATAGAAAACGACACAAGCTACAAAATCGAAGCTGGTTATACAAGTTAGCAACAAAATATCCACTACTTGTTTTTGGCGGCTGCTGTTGATTTGTAACGTGTGGATTTAAAATTATCTCTGTTTTAAATTAATGATATTCAGTTATATATGTAACCAATCTCCTTCTTTTTATCTACACAAAGAAAAAGGTTAAGTTATCATCGGATGTAGATTTGTATAGGTAAACTTCTCATTATTATTTCTTGCTTGTATGGAATCTACACTATGTTACAGCCGAAACAGAAACTTTAATGTAGTAAAAAGCTGACTATTTAAAAAAAAATTGATACATATTAAGTGTCATTTGCAGCCAAATAGAGGTGGTGATAGAAATCATGAAGGCAGACCAAGACGAGGCGGTGGACATCAAGGTGGTAGAGGGCCTATGAAACAGGAAGATGGTTCTGCACCTCAAGATGGAGAAGGTGGTCCACGTGGGCCTCCAGAACGTCGTTTTGGCATGCGTGGTCCTGAAGATAAATTTATGGAACGTGTTCAACAATTATCTGGACCTACATTTGACCTACCAGCAATTACAATGAGTGAAAAGAAATTTAATGGCAGAAACCGTTTATATATTGGTAACATCGGCTCAGAAGTTACAGAGGAAGATATCATTGAATTATTCAAACCTTATGGAGAAACTGCTGAAATCTTTTTGAATAAGGAAAAGAACTTTGGATTTATCAAACTTGATTATCACAGTAATGCTGAAAAGGCTAAACGTGAACTAGACGGAACTGTCTTGAAGTCACGTAATTTGAAGATTAGATTTGCACCTAACTCTGCTACTATCAAGGTGAAAAACCTAACACCTTATGTGTCCAATGAGCTTCTACACTATGGTTTTTCTGTATTTGGAGAGGTAGGCATGGAATAATTGTTAAATGAGAATTGTAACTAATTTCCTTTTTCGTTTTAGATTGAAAAAGCGACGATCACAGTTGATGAAAGAGGCAAACCAACTGGTGAAGGTATTGTTGATTTTGCTCGTAAAGGTTCTGCTTTGCATGCAATCCGTAAATGTGCGGAGGGCTGCTTTTTCTTAACTGGTTCGCTGAGACCTGTTATTGTTGAATCACATGATATTGTCGATGATAATGATGGGTATCCAGACAAAAATGTTCCTAAAAAGAACGTAGACTTTCATAAAGAAAGAGAGCAGGGCCCAAGATTTGCCTCACCCGGTTCTTTTGAAAATGAATATGGTATGCGTTGGAAACAGTTGTATGATCTGCATTCTCAAAAGGAAGAGGCTCTGAAGAAAGAATTGGAACTGGAAAAAGAGAAATTAGAAGCCCAAATGGAGTATGCTAAATATGAACATGAGACTGAAGTATTGAGAGATCAATTAAGAGCTCGTGAATTGGATAAAGAAAGACAGAAGCGTGAATGGGAGATGAAAGAAAGGCAAGTTGAAGAAGAGAGGCTTAGGACTGAAGAGCAGATGAGACGTACACAGGAAGAAATGGAGTCTAGGATTCTGCAACAGCAAGAGGATCTCAGAAGACGTCAGCAAGAGAATAATCTTTTTATGCAAGCACACAATTTAGATTCTATGTTGGAACAGCAAGAACAGGCTTATGATCAACCTGCTGGATATGGTCATCGTAAGTTTCTTTTTCCATTATACCTGTCTAATAAATAAGTTCACATGAATTCAAAAAACCTATAAATACAATTAGATGAAAATAATTTTTTATTAGAAATTAACAATATATATTTCTTTGCAGTTGGAAATTTGGCAGCAGATGACAACGGTCCAATGGTAAGTGTTGCTTTAAACTATATTAGCTTGACTTATAACACTAAAAAACTTTTACTGATGGTAACTGTTTGTTGATGATTTGCAAACATTTTTCTATAGATTTTAAAGTAATTGTTGGGCTGGCATTGTTATTATGTCAATGATGTAAACAGTTGTTATCTATTGGTTTAATACTGTGTATCCCATGATATATTTATTGTTTGTAGGGAAATATTTTAAATTGTTCTTAGAGAATAATGCCAAATTCGATTGAACATTGTCATTGTTTGTAGTAAAATTGAAATCCTTGTCAGTATTATTAATCTAAAACTTAGAGCATATAAAAAAATTTTACTTCAGGATAATTTAATGTATGACTACAAACATTGAGAACAAATACCATTTGATACTGTAACAATGATACTTTCAGATAAATTTTCTATTTGTCCGGACAAAACATGAATGCTTTAATGTTTTAAACCGAATTTCTATTATAAATTTAGCTTGACCTATGAAGGTTTGAGTACATTTTTTAATTATCGAATCGAAAAACTATATATAATTATTTTGTTCATTATGTTGTGACATGATTTATTAAATTTATATCAGTTTTTGTGCAAAACACTTTACATGACATTTTGCGGCAATTAGAAACTCGTGTTTAATTTTCAAAATGAAATTTTTATTGCCGTTATTCCTAATATTTACAATTTAATGGTTCTTGTATTATTATGCATATTAATTGAATATGTAATAAATAAATGAAATTATGAAGATTATAATATCTATCACAAAGATTTGCCCAGAAGTCGAAAACTTGTGCGGGAGAATAATGAAGATAATTAATATTTTTTCAAGCGAAAATGGAGTTACATATATAATTAAATCTATTGAGTTTTTTAGAGGGTTTAGTCTGATCTTCTAAGTTAGTGTGGTTTTTCTATCCAATGTCATATTTTACCATTACCATTATTTACATCCAGTATTCTTTACCTAATGTTCCAAATATGTTTTTTAGTTAGTGAACCTTGGGTAAGAATGAGTTTTTTTACTAAATCTTTGTGTATTATCTGAATTCTTCTATTATGGTATCACTATTATGGTATCAGACATTTCTTCTATTTTGTTGGTTATCCATACAATAACAAATATGATTTTTCAATATTTTTCCTTGGAAATAAATGACTGGGTACTATTTAACTTCAAGAAAACAACAAAAACATATGAATCTAGAATTTGAAACTATTAATAACATTTTCTATGAAATAATTGTCTACAATTGGAAGCAGGATAGTGCATTTGAAAATAAAAGAAATTATACTGAAAAATTTTCTTTTAATAATCTCTAATTATGTAATAAATTAGACAATAATTTTTAAGCAATATTTTGTCATATTTTTATTACTTTTATTCTCATCTGCATTAAAAACGATGAATGTACATAGACTCGTTTGGGGTATGGGGAAATTTTATGTAAGTGAAAATAAAATAACTGCTTTTCATAATATTACAATAATATCCGTTAAAACATCTGCCAAAGGCTGAATATAAATTTTAACATTAATCATTATTTAAAATGAATCGTTATCCTCTATATTTGCGAAGCGCACTCATAGACTTTCTAGACTCGATAATCGTAGATATTGAAAATAAACAGAAAAAGACCCACCTTTTTTTGACTTTCGATTTTCTAAAATATGTCAGATTCATTTGCTCAAATAAAATGAATAATTATATTCAAAATATGTCTAGTCTGTCAGTTTGTGTGATTGAAAGAAAAAAGATGGGTTTACTTTAATTTGTAAATATAATTAAAATGAATCTGGATCCTCCAAGAAGCAAGATGTCATCAGAAACAAAAAAGAAAAATGTCCTTTTATGGATGACTAGCAACAGAATATTATTATGGATGGATATCAGTAGAAGCAAAAATACAAAAATGTATTAGAAGAAATTGGAATGTCCTGGAAATTGAGGAGGAGGAGGAGGATGCCATCTAATGATGTATGGAAATAAATATGTGGATGAGGAAATGATCTGAAGAAAGAAAAAACTGATTTTTATGGTTCATATTGTATTCTACATAACAATCACATTTCAATTAAATACATGTTATAAGAGTGATTTTGTGCTTTAATTGATATAATTCGTTTAAAAATGTCACAATATATTGAATAGAATTCGACTCGAATTAATTTTCAAATTTCTTCCACAGATATTTTCTAATTGCGCTATGAAATGTTTATTTTTTTTACCTCATTTTATTATTGACCTGATAAACCTATCTATAACTTTTTCAACAAATGTGTGTAGTGTGTCCACAATATACTACACTAATTTATTAATGTTTCATTCTTCAGGAAATTAGGATTACCTTTTGAAGCAAAAAAATGTATAAGTATAAAAATAAAATTAAAGAATTTTGTGAGATAGTTTGTATTGAGATCTTCTCTCTTTATTTAATAATAGTAATACTGCAGCTAATAAAAAAAATAAGTTTTCAGCAACATTTTTTCAGGTCAATAATATAATGAGGTTAATGCATCAAATATAAAGAAAAAACTGAGAAATCATCTGTAGAATATATCATTTGTAGTTTTGTTGTTGTGGTTTTTAAACTGTTTTAAACATTTTTAATTCCAAATTTTCACACAATGTGTAAGAGTTTTTACATTGTAAGGTATGGATTAGTGTTTTTTCTATGGAATTTAGTTCGTAAACAAAATGAAGTCAAGAAGATGGTGGAAAATATAGACTCCGAGGAATTGATCGAATATGGATTGCTAACATTACTTACAGTTGCTTCAAAGGCAAATAAAATTCGATACAAAGATTACCTACTACTATTTCTTTCTTGATGTTGGTGAAGACTCGAGGAAACTCAATATTATACATTTTCTTCAAAAATACTAATTATTATACCTTTCAACGGCATGTCCAAGTGTTCAGGCTCTAAGTTTAGTATTTTAAAACATTAAAATGATAAACCTTTTGTTATATCTTACACATAAAATTTCTGCAAAATATCGGATATTGGAATGTTTCTATTAAAATCTTAATATTTTTCTCAACTAGTTGCATTGTGTGTAAATTTGGCTGCAAAATATTAATGTTGGAGCAGTTAAAAAGCTTTTTGTCTCTCTCAATTGATATAAATATAATCCACAAAATATGGAACAGTGATTATAACATGGTGTATTATAATTAGGATCCAAAAGCATTCATGAGCTCATATGAGCGGCACAGCAACCGCTATGATGGACGTGACAGCGCGGGCCCGCGTGCCGGGTCAGGAAACATTGGCAGTAGAGGCCACTGGGTCAGCGATAATCGTCGTGATGATTTTCCCAATAAAAGACGTCGTTTCTAGAGTTAGAAAACTTTACTAGCGGTCAAGAATTCCAGTTGAATTCAACCCAAACTAGTTTTTATGATGTAATCTAATTTTTCATCGCTTGTAACTTTTTGCTAGTGGTTTAATGATAATTTTGAATGGACGTGATTTCAAAATTAGTGTTGTCATGCATTAAACAGATATAGTGTTACAAGTATATATGAAACATTTCCACATACCTAACACTACTAACAAAAAGTTGCCAGTGTAATACCTACATAAGTCATCATTACATAGTTAGATTTTAGTAAAACCTACATTTTTTGCACCTCATCTGACACTGGTGAATTTATATGTGCTTATATGAATTCCGGAAAGTATGAAATTTTTACATTTTTAACAACAGATCTTAGATAAATCGTTAGCGTGTTAAATTCTAAGTATTATTAATTTGACAGTTTAGTGTCATTTTGTGTGTAACTCGTATCTGGAGTAAGAGTTTTTTCTTTGAAAATTTTGTCATATCTGTCTCATTTTATATTTTGTATGATAGTAATTAATAAATATATATTACTTCTAGTAGAATTTAAACACATTGTTTTTTAGTAATCACCTTACCTTAAGTACATAAAAATTTAAATTTATATAAAAAAAAATTCGCACTCACTTTTTTATCAATTATTGCAAAAGTGATTTTTTGCAAAAGAACAAATTCTTTTAAAAAATGTACGCTTGCAATTAATATGTCTAGTTACTATTACAAATTCATTGTTTTTTTTATTGGTTCTAAAAAATCAATTCATTAAAGTCACTTCATTATCTTTGATATGCTAATTGTTCCCTCCCTGTATAACAATCATTTGTGTCTATATTCATATTTTTTAATAATATCTGAAATAAACTTCAAAATTATAACACAAAATGAATAGAGTATGACTTTATTACTACTACTAGTATGGGCCATTAGTATATGGAACATACACCATATGCTATGGTAAATCTTTTGAGTACTGGTGACTCATTTGTTAACTCTAGAGATATTTTGCACAGTGGCGGCTCGAGGCTTTTTAACCTGATGAGGCAGGTACCAGGGTGGGATATCTACTGCTCCAAATACGAATATTTTTTTTTAATTTCTTAACTATTATGTTAATTGGCAATTTGAGAAAACGTGAGCATTTTCATTATGAAAAATTAAATTTTTTCTTTGTAGGAATTTTGACCTCAAACTATCACTACTATTATCAGTAAACAAAATACATGACCAGCTAAAGTTTATTTAAGTTCGCACTACCAGTAAATTGTTCATATTTCGTTGTACCACGGCTGTTATAGTTGCGGTTTGATCGAGTGAGAACTGATGTTACCTAACATTTTACTTAAATTTGTAATTGTTTGCTGTAGGTTTTTTCTATTAGAAATAATTATCATTATATGTAGGTCTCGAAAAAGCATGTTTATTGCTTCCCACACATTTGGCTTACCATTGCAGTCAATGTTATCTAACCTATATGTTTAAATTAATATAGATTTGCCTCAACGGCATCCTTATTTATCTTATTGTTTTTATTTTGCTCAAGATGTAGTGCCGCCATTAATGCTGCTATTGGCAACAGAATATATTGCGAATTGTGAATTTATTTAAAACAATTACGAATTACTATAATTCGACAAAAAATAAGTAAATCTTTAAATTCATACAAGACACAAACAAGTTTGACAACAAATTGTATTAATATTTATAACTGAAAAACATTCAGTTCAATAGATGTTTTTTTACTAAAAGATGAACCACTTGAAACAATATAAATCGTATAAGTATATATTTGAGATCATATATTCAAATTCTTATATTACTGAATGTAATAAATATTTTAGATTATTAAGCAATTATTCATTTTTATTTGTTGCTTAATGCATCCAAATTTATACTGAGGCACTGCCTCACCTGCCTCATCGTACTAACCGTCACTGTCAGACTTTGATTCAAATTATTTAACGACAAACAGAATGACATACATTTTGTCGTCATAGCCACCTTATTTTAAATTTTACAGGTATCTTTGAAGCCTCATTGGAAATTATTTGGGAATTATATTTTTGAAGAGCAATGTAATTTTCTTATAAAAGTGCTTGCGATGTTTCTAGGATAAACAACTCTTATATTCTAGACGGTGTAACGCTAAGATCCGGAATTTCGTCATACGTAAAAACCAGCTATCTATAAGTTTATATACGGATGTATCTTATTTATGTCAAATTTTGAGCTATGACTTCATCTTGCGACAATTTAAATAATGTTACGAATGACGACGTAACAGTTCTACAATCTAGTGGTTATTATGAATTAAATTATCTCAGATTTTAAGATACCACATTCTGGATATATTCATGCCATAGGACCAAATGTTTATAAAATATCTCACTTTCTATTAAAAGTGAAAATTGGTTGACATAAAAAAAAACTCAAAATAAATTCGTAGCTGAATGGAAGAAGAAAAGGAAATTAGACGTAAGAATACAGATTGAAATAAGAGGGACATTGATGGATGTTGAGCAAGAAATCTTATGAAAATGCAGTATCTGGAAACATTATGTAGTTTCTAATAGTTAGCATTCTACAAGATCACCAACTTTACATGGTTAGAAGTCGGACATAATCGTAAATAACAGATTAACAGTGGGAACATTAGATGTATAGAAAGTTAACCAATACTACCTTACACCTATGTCCACTATAATTTCAGTCCCTGTAATATCTCCTAGGAAAATGAATTAACTCCTATTTCAAGATTTACTTAATAATTATTTACAGACCAAGATTAAAATATGTTCATTTTCAGCTATCGTGAGGTACTTTGACAAATTGAAATAATGAAACATTATTATCTTTGTAGTTATTACTATTAGAATTATAATTGCACAAATAGTCCCGGTAATGTAATAAGTTAATTATGAATAAAAAACAGTTATTTAAATCATACATGTATGTGTGACAATAACAATAGATTTGTAAAAGCAAAAACTTGGTTACAGTTCAGGATACCATAAAGGATATTCGTTACATGAAATTATAATATAAATAGTTAAAGAATTTTGATATTTCTTTTTAGTTTTATTTCAATTCACCTGAGTATCTCACCGTTAGGGTTTGAAATTGTCCATATTTTATTTTTATAATCTACTAGTGTTTCTGGTAGTAATATATTATTTGCTAGTATTATTTGTAAACTAATCTGTTGTGAAATTTTTTTTATTTCAGGTCATTATAGTCAAGATTATTTTTAATTGCCGTCATATTTAAGATACTCATATTGAATATTGAAGCGCATCATTTTATTTAGTGCATTACGTTAATTTAAACTATTGTCAGTTTCTAAAACAAATGTTATTTCTTGGAGCTAATTAATTTTAAGATTCTGGTATATTCTACATTAAAAGATAAACTGTGCTATCATAAATGTTAATAGATGGGAATTTGTTATTCCTATGCTTCATAAAATCTGAACTATGCAGTTTTCTTTATTGACACTTGAAATTGTCTTTCCAAATGGATTGTAGGTAAAATTATTAAAGGGGAACACTCCAGTGTTGAATTATTTCTGTTGTGCGTATTATATATATTTTTTTATTGAATTTCTAGTGTCTGTTTTAAGCAATTTTATATAAGCTAAGTTGTGGCAAAGGAATGTATAAAATACATGTATGAGAATGTCGTCACTTTCTTCTAACTCTTGAGACAACTACTTTGATTATTATTATGAGTATCCCAGTGAACCAATTTAATATTATCAATCTGGTCTTCTGTTGGTGTACTTTTATCATCATTCATAAAATTGTTTAACTGCATTTCCATATACAGATAGAGTTGATTATCCAAGTGGTGTTTATGTGTAAAATAAATAAATATGTATATACTAGTAATGGGCAAAACCGTTATTTTCAAAATAACAGATAACTGTTATTGACTTTCAGAATTCAGAATGTTTCTGTGAATGGTATCGACTGGTCACAGGATACACCGTACCCGTTAATTACAGCCCATAAAACTGAAGAGAATTGTTGATTGCATAATTATTTGTTTAAAATAGCCACTCGTATGTTTTCTAAATATTTATGCAGTTATTTTTATTTAGACTATTTTTTAATAGTAACGAACATTAATTTTTATCTGGCTGTTCTATTTTTTAAATTTTGTTTTTTAAAAATAAATACAATTTAGAAACCTAATCCAGCCTTAAATTTAATACATCATACATCTAATTCTCTTATTCCATTGTTTTACCAAAATAAAAATGTCAAATACACTGAAATAAATTGAAACTAATTTTTCTGCCAGTATTAACATACATCGTTAAGTGTTTTTGAAAATATTTAAAATTATAAATGATAGGCTCTACGCTATTATAATGTTATATAACTGTTACGTTATTTTCCAAACAGCATGTAGCGATGAACTAAAACTGTGATCGGTGATCGTCGTTGTTGAGAACCCTAAAAACTGCGATCTGTGATTCATCATCGTCTTTAATCCACTGTTAGATCGTTATGTTATTTTCCAAACGCCGTTGTTGTGAACTGGAACTGTTATCGGTTATCATCGTTGAAAACTCTAAAGACTGCGAATAGTTGATCATTACTCTGCCGCAACGAATATTCCATAAGACGGTTTCGCGTTAGCTCGTGGTCTGCGCAGCTGCCTACCACTGGGATTGTGGCAACTGATACCTGTTATTTTGGCAGACAAATAACAGTCGTCGTTGTTGAACAGATAACAGTTATAGAATAACAGATAACAGTTATAGAATAACAGATATGCAAATAACCCATCTCTAGTATATACATATAATAATTATAATCAATTTATTTTATGAAATGGTGAATGTGATCATTCTTCATATATCAATGTTACTATTCACTTACTACGAGGGAGTTGAAATTTATTTCTTCAGTGGGTTAAATCCTTCTAGATCGTAATTTTTTCAGTCAAGTTTCAGTTTTTGTTTTGTCATTTTTATTGCATCAAAATACAATTTAATATCCAAATTTTTTAATAAGTCATAGTTTTCTTGTAATCCCAATTTTCTTGGGTATATAATTCTAAGAAAGGGAATTATTTATACAGTGTCGGAAAGTGCATGTTTTACCATTGTTGTTGTGTAAGAGGAATAAAGTATGTCAATAGACATCTGTACCATAGATAGTGACAGTTGTAGCTGCGATGTTGCAAGAGTTCATGATCTAATCACATCTAAATACTTATAATTTTGCCCATTTTCAAAATCTGGTATCTATGGAAATCCCAATATTTCCGTCCCACTGCCTTACTAGAAGAGTTTATTACTTTATATCTTATTGTAGACCAGAGGGAACATTTGTACTTTCCGAACTTGTATCGTTAGTGGTTTTACTTTTTATTTCTTAGTTTATGTTAATGCATTAATAGGGAAAGAACCAGTTCGAGAAGGAGTTTTTTTTTTATTAAATATACCTCTGCCCCAGAAGACAGAAGATCTGAAGATAGCCAGGGATTAGTTTGGTATTGTTTTATTTTTCATTTTATATTTTATGAGACAACTAAAGATGAAGGTAAATAATAAATATAGTTTATATAATTTATTTTTTAAATACCTACTAAATATATCAAAATGCATTTGGTACTAATAAAAAATGAGTAATTGTAAATATTTATGATTTATCTGATAATGCGTTGGTTTATCAGAGGAGGTCTAAGCTGAATTTAATTAAATCCCATAACAGCAGTTATTGAATGTTTCATATCTTATCAACCAAACCCGATTTAGTTAAATCGTAGTTATATTCACTTGTTAAACCGGCCACATATATATAATGGGAAAAAATTCACAAAAATACATATAAGGATTTATCTAAAAAAATCGTATATCGATCATTAATTTTTATTGCAACTTAAAACTTAAATTAGTTTGATTTTCTGTATAATCCCGGTCTTTATTAAGTTGGTGAAAATATACATATAATTTTGGGTAAGGGTTATGTTGTTGTCCTTATAGTTACTGTTGAAAAAAATTGACTTGTTCTTGTTGGATTAAACCCCATTTATCCATAAATACATTGAGAATAACTTATTAAGTACACAAATAACTTTAAAATATTGTAGTATTACAAACAACGGATTTAAACTGTTTCAAATGAATTTAGTGAATTCAAATTTGGCCTATGAAAATTTGGGTCATAACATTTACGCTTTTGTAACTACATAGTTTAAAAATATATTTGGGTATAATTAATTTCAAACTAAATCTTTATATTTTGAAGATATAGCAGCATGTATATATACACATTTTTATTTATTCCTTCAACCTTTCTGTGGCAACAGAACTATTGCTGAATTTCAGTATATATTAAACATTTTTTATTTATATAAGCTTCCACTTCGAGTAGGAAAATCAGATTATTTGACATCTTCTAACCACCAGTTTCTTCTATTTATAAATATTCAAGAATTGGTGTAATTTCTAATGGGAACAGATTAATTCCAGCTTTATTTTTGTTCTCATAAAATAACTACAGTGTATGATTAGATAAGGAAATTCCTAGAAAAATGAAAAAGGTGAACCGAATGGAAACCTTGAAATTTTTCTTAGAATATGTATATTTCAGATTTCAAGGAACAGTTACAGGATTATCATTCTTATTTGTCTTTTATATAGGTAGCTAGATCACTTTCACAACACAAAATTATATAATCAGGTGTCCAAACTATTTATGTATATTTGCATCTGCTATTATTACTTTATTTTTTTATGTATTGTATCATCTTTAATATAAAACTCTAAAAATAACAGTTTTTTCTTCTAAAATAAAGATGCAAAGTTTACCTATATTCTTACAGTTTTTTTTATTAAGAATGGATGCAAACAAATGATTAAGATACTTAGTAGCAGTATCTTAAATTTCAGTCACTCCTGATCACTTGTGTCAAAATCTCTCATTTTTGGTAATACTGACTTCACATTTTCTTTCTATTCGATGGTAACTTCAGAACCTTTCAGAATATTCTTTTTATAATTGATTGATTTGATTATGGTTTAGATTTGTCAAGAAATCTTATACGTTTTACCAATATGTGGAATTTTTTTAAAATAGCATTCTTCGCAAGATCATTTTACCAGTAACTTAAACTACATCGGAAGAATATTAATCTAAGAAGAAATAGATTGCTGAAGAAGACTATGAAGCGTGAAGGCTTTTTTACAAGGAGTAATTTGGTATTATTTATTTTTTCATCAGTGTATATATGTATATATAAACCGACCTAAAGTAGACAATTAGTATATATATCTAGTCACAATTATTCTATTATAATAATGAAAAATAAGCTTACGAAACTAACTCAAGTATCTCAGAAATATATTGGTCCCTAAAAATGTAAGTACTTATTGTTAGACATGAAATAGACTGACTAAATTCATTTATACTCAAATTTGCCCTAAATACATGCAAACTAAATCGTTCACGGAAAATCGCTACGCAACATTTTATATCTTATAAATAACATATTTTAAGTGAATTACGTGTCTACATCTTTCATTTTATAATAAACTTATAAACAGAATAATTCTATTTAAATGTGAAAATAATAATGCAAATAATGGGAATAACTAAACCTCGGGTATTTTAAGAACATGAGATGTAAATGCCAGGAATGTGTAATTGGAACTGTAATAATTAAATGTTAGTTTACCTGTAAAATTTTCTATTCTGTATTCAGATACAGTTTAACTACTGTAACATATAGGTTTTTCTAGATTTATTTCTAAATACTAAATAGTATGGAAGAAATGCTGATATAAAAGACATCCAAAAATTTGAAAACACAACTGATATCAAATTATTTGCTGTATACTAGTGTTTCTTCATATTTTTGAGAACTGCTTACAAAATATTTACATCCAAACGCAACTTGAGATGAGATTTAATAGTTTCTGAGATGTGGGTTGTTTTTCCATTATTGGAAGATAATGGTGAACTTAAAGATATGTTAAAAGTTTCGTATTAAAACATTTGTTTAGTAGAAACTGTCTTAATACTTCTTAAAAATAGCAGAACTCACCCAAACTTAATTTTAAACACCACGGAACATATTACGAGCGCATTTGTTACACATATACCACATTATACATATACTAATCAATGGTTCCATAAAAAAGTTTGTAACCCAAAATTTTGCGTACTTAGCGGCACAGCTTAGAACACGGTATAAACATCACAATATTTTGATAGCCTGTGTGAGCTGCTGTAGAAGTTGCTCATACATACAGCTGCGTCATATGTACACGATAATGAAACTAAGCCGCTGACTGGAATATTTTCGGCTTCGACTAGAGCAGGGCCATAGCTAGAGACAAGTATAAACATATTTACAATAAAAAAAGTCATATTCGAAAAAAGGTAATTACGTTAGCCCTACTGTTTGAATATCCTTTTTTTTCCAGAAAACAAATTTAAAAAATTGCAGTATTATTATTTTAGAGCCTCCCAAGATTTCACTTAGCTCCCCCTGACAAAGTAGGCCAACTATGGCCCTGGACTAAAGCAGTATGATATATTTAAAGGCTTAAGATAATTTTAAAATCATAAGTAAATGTGTTAATTTTAAAATAAATTGATGGTTATACAATTAAAGTATAGAGCATAAGTTTTGCACTCTATACCATATTGAAAACTATTAACAGAAAAAAAAAAATTGAAGGCCATTGTATATATTATTATCCGCAATTTACCTTGTTTAATCATATCCCACATTTTACGAAGTGTGTTAACTTGTGAGACTGTCTAGTATGTCCTTAAAATGTCCGAGGTCTAGTGATAACCATGAATGACTAGTACATTATATTAATAACATCTTCACCTTTCTTTATGAATCAATATTGTGGTTGATAATAAATGAAGTAAGGAAAATGATTGAATAACACTTTTCTGTAATGAATTTTATTAATATGCTTGTTTTAAATACAGTTAAACAGAAAATATGTTTATATCTTAATTATCTTAGATACCAAAATGTAGATCCTCTATTCTCAGTAAAAGTACATATTATATCATTTTAACCTGCTAAGAGAATACATATTACAAAGTTCCTGTAACATTGATTATGATTTGTATGTTTTATAAGTACATATTTAAATTCTTTATTCAGTAATTCCATTTTGCACTAGAAAATTATTTCTATACTTGGAAGTGAATTATTTAAAGTGAAACTAGTATTTACCATATTTATTCTACTTTAGATTCTAAAAATGGGAAAAATATAAAAGTAAATTTTTGGGATAAATTACATAATCAATAAAAATTTGATTTGATTTGTCTTATCAATTCTCTCATAATTTCTCTGGTTAATTATTTTTTTATTTTCACAGGTAACTTACTTGAAAATAAACGCAAAGATTTGCTGGACTTTAAAAAATATGGTGAGTATTGAATGTGCTAATTTATTGATATAAATAATGCATATATGTAAATCATGAGTATGAAATAATTTGTTTAGTTCTCTTGAACACCTTATTTTTGCACATACCTCTTTATTCAAATATTCATATATTTTTTGATGCAATGTGTATTTACTGAAGTTTCTTCCAAAATGGTGATATATGAAGTTTCTTTTATTATTAAAAAAATATATTAGAAGTTAAAAATTTTCAGTTAGAAATGTAAAATGTCAAGTAACAGTGTTACTTTTAATATTGGCTGATTCGTAATAAATGAATGACAATTCATTCTTAATCTTAATTACATCAGGTTTTCAGTAGGTGCCTTGCTGTTATCAAATTTTATCTGTTTTTAATTGCTTATCAATTTTAAATAAACTGTGTTAAAATATATTTAATTATGTCTAAAATTGATTAAAGTTTAAGTTTTTTCACCATTTTTATATAAATTACGTTTTTCAATATTTCTCATTGCGTAACAATATAACTATATTTCTTGTTTGCCCATGAAAGGAAAAGTTAACTTAATTTTGAAAGCATGGATAATGTTTTAGCATTTTTAATTGGCATTTGGAAGTGCAACCTTGAAATTGTTTGCTTTTTATATGTATTGTGAACAAAGTATTTCTCTTTCTTTCAGGTAAATGGTTATAGAATAATGACCAAGTGTTCTCTCCTTTTATGAACTTATACTGTCTAAGAAGACTCATCTCTGCCAAAACTGTTTACTGGTGGAAATTACGTACCTGAAGAAACTTCCAAATTTAAAAAGACTGATATTGTGATACTATTCTGTCCAGATTTACATTTTTTTTTATTATTGAAAATATACTTATTTGATTAGATGTCTTGGTTTCTTATCCCGTCCCCTTTGGAATGGAATTAAATAAATATTGAAACTTATCTTTAAAAATAAATTTTTATTAGCCATACTTGGAATGAGCATCAGTCTATAACATATAGAGCAAATATTAAGTATAGACGGCCTTTACACAACTATTAATAAAAAATAGTTCACAGTATAAAGTAATAACTTCCAATGAAACAGGAATGACTTAATAGTAAACCATGTCTGTTTTTCCATACTAAAGTATGAGCAAGTAATAATACTTAAAGATTTTTCGTAATAAAGGTTAAATAAATACTGAGTTAAATACTAAAAACATAGGCAATTAAGGCTCAGAATCCACAGCAGGTCGATTTTGAAGGTGTATATCTTGGGCTACCACGGCTAAAAATAGTGAGCAATTGACAACGCACCCTGAAATAAAAATCGTATTTTAAACATATACATTGTAATTTTATTTTTGGAATGTACTTTAATGTATATACAGAGGGTCTTACTTTGCACGAATGTTTGCCTGATGCTGGACTTCTCCATCACAGTTCCACCTACTATGTCCTCCTACAGCTCTGAAACAGAACTCCCGGGCACTGATTGTCTCCACAAACGGCAAGTCTTCAACAGTCGAATCAGGACTTGAAAGCCTTAATAATAACCTTAAATTATTTAATACAGTAGTATGTTTTACTACAACCAAATGAACCATGCCATCTCCTAAATGGCTGTATGGTGCTATACCTTTGGGACTACGACTGCAGGCACAACTAATATTGGCACCACTCACCATAAAAAATTTCCCTGACAATGTCTGCCACTTACAACCTAATTTATCACATTCTGTTTTCTTATTTAGTTCACATCTGTCACAGTTTTCTCTGCATGTAACTTCTTCAACGCCTTCCGATTCTGAGTAAATAGCAATTTCACCCTGGTAACCTTTATTTCGAACCAATTTTTTGAAACCTAAAATGTAATAATCATGCATAATCAAGCCTGATATATCAATTGGTTCTTTGGTAGTCATCAATAAGAAAAAATTACCTGAATAATCGTATCGACGAGGTCCCATCCAACGATACCGATCACTGTGATAAGCCACATCTCCTAAGTAGCCATAACTTAATACACTAGCATATAACCGTAGTAGGCTGTGTTCATCATAAACGGAGACTAAATCTAAACCCAAAGAGTCCCCAAATATTATATGTAACACTGCTGTTGTGGGATCTGTAGTACCATGGATACAGTAAGCTATAGTGTCGGTACTACCACCTAAAAACATCTCTAGTCAACATAACTTCAAAGTAAGGAAATTTAGAGGTCATTTCCTAGGATTGAAAATTGTTAAGCATATCAGGTACTGTTAAAACTTTGACCTAATGTTCTGTACTTAATTTTTCCAATTTGGCATTATAAATATTTTTTATTTCTGAATAAATTGTCACAACCTCGGAAGGCTTACTCAACCTTAAACAAAATTAAAAACATAACATTTACTGACCTTGGAGACGTAATAAAAGTTGTTTAATATTTAATCAGGTATTCTAGTATACAAAGGTTATTATATTTGTTATATTTAGTATATTTGTTCCCCTAATAGTAATAAAGCAAAATTAATATCTACATCCTGAATAGTCTGGAATTATAAAAAGTATGACCTTACCTGGTATTACACCAACTGGTATCTTGGGTTTTGGCAAGTTTTGGTTTATATCGTCAGCATCAATACCTTTTAATCGACATTCACGTAAGACTAATCCATTAAATAATTCAGAAAGGGTACCATCACCACCTACGCAAGCTACAGAGTCAAACATATCTAAGTTATGATTAATTATATAATCCTTAATTTGATCCTTTCTTTGGGAAATATTTACTGTAACTTCTATACCAGCGACATTAAATAAATGCTTCCCATATTTTTCATATATTTGTAAAGCATTTCTCTTCCCACCAAATGGATTTACAAATAATAATAAACGCTTTGGCCTTTTTTTTAATCCTGAAACATGTTAATAAAATTGAAAACATTTTCTTTTAATTTAGATACTTTTATATTGGATTTAGATATTGTCTAAATATCACAAAATAATAAATACAAAGGTAATGCAATGTTATATTTTATCAAATCCTTTTATCATATATTGATCTCCTAGATAGTGAGAAATATATATATATATATAATGTAATAAAAAAATTAAAAACTGAAACTGAATAAGTATATAAAATTATATTCTGTAAATTTTGTTGAAATACTGTATTACAGAAGCCATCAAAAAATGTGTGACTGTATGTACAGGTGTACGTTAACGTAAACTAAGTACACAATGACTTTATTGGTTTGAAATTATAAAAATGTAAAAACAGCTACAAAATTTAATGCACAGTTTAACTATAATTAGATATGTATATAAAAACCTGATATATAAGTATTTCAATGTCAACAACATAATAATAGTAATTAAGAATGAGGGGCAGATACTCACGCTGTAAATAATTTTGTAAGGTTTTAACCCACGTCGATACTTGTAAAGGATCTGAATGTTTTAGGGAAACATTTTTATAAACCCATTTAGCATATTTTCCTCTTTCCGAGTAGTGAATAGTAAATGAATTGGGATCTATTTGTTTGTTTTCTGATGGATGGGTATTTCTCAAATAATTGTGTTGAACAGCTATTATGTTTTCAATTGGTAAAGTGTATTGTTCTTAAAAAAATAATAATAATAAATAAATAAAGAGCAACACATACTTAAAGCTGCTTACCAGATGGGGGTTTCTCGTTGTCCCAGACAATATTTCCTTTATGAAAAATTATTCTCAGTTTCTTTTTACCACTACAGAAAGTGCTTAGGAGCACAGAACTATGTATATCACTACACATTTCCAAGTTCTAATGAACCCGTTAATAAATAATTACTATTATACATCACATTTGGGTAACAAGTTACAAAAAATAATACTTATTTTCTCATGGTTGAACGGTTGCTTACATCTTCATTTAATTGTTGATTTTTATTAGTTGCCACAGTTTCTGCAATTATACCTGAAGGCCATAGCTTCCACTTATTAAACTGTCAATGTCAATTTAAAAATATAGGTCGACACGACCACGGATATATCACCACGAATGTCAACATTCATCCGAATCCTGAATCACTGAATTAGGATTCGATTCAAATCCATGATCATTCATTTTCATTTCTTTTATCTTTATCACTTTCCCACAATCCCATACACATCATCCCCACTCCGCAACTGTTTTGGGTTTGCGTTACCGTTGGTAGAGCAGCCGTAGGGTAGCCATTTTGGTTCATAATATAAAATTTAAATTTTATGTAGTATACAAGACAACATAGGGTAAAAGGTATATAAAAATCTTTTTTAACTGATCCTCTGATTTAAACAATTGGAAATTTTAACGCATTATTGCCGTTATAAAAGTTAGCTTGCAAACATATAATCTTTGAATTTTTGTTTCTGTTTATACGATCAAGTTAAAAATATTTTTTACAAATTCGCAGTCTTTAACCAACAATGCGAAATATATAACAACAATAAAATTTCAAACCCATAAAATTACATTACAGTAAATTAACATTTTATTGTAAGTTACAATAACATTCTTATTAGAAGAGTAAAACTCTTCAAAAAATGATAGTGCTTGAAGGGCCAGTGGAAAATGCATACAGACCACTTCAGGGTCTCGATTCTTGAATGCAGTGGAATAAATTTAAGTGGAAATTTATTTCACTTATTTCCATTTTCTCATGAGACTTATTTCCATTTTCTCACGAGAATTTACATCACTGAACATGAGAATCAAACCCCAGGAGTAAAATGTTTTCTATTATTGGAATGCAAGCGAAATTGAAGTACTTTAGTAGTACTCCAGGAGCACAATATTTAGTGGTAGAGAAATTTATACAGGGTGCTTCAAAGCTTCATAAAAAATTTTGCAAATTTGCTTTATAAACTGCTATCCAGTTATTAACAATTTAGAAATTATTATATTTAATACTAAACTAACTGCTATTGGTCTTGAATACAGAGGGCTCTAAAGGTGTTCAGGACATGCAGTTATAGAACCAAAATTATGCCATACAGACATAATGATCAGTGAGCTGAAGGCGACCATTAATAGATGGAGATACTCTTTTAGAATCTAAGTCACCCTTGTCCATACTATAAATGTCTTGGATTTTAAAAGATTATTGACATCTATTATTTCAACCTGATTTATTTCTAAACTTCAACACCCTGTAAGTTCCAGACTGTTGACAATGATACAAAATTGTAACATGCTCCATAGCCTTCTAAATTTTTATACACGCACTAATTATAAATCACCCTGTCAATATGTAAGCATTCACATATTAATTGTAGGTATATACTGATGTACACTAATCTTTAAAATTTAGGAGCAATTTATTTAAAACAATCAGAAAAAATTAAACAATATGTACTTATTTTTAAAGTAATAAATTTATTAAAAAAAAATTAAATATAAACTAAGATCACAAATGCAAAGCTACACGGGATGGAAGAAATAAATAATTTGGTCAAAATGCTAACGTACATTCGACTGCTACAATTTAAAGTATTAATAAAAATATACGATATGTATACTAAATTCACTAATTCGTCATAATGCTACAATTTACTACTTATATAATAAAACGTGACGTTAAAATTGTAAGTTCATATAAAATATGTGGGGAAGTAAATGCTTTTTTTCTGCATAGACTTGTATAAAATAATCACAGTATATAATTCAGACCTTATTCTCTAATAAGAAAGTACGAGAAAAATAACTGCTCACAGGGTATTGCACGTTAAAACTATCTATATTAAAAATATTCTGCAACTAGTACTAGACATGTCATTGTAAAATATAATCTTTATAATTTTTTAGAGACTTCATCTGTTTTTTTAATTGTTTTATCAGATCTAAAGGTTGAACTAAAATGGATATGTCTCTTCCTACTGAATTAAGTCTATCACGAACTTGATTTTTCTTAAAAAATAAATTTAAAGGACGTCCATTTATTTCTGTAAGTACCCAATTTGTAAAGGATACTCCATCGCAAGTCTTCGTTTTCGCTGTCAGACCATGCCTAGCTGCAAGACCATCTGCCTGTACTGTCTCTATTACAGCTGTATTATTTTCTTGTATAATTCCTAGAGACTGACCTTCTGATTCACGATGTATCACCAAGACTTGACCATGAGGTACTCTTCTTATAACAATGTTAACCTACAGTTGATATGTTTTTAAGAGAATAGAATTTTTAATTTAGACAATATTTATTACTTACAAAAAGACCGCAGTAATGAGAATGCAAGATTTTATGAGCTTCTGCTGCAGATTTAATACTAATGCCTTCTATGCTTATCAAACGGTCTCCTATATGTAGAGCATTATAAAGCATAGGGTGTTCCTTCTGTTTCCAACCACAAATCCTGTACAAAATATTTAAATATGTAACATCAAAAATTTATATGAAGTTATTACCAAACTGCATCAAAAGCATCAACAAAACCAATTGAACTTATGCAATCTTTCTTCCGCAATTGGATTCGAACTCCGCTTGGATGTTTCATCTCTTTCTGTAGCTGCAATACTTGCTGTTCCCTCAGTGTCTTGTATGGTTGCGGAGGTGGTTGTAGTATTCTTGGGGAACAGCTAGCTGACCTTTCCAATAATCTATTGTTTTCTATCCTCTCTAGCTGTCTATCTACATTTCTATTGGACGGACCTATAATAATGACATTCAAAATAATTTATGAGTTAATTACACAATAATAAGGATACATAGGCTGTAAAATAATATTATTCAGGTTAGGTCAAAGGCCATTGAATTTCAATTTTAATTACAAAATGTGACTCGTTTATTAAAAAACGCTGTGTTAATAAAGCCTAAGAATAGCTATTTGGCATTTCGTAACCTATATTGTCAAGTTAATTGGGTGATTCATGTTTTATTTGGAACTGTAGATAGGTATAGTAACACAAATATGTCGGTGTTATTAGTGAATCAATTAATTGTAAAATAAATGAATCATTAACATAAATTTCTAATACTTCTTCGAGCAAAAAAAAAAACCTAATGTTAAGGAACAGATTTTAAAATTAAATAATTTGAGCACAAGGGTTGTTAATTACTTGCTTCAATACTAACCTGGTGTTTGCTGCATCTGAAATAACAATTCATAATGAGTAGCTGGAGTTCCTTCTGAAGCTGAAGGTGGGCCACTATTATCTAATATATTCAAATTTTCAAAGTTGAAAACATCATTTGATATTCTAGCACTTCTTGGCTCACTTGCATTACTGTTTCGTCTCATTAATCCACTACTTTGAGATTCAGATCTTCTTCTTCCATATAAACTATTGACGCTACCAGAATGAGGAGTTTCACTTGGACGTAATGTTTCGATACCAGGTAAATTTTCAGGAGGCACTTCAGGTGGAGGTGGTAAAGGTGATGTGGGATCCCTTGTTGGCAATAAAGGCAAACCTCGATCAGGTAACTTCGTGTACAAGTTTTCTTTTGGACTGAGAATTCTTAATTCATAAAGCTTTCCTCTAAGACTTTCAACCCAGTCAAGCATTTGCTCCCATGTTGGAGCTGCAAGCCTTATCACTTCTGAGGTGAGGGTTAAAACAAACTCATATTCTTGCTCATGAGCACAAATTGTTGGTGAGATATGTTGCACATTATTCAATGAAACAAACCATTCTGGTTTATGGAATACAGCTAGTTTATTGTCTACGTATGTTTCAAGAAATGCATCGGTGTCATCATGAACACAGAAAACTACCCAGAATCTTTCCTTCTTCTAAAACACGTTAATAAAATACTGTATATGTATTTAAAAACTTACCTAATATAATGCAATCTTACCTTTTTTGAATTAGTAGACGATATGCGTTTCAACCAGGTGTTTTTGTGAATTTCTCGAAACATGGGGTTTTGAAACTGGTTTTGTGTTTGAGTAGGCACTGAATTTTGTTCTGCCATTATATTTAAACAAATTAACTATTCCTACTATACACATTTGATTTGAGATGTATTTTAATCAGTTATCATGATATTAGCACTTCGTTTTTACTGCACCTAAATTGTTCCAAACACCTACAGAGAAACATATTGCTGTTACAATACAAAATTTTTACAAAATAAAAAATTGTAACATTAGTAAATTCTCAATCCATGAAAACTAATTGACATATGTCAATACGTCAAAAAATAACGATGGACTTAAGTGACACCTATATTCGATCATTTTGATCCAAACTACATTTGATCCATTATGTAAAGCTAAAACTAAATAATATTTCCTGTAAATAATGTATACATTTGCTTATAGTAAATTAGCAATACATATACATTTTTAATATTGTTGGGATTCGATAAACTTGATTTTACGCAAAGCACTTTAAAATGTTTGGACATAATGTAAAAATAACTGACCTTATAGAGAGATCAGATAATTTCTACGTTCTTTAATCTACAGTAGTTGTATGTATACAAGTATTTGAGTTTATTTTATTCAAACAATATCGATCTTAAACATTTTTAAAATATATTAATATTTATCCAAGATACTTGAAATTAATTCAAATTTTTGAACTAGAGGGCTGTCTTACAATGACCAGAAATAGAGACAATTATAATTTCTTCCTTCTCTACCACTAACATCTTTACTACGAAAGAAAATTGACAGTCAATGTCAAGAATTTCGTAAATAAATTTTAGAAGGTTATGTCTACAAATCCTTTCAAAAAGTTTGTTATTTATTTATAAAATGTTAAATTCAAAGACAAAGGAAAACTTAAGTAAAATGAATTTGATACAGTTAAACGAAATATTACAACGGGAAAATATTTTATTAAAAAATAGGTATGTGCTAGAATAAATGAAGTTATTCCACATTATTCAACATATATTTAATTTCAGTTCATTAATACAAAAATTACCAGATAAAGGGGAATCCATAAAGAATTTCCGAGACAGAGTTGAAAAGGAAATAATGTTCCGTAAAGATCTACAAAATATTGAATCATCTATAAAAATTCTGTCGTTAAGTGAAAATGAAAAACATGTACAGAAGCTCTATGACATTGAGAAAATACCAGTCAAAGAGAGGTATAAACCGTTTTCTACCTTAAATAAAGCCAAAGAAGTCCAACCAGATAGTAAGGTATTTAAAATAATGGAAGACTGTACTCATTGCAACAAACCAACAAAGCTTATTCCACTGCCAGAATCGATGCACATACTTAAGAAACAAGATGAAAGAATCAAAGTAAGTAATTTGATATGACAAGTTAATAACAGTTTACTCATGTTCAATTAATTGTAGGAGGAACAGATAAAAGCAAGGCATAGACGTATTTTTGAGAAGTTAAGAGAACTTGAAGAAAACGAAGGCAATGAAGACAAAGATTCCGAAACTAGCAGTTCAGGGGAGTATTCAGAGCCAGAAGAAGAAGAGCATGGTTAATACATTTAACAGTGTACGTCTTCCTTTTATTGTTTTCAAATATTTATTTTTATATAATCATTTATATTCTGTGGTGTTATTTTTAATAAATAAATTCACTGGTTCTTAAGTGTTTTCAGTATTTCTTTATTATTGGCACTTTGATCTTTTTCAGCCAGCTTTAAGATCTTTGAATTAAAAAGTAGGAGTCATATTTGTCTAAAGCCCGCTTTACATTAACAATTTCTTTGTCAATTAATTGATCAAGTGGCTTCGTCAAGTTAATTGACAAATGTAATACGAAAACTTGGACGTCAAATTAATTGATGAAGAACTTCGTCAAGTTATTGACGACTTAAAACTTGTTCTAATTTTTCGTCAATTTTTACTTCAATTCAGGAATATCAACCTAAAATAAATGCAAAAAGTGGGATTAGAGGATATGATGATTTATATTTAACCAGTAACCGAGCAGCAGCAATAATAAACACAGTGGAAGTTTTTTTTGAACAATTTCTCTCTTTTTTGCCGTAACATTTAACAGTTTTTGTTTTGTAAACAAATGGAAATGATATAACGTCAAAAGTTAAAATTACTTTTACATTGGCACGGGTGACATCTGAGCAAAATTGTTAAGAAACTCGACAAAGCCCTGAACAAGTGTAAAAGCAAAGTACGACCTTGAAGAAATTGATAAATTAATTCATCAATTTCTTCATCAATAAATTGTTAGTGTAAAGCCCGCTTAAGGAAAAAAAAGAATTATGAAAGCTGGTGGCTTTTTTACATTACCTCACATAAACTAAAACTCATCTCGTTGAAATGGCTAAAAGCAATGATAGTTTAAATTATTTAAAGATATAATTTTGGATTATCTGAATTAGCTGGCATAAGCTGTGCTACATGTATGACAAAAAATTAGTATCATTTTTACAATAATTTATTTTAAAACACAAAAAATATAAGACATCTTTACACATAAACATTAAAAACCTAAATATAAAACATTGTACTTCTAAATATGTTTTGAACCTAGTTTATAATTAAATTAAACATTTTATTAAATATAGAAAAAAAAAAACAAATACTGTGTTTAGCATGAATAATATAAGCATCATCTTTGAATTTACACATGACTAGTGAATATTTTGTAGGATCAAATAACTATGTGAGAATTTTTTAGATAGCAATAGTGTTGAATTATTAGACAAATATTTTATTTACTGAATCATAGAATTTATTAAAGTTAACAAAAATATATGAACGACTGATTTGGTTTATAATATGAACATTATGCACATTATTCTTTTTATATTAACGTTCCTCTTTTATTAATATCTTCACTTAAACTCATAGAAGAATCTGTTACATTTTTATTGGCATCACCTGCGAAAACAAATTAAAAATATTAAATTTTAATTAATCTCTAATACCTTCCATACATGACACAGTTATTTCTGCAACTTTATCTGTATAGTGTTTATCACTTACATTCATGTCAACTTTGTGGAGAAGTTTTTTTGTTATTACTTCAGTTTTCTCTTTCAGAAAAAAAATTCCTAGATTCTTCTAAAGTTTCACTACAGTCTATATTACGCTCATTGACATTATCTACAAAATAGAATAATATAACTCACAAAAAAAATATTTTATTTTATATCCTTACCTAAGCTTCTGGTTATTCCTACCATCTTTTTGCCATATCCTTCTTCAACATCTAGGTTAGTCTGCCTCTTTTGAATAAGTTGATCAAATTTCAAAAGCCTTGGTCCCATGGTGCAGTGAGTGCCATCATCTAAGAGAGCCGTATCTGTCGATGGGAAAAATCCTAATAAACACCTAGGTTCATCATGAAGATCTATCACCGATTCTAATTCATTTTCTTTTTCACAAATGAAGTTCTTCAATACCTCCCACGTCAAAAAGTATATTATTTCATGTCTGACATTTTTGCCCATATGAGCAAATTTTAAGTCCTTTGAATATCCTAATAGGCAGTTGGGGTCATTCACTTTCCATATAGCATCTTGATGAGGATAATCACCTTCACCTTTCAAACTTTCAAGGAAATCTTTGACAGATTTGTGACCAGATTGTTGGGCCAGTGGGGCTAAAATTCCTGTTGGGCGTTTACCAGCCTTCTGACGACAAAAAGAACAATTGCATATGCCGCGGCATACTGGACACTTCCACACAGGGTCTTTCAATGCTATAGCAACATCTTCACCATATCTATGAATACATAAATTTATTAAATATATATATTTATATAGAATTAGGTAAACTATATTGCGTTTTTATGAAGTGTTAGTTATAGGATGTTGCAGAAGTACAAAAAAATTAAAATTTCTGTTGTTGCAGATCGCTAACATTTATTTAACGTTCCTGAGAAAAAAGTAATGTTGTGGGATAACATTTTGTGACCACATTTCCTTTTCAAATCACAGTAAAATATTTTTAAATGTCATTATTTTTTATAGTTAATCAATATAAAATTTGATGGATTTAAGTAACTACAATAGATTAAAACAAAAATTTCTTTAATGTTTATATCCCACTTCGTATTTACTCTGCTCTGCAAAAACTACATTTTGCATTTTTAAGGCTGTCCCAAAATATTAAGGGCACCGTATTCTTGAAATAGTGTTTTGTACAAGTACAAGTAATTTTAGACATTTAAGAACTGAATAATATAGAGTTTAGCAAATAACAAGAATGTTATCTTATGCCACCTGAGAATATTCAAAGGTACCGAAGTAAAATCAATATATAACGTCAGAAAGCAATCTATCCAGCATCTTTCAAAACATGTATTTTTTTAAATTCAACATAGATGTAAACATTGTTATAACATAAACATACATAGTTCTGCATATAAGATTGTTCACTTTTGTTTGTAATTATATGAAAATAATTGTTAAAATGTGGGGTTAGAATAGCGTAATAATGTGTGTCATACAAATGCATTTTAAAAGTTATTATATTATTTGAGGAGAGTTTAAATAGTAAAAGTGAATAAACATAACTTCGGTAATTTTTTTTTTGATATTACTTTTGCTCTACGTGTTTTATTTTTCGAGATTCCAGTACCTAAAAAACACAACAAATTTGATCATTTTACAGCGAGAAATACGGCGACCTTAAATGCGTTATTTGTAAACACTTAATGTTATCGATTTGGAACAACAAGTATTCTTTTTATAAGATTAATGGTTTTTAATATTTGGGTGTTTAATTATTTGAAAAATCACAAATATAAAAATTAGAATAGTTAACATTTTTGTAGTGAAGGGCCAATTAAACCCTTTAGCGGGGTTCACAAGCTTAATGATTCTTTTCTTGCAAACGCAGTTAGGTATCATTAATAAATGTACCAAATTTGAAACAATAAAGTTATAACAAAAATATTATTAAAAAAAAAGCTCTGAGCTTTTATGCAAGATGTCAGAGAAATATTATTTGATGTAATTACCTATTTTCTAAACATACTCCACAGAACTGTCCTCTGACTCCAACACAACGGAGACTTCTGCAATATGTTTTTTGATCTTTAGTTTTCTGCCTACACTGGTGACAACTAGTCCCTTCATCTGAATATATCTTAATAGTTCCTTTTTTAGCAATATTGGCCATCATGTCATCGGTAATATCTTCTACTGGAACGATTTGAGCTGGAACTGTATTACGAGAAGACGTTCTAGATATTTTAGGATGGTAAATAACAGTTTCCAAGTCGTAATAATCATAATCCTCTGATCTTTTCCTTTTTCTGTTAATTTCAATTTCATCAATCAAATCTTCTTTGAAAAAAACTGGTGGTATATTTTGCAGTCTACTGGACCTACGTGTTACAACTGGAATTCTAAATTGTCCCTTGTATTGAAACGACGGGTCTTTTCTTGGTTTTGAAATTTTATTGCTATTTGTTTTTTTCAGTTCATTTGCAGAAGCCACAACATCGGCATATTCTGGATCATTCATAAGCATAGCCAAAAATGCATCTCTTTTTTTTATATTTTTTTCACGCAATAACTCCAATTCACTTTTCTCTCTTGGATAATCATTATCAGAATCACTGTTTCCTGCATGAGAATCATTATCAGAGTCTGTGCGTTGTATGTGATAACTTTCTTTATACTCATCTTTTTCACTGTTGTAATCTTCATCCTCAGAATCAGTATTTTCTCTGAAATAATTGTCGCCAAAATTACTCATCTTGTTTTAAATATGAAACTAAAAAATGTTCATATATTTCTCGAAATAATTTATGATATCGTAAATAATCTGAACAAAAAAGCCCAATTTGACACTGTGGTTATAGTAACCTTGTAAACACAAATTATAGAATGATAAATATTGCGAATGGTGATAAATGTTTTGGCGGGAAACTGCATAAACTTTTCAGGCCGTGTTCAGTAGATCAATAGAAGTCGCACCAAAGATATAGTTCGGGTCGGACCAGCTGTTACAATAGTTTGTAACAGCTTGTCCACAGCGTCCACAGGTTTTGTTCTCTCTCATTAATTCAGAATATACTCGGGAGGGTTCGGAATTGCGTCGTTAATAGTGTTATATCGACTCTGAACGATTTTGACAACAGTTAGTCATATTTTAAAACTTGCCTAATATTTCCAAGCTGGATCGAATTAGTGTCACATCACAAGATATGTAACCTGCAGTATTTGTATAATAGATATCACATTTAAATCAAACGTTGTAACGATCTCAATGGAACATAGATTTAACAGTAAAATTTGGCTTATTTCTCAGTTAATAGACATACTTAAGAGATTTCTTCATTTGAATTCTATAGTTGAATATTAACTGCTTCTCTTTAAAACGATTTAACCAAACTATTTTAAATATGTTCTTGTTCCATTACTAACAAGTGCTTGATTGAGCAACTAATATTAGGGTTCGGAAATGGTATCGCCATCAAAGAAAAATTAATTAAAATTGTTTTTAAAAAATAATAATTATTTTTACTATTTTATTCTGGAAATATTTTAATTTAAGTGATATGTGTTTACTCTCTTTTAAACTTTGTGGTACACTAAGGATCCAAAATGGATACTACTTTCTATTTCAAATGTGTTCAGTAATTCTGTGATCCACATCTATTTCACTTAAATGTAATTTTATATTATGATGACTGGAATGCGCTAAAAGCTGCGCGAATGGATTATTTATGATCAGCGCCATATTTTGTTTTCTGCCTCTAGCTAACGGGCTTAGCTGATTCTGAATTGAAATAAAATTGAATTCTGGATATGAAGAATAATTTCGTGCTATATGCTGGTTAATTTTACAGTCCCTTATAAAACATGACATGTTCCAACAATAACACCCACAAAAATACACAAAGAATAACACAAGATAAAAGAAGAAACCACACTGTACGCCAATGACGTGTTTACAAACAAAATAATGGGAAATTAAGAACACAATTCATATCGTACGTGCAGATGGTTGTCTCTCTCGCACCCACTTACATAACCAATGAAGTATGTCTTTGCTGAGTTTCATGTGCCTCCTTTTGACTGCTCCTAGGTTTGGTACCTTTATTTGGATGCGCAATGGACTTTACGCATCCCATATCGTACATTTCAGCGATCTATTCTGAGCTTTTGGGTAGTGAATCCGCAAACCACAAGTAGTAGTTAACGGTTTGTATTACCGCTTACCTTTTTGGATTAGACTACAGATGTCTATGTATTGTCTTATGGCGGTATAGTATACAGGGAGTATATGCTTGCACATTTGACATATTTTTATAAAACATTTGTATAAAAACAGTAAACATATTAAAAACATTTATATTTGTCCTTTAAACTGGAACATTCTATTCTAATCAGTTTTTTGTAAAATTCTACAGTGTTTTAACCTGGCAAACGAGGTACTATACACTATGCAATAAATAAGGTTATTTGTGTTACTAGGTCTATTTCTCATCACACAATGTTTGAATTTTATGTTTCGTAATTATTGTATATAAGTTTTTTCCGCATTGGTTAACGTTTGTACTTTCGACTTCGAGCCAAAAATGGTTTTCTTGCTTTTTATGGCACATTTGCACATGACAACTTGTATGTTTGTAAGAAATATCATCATATACCTAATATATATCTAGTAAAAATTTCTTTAGCCGTCTGTTTGTTATAAATGACCAATAGATAACAGTAGCGCAACCAGGATTTAATTCTGCGGGAGGAGCTTGTTTTTTTAAATAAGTTGCGCCACTAAGCACAACAGTCGCATATACAGAATATGGTTGATAGCATTTGGAACTGAAGTAAATTTATTAATGTTAACATTGGTACTTTTAAAATTGTTCAGGAATCACATCAATAACAGCATCATATACTTGGTTACAGAGAATTGTTCCGTAGGGACTTTTTCATTTCCAATTCTCAAGTTTTTTATTGAATTTATCGAGTTGTAAATTTAACTGTAAACACAGCCATTTTACCAGGAATTAGCATTTTGTATCGTGCTCCGCATCATGTTTTAACAGTGGTCACTTTTATTTAAACTGAAAAGTATTTTCTTGGAATTATATAATTCAGATATTGTGCGACCTGACTGAAGTCTCAAGCAATGAAACAGCTAGCGGTGCTTAATCCACATCGTAGGTCGAGAAGTTTTATGCAGCGATGTATTTTTGGTCCGTCTAGCTAGAGGTCTAGCGTCCGTCGTCTGATAACTGCCGCGAATGTCGATATTAAGGATCCCCCACACCACAATACTTTTAGAAATTCCATGTGAGGCATTGGAGCCCTGACCAATATAGTAGAAAATTTATTTATTAGTCGCATGAAGGTATAGTGTCTTAAGTAGAACTGTCTCAATCGTTTATTATTTTATTTTTTAAAATATTTGAAAATTTATACTATAGTTTTCGTCAAATCTGAAGTCTTATCAAATTTTTAATGGATATAAACATTTCAGAAACAAGAAATTGGCTTGACATGTGTCAAATATTGTTGCATTGTATCTCTATAGTACATATCCATAATAAACGTGATAGTATTCCAAATACGATGCGATACGTAAGTATTCCGAATACGATCCAAAATTGAAATTTTCAAATATCTCCTAAAGTTGTAACCACAACCTTAACAATGGTCTTGGATTATTTTCTGTGTCTTGATAAGACTGAAGGACCATACTCTGATCTTTCCTAAGGTCCATTTTCTTCACTCTATGTTTATCAATCGCATAGCAAAGTTCTCTTTGGCTTATAATAATCCATATATGGGTTGATAAGATAATTTCAATGTGGACAAGGTAGAACTATTTGAATCATTTACCAAAATATAGGCAATAAAAGATTTATTTATGATCCATTTTATATACTTTAATCATATTATCTTTTTGTTATTTTTTATATTGGAAGAAAAATGAAAGATATTAAAATAATTTTTGTGGAAATTTGATCAATTTTATTCGCTTCGAAACGCTGATATTTAGTGGCTATGCCCACACTAGTGGCGACGCATAATTTTCGCGCCAGTGTGGGCATACCCATCAAATATCATAGATAGTGTTTGCAGTGGCTGGAAATGTTTCACGTTGGTTTGGGTTTGGGGGATCCTTTAATTTTAATTACTGTCTGATATTTTTGCACATTCGATACTGCCAAATTTGTATAAAAATATATTTAATATATATAATTTGTATATTCATCTGTACTTTACGTGTATTGGGACATTGGATTTAAATTAAGCGAGAGAAAGGTGATTAGCTTACATAAAAGTTCCCAGTGACAGAATATTTGGGCAAAATACCTGACGGATGGCACGCATAGTTTCTAGCCTTGAGTTCTTAGAAAATATGAGAAAAAACTGCTAGGTAACCTATTTTTTTACAGATGGTTATTTTCTTACACCGCAAACCTCTTCGACTGAATTGCAATTTTAATTATTTAATGGATATAATTATTGAACCAAGTAAACATATTAAATAATAGAATAATATACCTATGTACGAAGCAATCTAAGAAATTATCATGTATCGACTGTAATATTTTGAAAACTGCGTTTGTATCATTATTAACGTCATAAGAATGTACCATAAATACCACAGAACAAATACAGTAGCGTATATACAGTGTGACCATTTGAAAACTGATAATGGCGATATCTGAGGAAGAAAATAAGATATAGAAAAATCTTCCTGTTATACATAGAGGGGAAATCCAAATGATGTATTAACTAACTCGTTCTAACTTAGCTCTTTAGCCCTAGCAACCCCAACTAAATAGTCTTAAATTTCAACACCACTTGTGATCTTACAAAGCTACATTTGGTCAAGTACTTTTCAATCTATCCGCAGATATAGTAAAACTGTAAAAACTTACGTTAAAAACGTTAAAAAATACTCATACTTAAACGTTTTTATTTGTTAAAACAGTAATAAAGGGCATGGAAAGGAAATATTACCAAACAAAAAACAATGCAGGCTTAAACATTAAATTTTGATCATTTTTCTTTAACAGATTGAAACCTACTTGATCTAATATAACTTTGTAAGAAACCACTAACAGGCATTTTTAAAAAGCTTTAAGACAAGGTATAAGTAGGGGATTGCAATTTACGATTATTTAATTGAGGTGGTTGGGGGTGAGGGGTAAGTTTCCCCCTCCATATTACGGATATGGTTTCGAGTGATTTTTGATCTTATCTCATTTTTCCAACTCAGATATAGCCATTGCAAGTTTTCAAATTGTCATATTGTATATTATATTGCGTAACTAAACCTGTATATTCCGTGATAGCACCAAGTATATAAAAAAGTATATATAATAGTATTCACATGCTGTTTATGAATATATATTTTTCATGAAATGTTCACCGATTTCTAGATATTATATTATATTAAATTAATGCGTTGTGTCAATTCTTATCTGTATATTTTTTATTAAGCTATACTATTGACTATATAATATTTGCTAAAAATTTACACTTAAAAATATTATATTTTTTATTATATCTAGAAGTTAAACATTTTGTGTTAATGTTTACCGATCAAAAATAGACAGATTTGTCAGAAAGTAATGAGTGATTCACAAACGTAATTTCGTTTCTCTTAGAAACAGGATGTTATCAGTTATTTCGACGTGATAGTAAAATACTGGTTTTAAGGAAGTAGATGTCCTAGTAAAACTATAGAATTTAATCTTGTAGTTTTCAAAACATCAGGTAAAATGATAACAAATATGCTGAAAACCAGTAAGAATCTTCTAAACGAAAATCTGACAGAGCAATTATCGATGCCCTATAACAGTAGTAGTATTTATATTTTATCTAAACTTTAGGAAATCCTAAGTTGTCATAAATAGTCAATGCATTAAAGGATAAAATATATATTTTCAATATTCAGAAAATACAAAAAGGATACCACGAAGAAGCGTCTTCACATCAGTGGGGATATTAACATACATCTGGGACAGGAAGGTAACTGCACTGGAGTTAAACAAGAAATTGGAGAAGTACTATTACACCAATGGTCGAGGAATATGACTCAAATTATATTTACTTTTACTTATTTACTTATATAATTCATACCATGTATGTTCTGCTTTTCTTGAAGTATCCTCAGCTGTATTTTTGACCTTCTTATTATTGTTGAGAGACATTAAGAAAACTGTTTCTCGTTTATTTATGCATAACTAAAAAAACCTTTACTATTAAACCTGTGCAAATATAAATTTATATAAAAATACATACATACAAATGAAGATTTTTTTGTTTGCTCGCCATTGTTTACAAATAGTCTAGTCTAGACAGGTAAATATGTTATGTTCAGATTCGATTTCTAAGTTAATCAGATTATAATTCACTGTAGATGAATTATTGATTAATTAACGTTTTTTTGTTGTTTCTTGCTTTAAGTCTTACATCGTTAACTGCATAAACAAACGAATTATTGCTTCATCTGTATGATTATCGTTCATTGACCGAATACAATATTTGCAATTTTAAGAATGACGCGATCTTACGACATAATCGTTCTCTTTAATAAGCAGACACTTATAAGGTGGATTTCCTTACACCATTTCGATACAGAAAGAGAAAATAATATTAAAAATAATAGTGGATACGAAAATTTAAAGAATTTTATAAATTTAAGCAAAATGTTATAATACTCTAATATCAGGAGAAATATATCTAGCAGCTACTTCATATGTATGCGATAAAGTATGTGTAAACATGATTCGCAAAGATAGAAAGTTGTTTACAAACATATCTATAATCATGCACTCTAAGCAATTTGTACACTGACTTCCATAGCAACAGTAAATATCATGTACCCCATTATCAAAATGCTTTAATAGCAACTGTAACGTCAACAATATGGAGATACTATATAAAATTGCAGAAACTAAAAGGCATTATGAAATAGACGACAGGAAAATTAAAACATTTTGTTATTCTAACTTTTAAAATTTGTTAGTATTTCGTGTTATATTATATCGAATTTTATTTATTATCTATATTTTTATCAAATTGGGGAACACTGAATCATATTCGAAAATTTGAAAACCCAAAATTCCTATAGATTCGTATTTTCCACAAACATTTAACGCTTCGTAACCAAGATTAACAATATCGGCATGAGTCAAGAATTTTATGAAAACACTTATATGATAAAGTAAAGTAATATAATTTTTATTATTGTAATTCTATATAATATAATCTCCCGAAAACAAAATTTTCGAAAATAAGAATACATATTTCTAAATTACAATTGCGATAAGCATCTTTATATAAATAAAAATATCTATTAGATAACATGGCAGGAACATCGATCAAGTTGCTAGTAACTTGTTGCAAGATCAAGGTTCTGTTTTCTACATGAGTCAGTTACAAAGTCTCGAAATGATGACTGTTAGCTTTTAAAAGGATTTACGGCTCCTTAGAACGATAAAAATGATTTGGTAAACTCCTAACTCCTATATAGCTTTAAGAGGACAGAGTAGCATTACACTAATATTTTACAAGGTCAATTTTACAAATTTACAATTTTATTTTCATTGCCTGGATGGAAATTCAAATTATTAAAATATGTCTCGTCCATCTGAGATATTTAAATACAATACAAACTCGTCATGGGAACGGTTTTTGCTGTTGTGCAACTTTATCAAATCATAATAATGCAGAATGGAAATCTTATAGAGAATTTTTTGTGCAAGGTCATTTGCGGTTTTTATTTCTGCTCGGATATGAACTACTCCAGAAGCAATATTTTCACTGGCAGTAAAATAACAATAGCTCAGTCAACGAGTTATGTGTGTACCTAGGAAAAAATAATAAGTCTCATGCAAAATTAATCTTTGAACAGTGCACAAATTCATTTCTGGAGCAAATAGAATATTCCATTGTGCAATTAGAAGAGAGGCGTAGTTAGATAAATACTTACTTTTGCACATTTTTTGTAGTAGTTCGTAAAAATGGCATGATAAGACCAAGGACTGCATGGAATCAAGCTTCATCTATGTACCTATTATATATGAATATTTATATAATTACAACATAATGGAATTGTATCCTAATTTTTCTATGGTTCAAACATTTGTTGGACAATGATTGGAAAAAGTTGTATTCTATTTAAACTGAACAATAAAAATAACGTTAATCATATTGTTACTTGCTCGAATATGGTTTTGTTGTTAGCTTAGGAGATAAAAATATAAAACAATTTGAGCTTTCAGACTGTTAATGCAAATTTGATAGAACAGATATGAAGAATAAAAAAGTGAGCAGGTGAATGGAAGAATACCTACCAAAAAGAATGGTATCCACTTAGTATGTTATGTAAGTAGATATTTCAGGTTTGCCCGCACATCAATCAGAGAATCTGCAGTGGTATTAAGCGTGTCTGGATCATTGGCCTCTTCGAGGTCAAAACCTTGGCGAATTATACGTAAATCTTTAATTTGAAGTAATTACTGAAACAGCAAAATATCGAGGAAAGCCCTGCACCGGCCCTGGTAGTGCATTGACATGAACCTGGAATCTGAGGCATTTATCATTATTTTGTAAATATTTTCGAAATGAACAAAAGTAAAAAGATACACCCGTGGACCTGTAGGGTTACCTCTTGGTTGGCCTACGTGATTCTTGGCTCGTATTGAGTCGATTTATATCTATACTACACTTACATTGCGAATTTTGATGACGTGAAATTAAATTAATATTACATAGTCAAGTTTACCTTTTAATCACAGGTGAGCACAAGTAGTACAAACATAATATAAATATGCCATATTATTTTATTAATTGCAGTGGCGTATAATTATTTTGTATCTGCAGTACAAGAACTGACTTAAAAAAATAATGATCGTTTCCTGTTTGCTTCTATTGTAGAACTTCCTTTGTTATATAATGTAATTTGTATGCAGCAGGATATAAAGGAATGCTGCAAATTACTTAAAAATTCATTGAAACTAATATTTTTATTTATTCCCCAGTTTAATTTATTTGGTGTATTTATTTCCCTTTTTCGGAATTGGTGAAAAGAAGATATGATAATTTTTTACAAGATAGCTCAAAAATTATGACAGTTTTGTCATTCTTGTAGAGAGATCCATTCATATTGTGATTTCAAAAACTAGTTAACACTTATTTAGAATATTTTAAATGAACAATTATCAATTTTACTCAATCAATCAATATTAATTAGTGATTACGTCCATATTACATCTACCATCAAGTAAATTTTCTCGGAACAGGCGTGAATATCAAATTATCTAAGAAACTTTTAAAATTTTCAGATTATTAATACTGTATTACTAATACAAAAAGATTTACATATATTGGAAGCTTTATACAAAGTTATTTTAATGCAGAAAATCGAAATTTATGTATACTCGTGACTTAAAAAACACTTTTCAGTTCGTAGAACTGCATTGTTTTGGCATCAGCTAAAAACAAATATTTGTAAAAGTCTCGTACTCTTGTACACGTACATATATATACCTCTGATTTTTTTGAATGGATGAGTTTATTTACCTTTGCAGATGGAATACAAATTGCCTTACTAATAATTTTAATGTACATTTAAGTAGACTGCATGCAGATTTTTACACCTTGACTTAATTATCTGTTACATAATTTTACGTCATTCTGAACACTGACCGAAAATGGCAGGCTGGTAGGCCGCATTCGTTTTTTTCGCAACTATAATCCGTCCTTGTCAATTAACTGCTAAATTACGTGCAAACGAATAAAGTTCAAAATTGTTTGTATAATCACAAGACAGACCAGCGGCATTTTTAATGTTTTTTAGTTGCGGATTATGTAAGAGAATTTTAATATAATTAATTACACATTAAAATTAATACAAAATTCACATGCGATGAACTAACATCTCAAATTTCAATGAATAGAATGTCAACATGTGCTAACTTAATTTGCAGCCATTTGCAGCTGTGCAAAACATAAAAGTATAAGGAATTCAGCTTCATCTGCCGGGATGACTTTACATTGTATACAGTATAAGTAAAGGTAGTATTACTTATTTTTCTCTGAACCATCAATTATATAAGATAAGACAAATTAGATTACATTCTTTTATTAAAATGACAATTAGGTTTTAAGAACTTGTCACAAAAATATGAGTAATATTTTCTAACAGCATCTATAAATAAACTACCTAAATATTTTTATTGATTTTGAAACAACCCTTTATCTGTTAGTGATATATATTATGTATTCAATATTGATTTTTTCCATAAAATTTTGAAATTCATTTAATTTTATTGTTAATAAATTAACAGATACTAAATTTTATTACACATGTTTCATTATCAAAACGAAAAACAAAATTTATCTCTATTACTCTTGCTCTTGAGCAATAATAATTGCTTATTACTACATTAGACGATGTTAAACAATAGTAACATTGAATGTATGATATTTATCGAGTTATTTTTTATTACAAATATAAAATATAATTAATGAACAGATATAGGTATTTTTTACATATTATTTATTATTTTCATATTAGAAATAGACTTAGCAATCCTGAGACAACCTTCTGACAGAATATGTATCGATGTTCCTTAAGATATAAAATAGAGCCTATACCTTTATCTCTGGAATGCAAAATTTATTATTATTATTTGGTAAAAGAAATGGATTTATCTTCAAATAATTGAGAAATATCGATATCTCCAAAGACATTCAACCACTGAGAAATTAAACACGACAATTAACTTTCCTAAATTAGAGATTAAAGTAGTATTTCAAATATAGGTAGATGCATTGTTTCCTTATATCTATTTTCATAATTTGATAATATTTGAAGAATTTATGAGCTATTTACAATCAGATTTCGTTTATACACATGTACACGTGTATATGTCGACAATTGGAGTACTACAGGCTGTTTCCATTGCTATATGTAGTTACTCATAGACACGAGGACGTCTGTCGGTATTTTTCCTGACAGGATACATTTAGAAGGACAAATTGATAAAAAATTTATTATTCAGAAAGAGAGTGGGTAAAAACGAAGCTCATTATGTTCATAGCAGCATAAAAGCTTGATTTGGTTTTAATGACTATTAATTTTGATTTTTGTGGTATAACAGTCATGTGGTTATAATATTCCTTCTATTTATTGTTTTTTTCTGTTAGTATCTATTGAATTAAATAATTGAATTTAATTTATGTAAGTTTCACCAAGAAAATAAATATATATACATATTTCTATTGTATATACAACGTCAACTCATTTTGAAAATGAATAAAACCTTAAAAATAAACACTTTCATTTTCTTAAACAATTTCAGAGCAAATTAATTTCGACAGATAATAACTGTATATTTTTCCTGTGAAATTTTGAAATAAAATAATTCAAAAAATGTCTTCCTGTAGAAATGACCCCCCCTACGCAATATTTACGCGTCATTTCAGGACACCCTGAGTAATATTCATATTTCATCAGATTGTGATAAAGGTTGAGTTGTTACTGTGCGTGGAATTCCTATCGATGGCTATTTTATCTTCTTTTATCTTTGATCATTTAATAGAAATCTCTTCACTTTCAAGATATGTATGTGTTACTATGAAGATAATTTACTTAAAAGTGCTATATTTACAAATATTGTATAAAAAGGAGATGAATATCGAGTTACACAAAGACAAAGATAAACAACGATTAGTGTTTATTAAAAAATTAAATGTATCAAGATTATATTTTATTAAGATAAATTATCAGTATTTGTATTATTTAAATTTTTGCGCATAGATCTTAGTATAACTGAACAGATAAAAAATCGCTTTCTTTGTTCTGATATAACTCCAAAGTTGATTTATAATGTTTTATAAAGCGATTAAAATGCTTTCGTAATGCTTTCTGTTGCGTGCGAGTGATTTTAGCTTAAGGTGTGTTCAGTCATTCGTTGTTTACCGAATGTTTAGTATTCGTCATATGGAGAGTAGACGATGGTTGAGGCAGTTGCAAATATTTATTCATTGAATCATGGGTGTCTAAGGGAAATGTTTGCCCCTCTAGTTTTTTCAAGATAACAATATATTTTATCACGTTTGATAATTTTTTACAGATTTAAATCAATTTTTATGATTTTTATTTACCTTAGCAATTGGCTGGAGTCTTAAAGCAGGTATTTCAGATGAGCTAAAATAGTAGGCCCCGCATAGCAGCCTGTGCATATTTTTCAGTCTGCAACAGGATTGCCAGATTGTGTGAATGAAATCTGACTTTAGTTAAAAATAAAATTGTACTTTTATAATGCATTTAATTTAATAAATAGCATTACCGAAAAAACATTGTGTACATTTTATTTTTTTTAGACGTATTCTTTAATATTCATCTGTGTTTCTACTTTAACATGCACATACAATACAATAACGTCTCAAAAACCGATAAACTAATAGAATATCAGTGGCTTTGTGTAAAAAAGTGAAACAGAATGTTATTTTGTGAAATTATGTTTTATTATGCAGGGTGTTGCAAACTAGTAGGTCAAGCCGTTAACCTTATATTCTTTGAATCAAAATAATGGGACTTTTCTTATGCCTCTTTTCATTTTGGAGCTCCATTTTCAAAATACAGGGTGTCAAAATTAAAATTTTAAAAATGATTTTTGTTGATAGCTCTCGTGATTTTAGATATATTTGTTTGAAATTTGACACATATTTTTATCTTGTGTTCTAATTTTGCTCTAAAATATTAAAGCATGAATGCCTCAAGTGTTTGTACCCCCATGGTTTCAGAATATTTTTTTTTAGATAGAACATGTTTTTATTCTATTCTTTCAGTTTTATAACATTTTGATTTGAGGCTCGTTTTACGAGATATTGCAACTTTTTTGCACAAAGTAAATATCGCTAAATATGAAATGGTCATTCCCATTTTATTCAGTAAATTGAAATAAACAAACGGCACAACTAACAGCAAACAGTAAAAAAAATAAAATTTAATGCGGTTAAAGTAAATATTAAGAGTACCGTCTTCAGGTTCAATTAGAGGTTACTGAATTGGTTTCAACCTAAAGTTCTCTCCATCTTGTATAACTCATTCCCTTAGCTATTGTTCAATTAGTATGAGAACCATATAAACGAAATCTTTCATAAAACCCCAAAAACTGAAGTCCAACGGGTTAAGGTCGGGGGAACAAGATGGCCATTTAACATATGCAAGCTGGCCTTACCAATCCATAGGAAAGATTTCATTTTAATGATTCTGAACATTTTGACCGTAATGTTAAGGAGTATCGTCAAGTTGAAATCACATATTTTGACAATTCGTCAGAGGCAAACCATCAAGTCAATGAAAGAGTTTTGTATAAAAAAATAAAAATTCATTAGAATTGTTGAAAAACATATTTTATATGGTTTACTAGGTAAACAACAGCTAAGAGAACGAATTGTACAAGGTGGAGAGCAGTTAAGGCTAAAACCACGTATTTTCCAGAATATTCGTTAATCTCTAATGCTTAGTGATACTTACTTTGTGCCACACCTAGCACATGCAAAAAAGTTGCAATATCTCAAGCATCAAATCAAAATTGTTTAAGAGTTAAAAAATAGAATAAAAACACGCTCTATCTAAAAAAAAATGTCCTGAAATCATAGACGTACTAAAAAAAAAATTGTGGGAAAGGGGTCCGTTGGTACTACAACCCCCCTTTTCTCCGTTCATGCTTTGATATTTTAGACCAAAATTACACATAAAGTGTGACGACATGAGATAACAATATGTGTCAAATTTCAAACAAATATCTTTAAAACCACCAGAGCTATCAATAAAAATCAGTTTTAAAATTTTTATTTTGCCATCCTGTATTTTGAAACTGGAGCTTCAAAATGAAGTGGCATAAAAAAAGTTCCATTATTTTGGTCTAAAAAATGTGTGGTTAACTAACTAACTACTAATTTGTAACACCCTGTATAACCTCTAGCAGCAGTTTCAATAAATTTTTCTTTTGTTATGTTTCCAAATGGAGTTTCAAAAAAAGTTTTCTTTTTTGAGGATATTGTCGTTGCCGTACTGATAAGAAACCTCTATTTTAAAGCGTTCAAGAAATAAATTAGGTAATAGTGTAGTATAGAGTAATGATGGCATTAGAGTTGGAATAAATCACGAACATAGCATTACAATTATGCAATCTCCTTCGTTAGATCTAATTTCCTTTCCGAGAACAGAATGAAATAGCAGCCAACAATAAATGAATAAATAGAGCCATAAAAGAGATGTGCTCATTGCGACGTGTTTCACATTTCACCGATTAATTTATTACCCTGATGTGCGATGCAATTAAGTTCATAAAAATTGGTCTTTGAACTTGGTGCGTTAGAGTGTGACGTGTGTCCATTTACAATTTTATTTTGCTCGTGACGCCGATGGAACTGTTTCGCACGTAGGCGCGATGTTTTCGATTAATTAGCAGAAAAGTCTTAAATACCTGGATTAGGAATATTGCCATACGGTCTAGAAAACCATATGACTGTCTAAATCAAGTAAATTTCATGAAACAACGGACACGTACTTAGATGATTTTTACTACGACATTGGTTTTAGTTCTAGTAAATCTGTTTTTCGAAGTTTTTAAAATTTATTACTGCCCCTTTTATGATGCAAAACTTATTTGATTTATCTCTGTTACTACGGGAGATGCAAAGAAGTTGGAAGGGCTAGAGATAAAAAAGACTAATTTTTACTTGGATGACTTAAGTGGGGGAAACATCAGCGTTGTATTTAAAAATTTTAGTGACCCATTTTCACGAATAATTTATTGATTTAAAACAGGCATATGTACTTATTTAATATCTAAACTTTTTTCGTTCAATAACAAATGCCTTTTGTATCTATTATGTCACCTACACAAAACTTGACAGCTTTTATTCAATATCGCTTATTAATGCACACAATGTCAAAAGTCGTGGACTCCCCCTCATTCTTGTTAAATAAATCTTTTTGTCAGAAGAACCAAATACATTTATAAAAGTATATTGTTTTCTGAATCTTTTTTTGTGAAAAAAAATATATTCGATAAACTGAGTACTTAGAAAATTAAAAACCAGCAAATGTGACATTTTTGACAAAATTTATTAAATCAAAAAAAAGTAACAAAACTAGTTCTCTACTTGACTAATAGTCGGTATGACCTCCACCACGTTCCAATAGCATATTGACACGTCTGTGCATTGAGATAATCAAGCGCTTAACGATCTCTTGCGGAATATTGTTCCATTCCTCTTCTGCCGCTACGACTAACTCATCTGCAGTCTGAGGTGGAGAAATATGATTATGAATGGCTCTAGCAACGAAATCCCACATGTTTTTAATAGGATTCATGTCAGGAGAGTTGGCTGGCCAATCTAATCTATTGATATGTCCTGCTTAGAAGTGTCTCTTGAACCCTTCTTGAGCGATGTGGTCGAGCGTTGTCGTCCATAAACACAAAATTTTCATCTAATTCGTTACGTAGGGGGTAGATAATGGGCATAATAACTTGTTCGATGTAAATTTGACTGGTCATATTCTGTGGCAAGTGAATTAATGGGGAGCGGCGGTTGAACATTATTGCACCCCAAAACATTACGGTACCCCTTTCATACCGCCCTTTCATCACGGGGAAAATGAAGTCGCTGTTGACGGCCTGGTTCTTTCTAGTATCTTTGCCGATTGTCATCAATAACCAGCCCAATTCGGATCGGCTTGATCGGATCGATCAACTTTTGTTTTGAAGGGGACTTATTTTATGAATGTAGTTATTCCGAAGTTGACCTGATATGTCAATTTATGAGAACGTGTCAATCCCATGTCTGCTTCAAAAACAAGATTATCTTCAAGTTGTAACAACAACAGTCATATAATAGTATATCTAATCTATTGCTAACAGCAATTGACTTACACCACTTAAAAACACTTTCATCTTATTTATATTCTGCATGTGTTCCAGAGATTTTTTTCTAGAATATCTGGTACCTATCAAAACCACCTGAAATGGGTATTTCCACTGCAAATTAAAATTTCCCCCTTGGTTTGGAATACGAACATTTATAATTAGAAATAATTTCTATATTCACTCTTCACTACCTCAGGTATTATTTCAAAGAGCAGTGACTTAATATTTTTATTATAAATGGTTAATGCTTTCCGTGTAGAGTTTTTTTGTTTGCCATGCATTAGACTACGTATGTTGCTTTATTGCTCAATCCATCTGTGGCATTTAGTACATGTAGTTTAATAATTGTTTCAAAATTTGTTGTCATAAAATTAAAAATTTAATAATTTTTGTTAAGTTTTAGGGTTTGCATTTGTCTTTGTCCTCCTTTAACAAATTTTCTATGGACGCCCATGCTTAACGTTAATCTCTCTTTATACGGTTTGGGACAAACGTGATGTATTCTCAGAGAGACAACTAAATATATAAGCTAATCCAGATAAAAATAGTGTCTATGTGAGTCTGGACACGCACCTGCATCTGAAATACACAACAAATAAGAGAGATTACTATCTTTAATAAAATCCACTGCATCACTAAATCTTATTTCTTATTAAATTCAAATGAGTCAGATCAAATAATTTTGCAATTTATTGAACTGTTCTCTAAATTTGACACTGTACAGGGTGGCAAATAGATAAGTAACCACTCCAAATATTTATAAAGAGAATATAACTATTACTACCGTTAAGATTTGTTAGTAATTGATAAACTAATAGAAATTAAAAAAGGTACCGATATAAGCAATTGGATGATAAATAAGCAAAGATCAGTAGCCTGTAGATGGATGGCAATGTTTAAAACAACTCAACCGTATTCAGCTTCCTATTTTTCATACTTCTATTTGATTTCAGGAAAGACATTTTTGTATATATGCACAGGATGTTTCCGGATAGATGAACTCTTGTAAAAGACAAAAAAAGTTAGTGTTGAATGGAATTCCATATGAAATATTACAAAATGTTAAGAGAAGGAAATGCATCACCATTAGCATGCCCATAAAACAAACCTATGCCTGCCGTTTATAATTCGCGTAAATGACGTGTTTTTTGTCATATCACTTTGCACCAAGCACCAATATACGCTTATTATTTGTATAAAAGTTATAATCAAGATATACGTGATAATTAATTTTCATTTGGTATGTAAAAATCTTTCTGTGGGTCTAAAATCCTTCCAAATCAGTCACTCTTCTTAGACAGCAATTGTCTTAAAATAACTTTGCTGTTTGTAAGATTGCTTCAGCCACTAACGGAATATATATATTACATGTTTGTAATTACTTTATACAGAAATTCATTTCATTTTATGCGAAACTAAACAATTCAAATTATAATTGACACAATGATTCAAATCAAGCACACACCAATGCTAATTTCATTATGATTAAGGATAAAATTAGTTAAATGACAAAGAAAAAAACAAACACTTCGTTAACAATATTAGATCATGTTTGTATAGGATAGCATATTTATATCTAAAAAAAATATTAAGAATTTCTGGACAGTCGACCATATTCTATAAGCCAGAATGCAGGAAAAAAGTCGCGTCTTCTAAAATCTAACGAATTAAGCAAATAATCATAGTCACAACCACGTTGAGGATACCTACCTTCAATGCGTTACATAAGATATTTTAGAAATGTTATCTGTACTGCATCAATCCATCTAACATGATTCTCATAAAAAGGGTTCCAAAGAAACGACTAATATTCGATCTTGGATCTTACATAGCAAAAGACAAAGTTTTTGAATGTCATGGAAATCTCGGCCTTGTCTGATTATAAATCTAAGTACAGCAGATACGGTGTGGTCGATGTTGGATGCAAAACTTAATTCTGAATTAAAGTGAATTCCAAGGTCCTTGGTTGCATCATAATGAGCTAATACATGCGAATCAATTACTTAATTGAACAATACTTTATTTTGTTTACGAGTAAATCATACTATTTTACGTTTATTATTATTAAGAGATAGTTTGTTCAAAGTACACCATCCATTCACATTGTTCAAGTCACCGGCAAAAAACAATTTTTCACAATCAATTACGCTATTGAGATCATTAACAAACAGCGAAAAAAGTAACAGGCCTAAATTTGACCCTTTTGGAACGCCAGACAATGTTAAATAAGGAATAGAATTAAATTCATTATAAGTGATGTATTGAAAACGATGAGACAAATAAGACCGAAACAAGTTAATCAGATGGTGGGAGAATCCATAACTGCTTAATTTAGATAATAAGTGATCTACTGGTCAAATGTCTTGATCTGTGTAAACCAATCAACTTGCTCTAATTTTTCCAATTTCTCATAAAGATCATATTAAATTAGTCAATTTCGGTGGTCACATTCACAGATGATGCATCAGGTTTCGAAAACACACTACTAAAAAGGTTACTAAATGCATCCACAATAAGTTGAGGCCCACTTAATGGATGGCTCTAAACAAACAAATAATTTATTTCTATGAAATAAATTTTTTTTACAGACACGAAATTTTTTTCTCAGTGTAATTTTCAGACTTTTCCTTTCAGTGGAGGCTCGCCAAGTGACACATCACTTGACCCAAAATTACAGGTTGTATATACCACTTAAAATTATTTTTAATCTAATATAAATTTTGTAATTTATATTTATAATTCAACTGATTCATTTTATTGGTAAATATGATCCTGGAGAAAATTGCTAGATCACTTGATTATGACTTGTTATTAAATCCGTCATTAATTCAATTGTATCGAATATCACACCACATTTTAAACCTTATATCGCTATCGCAGTTGCGTATCATTACCGTTGGAAAATTTCTGAAGTTTCAATATTTTGCCATAAAAGTAATAACGTATAATTACAAACATCTGTATAACGAAAATTCTTGTATTAATGTTTTATGAATGTATCTAACAGGAAATTAAATTCATGACATGAAGCTTTCAGAGGCCGGTTTTATATCTCGTTTTATGTCAAATTATATTCTACCAGCTAAGAGTGGTAATAAATACACTTAATAGGATGTCATAAAATAATTTTATACATTTTTTTTTATTGATACGAAATTTTTTTCTCAGTGTAATTTTCATACTTTTCGTTTCAGTGGCGGCTCGCCAAGTGACACATCACTTGACCCAAAATTACAGGTTGTAGATACCACTTAAAATTATTTTTAATCTAATATAAATTTTGTAATTTATATTTATAATTCAACTGATTCATTTTATTGGTAAATATGATCCTGGAGAAAATTGCTAGACCACTTGATTATGACTTGTTATTAAATCCATCATTAATTCAATTGCATCGAATATCACACCACACTTTAACCTTATATCGTTATCGCAGTTGCGTACCATTACCGTTAGCAAATTTCTGAAGTTTTAATATTTTGCTATATAAGTAATAACGTATAATTACAAACATGTGTATAATGAAAATTCTTGTATTAATGTTTTATGAATGTGTCTAACAGGAAATTAAATTCATGACATGAAACTTTCAGAGGCCGGTTTTATATCTCGTTTTATGTCAAATTATATTCTACCAGCTAAGCGTGGTAATAAATACACTTAATAGGATGTCATAAAATAATTTTATACATTTTATACATATTTTTTATTGATAAATCCGTTATTACTTATATTGTATCCCTAGCCTCTATCCATTATTCTGGATGAATGTTATCTGGTTACCAAAATATATGTATGAAGCGATTTTCTACAATGCTCGGAAAATTTCGCTGAAAATTTAAAGACTGAAAGTGAATGGTTTATAACGTCGTTTTCGATTTTCTTAGTGTAGAGGAGGGATATAAAATAGTAGAAAATGTAATGACGAAACATAACAGGTAATAAAATTCCCGCTCCCTTGTATAATTGGAACTGTCTTAGATTTTCAAAAATCCGTATCAGAAAACAATTTTGAATTTGTTGAAAATTACGTTTAAAAATGACGCTCTTAAATGCATTAGAATTTATTTAACAAATTGACGCTATATTTTTTATATGTCTTTTACAACCGTATATTCTTAAATACCAGTAACACAACTTGCAAGATAATCAACATAAAAATGCTTTTGTTTGAGTTATTTGGTCTACGTGACTGATGGCAAGGCACTATAACGAACACAGCAGTTTTTATAATATACAGGGTATGTAAAATTGACTCTCGTAGCTACAAAACTTGTATTTTCTAAATTGTTTAAATAAAAAACTGAAACTTTTAAATTTAGTAGATTATTGTCATTTTTATACACAGTAGTGGCATTTTAAAGTATACTATTATAGTTTTGTATGACTTATAATAATAATTACGATTAGATTCTCCTTTTATTGAAACAAATAAATAACAAGCTCTTGCATATCCTAAAAAAAGAGCACTTGTAGATAATATATAAAATAATAAATAAAAATATTATAATAAACAAAAAAATATAATTTTTAACAAAAACTGATCTTCTGTTCTGTTAAATATCTGCTCTTTGGAGACGCCACTGGCTCTCGCAGGTGACTATTTTAGCCCACGTTGTCACGAGGATTACAAAATTTCTATGAATGAAACAAATGAGTATTTGCTATACCTGAGGTCACATGATTTCGTTTCCTTGGCAGTATTTTGGATGTGTACGTTCATATTTACATGTGTTTTTTTCTATTTTTAAATCTAGTAATAGATGAATCCAGAAACGAAAGGATATGCGTGCGAGAAAAATTTAATAATTCGTCACAGATATTCCGCTCACATCCGAAGAATTAACATTAGGAATTAGAATCTTGTAGTTTACTATAAAAGTATGTATGTATGTATATTAAGTAAAATAACACATTAGTCAGAACATCAGGCAATTCTAACTTTATGCCTAGTATTACTAACACGTTTTCCACAACTGCATGTGATATAAATTCGAATACTTTACAGGAAAGATTTGGCAAAAGTCCGGAGTTACATTTTGCTGATGTTAATGTGAAAATATTATCCATTACAGAGGTTCTCAAACGTTTACCACTTATTTCTGGCTATCTTTATTGCAATTATTTACACCACATTTTTAGAAATACTGTTTTATATAAAATTTAATTTATTTTTGCTTATTAACTAGGTGTAATATTGAACGCAACAATATCGGTTCCAATAGTTTGAAAACCGCTGATTTTTAATAGTATCTATTTATATCCAAAATGTTGTTATGGTCAGTTATACAGGGTGAGTCAAAAAGAATGGGTCAAGAGTATAAGCCGAAGATACTAGACACTGGTTTAAGAAATACAGGGTGTTCAAGGTTTAAATTTTAATCTGAAATGTCTAAACAATTGAGAAAGTTTTGATAGCATGACTTTGAAAATTGGTAGTGTTGGGTTTGAATTTGAAGCTTATTTTGACGTTGCTCATAGAGGGCGCTAATTTCACCGTATTATTTAGGTAAATCGAAACATATTTTTTTATCTGTCAAGCTATGTTTAAAACATAAAATGTGTACTCTTGTTTAGGTTGACTAACTTTATTGATTTCTGACATATTTGCATTGAAAATTTTCAATGTATTTTCTCCTGATTTTCTTTCAGGCGTTGATAATGCTATTTCTTTTCATGTAAAAAAATATTAGTGTATTTTGCGTGCGTGTGATTTTTTATTCGTGTAATTATTGAGAAATTTCAGAATGAGACTTAAACTTGAACACCCTGTATTTCTGAAACCAGTGACATTCGTATAAGGTATGATGAGCTCAAACATAATATTTTGGTGTCTAGTATCTCCAGCTTATACTGTTGACCCATTCTTTCTGACTCATCCTGTAACTGTCACTAAATGCAACATTTGTCTAGTATCTTCAGCTCTTTCTTTACTCACCCTGTATATGTACATACACACGATTGCAATAATAATGACGCTTCTTTAGTGACTTGTTTTGAACTGTTGGCGTATTAGCAAAGAAATTTACTTTCAATTTTTAGTACGAATATAACAGCAGTTCAAAATAAGTTGCAAAATTCATTTTAAAGAGTGCTATTATTATTGAAATAGTTGAATTGTTGACGTACTTGTATTGAAATCTACTTCCAACTTATAACATTAGTTAGAGATCTAATGAAATTTCTACTCAGAACGTCCAGTAGTTCAGAAGCTGCCATTGTTACTGCAATAGATTGTACCTATATTGATTTTTGGCTACATTACAATTTGATCTAAATACATATATCATACGCCTCTTCTCTCTAAAAATATATTTTGTGTCTTTTTCACACAAACGTCTGTTTTTATTTTACATTGACGTTGATGTGATTTTATTTTGGTTGGTAGTGTAGGTACAGTACATCTAGATCAAATTCAACATTACTTTTACTCTTAATTTTGCCAAACCACAGGTGCTATTGTATACTTTTGCATATTACTGCAACTGCAAAAGCATTAACTCAATAAATTGATCGTTAAAAAAGAAACATATTGCATGGCAATGTAGTAATATTATCTAAGAACATATTGGTAGTTCTACAAAATCAATTAAAATTATGCTGTAAATTTCTACAGTGTGTCCCAAAAATATGAAACACAATTAAGACAATATTGCAATTAATATCGCATTTATACGTACTAATTCTGATCTAGGAAAAAACTATCCATATGTACTAGTTCTAGAATGTATTTGAGTTCAAATGAAATATTTGTTAATGATTTAATTCTGTCACGTATAAAATATTAAAAATAATTTTTTTGTAATTGCGAATTATATAATTCAATATTTATTAGGACCAGTTGTGGTTTTATGCAACATTGCGGTAGCATTTTGACATAAAATTCTTATCTTTTTAAAAAGTTAATGTTAACTCTTTGATCTTATCGGCATTATACTTAAACGTGATGAAAAACTTTTTGCTGTGTGGTTATCAACTAAATTGTTAAATAACGTTAATCAATTTTTGTGTTTTATTTGCCTTTAAGTATAGAAACGTAGAATGTTGAAAGTATACGGAACAACGGATATCCGAAGAATTAATAAAATTATCATACTTATAGCAATAAATATGCATTTTCCAATATATTAGATAAAGTAGCTGAGATATTCAAATACACTAAATCATTTTTATGAATCTACGAGTATTTTGTCACGAATTCATTTCGAAAAGAACATTTGTAATTCCCAGGTGTGGTGCAATGTAATGTAAAATTTTATTTACAAAATCTACGTATCAGGTTTATTTAACTGATAATAACGTAAACAGAGAAAACAGATTTTTTATTAAATTACCACACAATTCTATTTATAAACAATTAATTTACCTGGGAAATTTAGAATTCATCTTCACATTTTTGATAATCAAAAAATTTCGTTACTAAACTCGGCAAATCCTTTAGATAAAAATATAAATATATTAGATATTAATACTAATATTTATTATTAAAACAACAATAAACATACAAACAACATCTAAAATTAACTTGCACTGTCTTCAAATAATAAGGCAAGAGAACCACACACAACGTCAAAAATCTTGGACCCCCTCATTCTTGTTAAAGAAATCTTTTTGTCAGAAAAACCAAATACATTTTCAAAAGTATATTGTTTTCTGATATGTTAGATAAACTGAGTGCTTAGAAAACTAAAAACCAGCAAATGTGTAACAACTTTAACAAAATTTATTAAATCAAAAAGAAGTAACAACGCAAATTCTCTACTTGATTAATAGTTGGTATGACTTCCACCACGTTCCAATAGCATATCGACACGTCTGTGCCACAGCATATACTGTGTCTGTGCGTTGAGATACTCAAGCGGTTAACGATCTCTTGCGGAATATTGTTCCATTCCTCATCTGCAGTCTGAGGTGGAGGAATATGATTATGAATGACTCTAGCAACGAAATCCCTTATATTTTCAATAGGATTCATGTCAGGAGAGTTGGCTGGCCAATCTAATCTATTGATATGCCCCGCTTTGAGTGTCCCTTGAACCCTTCTTGTGCGATGTGGTCGAGCTTTGTCGCCCATAAACACAAAATTTTCACCTAATTCATTAATGGGCGTAATAACTTGTTCGATGTAAATTTGACTGGTCATATTCTGTGGTATGCGAATTAATGGGCTGCGGTGGTTGAACATTATTCCACATCAAAACATTACGGTACCCCCTTCATACGGAGCAACTTCACTGGGAAAATGAAGTCGCTGTTGACGTCCTGGTTCTCTTCAGACTCTTTGTCGATTGTCATCAGTAACCAGCCCAATTCTGGTTTCGTTTGTAAATAAGACCCACCGCCACTGGCGTAAAAATCAACCCCTATGCTCTCGCGCCCACTGGAGCACGATGCCTTGGAAGTAGAGTGGGGACCCGTAATGGTCTTCTAGCACGTATATTTGCCTTGTGGAGTCGTCTTCGAATAGCAGGTGTCGATATAACACGGCGAAACTTACCTTGAAAGTGAGACCTGAGAACTGAAGCTGAAGATGTGCGGTGCCTACGGGCATATTGCATTAAATACCGATCCTCCCTTTCATTGGATACTCGAGGACGTCCATTACGTTGTCTGTTTTCCATTGTATCAAATTCTTCATATATGTGTACTATTCGTACAACAGATGATCTAGGAATGCCCAACATGTTCGATATCTGATGATTAGAATGTTCTACATCATATAAAGCAGTCATTCTTGCTCGGGTAAACGTAGAAATTTCACGTCCTGGTATTATAAAGTACAATAATTCAAAAACTTGGCTGAATACACTGCCAAACTGACAAGATTTGTAAAAACATTGGTAATAAAGTAAAGGTTCATGGTCTGCAATTTTTTATTACCTTTTTTGTTCTCTAATCTATTTTAAAAAACTAGGTTTAATCGAATCATTTTATATACAGGGGGCCCAAGACTTTTGAAGGTGTGTGCACATAAAAGAATATGGGCAAACTGAATACAGAGTGATACAGCTGATTGCTTCTTAAAGCTTCAACAATTGCTAATAACAAATAGTCCTTGAGATATTTTTCTTCAGGCCATGCTGATCTAGGTGGAGCAATTGTATCAAGGATAAATACATCTAATGCATCGGACTAATCTATGTATAGGTTGTTTCTATATATAACACATTTATATTTATCTCAGCATTCTCATTCGCACTATGTTTATGATACAGTTTGTGTGATCATGGTACATTGACTTTTACAGAAAATATATCATTTAAGAATCTAGGAATATGTAATAAGATAATTTTAAAACTATTACACATAAAAATAAAATAAATGCCCATTAAATTTAAAATCCCCAACTACGTACGTTATTTTAAATAACAAATATAGGTAAATGTAAAATACAGAAATATTAGTATATTTCTGTTTATTTTTCTCATCTCATAAATTATTATGTATGGTAAAATTTCGCTTGTTTAATTACGTGTGGTTACATTGATTTATTTATGAGCATATTTCTAATTATTTCCGAAGATTCTGTTGAAAATGAATATTCAAACTATTCTTTTAATAAGTTGTTTAATCAAATTATCAATTGTGTAATGATATTATAGAATTTCAGTAATGATTTCAGCTTGTTATTTGAACCAGTTCTTTTGGAACCATATTGGTTTGATCAAAATGACGGAAACTTAAAATGTAGGACTCTTCAACTCAGTCAAACTGTAACAAATCAGTCAGCAATTTAAATATTTACCAACGCTTCAAAGATGCGGTTAGTTTAAGATTAAATATAGATTCGTTAGCCTAATTGAATAATATCCAAAATATTCTTATTTGTTTTATTAAAAGCTATGCCTAAACTACTATCATGTGGCTTCTATTCCTGTATTCTCAACAAATATTTAGTTAGTAAGCCAATTCCTACGCCTTTAGCTATTCTCGTCCTTTTGAAGAAGTAACAGATACAGTTTACTATCATAGAGCTGATAGTACCCTTAACTGATATATTTTTTAAAGTGAAATACACGTAGGTAGGAGTCCTCGCGCTGAGTATATAGAACAAGTCCAAGAAATTTTGGGGAAACACTTACATGGGTATGACTAAGCCGAGAGCCCCAGTCTCAGAGATAAAAGATCAAGATTAAAAAGTAGTTGCGGCTTAACCAGGAATTTATAATTTAGCTGTAAACATTTTTATCGATTCAAAAATATTGCACCATGTTGTGCCGCTTGTTGCGTTTTAAAAAATTTCCACCCGCACATATGTCTATAATTATTAAAAACATGTTTAGTTCTGCTTAAATAAAAATAGAGTGTTATTAATTATTATACTAAACCATTTGCTTTTGGAAAGAAGTCAAATATCAAGTATACCTACTTACTCTTTCCTGAAAGTTATATTTGCATGAAAGTGCATGTAGAGGGCCTCAAAATATTACAATTCAGACCAAACCATACAAAGTTGCACACAGGCGGAGTTACAGATTTTCAAAGTGGGACCAAATATTTCGAAAAAAATTAATATACCAAATTTGGTACATGATTTAGGTTTATTATTGGTCTTCTTTGACTATGAGTCAAAGTTCAAGTAAATTGAAACACTGCAAGATGTTCTTGAGAGTTATACCAAACTTTTTTACATTGATTGAATTTAAAAAGAACGATAATATCCCGCGCAGAATTTAGTTTTAAACACTTTTTCTAATCTTGTTACATTTTAAAAAAATTTTTCGTGGAAAGATGCATTAATTGAAACAAAATTTGAATAGTGTTTATTAGAAGAAATTAAAAAGTCAGTAGTAATCATTGTCTTTAAAATTTGACAGTTAGTAATAAGACTATTTTATTACTGCTACTGTTTATTGTTGAAATTGCTGGAAAATTTACATTCAGCGAACAACTTGACATATTACTTGTGGGAGGTTTTTATGAAGAAAACTGTAGAAGAAATTTGGAAAACTATTGAAGGAGATTTCTAGATCGATTGATTCCCCATAGAAAAACATTTTCCAATGTTGAAGGACGTTCGAGAGACAGGAAACCTTTTCAATAATATTCGAGGACGTCCTAGTTTAATAAGGGTAAAAGTTGAAAAAATATTTTGCAAACAGTTGAAGATGAACTATTGCAAATGTTTATCTCGAGGAACTGGATTATCAAGAACTACCGTATACCGTATTCTTAAACGTAATCTACTACAATCCATATCACATTCAAAAAGTGCAAGAACTATTGCCTCAAAATTTGGATCGACGAATGACCTTTTGCGAGGTTATCTGGCATCTGGGATATTAATTTTTACAAGAAAATTATTTTCAGTGATGAGGCTTGTTTCACTCGTGAGGAATTACAAATGTTCACAACTCATGAATATTCTATGTAACCCCTATACTGTGCACCTCTCCATTATGCAACACTTGTCCGTACTTATTTAGATGAACTGTTCCCGAATCGTTGTATAGGGAGAAGGGGGCCGATTGAGTGACCAGCCAGATCGCCTGATTTAACACCCCTAGATTATTTCTTGAGGGGATACTTAACAAGCAAAGTATACGTTACTAGACCGGTTAATTTAGAAGATTTAAAAGTAAGAATTCGTCACGAGAGACATCGTATACCTCCTGAAGTTATTGATAATGTCCAAAAAGAATTTATTAATCGTCTTGGCTACTGTCAGGCAGCCAACGGTGCACAATTTGAACATTTAATTTAGTCGATTTTTTACATAATCATTATTTTCAGTATTGTGAAAATTAAATTATAAAATCTTCAAACATTATTTTCTTGAAATTTGTGTTATGTAACACCATAATTTTTCATGATGTATGTATGTAGAATGATACACTCTTTCAAAAGGCATGGTTAAAATTGGGGGTTGCTATTTAAAAAAATTGTCGATGATGTCATATCTCGAACAACGATGACGTCACAAATATGGGTCGTATGTCAAAAAGTGCTATTTTAAAAACAAAATCGACGTACCAGGGGATTTTTTCGAAAATTTCTCAATTTCAAAAATAATTAATTTATTCGCTACTTTTCGAAAGCACTTTATGTTTGGTTAAATTTCAGTATTTTAGGACCCCCTACATGCACCTGCTTTGTGTCTTCTTATGCTGAACACCCTGTATATTAAAACAAATACATATATTCTATACTTAAATAATAGATGTGTTAAAAATATTGCTAAAATTTAAGTCCCTTTTAAGTCTGTTGGTGTACGACCATGGATCTGGATCTGCTGATCCTTTTTATGCATTCAATTGAATTTGGAAAAAGAACACCTTATTACTAGCTTCCTGTGTTTATTATATGATGGATTTGTAATCACTAATCAGTCAATCAAATTCGGTTATTTGATGAGAGAGACGAGATCTACGTCTACGAGCACGTGCGAAGTGACAATTCTGAAAGTGGTGGGGCGCGGGACTCGATTTTACTGTATAAACGTACACCACCACGAGCCAAAGGCAAGAGACATCGTACCATATCGGCTGAACGCACAGTCGAATTTTACGTTGCTACGTGACTAAAGCAATACCCTTAAGGGCTGACTGAAGCTTTTAGTGATATAATTTTTGGCTGATTCAAGTTTTTTTGTGATATAATATTTTGCTGATTGAAGCTTTTAGTGATATAATTTAAGTAAAATGTGTGTAGGTAGAAGTCCTAGTGCCGCCACTGTTGAAATCACCTCCAAAGTTTCAAATTTCAATTTTCACAAGAGAAAACCGATGGACTTTGACAAAGATGTTGAAAAAGTGAAGTTTTATGTAGATAAATTAGCTGTAGCTACTTACTACACCAAAGTTTTTTTTGATTTCGTTGGGGACCTGCATCGGACATTCTTAAACTCCACATTTTGCAAGTAAGCAAGTTTACCGTTCGTTGTGCTGATTTCTAGTACCTGGTTCATTAAATTTTAATCCAAAATGGTATTTAAGAGATAAATTAAATATTATGTCATGAAAATTGCAGTGTAATCAATCATTGTGAAGAAGTATCCTGTTTTATCCAGCTGTCGCATTATAATTGCTTGCAATGCAATTTTACCCAGTTATTTAGATGCATCAAATCAATTGAATTTTATAAACAATTGAAAGGCACACAAAAGTGAAGGCTGTTCATTTTCACCGTCACGATACATATAAAATATTTATTGCAATTGGTTTGTAATACTTCATAAATTATTTTTGTTGCACATATGCGCATACACATATAAATTGAAATTTATTATCTACATTTTTCGAAATATATACAGATACAAATAATAGCATTTTTTCAAATGCATTTTATTAAATAAAATCATGGCAGTTTTATATAATTGTTGCTTTCATTTTATACATAGGTGTAAATATAATTGTATTAGAAAATATAAAATTCGGAACATAGGCGCAAAAATTTATTTTTAATTTTTCTTGCAGAATCCTGTTCCACACAACACAACCTGCACATCTTATTACAGCCTCATTAGTTCTATACGTAGCATGGTTATTATTACCAAGCAAAAGCTATAGTCAAATTTCTCCAGCATGGACTTTACTGTATCTAGCGTCGTTTAGTGCACATTTTGGAGCTCAAATCTGGATGACTTTCGTGTCAGGGTTAGCCTTGTATTTCACGTTACCAAGGCATACTTTTGGAAACGTGCAACAGGTCCTTTTTCCCAAGTATTTCTTGATGAACGCCACCTTGAGCTTGATCACACTCGCTATCTTCGTAAAGAAAAACAACAACAGCTTACATGCACCGGAGATTGTCCAGGTAATTTAATTTTTTTTATGGGTATGCCACACGTGCGTATTACAGTTATTGGCACGCACCAAACATAAAATGTACCTACATAAAAAAATTTATGCGACAATTTACTTTTGCCTTCAGGATATGATATTGTCTATAAATAAGCATTTGAGAAACCTTTCATTTGGTGATTCATTGAAAAATTCGAGAACAATTACTGTAATTATGCATATATCCTGGTTTAATACTGAGAAAAAAACACTTTTTAGATGTTATGCATAAAAACCAATTCTCATAATCTTGTTTTTGTTACAGACCTCTGGTATGACTATTTGCTTCTTAGTTGAAGTGATTATCCGCTTATATCTTACCCCTCCTCTTTTATCTTTGATGGTTGAGAAGAACGCCATCGAAAAGAAGGCTGGTATTGGTATGGAAGTAGGAAAACTGGATGCCCAAAAACTCCTGAACTGTCCGCATTACCTCCAAGTTCACAGACAGTTCAGAAAAGTTCACATGTCCGTTGCTATTTTAAATATTGTTACAATGGCATGCACAACGTTACATTTATATTATTTGTCACATAAACTATGTGCTTTGTAATTTATTTATTTATTTATGTTTTTGTTTCGAAATATTAGTAGTAATTTATTTTTATAATTTATATTAAATCAGTATTATTAGTGATTTTGTATTAAATTCGTATGTTCCTTTTCTGTAAAACTAAAAGACAAATTCAGTTCACTGAAAATATATTTAATTTTTTTATACTTTACTGTTTAAATTACCTTACATCCCCTATATCTATGAAAAATCCTATCCAAACGTTCAATAAAAATAGTTATCATGAACTTTTTTTCTGAGCCATTTAAAGATAAAAATGTGTTCCAGACACATACCCTGAAGTAGTTCACAATAACCCCACAATGTTAGGGAACATAAAAAAATAAAATTAGTGGAAAGTGAATTAGATGATCTGAACTTTCCATCATTAATTTTTCGAAAACTGATCATCCAAAATTAAAAAACTAGATGGTGTTGAAAGGATAATAATAATTGATAATGCATACAATGCCATTTTCTTATTATAAGATTTTAAAGGTGAAAGTCACCCTTACTTAGGGGTAGAAGATAACGTCGACAAAATATGTCCGAGCATTTTTTTAGTAGCCTCAGAATATGACTTATGTACGTACCATGCTCATAATCAAGTTTTCCCACACAAACTCAGTTTGTGCAAACTAAAAGTTTTTACCGCCACATTTCTAGGGTTACGTAGGCCGCGATCTTGATGTCCCCATCAATTATTATGCTCCATATCGTTCATCATCATCAGTTGTCAAATTAAGGTATAAAAGTACAAGTAACCATGTACGTGAACTTGATCATGTAGGTTTAGGTTAGTTGCAGTAAAAATATGTGAGATATCATTTTCGTACGTCAAAATACTATGATAATCATGTGATTACTACGTGTATGTGTCAATAAGATAAAGTTAATTAGCATCTGGTACCTTTTCCAAAATAGAAATCGGTATCGGATTTCTGAATCTGTTCCATATTTAATTCGCTTGGAATAATGTTAAAAATAAATAAAAAAGGAGAACGAACAGTTACGGAAGGTGTGCTTTTATATAAAATTTTGAAGAAATCGAAACTAAAGTAAAATACACTAATAAGAATGCCAACTGAAAAATTGAAATCAGGTAAAATATCAAGAACTTTCTAGCACTTCCAAACATTTTAAAAATAACAAAATAGATTTATTAGCACGTGTTAAATACTGTTGTGTTGTGTCTCCAGGAATTTTGATAACATTCCAGATATATATTTTTAGGTCCCCGATCAGCGTTGAATTACACCCTCAATATCTACCCATATATTCTTTATTATTAGCTTTTGTAACATTTTTTACTGTATTAGAAAGGTATTTTAAGCTAATATAAATCAAATCTCCTACAATTCCTATCAATGAAGTCATATGTATGCTCTCTGATACCAAGCATGCTAATATGCTAATGAACAATTCCATAGACAAAGCTCTATTCAATAATTATCTAAAAATAATAATCTAGCTAAATTTACTAACCCGGTATAATGAAAACACTATACTATCTAATATCTAAGTTCAGTTTTGAAACTGTGGGAACTCGAAAATTCAACCACAATAGATGAGATTTGACCTATTTCTGCTTTTTTAGGATTGCTTCTTCAGTTGAGTAATAGGTTAGATGTCATCTATTGCGGTTGAATTTTCGAGTTCCCAAAGTGAACTTTGATATTTATAAAGTGTTTTCATTATACCAGGTTAGTAAATTTAGCTAGATTATTTTTTTTTTAGATAATTATTGAATAGAGCTATGTCTGTGGAATTGTTCATGAACATACCTAGATGTTTAGGATCAGATAGCATACATATAACTTCATTGATAGGAATTGTAGGAGATTTGATTTATATTAGCTTAAAATACCTTTCTAATACAGTAAAAAATTCCAGATATGACGAAAACTGTAAAAATAGTAGAAATGTTTAAATATATTCAAAACCTAACAGTCGAAACCTTAAGAATGTTTATATGAGTTGAAAGAGAATTTCAATGTGCACAAGACAGACCGAAGAAATACAGAGTGTTTCATTTGAGATAAAACAGCTGTTTGAAGTTGTCAAAATGTAACAGCAAAAATAAAACATTTGGTATAATATTTTTAAATTTACGGATATGGTATTAGTTCACAAATACCCCATACACATCCTGTATATATAACTTCATTTAATAAGAATGTTAGAAAATTTTTTCATTCATTTTGAATTTAAAATAATATTTATTCAGATATTAAATCTGTTCAAGGCAATACCTACCCACAATTAAATTTTTATATCCATATCATATAAGTAATAAGAGTACACTGAAGGAAATATATTTTAAGCCATTAGCAGGTACTGAGTATTTTCAGCAAGTTATCTGTGTTAAATAGGTTCCAGAGAGCAACACAGTTAACATAAATAAATTATTAGTTTTTCAACTGTCCTACTACAATAATTATTTAGTTACCTTTAATAGAAAATATATATCTATTCAATGTCAAAAGGCACTCTATTGTTTTAGCAAAACACCTATTTTAGATGATTTTGTACTAACAAGACAAATTCCAACGATGATATGGTATGGTGAAATAAACATAACCTATATTCAAATAAAGGCTGAAAAGAATAGAAGGTCATAAACACAAAAGATAACGTATTGTCCGTTAATACATGTCTTATCTAACTGGTACTTATTCTTACATACAATAGTGATTTTTGACCTTAAACAATAATAAAAAAGTAGCTTAATATTTTTAAATTAATGGTAAATATACAACAGGTATTATAAAATAATTTTATAATATAACGATCAAGTTAAAAAATATATATCAGCTAGTATTAAGTTCCATCTGTTAAAGCGTACTGTATAACAATCACTCCTTCATAATTTTGTCACATGTTGAATAGCTGATGAAAAGGTATAGCATGAACATCTACTTTTTTTACCTGACAAATAACTTTTCTCTATAAACAAATCAGATATGCGTACCAATGGGTTCATTATCTTTTACCAGATCATTTCGAGGTAGGCGAACGAAAAGTCAAACAGATCTGTATCTCATCTTTTAGGATAAAAAAATAAAACATAACAGTAGGATCTATTCAAATAGGATTTTAATTTGTTTGCAATGGTAATGGCTTGAAATGTCTATATATACATAAAAAAGCAAATAAAGGATCGTTTAAAAATTCATGAATGGAAGTGAATGACCAGTTTAAAGAGAAATTGCGGTAAAATGAATTTACACATTATTAGATAAATAAAACATGGTTTTATGTTTGGTATATAATGGGTATATATGACAATTAATATTGAAATATGCCATAAATATGATAAAACATTATAAACATAATAATTATAAGAAATAAGATATAGTGCAACTTAAAAATAATTGGTAGGATATAGCAAATAATTCAAAATAGCCATAAATTGCCACATTTTATAGATTTCAACTGAACGGAACTGCCATCTAGCGGAAAATAGTTGAACTGCAATCTTTGGTGCTTAAAAATATAATTTTCTGCAATTAATCAATTAACTAAGAAGTATTATGTTTCATAAAGTTTCAACTGTTATGATAACTTTTCTATGCTTTAAGCAGTGATGGCAGTGTTTATATAAAGTATAGTCAACCGGCCTTCGTTGTGGACCATGCCGGCTAGATGGCGGGACTATAATATATGCAAAATCTCTTAAACCAGACCTAGAGAAGTCGGTAAACAAGGTCAGATTGACTTTATTTTAAAAATAAAGTTAGACTGACTCTCTTTACTGACTTGCGTAGGGTTCGCTTAAGAAATTGCACATATTATAGTCAGGCCATCTAGCCGACATGGCCTAGAACTAAGGCCGGTTGACTTTATAAGGACTTTATATAAACACTGGTGATGGTACGAAAGCTTTCTGTAGAACAAATGTAGTGGAAAACTTCAAGAAGTTAACCTGTATAATTACTTTTATAGTCAACAGATGGCGCTGGAATTCCGTACTCAAATTTGAACAGTATCTGCAGTTATAGCTGCATTGCACTGTACATAAATTATAATGAAATGTTTCACAAACACATGGGAATAATTGTCTGGGGAGCTGCTTTCGCTACAAGCAGCAATTTATTTTTGACGATTATATGTTGCTTCTTATATATTTTGCGAAACACATATGTATATTAGACGGAAAGCAGATATGAGAAAACGTCATAATCGTTTTAATTATAATTTAGGGATCAGATCAGGGAGTTCAAGAGGGGTATTGAGTTCATACCATTATTTATTTATTTTTAATATACAATGTGTCCAGGGTAGGCTAAAAAAGTTAATTTTGGTGAATATGGCCTTCTGCGACAAAATAGCATTGAGAAGAATTTCTCAGGATGAAAAATTGAGTGTGTTAGTAAGTCTTATTTAAAAAGTGAATTACTTTAGTAATAGAAATTACAGATAGTTAAAAAAAACATTTGTTTTTGTAAAAATGGTAAGAAACACTCTGTATAATTCTGTAGGACTCGATCTCGTATTAAATTTTAAACTAATACGTGAAAAATTGACAGTTATTATGAAAAACAATTTCAAAAATCAACTTTAACACTCGGTATTTTATAAGGGAATACTTTTTGTACATACTCGTAGATACGTCATTTTTGTCGCTGAAAATATACAGTTAATGGGATCACCTGATTTTTGTTACACCCTGTATACTGTTTGTATAGAAAAAACTTCAGTGGGAGTTGAAGTGAAATGTTTGCACAGTTTGTTTAAAAAGCCCGCTTTACATTAACAATTTCTTTGTCAATTAATTGATCAAGTGGCTTCGTCAAGTTAATTGACAAATGTAATACGAAAACTTGGACGTCAAATTAATTGATGAAGAACTTCGTCAAGTTATTGACGACTTAAAACTTGTTCTAATTTTTTGTCAATTTTTATTTCAATTCAGGAATACCAACCTAAAATAAATGCAAAAAGTGAGATTACAGGATATGATGATTTATATTTAACCAGTAACCGAGCAGCAGCAATGATAAACACAATGGAAGTTTTTTTTTTAACAATTTCTCCTTTTTTGCCGTAACATTTAACAGTTTTTGTTTCATAAACATATGGAAATGATATAACGTCAAAAGTTAAAAATACTTTTACATTGGTACGAGTGACATCTGAGAGTAAAATTGTTAAGAAACTTGACAAAGCCCTGAACAAGTGTAAAAGCAAAGTGCGACCTTGAAGAAATTGATAAATTAATTCATCAATTTCTTCGTCAATAAATTGTTAGTGTAAGCCCGCTTAAAGCTTTCTGTGCAAATATTTTCAAAGCAACAATCGCAATGTGTGTGGGACTGATAAAACAGGAAGTACCTAACTATAATTTCTAAATTTACAAGGCGTGGTGGATCTTTCCAGTATTGAATATATCGTTTACTATGTCAATGAACTTTGTTATGAAGGAATTTTAAACCCATCAATTATTAAAAAAATACTTTCAAATTCGACTAGCTTGCCAAATATATGAAAAAGATATAATGAATAAGAAAGAATAACGTTGCGTTAGTATTTTAAGCATATCTTACAAATACTATTTAGGTACTTATGATGAGCTCATTTATATTTTAGACAAATTGCCTGAAATATACAGGTGTTCGACACCAAATTACACTGAACGTTGAAAGCAGGTGGGCAGTCGAAGAAAGCAAAATGCCCTTAAGTGAAATTCTCCGCCTAAGATGGAGAAAGTAATGTATGTCATGTTCATGGTTAATCGACAATTTGTGTGTCACGTATGGGACAGATCGGAGCATAAATTTTCTTCAGATACAAATACAGTAAATACAGGGTGTTACAAAATAATGTTAATAAAATCTAGGGGCAGGTTTTATGTTTAATATGTCTTTATTTCTCGAAAACCGATCGAAATATTGAGATGAGATTTGGTACATAAGAGTGTAGGGCTGCTTTTACGTGTGTGTCTGCAAAAAAATTGAAGCATCGTTAATTATGGATTTATTATTTGCTTTCATTTTAAAGATTAATTTTGAGAATTATGCATGACATGAATTTTCGTTTTATAAAATTAAATCCAAAGAGTATGCCGAAAGATAAAGAAAAAATGAGAGTCATAGTGATATGGCGAAGAAATTTAAAACAACAAAACAAAATTTAGAAATCTGAATCGAAAATGAAGACCATACGGTGACAAAAGTCTGGCCCTCTTCTGCTATATATGAAACCTGGTTCTGTGGTTCTAATGGATAATACACCTTTATAGTAATACACAATTAATGTTAATGTGTAATCTTTATAGTGGCACTCTATTAACCAGTAGTATATAGTATGTATGTAAATAGTGTAGTGTATTATGTATTAAAGTGTATATCCGCAGAATGCGCATCAGGTATATACAAATGGATGGTGATAGGCCATCAATGTCTAAAAGAGACGCATTCTATGAGTAAGTATAAGATACTAGGTTCACTCAACGACAATTTATTTTTGGTAATTCTATGCTCTTTGAACTCTTCTCAAGTGACACGCCTATGGAATCTTACTCCCTGCAAGCCTCACTTCCTGTACTCATCTAAATGTGTGAATGAGTAATTTTTTATTATTTTGGAACTCCGGTATACCTGAATTACATTTGAACATAAATTAATAATATTTTTGTTATGCATTTTTTATAAGTTGAAAAAACGAACACTTCAAACATATCATGTTGAGTTCAATAGAAAAATTAATTCAATATTATACATATTCACTTCGATTTTGTTTCCCACTCAACCCTAATAAGCAAAGAAGGTAAGATATGATATTTGGGAAGCGACTAGAACCAATATTAAGCGTTTCGATATCACTTTTCATTTCAAGAATTAGATAGCGAATAAACGACTTGTTGATAAAGTCAAATTAGTATTCAAGAACAGGATAAATACATGTAAATTGATTTGGCAAAGTAACGAGCATACAGAGCACATCTTTATATTTTTCCACTTTACATAGAGAGTACAGACATCTTTTAACGATAATTTGATATTAGTTGTGCATTCAAAGTCACAATACTCCTAGAAATTTACATGAACTAATTTCAGACAATAGAGATTACTGTTGATTAGTGTTATATGATAATTTATGGCATTACAATTCTTATTCAGTCGTGCTTAATTTAGGATGGTCCCTGAGATGGAATCCAATTTTTATTATTAAATACTTTATGCATGGGTAACAACGCACAATAAAATTCTGTGCGGCCCACTTAGCAGGTAAATGTTAGAGTTTGAACATTATCTTGTTTTAATAATAATAACGGTAGCTTTCTATTGAAAAAACTGGAAGAAATAGAAATATATTTTTAAACTCTTAAGCCCACTCATAAAAAATGATATTAATAATGTCAGTATGCATTTTACAACTCGCTAGGTTTGTAATTTTATATCGGGATCAATTGATATAAATGTATGCTTACTTAACTACATAATGTGGTTTTACACAGTTAGGGTTACTGACTTTCATTTATTTACCTAGTATTTGTCACATTCTCTCCCATAGATGTTATATCATACATATTAATAACACTACAGTATTTTATACAGTATGCGCCAAAAGTATGGAATAAATTCAATAAAAACGAAACAATTATTTTTTGGGAAAAATCCTCGAACAGGTCGATTTTTAATTTCAAAAATACATATTTTAGCGTAAAATACGATTTTCAAATGTCATTTGTTTTCGAGTAATGACGTCATCGATTTTTTTTGCAACACCATATTTTTTTCCTTGATTCTGAAAGATCGTTTAATTCTCTATCAGACAGTACTAAAATTTTGCCCTCTTACATAGGAAAGTTTTCGAGTAAATGACGATTGAATGTTAGAAAACGTAAATTTTATCCTTAAAAAAGTAACAATTCTGAGGTATGTAAAATAAAATACAATTGATTAAATTTTATACTTAAATTAAATGTTCGAATTGCCATCCACCACCTTCTTGACAATGCAAACACGTCGATTTTTGATTTTAATTTACTACCTTCGAGTAATGACGTCATCACTGTTTTTTTTTTTTAAATGGAACACCCCATGTTTTTCCTCATGTTCAGATTTCTTTTGCTGAGCTGATTCCAATAACGTATCACAAGTTGTTTCAAATTGGTACAGGGTGGTCAAAAATACCAAGGGTGTTTATAAAAATGTAATAGAAAGTAATGCGTTACTAAATTCAGATACAATGCTCCTGTCAAACATATATTGACCTTTTGTGATCGTTATGTATGGTATTCTCGCATCCAATATGGATTTTCCTGAGACCAATAACGGGTGGTTTGCCGATTAACATGCCCGTTCAAATAAAACGTTAACAATAAAATTGTTATCTCGATTATTTTGGTGCATCATATACGTGCAAAATTCAGTTATTCAATCAACGTCGTCTTCAGCCAGTTCATGGCTGAGACGTAAGATCACTAATAAACGTATTTGGGGTGTTTTTTAATAGCCGATCAAAGTAGTTGTAATAACAATACATAATTTCATTTAATTATTGTTACATTTATTCAACTGTAAATACCTTGTAATTTTGGTATTGTTGCCCACCCTGTACCAATTTGAAGCAATTTGTGATACTTTTTAGGAACCTGCTCAGCAAGGGAAATTCGGAAATGGAGAAAAAAATGGGGAATTCCATTAAAAAAAATCAGCGATGACGTCATTACTCGAAGGTAGGTTACCCTCTATATTAAATTATTATTTGAAAAAACAGTAAATTAAAATAATAAATAGTATTATTTAATTGGCTAATAATTAATTTATGCGTTACTTTATGGACGCACTGTATGTAAAATAATTGTTAAAATGTGGGGTTAGAATAGCAAAATAATGTCTGTCCTACAATAGCTTTTGAAAAGTTATTATTTCATTTGAGGAAAATTTAAATAGCAACAATGAAGAAACAAAACATCAATAATTTTATTTTTCATATTACTTTTGTTCTACATGGTTTTTCGAGATCTGTTCCTAAACACCACAAATTTGATCATTTTACGGTAAAAATGTTTCATTTTGAAAGGTTTATACTTACACTGATGGGAGCTATTAAGCTCGAAACCGGTATATGTTTGGTGATGCCGCTGATGAATGATTTTGGCCGTTTGCTGTAGGTTTTTCAGGAGTAGTTCAATTCTCTTCGGGGTATTAGCTGGCAACTCCATTCTTAAATAAGAATTTTGTTCCATCATTTTGCAACACACTGTATAGTATTTTTAATTAAGCGTTGTTTATTAGAACTAATGTCGGTATTCTCTTTCTCACATTTAACTTTCATTATGAGCAATAAAATTAAATTATTCTTAATGATGACAGCATCAGGTGAAATTTAAAGAATAAAGAAAGTACGTACCCTTGAATGATATTTTACATAATTGTTAATAGTAACACTACCGTTCTTAATGGAAATATTTGATCGAGCAATTTTATTAATTAACTAATTTGTGCTCTTTTAAACTTTTTTTCATTTATTAATTATCACTCTAGTATCATTTTATACGAATATGTAAACAAAATGCTTTCTATGATTTATATAGTTTTAGTTTTAGTATTGCCAAAATTCGGGTTTAGGTAAACGAGGATGTAGATAGCCATAAATAATTTAATATTGAGGTTGATTGGAATTATATTCAACAACCACTATTGCTTGAAGCTAAAATGTGAATGTTTAGAGAAATTTGATAATATCTAAAGCGTTAGCACACATTTATTTATAACTTTTTGCTTTTGCTTTTGATACCGTAAAACAAAGTTCTTTATGTTAATTTAGTTTACTATGTAAACTCTGAAGATGATGTTATTTCATCAAACAATACACTTATGACGAGAAATTGATTCCAATTGCTTTTCTGCATATGTGTCCATGTACTGCCTTGTACAACTATGTTACAATAAAAATTAAAAGTATACTAATAATTATATCTAATTGAGTTTCGATACAGAGAACAACGTAATGTCCTTAACTTATGTTTAATGACAATGTAATTTATTATGAGCATTTATTTCTTTGTATCATTATGTACATAGTTATGTCTAATTTACAACATTAGTGACATGTTTCAAAAATGGTAAAACAAGCTGAATCCAACATTATCGCCAAGCTAGTGTGTATTTTCCAAATATAACTGATAATTACAACCTATTTCACACATGTCCCTAACTCGGGAACGAAATTAATGTACAGGGTGTAATTGTAAATGGGCGCCATTTTTATAAGGGGGTTATCTATGACCTTCAGAAAGGAATTTTGTTATTAGAAAATTTCATAGATCATAAAAAGTCATAGAAAAGCAAATTGTTTTATAAAATTACTTTCCATTGCAGTTATGCTCTCGGCAGCGGTATAAAAGAGTAACAACATGCAGCACTGATAAAACTATTTAGTTAGAATAGAATAGAAGAAAATAATATTAAAAGAAAAAAAAAATATATTAGCATTATGGAACTTAAAGTTGTACTCTGTATAGGATGTTACTCGCTGATAAAAATGACTGCAAGTTTCCATGTTTTGTAACGCTCTTTTTACATAATGCTTACTAGAAAATTTTAATTTACATTATATATATGATGGGTGAACAATACATTTTTACACAGAAAGATGAATAATTCACATATAGGGAATGGATGGACATTTTCCACTAAAAATTTCTGCTACTACTAAGGCCTTCTTAACTACTTTGAAATAAAAATATGATTCACATAGTTTATTGTTAAACTTAGGTATTTTGATGTGGGCGAAGTTGACCTTAATTTTTTTAATAACTATTTATTGCAGAGACGACAAAGAGTATTATTATATGTTTTTTCTAAATTTCTCCCTATAAATATGGGCGTTCCCCAAGGTAGTATCTTGGGCCCCTTGCTATTTTCTTTATATACTTGAGATTTATCGCGGTTTCTTAAATTTTGTTCTTTGCATCAGTATGCGGATGACACCCAGATATATTATCATTTTTTATATAATGATCTAGATGTTGCTATTCATAATATCAATGTTGACCTCGAGATTATTAGTGAATTTTCTGCAGCTCATAGCCTGGTTCTCAATGAGAAAAAAACCCAAATGTTAGTGTTTGGTTGTCAGACAATTAATTATTACTAATCCCATATTTCAAATTAGAATAAACAATTGTTTACTTCAATCAGTCAACACATGTAAAAATTTGAGACTGTTGATTGACACTGATCTCAGATTTGGTTCACATGTTAATAGTTTATTTAAAAAGTGTTTCGGTAAGCTGAAGGTGTTATACATGTATACAGATATATTAAGTAGGGATGTAAAACTTAGACTTACGGATAGCTTGATTTTATCTATTTTAACTTATTGTGATATTGTTTTTTGGCCCGCATTATTGGCACACGACAAGTATAGTATGCAGATGTTGCAAAATGCCTGTATCAGATTTTGTTATAATTTAAGAAAGTTTGACCACATCTCTGAGGCTTTTAAAGATTCTGGGTGGCTCACTTTGAATGAACGTTTTCAAATTCTTGTTTTTAAAGTGTTAAAATTTGAAATACCTGTATATCTTTATAAAAAAATAATTAAAGGTTCCACAATTCATGATAGGCCTACTCGTCATCGTGATTTACTATCCATGCCAATACATCATTCTGCTATGTTTCAACGCAGCTTCAGCTACAATTCTGTTAAATTTTATAATTTGTTGCCTAGGAATATTAGGGACACCATCAGTCTTACATGTTTTAAAAGAGAGGTCAAAATATTTATAGTTAAAACTCGCGATCGTGTTAATTAATGTTTTCTAGCAGTCAATTCCTTCTTATTTATTTTTGTTTAAATTCTTTTCTCTTTTGCCTTTTTTGTCTTATAATGTGTGTGTACTATTTTCCTTATTTCCTTTGTAATATTAGTTGATAAATATTGTTTCCAGAGGGTATGAGCAACTTAGTTGGATATCGCCACCCGTAATTAATATTTCTTTGTATAATATGATCTAAATTGGTAAATAAAGACTTACTATTATTATTATTATTATTATTATTATTATTATTATTATTATTATTATTATTATTATTATTATTTATTATTGAATTCTAATAATAAAATCTGCCGTACTGCTAATAATTTGTTAGTAAGAGACATCCTGCATAGTATATTGACTAACTTAAACCTGTACTTTTGTACATTTTAACAAGTAGACTGAACAAAATGAAAATATTTGAACTGACTGAAAAATTCTTTGGTATATAGATAACATATGCATATTTTTACATTTTTTACACATTGATATTCACTTATATTTGTGAATTAATGTTAGTTATTGAAAAAGTTATCTCTATGCATAGTGATTGTTGCTCCTTTTCATTCTATAGGGTGTCAAAGTTGAAAAAATATTTTCGATTTTTTGCTATAGGTGGCAATTACGAATATGTACAGTGTTGAGGTTGCGACTAGGGGGCGCTGGTTATACTATACTGTAGATGTAAAAATATGTCTAATTTTTTGTATTTTACGCTTTTGAATTTTTTCAGCTTTCACAGCCTGTAGAATGAAGAGGAGCAACAATTGCTAAATTCGAAAGCATATAAAAATGTGATGTATTTTTCACTTTTTAATTTACAATGAGCAATATAGAGGACCAAATTAAAGGAATTATTGGATTCAGATATGTTAAAAATTTCTCACTTTCTTGTTAGCAATTGGTGAACACAATACGAATTAGTGACGATTAAATAAATTTGTACTTTTCTTCAACATTTGGACGATGATGTTAATTAATGATATGTCGGTCTGAGAGCTCGTCCATTCACGAATAAATCTAGCACAAGAGCTGGTAATAATTCAAAACCAGCAGGAGAAAGCGGGACCTTGAAAGAGCGTTATGACGAACTTGACTCTCAGCAGAGGACTACATTCTTGAACAGGTAGGTCATCTTCGACTACTGACTGCAGTACCGCGATTACCAGAAATGGGTCTTACTGAATGTGGAGTATTTGTTTCCGAATGCACGTGCTGTTAGCCATTATACACGTTGTTCTGCGTGTTCAGGAGGACATACTGTATAACAATGAATGCAAGGCCTGTTACGATTGTTTTTATACCCCTAAAGCATCTCCTACTGTCTTAAGATGTTCTAATTCTTTGGGCAGTATAACAATGAATCTATATTTTAGTAGATGATTGTTTTATATAAAAATAAATTGCTTTGAAAATTTGCAGTCTTACATTTTTTATTATTTAAATTCTCTTCAAATTATTTTCCTAATATAACCCCACATTTTAACAATTATTTTCATATACTTATAAAGAAACGTGAACAATTTTATATGTAGAACTATGTAAGTTTATGTTATAACAATATTTACATCTACAGTAAAATTTAAGAAATACGTATTTTGAAAGATTTGTATCTAAAAATTTGTTGGTTAGACCGTTTTCTGTTGTTATATATTCGTTTTACTCCGGTACTTTTGAGTATTCGCAGGTGGTATGAGACAAGATACTTGTTATTTGCTAAGTTCTGTATTATTCAGTTCTTAAATTATTTGTGTATGTAGAAAACACTATTTCAAGAATACAGCGTCCTTCATACAATATGTAAATATTGTGCACTATACTCGTATTTTCAATTTTACAATATGACATTTATTATGAAATATAATAAAAGGTTTATAATTATATTAAAATGTACAACAATCTAATTACTATAATGCTATTGCATTTACCACAGCAACAAACTTATATGGTTAACTATTTCAGTAGTATTTCTTTCAGTGTAGAGAGCGCTGGTTATACTGTCCTGTCAGTGTAAAAATATGGATCTTGAATTTTACACTTCCTGAAATTCAAAAGTCTAAAATACAAAAAGATAGAGACATATTTACAATATCCTGTATATAAATTTGTTAAGAACAATAAATAATATTGATAGAAATGTTGCTTTAATTTCATGCCTCAAAATATTCAAAAGTTTAAGTATTTAAGAAGTTCTAATAATATTCCACATTTGAGACTAAAAAAAATTTGTAGTGATATTTATTTTACATTGTTCTGGAATAATAAATTGAAGAAAGTTAATGTATCTATAAACCTTAATTTGTGTATTTTGCTTCACAAAAAGCTGCACGTGAGGACGCTGTAAAACCGATTGCTGACAATAACAATAAAAATAGTATGCCACATATTCACACACCATAAAGTTAATAACAAATTTTACTACGCTTAATCAAATATATTCATATTGCAAAAAACGAAAGTGCTTTATTTATTCTTCTGCTTTCGTATTAATGCACATGCACATTTTCTTTAAGTATTTAAGCATAGAGTACTCACGTTCACATTTTTGTATTAATTCAAAGTAGGTACATTTTTCTTATTTCATAAGAGAAATCTATTCCTATGTGGACCATGCAATATTCAAATATTCAATTTTATTTCGGAAAAATCAGAGTTGTTTGGTTATTTTTTTAGTTTCATTTCGACTATTTCATATTTTCTGAACACCCTGTATATCAAAATCAAAATTTTAATCTATCTATTTTATTATAATTATTTTGACAACGAAAATATCGGGCAAACTTGACTAATACAACTCGAGATATTACAAAATTCCCTTTACTTTTTGATCACGCCTTGTATATCAGGTAATATTGTTTTGTTAAAATACATTTTGTTGTAATTGGGTCACAGCCAGATTTACAAAAAACGTATCTCCGCAAGACAGTCACAGCACAATATATTTCAATTGTACCCAGCATGATAACAAATGAAGAGTAACAGAAAACAAAATTTCTTATAACTTCTAAAGATAATAATTGATTAGACAAAAAAATCATATTGTTGAAAATAGAAATAAACAAAGAACATTTATTATGTTGACTAGAACATCAATTAAAAAAAATATACGTAGATAATTATTTTTTTTCCAAAGGTTTTGAGTTTACCGTAAAATGATCATATTTATCGGAAATAGCCATTAGAGAACCATTAATGTACTATGTAATGCATAATCTCTCAGGTGTCAATTTCTAATTTATTACATGTACACTAGTTGCAGCTGCATTAGTTATGCAGCGAACTTTAATAAATGCTGAATATTATGCATTTGAACGGTATATGAAAATAACCAATCATCATTTTCGCACTGAGGCGTGTACGATACAGGTTGTACATATGGTGCGTATTGCGTAAAACTTTTGTATAATAACTAGTGTATAATAAATATTTTACATACACTAAATGCAAGAATAAATAGCTTATATTTATTCAGAATAACAGTACAACAGTAGTGACAGCTGCATGCTGTCAAAATTATAATTATGCTGCATAGTGCGTAAAACGTGTTACATACGCACCAATGCTTATGTCCAGTTATATCTCATAACAAACAAATTTTTCGGTGATATGACGAATATTGTATGCAAGTCCTTTGTGCATTGTAGAAATACTCTATTTGTGTAGCGCAATAATATTATTGAATGCGTATGTAAAATATTGTTTTACTATTTGATTCATAACAAACAAATTTGTCGGTGATAGGACGGATATTTTGTATGCAACTCGTTTGAGAATTGTTGTATAAAAACTACTCTAATTTTGTAGCATAATAACTAGTGCATAAAAAAATATTGTATACACACCAAATGCAAAGCTGCATGCTGTGAAGCGTAAAACGTATTACATACGCACCAATGCGTATGTAAAATATTTTTTATTATTTAATTCATAACAAATACATTTTTTCGGTGATATATAATATTGAAAGAGACAAAACTCATTGACCTTTATGACCTGCGAAGGCATCTAAATGCTGGAAGTGTACGCAATTCTAACAATGTCGAAAGAAATTTAATTGAGCCAGAGTAGTTCAAATACCACATATTTAAAACGATTTAGATGTAGAAATTAACGTATTTACATATTCTTGTACTTAGTAAGTTTCTAATTTCCAATTTCTTCGACTAGTGTTGTCGTGGGATTATCGCTATTCAGACTCGGATCCTTTTTGAAATACTACGATACAGTTCGCGACTTACGTAACTTTAGAAAACGGGAAATTTTACACAGTAACTCTGTTATGTACAGAGTGAGTCACAAAGTTTCATTTTACTTTTATGAATATTTTTCAGTCACGTCATCTTTTGCAGGATGTACACTAAAGAACACTTCATCATTTTTTTTATGTTACATTTACTTTACGATTCGTTACTGCGGAGAATAAATACAACATTCCTAATAAACCAACAGTTTACATTGCATGTTTATCAAAACATCATTGTTGACAACTAACTGTAGCTGTTTGCTACAGGATTTTTCAGGATGTAGGGAACAGACAAGTATTTGCATAGAGCAGAAATTACGTTTAGTTTTATATGGTAATCTCACCAACTGGAAAAACATAATTTATACTATTCTAAACAATAATAACATTTTGAGATGTTAAGTTTTTCTTGTCTTTAAATTAAAAGTTATAAATTGTTAATTTAATTTATACAAGCAATCAAGTTAATGTTAAAATTGATTGATCCAACAAAATAATTTATTTAAATAACAAAATATTACCTTGCTGTAAGTAATGAATGATCTTGATTTGAACAAAATATATTTTTATGTTAACAAACTAAATAAAATGATCAGATTGACTTATTTATTCTGACTTAATTGTAAATTTAATTGTGGATATGACACTTTTTCATTTTATTTAAATATTATATTTTACTGAATTAAAGAGCATGTTATTTTAGAATATTCTACTGTATGAATGTGGATTTATTATTTTTTTAGGTGTGTTAACGCATTCAAGTAGGTAATCAATTATAAAAAGAGGTAAGGTGTGGTAAAAGATTCCATATAGGTGGTGAAAAAATAGCTAGCCTCAGGAATTCTTATTGTTTATTGTAAGAGTAATAAAATCCACACGCCTTGTTTCCTTCCTTTCATTTACTCTGCCGAGAAATTTGTTTGGAAGAGCACATCACCTCTCTCTGTAAACTTTTTGTACCAGATTGTGTGCCCAACGGTTTTGACCGTAGTACTTTTACTTACTACTTGTAAACTTCGTGCAATATTAAAAGAAAGTTCAATGCCAGTCTATAGTCCTGGGTTCATCATGCTATGCTGCCGTATAAATTTACCCGCGTGAATTGTAGAAAGAAATTTCATGTTTACCGATACATTACCCGAACGGTTGTTTTATTGAAAAGAAAATGCTAAAATTGTTGTTTATGAATATTCAACCGGTTTTTTTGACCACTTCATTACATTCTTTCTTAATCAAGGGAAACAATTCGGAAGAATTTTATGAATTATTCGATGTATTTAAAAACTGTTTATTAAATTGTATACATTATGTCCATAGGCGCAGCAACTTAATTTTTTTAGGTGTTTAAAAAAACAATAATCTACAGCTAAAGTAACTAAAACAATTAATATTGTTTGCTTCAATAATACTGATAATATACAAAAAATAAATTACCTAAAAGATTTAATAGAGGCAAGGGAGGCGCTTGCAGTTCCTTGCAAAATTAAAAAAATAAAAATATATTTCAAAATTTCTGTATCTGAGAAACAAAATAAATTTAGACATAAGTATACATGAACTTTTTATATATTTTAAGCTTCTCTATCATAGAGGGTATTGTGCATTTTCCAATGTCACCCTGTATATGTCTTAATACTGTATTTTACTTTATAATGAGCTTTTTTATTAATTTGAGCTGAAAAATAATTTTTAATAAAATAATTTTTGTGTACCTAATAAAATTTATAGGTGTTTTTACAATACTGAATCACTTAGTGTATATACAGTGGCGGGTCGCCAAGTGACGCGCTAATATAAATTTTTTAATTTATATTTCGATAATGAAAATGCTTTCTGCGAATAAATTCATGTACGCGCCTCGTACTTGTACTTATCAATATTAATTAGGCGTAATTTCATTATGAAATATTAAAATATCCTTTTTTTTCCAATGTTGGAAAAGCGCTCTTATTTATTGAATAATTACTAATATAGTTAGCATATTACTCACGTTTTCTTGTTCTTGAGACACTGCTTATTTATTTTATTTTATTTATTAACTTCACGAGCCTTCACTGTTAGTTTAGGCTAAAATGTGACTACAATTAGAGTAGGATTTGCATAATAAAAACGATTAAATCAGTGAACATGTAAATAATAAGGCTTTTACTAGACCAGACAAATAAATGATCATGAGAAATAATAAGTAACACATTAGAAATTATATCATCGACGCTGTTCCAGTCTGATGACCACAGTTATCATAACATGCAAGAAAAATTCTTATTATATCAACATAAACACTTGCGCTGTCTAGATCGAAAGCAGCAAATTCAAAAAGGTAAGTTCGGACATTTAAATCGATACCTGTGTAAAATTTGAGGTATATACTATCGTAATTTATGGACACATCAGTGTGTTGTGATACTTATTATAACTGGGTATGGCTACTTTCATTATCCTACTTTCTCTCTCATGTCCGCTTGGTGTTATCTGACTGTGTTTAACCTTCCTGCTAAGCTTACTCGCTCAACTTTGCCGGAAAGGGGGGATTCATCTCATCGAAGAATATTGTGAACTGAATCTATATAACGATTCTTTCACCCGGCATAGTGTTATTTTCAAAAATCAGCCAACGGACTCACTTGGCATAGATGTAGTGTTAGTATCTTTTAGTGTCATACGTGATCTTTTTTGGATAAACCATGTGGTCACAACAGGTTCGTTATCAATTAATATTTTGGAATGGGGTTGTGTTTTGTGACTGTGATAGTGCTTTGGTGCGTCATATAGTGCATAAGGATTTTTTTAACAAAACTAGGAATGGAAATCTTATTCGAAACTCAGTATTTTTCTTTCAACGCTACCGTTGAATATATATATACAGGGTGATCAGTTTTAAATGGGCACACTTCGAGTTGAATTTTGAATTTTTGTATTTTGAATGATGTCAGTTTGAAATATAAAATTTTTTATTTTTAGTTTTTACATATTTTATGACACTGTATAAATACAGCTTAAAATCGTTACTACTATGATAACTATTCAAATGTCCATACTAACTTATTTGAAAGCTTCAGTACTCTGTATCTCCCTGATAAAGTTCCAAAATAAAAATTTTTATAAAAAACCAACATTTTGAATTTTTTGAAGCTTGCTCATTTAAAACTAAAACATCCTGTATATGTATATAAAAAAAATCAGAAAAATTTAATTATGGAAATTTTACCAATCACGCTATTTGATCTTTATGCCTCTCATTTAACCTCCTCGGAATTTTTTTTAAAGACATCCATGGTTCTATAGACATAGGTGACAATTATTTATGGATTGCAATAAATAAAAGCACAAATAAAATTGTTCGCGAAGTTTTGTCGGACTTCGTCGAGAAAGATAAGTTTGAGGGAGTTTAAACAATTTATATTTAAAAATATCCCTGGGGAATGCAGTCCAGTGGGGTCAAATATAGCTAACCACACAATTGGTCAGTTTTCCCTATGCTCTTAAGGTCAAACGTCTCATTTACTTAGTTTATTTCTCTGCTAACTTCCATATATGATAGAAATCGTCGATATTTCCGTATTAATGCACTGAATGTCACTGAAATAACTAGTCAGATATTCATTATTTTTATAAAGGAAATTGTCAATCAATATCAAAATTTCACTTAGTAACTTTGTTGATTTTATTGGACAGTTAAACTATATAAATCAAGAATTGGCTAATGCCCTGTTAACACCCAGTATAACATGACAACTAATTGACGAGCTAATACATTTAGAAATGGAAACCTTTTTATGAAAAATGCCTTACAACTTTTCGATATCATGTTTTTATTTGTTGCAAAGTTAATTTCTACATCAGATATTCGACGAACGTCTATTGTATCCAACTGGATGCGTATGTTAAGGGTTCATTGTATTGACAGTAAAAACTTGAAAATATAATGCGTTTAAACCCTATATTGCTATTGTTCCAGCAAACAAAATTTAATAACCGCTTTTTATCGTCCTGGCATTTCTGTTAGTTCATGAAAAACTAATATGCGCTTGTTTCTATGTACAAAATTTAATTATTTGTAAACTGATAGTATATAGTCACTAAAAATATATTTCAAACTACATTTTCACTCATTACAGGTCTGTCAAGATTACCCACTAACAATAAAACACACTTCGCGTATAGTTAAACAAAATGCCCTTTAATTATAAAATCCTGTCTGATAACAACTAATTTTGCCATTTAGTTTTCTGTCGAAATAACCTCGCGGCGGGCGGGCATCCACAGTCGTCGATAAATAAGGGAATTAATATAATTTCAAGTAACTTATTTTTCTCTATTCCTTCTTGAAATATTAAATATTGACTAAGAACAAATTTTGTTCTCAGTCATAGCTAACCCTGTATAGTTTTAAATGAATAAACTAGAGTCAGCAACACTTCGAAAACTAATGCCAGTTTGTTATATAACATTTTAAGGGAGATACAGGATGTCAAAGTTTTTAAACATATGGATTTTTTGTAGATTCGAAAGTGGGGAGAAAATATAATTTAAAATTTGATACGGTTCTAATGTATTACTTTAAAATAATTGTTGAGATTACGAGGACTTGTCACGTTGAAAAACAAATGAAAAACGTTGCTGTTCCACGAATCATATTTGTATGAAGGTAAAGTCCATATACCTGTATGTATGTGAAAAGTAACTAACTTTGGGAAATTATTTTACAAGGGGCCCTTTTGTTAGTAAATTTAGAAGAAATAGACAACACTGTATTTAAAATCTGAACGCGGAAAACACTATTTTGACAAGTTACACCCTGTATTTAGTTTATTTGGGTACAAAAGATCGAACAAAAAAGAATTAAAACTGTCAAACTGAATAATTATTGATATTAATCCTTCCAGATCAGTTAAACAAGTTTGTGGACACGCAACAAAAGAAACTCACGAACATTAATTCTTAATTTCACGGAAATTAAATTTGGTCTATATACAATAAAAAACAAGAGATAGGTCTCAGGGACCTATTTCCTTTGCAATAAAAAATAAATTAACACCTTATTTTAATAAAGTCGTCAGAAAATTGTGGGAGGATGCGTATGTAATAATATTTTTCAGTTATACATTAAAATTATTTTGATAATTATATTGCGGTTTCTTCTTCTATGAAAATGGATAACAAAATAGTGTGTTTTGTATTATTATCTGGAAAATTATAACCGTGACCGGATAATACTGCGGTGGACTGTTCAAAGCAGAAATAATTTGGTACAAAGTTAGTCGGTTCGTTACGGAGTATAAAAAACATTCCCAAATATATTTGCCATTTGTTTGAGAATATCTTTCAGTTATATTAAGCTTTGTAACTGGTTTTAAGAGCAACCGCAAATTCGAAGTTTATTACTTATTGTACAGTGTGTCCCAATTTAAAGTGTTAAAGTGTGTAAAGTTTCACAACAATGGACTACATTTTGCAGAATCTTTAGATGCCGTAATAAAATCTCTTCATTTTTGAGATACAGAGCGAAATTTAAAAAAACTACTTTTAGGGGACTGTTTGTATCTGACACTAGCTACGATATCGGAATGGTGAAAATTGCTTCTGATAGAGTTTTCCACGTAGAGTCCAGCGGTGCAGTTGTAATTTTTATACAGGGTGTATCTTTTAAAATGTAACCCAAACATGCATTTTTTAAATGGAACAGCCGGTATATTTTTATGTAATTCACTTACACTATTGTATTCCTTAGTAATGATATATAATATTGCTACTTTATATTTTATTTTAGCTGGCCATGCATTTTTATATGATTATACAAAATTAATCGACAATGCCATTTAAACAACTGTTAAAATTATTTAATATTGAAAAAATGTTTAAAAACTGATTAAATTTTACCACGTGAAGATTTTAAATATAATAATGAAAATAGTCAGCAGATTATAATAGAATATTAATATAAATTGATGAGACTGATGTTGCTTGTGCACAGTTGGTCAAGCATTTTTATATACATAATTAAAAAAATTAAAACTCAATATAATGTACATGATTACATTAAAATTTTCACCAGAGGGAAAAGTTTAAATATTTTTACAATATTAAATAATTATCAACAGTTTTTAAAAATATATCATTGATTAATTTTCTTCTCATAAATTATTTTTTTTATTTATTTTCAAATGATATTCAATTAAAAATATTTATAAATTACTTAATTGCCTAATATTATCTTACTAAAATAATTTTTTTGAATTATTAAAGAGAAATTTATTTTTAGAATTATTAAACTGAATTCATTTATAAACCAATTTTTTTATAATTATATAAAAAATCATGGTCAACTATGCCCCACGCAATTCAACCTTTTTTGATAATTTCCAAAACATAAAACAGCAACTATTATACATGGTTAACTATGACTAAGTACAAAAATTTTAACCACGTACTCAGGAAGGCCTAAAAGACATAAAGAAATTATTTCAGAATTTTTGGCTCGATATTTAAAAAATGGGGCAAAACTCTCTTTTTCTAGTTGGCGCCTATGATAAGTATCGACTGAAATGGCTTTGATCCGTAGATAAAACTTACATCTGTCAGCAATATCTACTACCATGCATTCGATTTTTGGCAACATTTGTAAATGCAGAAACGACAAAAATTAACATTTGTATTAGTAATAATACCTGATAGATAGGTAGGTAACAGTTAATTCAGTTAGCTCCACTATTTTGCATTCGTTTTTCATTATTTCGTTACAAACTGGCAAAACTACAAATTTTCATTCATTATAACCACCCACTATCAATAAAACAGACATCTTTTAGGTACAGCTATATAAAATACCTATTTATTATAACAAAATCGAACGAAGGCAATAGATAATATAAAACTTTTAATGGACCCGCGGCGGTCTTGTCCCATAACCTAGAAAACCAAACCGGCGAACTATGTTGTGGGAAAGTATCTGCACCCAACACAAATTTCTTTATTTAATAACTATAAAACGTTTGATAATTAAAAAAAGCACTAAAAACTGAAGAACACAAAACTACAACGTAAACACATGGTAAACACAGGAATTAAATTATGACTTCACTGGAAATTTTACGGTTGTGAGTTTTTGAGATACCCTGCCATTAGAACAAAACTAGGACACCCTGTACACTGAAAAATATTTTATTTTATTTATAGAACCCAAATTAAACTTTTCAGGTTCTACGTTGACGGTCCTACAGAAGGAAAATAATTGAAAGGGAAAAGAAAGTGAAATTTTAAAAATATAAATGATACATTAACGAAAGTTTTACATTACATATATTCAGTTCATAAATAATATAGCGAAATATAGATAGTCCACCAATTTAATTATTAATAACAAGTGAAAGGTTGCTAAACTACAATGGAGGAGATAACAGACTCTTATCGAAGAGAACTTTCCTTTTCAAGTTGAAATTAGATTATTAGATACCAATAAAAAACGGCTACTTGAAAAGAAATTGGTTTTTATGTCGTGTAAGATAGACGAATGAAACTTTCAAAACTGATGTTCCACATATCCCGTTGACTTTACTGCAAACTCGTTTAACCAAAAGCAGAAGCTATTTGCAACGTTTTACTTGTTATTCAAAATAGTTCACTCCCTCAATTGTATATACAAAGTGTCTCAAAAGGATTGGATTTTTATTTTATGACAGTTTAAACATTTAATTTCATTATTTTTTCATTTGTTTGTAACTTTTTAGGTAAAGTTTTATTCTTAAACTAAATAATAGAAAATATTTTGTTCTCAAAAATCTTATGTAACCCATCTGAAAACTCATATCACGCAGAATAACGTGCTCATTCAAATGGCGTTATCAACAACTGGGGTTGCTATTTAAAAAATGAGGAGGTTTACGCCATCTCTGCGATAATAATGACGCCATAAAATATGTTTTTTGATTGTTCTATATATATTTAATTGAATTTGTTCCAACCTTTACGTCTTCATCGTATGTATAAAAATTGCCACTTTCTTACAGTATTTTTTGTTTATAGTTATAACATTAGCGCCATTTTTTTAAATATGATATACAGTGCTTTCGAAAAGTAACGAATAAATTCATTATTTTTGAAATTGAGAAGTTTTCGAAAAAATCCCCTGGCACGTCGATTTTGTTTTTAAAAAAGGCACTTTTTTTAAATAGTAACCCCGAGTTTTGACCATGCCATTTGAAAGAGCGTGTCATTCTACATAGATACAAAATAATGTTTGAAGATTTTAAAATTTAATTTTCACAATACTGTGTACCTCCCCATTATGCAACACCTGTCCGTGCTTATTTAGATGAGCTGTTCCCGAATCGTTGGATCGGGAGAAGGAGGCCGATTGAGTGGCCCGCCAGATCGCCTGATTTGACACCCCTAGATTATTTCTTGTGGGGATACTTAAAAAGCAAAGTATATGTTACTAGACCGGTTAATTTAGAAGATTTAAAAGCAAGAATTCACCACGAGATACATCGTATACCTCCTGAAGTTATTGATAATGTCCAAAAAGAATTTATTAATCGTCTTGGCTACTGTCAGGCAGCCAACGATGCACAATTTGAACATTTAATTTGGTCGATTTTTTACATAATCATTATCATTTTCAGTATTGTGAAAATTAAATTTTAAAATCTTCAAACATTATTTTCTTGAAATTTTTGTTATGTAACACCATAATTTTTCATGATGTATGTAGAATGACACGCTCTTTCAAATGGCATGTTCAAAATTGGGAGTTGCTATTTAAAAAATTGTCAATGACGTCATATCTCGAACGACGATGACGTCACAAATGTGGGTCGTATGTCAAAAAGTGCCTTTTTAATAAACAAAATCGACGTGCCAGAGGATTTTTTCGAAAACTTCTCAATTTCAAAAATAATGAATTTATTCGTTACTTTTCGAAAGCACTGTATAATAATTTTTGTAATATTGGTTAGAAAATAGAGGAATTAAATGAAACCAATAGTTTTTGAACTAGTACTACTTTTTAACGTTTAACTACATTGCGAAATGTCCAATTCGGTGTTCAAATTCATCAATTATATTTTGAATAATATTTGTTACAATATTTTGAATTTCGTCTCTGATATGATTCTTCGATAGCGTCTGTTGTATCGCATATACTTTGCTTTTGTGATAACTTCATAAAATATCTAGTGGGGTGAAGTCAGGGCGGCAAGGTGGTCATCGAGGAAAAACTTTATCAAGATGAAAATATCGATAAAAGTGTTAAACTTGTAGTGAATGTGTTTTTTCCTTGTCCGACTTGTATTTGTTTTCACTTTCATGGCAATCTTTGACCTTATTTAAAAAAAAATGGCTTGCCGAAATTCCTTGCCTTTTTACATATTCAGAGGTGTTAACCTGAAGAACAGGACACACTGTAGACCTGAATTATTCTTAAATTGCATCTGCTGGCACGACATGTGTTTATAAAAATTTTATACGTATGAAATTGGAGCGAATGGTGACTTTTCCGGCATACTTCCATGTTAAATTAAGCTTTATTTATTTATTACTTTTATGTATGCGCCTTGTCTGCAGTAAATACTGCAATATTACACTAAATATACATGTTATGAACGGAAATAGTAAAATGTAAATATCTGCATTACTATTTAATCTTTAAATGTGTATATTTCTATATTTGCATAAAATGCATATACGTGCATTATTTGTAATTAACTACTGAAATTAATTAAAACTCGAGGGAATAAGTCCTATCTACATGCGAAGCGATTAAATATTAAAATTAAGAGTTAAAAATGCCCCCGGAAAATTTTCCATATCCTATTCTACATGAAATTAAAATATATTATAACATTTCGCATAGTATAGGATCCCACTATAAAACGACCTTCACAGAGCTGGTTAATGGATGAAAAGTATTTTATATCCAATTAAATATGTCAATAAATATATTGCAAATGGGTTGTCTAAAAAATTTCAGTCCAGAATATGATTAATTAACAATTAATTTTTTTTTAAACATTTCACTAGTTTGGTTAATAGACAAATTCCATACCAATCGAAAGTATGAAGCCCATAGAATATGCAAACGTTTGGTTGATTATTTTTTTCCCGTCACAACTCTTGGGTAGGCAGGTATAAACAGGTGAATTCGTGCGACAGAGAATTCACAATTCGAATAAAGTCCGGGGGTGGCGGTATTATTATTAATCTGCCCCTAGGAACCCCTACTGCCCTTCAATGACAATAAAACATTTTCAACCCTACTAATGATATGTCGAGATCGAAAACCCGTAAAAAATAAAATTTTCCAATAATCCATTTGCCGCCCCAAATTACGTTTAATTTTTTTTAAGGAAACCATACGATACGAAAAATTTAATAAACTTTTCGATAGGTAAGGTGGAGAAGAAGCCACAAAAAAGTTTCAATAATTTTAGACAAATTTCATGTTTTCAACGGTCACCCCCGAAGATATAATAGTCTATATCGAAAATGAAGACAATCCGTTATCCGTTTTTTCAAAACATCTAGTAAAGTCCGGGGGCGGTGGTATTTTGCCGCCCAACTCGTAAACCGTTGTTTGTACAAAAAAATTCTATAGAAGCATTTTTTCATATTTCATAAAAAACATTCGAATATGTATTCGAAATGGAACAGAAAAGGTCGATTTCTCGAATTCGTGACTTCGAGACTCCACCCCTCAGTTATGAAAACAGTTAGGTATACGGTATACGTATACGGTTCGGAGTAGAGGGTTATAGGTCCTTTATTCGGGAAACCTTCGATCCCGCCCCACAGCCGCCGTAGGGGTAAAAAAAAATTTCCGCACATCTCACGGTCACAAATCGAATCCGATCGACCTCAAATTTTATGTTCGTATACTTCGCGATAAGGCGCGGGCGCATCCGGTAATGCACCGAAAAAAATTAGAAAATGGAATGCCGCCCCCCAATCGATCGAATCGAAATTTTAAAGACACGTACTCTTTGGGACGCGCAATCAAAAAAATTAGTCCTCTTCGCGTTAGGGGTTCCTAGGGGCAGATTAAAAATAATACCGCCGGCCCCGGACTTTATTCGATTTTTTGGAGAAACGGATAAACGGATCGTGTTCATTTTCGGTATGGACGAACTACACACAGCTGCAATGCTGTGTACTATTCTATCGCATGGAATAGTTCGCTGGGACCTCTCCGTCGCACGTATTCACTCGCAGCAATATTTCACTTTTTAAAATTCGACAACCGGAATTCAAGACTGATTTTTCGCAGACAACCCTATACCACCGTGTTCGTAATGAAATAATCTTTATTTTAATTTAACTTTAATATATTACCCACACCGGTGCAAGTTACTAGTATCGATTTACCTGTTTATACCTGCCTACTCAAGAGTTGTGACGGGAAAAAATAGTCAACCTAACGTTTGCATATGCTATGGGCTTCATACTTTCGATTGGTATGGAATTTGTCTATTAATCAAACCAGTAAAATGTTAAAAAAAATTAATTGTTAATTAATCATACCCTGGACTGAAATTTTTTAGACAACCCATTTGCAATATATTTGTTGACATATTTAATTGGATATAAAATACTTTTCATCCATTAACCAGCTCGGTGAAGGTCGTTTTATAGTGGGATCTTAGACTATCAGTTATTTCATTCTCAGTACAACTTTCTTAAACTACACAAATACTTAATTGAAATCAAAACTCATATGACCTAGTTGTCTTTACACTAATTTTCCACAGCTTTTATAATGTAGCAAAGATACCTTTATATAACGTTATGTAGGTACCAGTACAAATAGTAATAACTTGCATACTGATAATTATTTAATGTTAATGTAGCGTTTGTTATTTTCAGATAATTGTTGCGTTCCTATGCGCATTTCTCGCATCGCAACAAGTTGCTGCTGTTGTAAATAGTGGTCAGACTTCAAAAGTAGAAGACTCGAAAAAAAGTAGTTCAGAAAATGCAGATAGTAGCAAATCCAGTTCCTCTAAAGACTCAGACCTAGTATCCGCCACAACCGAAGAAAAAGCAAATCGTCGAGAAGCGCCATTAGGCGATGTGTATGGACCGCCTTTGCCTGTACCTACCGATTCATACTTGCCATCTGGGAGCAGCAATATTAACCTGCCAGTGCCTGTTTATGGAGTGCCTGATGCTCCGACAAATAATATTATTTACCCTGCTCCACCACCAGATATTCCACCTCCAGTATCTTTACCTTCATCCTCGTATGGACTGCCATTAATATCTACTAACTTTGGTGGTCCCATAACAGCTTCTGTGAGCACTGCTTATCTACCACCATCAAACAGTTTCTCAACAGGTTCTATAAAGTTTGAGGGACCTTCGGCTCCACCGTCTAAATTTTTAGGGCCCTCTCGTGGACCAAAACCCAACTACGGGCCTCCTCCTCCACCACCACGCCCTCAGTATGGACCTCCAAGAAAACCACAGTTTACATCTAAGTATCCCTCCAAATTTCCATTCAAAGGAGGCTTTGGAGTTCATAAACAAACAAAACCATTAAGTACATACGGACCACCCACTGGATATTTTAAAGACAATTACAGTTCGTCGAAAATTAAATTTAACTTTAATGGCCAAAACAATTTGTTATCAAATGTAAACTCATTTGCTCAAAATTCCTTCTCTGGGCATTCAAATATTGGAGGAAATGCCTTATTTACACAATATGGAGTTCCTAACGTTGGTTATGGTGTTCCAAATATAGGATACGGTATTCCAAACATAGGCATAGAAACTCACTCCACAAATCTAAATCTTATTAACAGCAATCATGGTGTATCAAATACATACGGATCTCCAGATATAAGTGTGCAAGTTATTCCACCTGATGTAGGTCATGTAGGTCTTGAAACTCACTCAGTATCCACTCACTACGGACCTCCAGGCGCCAACTTACTAGGACCACCAAAACCTCAATATGGACCTCCACAACCCTCACCACATCCAAAACCACCCCATCCAGGGGCTCCAGCACCACCAACTCCTCCGGACATTAAATACGATGGCTGGCAGCCGATTCCTGGATTAGTTTCCAGAATACCTACTACATCCTATGGTGCTCCTCCAACAGGACATGGTCATGGAACAGCAGAACTTGGATTTAACAAAGACTTAGAAGCTCATGACCACCATCAGCAACCTACTTCAGGATATGGATCTATTGCATTGACAAATACGTACAGCGATAAGCAAGTTGGAGTTAGTGATTCATATGGAGCTCCCCTTAACACTGTTACTGGCTCAGGCGGAGTAGTAAGTTCCTCTGGCGAAGAAGTTCATGGACAACATTTGTCACAGAATAGACCGATAAATATAGATTTAGGGCAAGATATCAATGCTGTTAAAAGCATAGGAATTGAAATTTATCCTAGTGGTTCTGGTTCTGTTGGAGGACATGGCCAATCCGCTGTAGAATACAACTTACATATTCCAGATACTTATAGTGCTCCTCCTTTGAATTCTTATTCTTCTACAGGTCCTTATGCAGCAGGTCATTCATATAATAATCTTGGAAGCCTTGGAACATCTTCTCTAGGTTTCGGTTCTTTCAATGCATTTAATACTCATCATTCGTTTAACGGTCATAAATCTCACGGTTATAAGGGAAGTGGTTCATTATCTGGTTCTGGAAGAGGATTGATTCCTCCAAGTGGCCTTTATGGAGTTCCACCAAGTGGTCACTATGGAACGCCATTGTTTACTAATACGCCACATGGTCATCCTCTAAACGCACTAAAAATAAATCCCTCTAGGCATCCAGTAGTTCACAGAGAGCCTGTACCTCCAGGTCTCTTCGACAGTGGTATTAAAGGCGGTTATAACAAACATCATAGCCACTTAAGTGGTAGTCACAGCTTTGGATCTACTTATTTACCACCACCAGTTCCTGATATTCCCAAACCTACACGTGAACGTACACCACCTGCACCTTCGACTCTGTATAGCCTTCCAAATTCACATTCATCTATTTCTTTCCAAAACTTCGCCCAAGGATCTTCTTCTGCAGGTCTTTTACATCAAAACCTCAATTTAAATTTTGATGGTGGGCATACAGCACTTAGTAGTTACAATGTACCATTAAATGTTGTGGATGGCTCATATAATCTACCTCAAACTCATTCCCATTCAGGTACGAACTTAGGTGGTGAAGTAGTAGGTTTAGATCTTTCTCATCCTACATTGACAATAGATCTAACTCAGAATAACGGAGTTAAAAGTAGTTTTTCTCAAGCACCTGACTGTGCCCACAAGGGTCAATCTTTACCTTCTTTAGCGTATGGAGTTCCAGCAGTTAATAGTTATACTGCTTCCCTTTCTTCTCTTACTACTAACATTGGAGGAGCACAACACCACTTAAATTCTGGACCAACTGTAGACATAAGCTATGAAGTTACAGAACCTCAATCACATGGTCACGACAGTGCGTACGATCTGAGTGTTGCACACAGCCAGAAAGTAAGTTCGGCAGCCAAAGTAAACTTGATTGAAAACGAAAAAAGTGAAGGGAAAGCTTATGGAAAAACAGTAGCTAAAAGTTTTGGGCCTCATAGTGAATTACTACAATCACAAAGCATAGATCTGAATAATATAAATCTACAAGGAGCTTTGGGAAGCTACACCTTACAAATTCAATCTGCTGATGGAAGTCGAAGTGAGGTTCCTCATGACCAGCTGTTAAATGACGAATTGCTGCAGTCTATCCTAGCTGCCATAGAGCAACCTCAAAAGAACGGTCAATCTTTAAGGCAACCTATTATACAAGTTCAAAAGAGTTTGGAAAAACAGAACTTCATTACAAATGACACTATACCTACAGTCGTAGGAAAAGTAACAGATGCTGAGATTGAACATTCTTCACCGCTGCAGTATGTTGTAGAACCATCTAATGAATTACATACTAATGTTACGGATAAAGTTGAGCAAATACAAGAAGGAGACCATGAATCAAATATTCGTCTATTACAAGAGAATGGTATAGCTTTATATTATAGTAATAAGCAACGATCGAAGAAGGAAGTTACTGAAGCTAGTCTTGAAAGCAAAAAGCCAAGTGAAAGCACTATTAGCAATAGCCATTAATTTTAACTGTTGACTGAACTAGCAGTTATGCTCAAAGAAATAATCATCATATGTAATTGTATATAGTATGATGATTGTGTATGGACTAGATTATTTATAATTTTATAGATATGTAGTTTGAACAAATATTTATTTGACACGATTTTTTGTCCCTTAGTTTTTATAAAATGTGTAAAATTATTTAATTATTTATTTTAATATAGGGTTCAAAATCTGTAATTTTTTTAATAAATTTTTTTTAAATAAGTTTTCGTGTTTACTATATCATATGGAATACCAGAGAGGTTAATTACTATTATTTTCAATCATTTATATACTAGTTTATCTTCTTGATTTCCTCAAGCGAGATATCTCTGGAGCTTAACTTATCCGAAGTATTTTCTGAAATAGAAAAATTTAAAGAAAGTGTAGTTATTAAATTTTATATATGTAGAAAAAATAGAAATTCTAAATCTGATATTATTTTCCATTTCGTTTATATACAAAAATTAAAATGCAGATTTAATTAACATTTATCAAATATCTGCAAAATTATAGATAGTTTGTACGTTAACTGCAGACAGTAGGCGACATCATACGTGAGTATTAAGAATTATGCTCTTCTTCAGGTGCATCACGAATTTGTTGGTTAAAGGATCATTTACTAGATGGCGCAACTTGAATATTAATAATGTTAGCTAAGGAAAAGTAGCATAGCATATTTTTAGATACAGCTTATGTTCGGTAAATGAAATATTATTTTATTTTCAAATTCGGATATCCTAAGTAAGTATTTATATAGTAAGTATTTGGAATGGATTTATCCCCTTGGTTTCAAATGGGATGACGAATATTTATTTCTTTATCACAAGGTCGCTTGCTTGATGATAAATGAACATTTTAACAAGTCAAAATTATTGATCAGTCCCAACATTTCTATTACTCGTTTCTAAAAGCATTTGCGGTGGAAAATTCGATCAATAATTTAGATTAATTACGATTGCAAAAGTATAAATAAAGATCTCGGCAATTTCTTTGTGTTTTATGCGAAAGGAAATAATAGCATGGCAGTCAAGCCTTGTCTGCAACCACCATGCGACTTATCTGTATTTAATCTCGAGTCCCTTTATTCTTTTTGCAACGTTAAAACTTCTTAAATAGGGGTTTAGACAAGAACTTTAGACTTTAATACATTACAACCCCTTTTATAAAGGCTTTATGCTAATAAATGGTTTAATTCAAAATTTCTGTGCTAGTAAAACAAGGAAGTGAAAAAATTATTATTCAAAGGGGTGCATGTTTCAGGAATACTTTAATTTCAGTAGAAGTCAAGTTAAAAAAATTTATGTCTAAATCACTGCTTCGGTAATGGACAGCCCGCAGTCATTCTAATTAACATATCTAAATGTACCGTGTTACTCCTACCAACATTCTTAATTAAACCAAAATATATTAAAAGCCCCGAATTTAAAACAATTGTGGGTAAAGATGCAGATGTTTAGCATTTTGACACTAGGAGACTCAGGAATAAATTTAGTAATATGCAAAAAATACGAAAACTTCAAATGTAGTAGGTACATGTTAAAAAAAAACAGAATTATTTTAAAATTTGTTGTTAGAGATATCAAAAAGTAAAAAAAATCTGATATTTAATAAGTGTGTAAAATTTGATAGCTTTTATTAAAGGCGTTTGATTCATAAAGCTCTAAGTGTAAAAAAAACATCCACAGAATTTTATGTTATCGCTTGCCAGAAGAGTTCTTGCACCCTGTATACAGGATGATTCAGAACTTATCTAAAAAAATTTGGGAATAGATGCATCACGAAAAAGTATATAATATAATAATATCTCTACCCCTCGTTCTAATCACAGGGATTAGCCCAGAAGTCGGAGTCTTGTGAGGGAGAGGGGGCGGCATATTATTATTAAGCAGGCCGCATTTGCGCCCAGGAACGACTTACGTTGGTAGGCCCTAACCACTATTCAGTGCAGGAATGAGGGAAACCTGGAAAACCTCATTAATTAGGGGGGTAGTCAAATATCAACCGGTATCAATCTCTCACATTGACCCAAGCCAACATTCTTCCACCCTACCATACCCGCAGAGAGGACGCCAAACCTCTCCACGAATATAGCTTATATACGGTCTACCGGCAGGTGGGCTCGAACCAACACCGATCTAGTCACCTCGATTCAAGTACTGACGCCTTAAACCGCGCGACCACTGACCGACCCAAATGTTCTAGTAGTTTCAACCTTTACAACGCTGGGCTACTGTAGCCTCTAGCCAGGCGATGAAAATGCTTTAGCAGAACGACTTCCTGATAAACATGTGCCAAATGCAGCTAATTTTACAACGGTGTGCAGTGAGTGCAAGTGTAGTGAAACGCTGCCGTGACACGGGAAATTTTCAACCGAACAGTGGAAGAGATGCAGGTTCAGGGAGGCCACGGCGTATCGCAGCAGTGTGGTGTATCATACGTGAGGTACAATTATATCCGTACTATGTACAGCGTGTCCAAGTTAAGTATATTGCACCGAAGTGAACAATAACTTAAAAGCCGACTCAAAATTTTGTTGTAACATCAGGTATCTATGTCAAACCACAAATTAATTCTATTAACAATTAACAACAATTGCGGCAAAAGCAGTTGAATTTGTTGTATAAAAATAGGTGTTGTAAAACAGACGGGGTTTTCTGAAATAGCCAACTAAATGGCCAGATTTAACTCCATGGGATCTCTTTTGGGTTATTTAAAAGTACGAATTGCAACAGAAATGAGAAGAAATAATTTACAACTTTTACAGTGTTTCGATATTCAACCTAGTCCGTTTAAATTGTTGTTCGTGTAAACAGAAATGTGTATCCTCTGAACTAAATGTTGGGATAATAAGTTGCTTACAACACAACACTTTTTATTTTGGCATTTCAGAGACTATGATGGATAGGTGGATCATCCTGTATAGAAATCAATTTAAATAAGCCACCTCAACGTCCTCATCCATCTAAGCTGTGATGTCTTGTAACTAAAGATAAATATTTCCTACTGACAGTGTCCATAGCTGCCCACTTGAGATAAAAAGCTCTGTCTATAATATTTTTAGGGGGAGTTTTCTTACCCACAAACGACCGTTTTCACTTTCCACTCCCTAAGTCTTCCGGTGAAATATTGGGAATAAAACAATGGCATGTGGGGAATGGGACAATGTCCAGAGACCGAAACTTAAGTGGTTCGTTGGTTTGTGAAAGTTATCGATTTGTGGGACACGTCTGTCGAGTGAAAATTTTATTTTTAAGTCAGATCAGTCAAAATTTGCGTTGAGAATCCTTGTTCCAGATCTGTAAGTATGTTTACAAATGGTTGTAGAGCAACTAGGTGAAATATAATATAAACATTGTAAAATTACATTAAACTTATAAAATTACATCCAATTTGTAAAGTTGCATGTAACAGATAGCATTGTATTGAACTTGTAAAATTACATTACTCAGAAAAATTACATTAAGCTAATAAAATTGTAAAATTACGTTACACTTGTGAAATACATTAAACTTGTTAAATTACATTAAACTAATAAAATTGTATACAAGCCTGGCGGGGATAACTGATCTAGTGATAATCGATCAGTTATCGACCAGGGTTAAAAATGATTAAATTACTAAAATGGTTATTAAAAAATAGGGGCTTGTGATAGAAGGATAAAAATTAAGGGTTGTATGTATTTTTTAATGCCACATCATAAAAAAATAAAAATAAAAAATTTTGTCCAAAAAATAAAAAAAAATTGTTTGGGGTGAACCACCCCTATTACTTAGGGGTATGAAAAATAGATTACGACCGATTCTCAGACCTACCGAATATACATATAAAATTTCATAAAAATCGGTCAAGCCGTTTCCGAGGAGTATGGCGTCTAAAACTGTGACACGAGAATTTTATATATTAGATTAAACCAACGACAATATTACAGAATTTTCGCCGTAACAATCGCTTGTTTTCTTAATTTGTGATTAAAATTCGGATAACATCTCGGTATCCTCCAACCTTTTTTGTAATAAAGTTGTTGGGAAAGAAAATTAATTCCTAACTCCGCGAATATGCTATTCCTCCCTAACCAGAAGATCTGAGGCGAAACAACCGTCTAAATTGGAAGTTTCGATACTGCAGCTGTTGACATTTTTCCCACAAGGAAAATGAATATGTAATTAATTCGTCCGGATTGAATTGCATTTTGCTTACCACATGAAATATTAAAAACCCCAGTTATGAATTTTAACCCCACGTTTTTTTTATTTAAGGGATTATTCAGTTTCGCATAACGTACAATTTGATGAAATATGTGATTAAATGAAAAATAAGTGATTGTTGTCGATAGCACTTGTTAAGCCAAAATATTCACACAGGAAAGAAACGGGAAATTAAACCTTTTATAAATATTTTATGAACTTAAAGAACTCTTGAAAACTTCACTCGTTTCTCAAATCTACTGGGCGTTTCTTTTCAAAGGAAATTGTTAAATATATTAAAGCAAGGAAATACAGTAGATATTGATTTTTAATGCTGGTAAGACCTGTTAACGAACTTAATATTATTCTTATCTTCGAGAAAAGGAAGTCCCTCTGTCATATCAGACGTAGCAATGCTTTAATAATTTTTCATTTCATTATCATAAAATTAATCTATAAACAGGGGTAGAATGAGGTTCACTGAAAATTCGTAATTCATTACTTCTTAAACTGGTTTTCCACAAGCAACCCTTATTTCACACAGTTTTACTTGAGGCTGCTTTCCCAGAACTTTAATTTCAAAATTTCATATCCATTTCTGACTACCGGAAATAATTAGTTTGGATGTTCCTCTGTATTTCCACCATTATCTTATTTACCATTAGCATCTTTCGTCATTATTCGTGTACAGGATTAGGGAAAATAATTCAGATTGGTGAATACAATAAAAAAGCAATGCTTTTACTATTTAACCTAAAATTAAAAAAAATAATAATAATTCCAAAAATTCGGAAATATAGGTATTTTATTTAATGTTTCGCGGTTGAATTTCGTGTGGGAAAAATAGAAAAGGGAGAGACTATAAACGCTCAACTAATTCTTATTGTCTAAATAAAATAAAACAATTCTTTATATAAACATAACTTCATCTGATATTAAGTATTAGTTTTCTTGATTTCAATTTTTATTCTTAAAAGAATATATAGTGCTTTCGAAAAGTAACGAATAAATTCATTATTTTTGAAATTGAGAAGTTTTCGAAAAAATCCCCTGGCACGTCGATTTTGTTTTTTAAAATGTCACTTTTTGACATACGACCCACATTTGTGACGTCATCGTCGTTCGAGATATGACGTCATTGACAATTTTTTAAATAGCAACTCCCAATTTTGAACATGCCATTTGAAAGAGCATGTCATTCTAAATACATACATCATGAAAAATTATGGTGTTACATAACAAAAATTTCAAGAAAATAATGTTTGAAGATTTTAAAATTTAATTTTCACAATACTGAAAATGATAATGATTATGTAAAAAATCGACCAAATTAAATGTTCAAATTGTGCATCGTTGGCTGCCTGACAGTAGCCAAGACGATTAATAAATTCTTTTTGGACATTATCAATAACTTCAGGAGGTATACGATGTATCTCGTGACTAATTCTTGCTTTTAAATCTTCTAAATTAACCTGTCTAGTATCTTATACTTTGCTTTTTAAGTATCCGCACTAGAAATAATCTAGGGGTGTCAAATCAGGCGATCTGGCTGGCCACTCAATCGGCCCCCTTCAGTTCATCTAAAGAAGCACGGACAGGTGTTGCATAATGGGGAGGTGCACAGTATTGTGAAAATTAAATTTTAAAATCTTCAAACATTATTTTCTTGAAATTTTTATTATGTAACACTATAATTTTTCATGATGTATGTATGTAGAATTACACGCTCTTGCAAATGGCATGGTCAAAATTGGGGGTTGCTATTTAAAAAAATTGTCGATGACGTCATATCTCGAACAACGATGACGTCACAAATATGGGTCGTATGTCAAAAAGTGCCTTTTTTAAAAACAAAATCGACGTGCTAGGGGATTTTTTCAAAAATAATGAATTTATTTGTTACTTTTCGAAAGCACTTATCTAATTATACAAGAATAAGTCAATCTTTCAATAAAGTATTACGGTACTTGATGAATAGTGAAATTAAGCTAGTGTTGGAATAAGAGTATTAATCTTGATTCTAGTATAGCTTTTTTTTGTGGTATGCAACATAAAGTTTTTATCCAATGTCCAGTTATTTGTAACACTATGAACTGCGCATCACGTGATTCGGCTTTTTAATTAAGGAAACTTATGCACGATCACAATTAGTGTTAGGTCGAAATAAAGGGGAAAAGTTTAGTGGACGTTACTGACCACAATGCAACAGTTGTAGCGTCCAACATTATTTAGAGCCATGGGCGTAGCAATATTAAACTAGATTCGGTAAAATTTGCATGAAATTTTCTTTTATTTCTTTTTATGAAAGTTAATTTTAAATTCCATGCTGTAGACGCTTTTGGGGAAGTTTGCTCAGTTCAACTATGTTCCAAATTTCCTGCTCTAAAATAGTTGCAAGATGGCGGTCATATCGGAAAGTTTGCTTTTTAAATATTAACGGATATATTTATCTTGTATAAACTTCGACCATTGTAGTAACCTGAAACAAAACTTCGCTAAAAATTGTACACAACTTTTCAACTGTATGAACTTCCCACTATGAAGTAATTTACAGGTTATAAATAGTAAATGTTAGAAAAGTTTTTATCTTTGTAATTTCTTGGTAACATAAGATTACCTTTTTCGTCTTTATTATTTTTATATTTATATAATTATGCTATTTATTCGTTAAATATTTGAAAAATAGGACACTATAAATAATGTTATGCACTGATTGTATCATGTTTTAATATAGCTGTAATTCTTCTGTGCTACTGTGTCATGTTAGGTTAAAAATACTTGTAATTCTTGTATACAATGTTCAATACACAGTATGAGTTTGTCGATGACATAATTAAAATTGTATCCTATTACACAAAACATATTGATATTTTATATCATCATTAACTTTTATTTACAAATTAGAAATATATATATTTTGTAATATTACTAATTTTTGATTTATTTAAACTGGCATAATTAGAGAACGAATAATTATTGTAATTATAAACATACTGATTTTGTTTTAGTTACTCTTGCAAATAATATTGCAATTAGTGGTTTATTTGAGGATTGTCCGACTGATTAAAAATGTCCGAGCGTACTGACGCAAATGGGATTTTAAATTAAAATTGAAATTTTAATCCAAATTTAGATGGATTTGGAAGTGTTATGTTTTTAGTAATTTATAAAACATTCAATATACACGCAACAAAGCAGAAGAAGAAGGCATAGAAAAGCATTTTTCTCTCTTTTTATGACTGTTCAGACACTTATGTATTATTTCATGGACGTATGTAAAGGGAAATCTTACCATTTATTTTTACAAAAAAAATCATACACTGCAGAAAATGTACTTTAGTCCTCTGGTTTACAATAAGAAAGAAAGAAATACTTGTGCTAAAACAGTCACTTTGTTCATTATTTACATAATAAAAAGAACCAAAATAGGACAGACGTAGTTTTGGACTGCCAGTTAAAGTGGCACTTCTACTTTCCGCCTAGTTTTCCTTCAGTCAATGCTCTTCTTCCTGCCTACCAACTCAATATCGATAGCTAGATTCAGTGCCTCGCAATCGATGTGAAATAAAAACAATTTCAGATCCTCCCGCTAGAAATGGACAGTATTATATTATACATAGAAAGTTGTTTGCAGTCCATTTAGATCTAGAGCTGCGTTAATTTTCTCCATACCTTTCTGTTTCTCGCTTTTATTTTCCAGTTTGTTATATGTTTCTCTCTTAAATCTATTCCACTGCCTCTTTCCATAATTTCTTCGGTCTGCCTCTTCTCTTTTTATAATTAGGTTTACTCTCTACTATTTCTATAACTGACCTTTTAACTTCCTTCTGTTTCTCGCCTTTCTTTTCCAGTCCGTTATATTTTCATCTCTTAGATCTATTGCTACTGTCTCTTTCTATCTCTTTTTTCTTGTAGTTAGGTTTATTCTACTATTTTTTTCGTTGTTCGTTCAACTCTCTTCTGTTTCTCGCTTTTCTTTTCCAATCCTAATATTTTCTCTCTTAGATCTATTGCCATTCCTTCTTTCCATCACTTCTTCTGTCTACCTCCTTTTTTCTTATAATTAGGTTTACTTTCTACTATTATGTTCACTGTCTCTTCAACTCCCTACTGTTTTTCGCCTTTCTGTCCCAATCTGTTCCATTTTTTCCCTTAGATCTATTGCCACTGCCTCTTTCCATCTCTTCCTCGATTTACCTATTTTCTTCTTGTAGATAGGTTTACTCTGTACTATTTTTTTCACTGTCTCTTCAAGTCCCTACTGTTTCTCGCTTTTATTTTCCAGTCCATTACATTTTTCTCTCTTAGATTTATTGCCATTGCCTCTTTCCATCTACGTATTTTTTCCTTATAATTAGGCTTGCTCCTTACACTGTCCTTTCATCTCCCATTTATTCTAGATCCTAACCACTGCATTTTCCGGATTTTGTAACTTCAGTATATATTTTTGATGTTTGGTACATTCTGCTTACCCTTCTTCATCTTCTTCGTCGCTCAAGATTCTTCTTAATGGTTTCTTTCCCATTTTAACAGGTTTTCTTTTAACTTCTAATTGAGGTTCCAGATTTCACTGCCATATAATCGTCTTAAAATTGTTTTTATTTTCTATATTTTACTCCTCTGAACAAATTTGATGATTTCACTAAATGGTTGTCTGACTGTTGTCGATGTTCTGTTTGTTTCTATTGCTGTTAGCAGCGTTTCCAAAGGGGTTATGTCCTCAATTTCAAATTTGTAGCTCTTTTTTGCCCTTCTACTACTTTTCTCTTGATATATCTGCAATGTCACCTCACTTACTCTCTCCATAAGTTTTATCCTTACCTTATTATTATTATGCTGTTGGAAATATAACCAACATTGCTTATTGACTTGTTTGCTCTTCTCCTAGAGAAGCAATGGAAAGATCTGATCTCTCCGAACCTGTTTATATATGTATAAAATATGTCGTTTAGAATGCGTGAAATCAGACGATGCAATTTAGATATTTTTGTGAGTGATTATAGTCTCCGTTTCAAATTGGTCACTGATCTCCGCCACTGCTTGAGGGCACAAGTGCAAAAAAGCTGTTAGGGAGAGAGCGAAGTGCCAAAATGATTTGAATGTCGCTATTTTTGCAGCGGGTGACGCATATTGCAAAGAGGGTTTCTATGGATATATCATCCCCATTCTGCTACACCGCTTATGTTATTATTGCTGTGGAACGCAATCTGTATGAGTTGCCTGATACGAGGCGTTGCATTGTCTTGAAATTATGCTTTCTTGTGAATATTGTTCTTACGTTTGATATTCGCCTTGATAGCTTTATACCACACACACACGTACGTACAGGGTGTTTAAAAAACATGGAGATATTGATAGAGTTGATAAAACATTGAAAAATAGTTGAAGTTTGCTTAACAAATCTATATCTCGGAATCACTCATTTTTGAGATACAGTGCGTGAAAGATAATCTTAGAAAATTTTTGGATGTAAGTCCAATTATATGTTTTTGGTGGTGTCGAAGACTTTGATGTCATCAGTATTTTTGTACAAAGTAGATGGCAGTAGTTGTTAACACTTCCACTGACATATCATTTCGTTTTTTTTTTAAGTTAGATTTTTCCCATTCTAAGTCACATAATATTATGAAAAAACTTTATTTTACACAAAAAAGGTGCTAATAATAAACTTGTAAATGAATATCTAAATATACACTGAGATTTCTCGATAAAATTGCTGTGAAAAAGTGTTTTCACGTTTTAAAAATTCCTCTAATTAAAAAAGTTGCAGACAGTTCTCGGAAATGTCATATTTTTGATCAAATAAAAAAAATTGTGCAATCTTTTTAGCGATTTATCCAAAATTTTAAGGGTGTTTCAGTTAAACGCACGAGTGCATCAAAATACATATGAAAAACATATTTGATCAATGTAAAAAGTTTTTGTGATTTTTTTTGCGTTTACTAAAGTGATTCTTTGCGATTTTTCGCTATTTTTAGCGATTTACACAAAATTTTGAGTTTGAGTTAAACGCACTTCAACTTCAGATTCAGTGCGTCAAAATATATTGAGATAGGTGGGTCTGGTTAAAAGTATATATCATTTTTTTTGATGATTTTTAACGAGTTTTCGTCTTTTCCAGTTTTTTCTCGCGATTTTTTCGAAATATATTGGTGATGCAGCCCAAAAAACTTCAGATTCTAATCCTTCGAATCAAAATACATATAAAAACATATTTCATCACGGTAATAAATTTTTGTGATTTTTTTTGGGTTCACTAATGCGATTTTTCGCTATTTTTTAGCGATTTACCTATAATTTTGAGAGAGTTTAAGCTAAACGCAGTTCAGATTCAGATTCAGTGCGTCCAAATACATAAAAATAGGTGGGTCTGGTCAAAAGTACAGAGTTTGATAAATTTTCTCATTTTCATTGCGATTACTAATGTGATTCTTTGCTATATTTCGCTCTTTTTAGCGATTTACCCAAAATTTTTAGTGTTTGAGTTGCTTGCGCTTGAAATGCAATAAGCAGACAATTAAGTTTGTTTAAGCTATATCGATTTTGGAATATATGAAGAGAAAATGTGTTACATTCTACAAATTCTTCCTGGATGTCTATTACGTGTTAAATGATTGCCTATATTTGCATGAGTTAATAAAACTAAATTATTCATTGAATATCTTAGATAACAGCGCTAATTAACAAAAGTCTCTGGAGGAGTGTGTATGTGAATTCCTTAATAAATATTTTAATTCACTTACATAGTTGATTTAGCCTGGCGGGTGTACAATTGCCCCCAAGGGGAAACGATATAAAGCCAAAGGCGCGCTGCCGCAAGTCGTTCCTATTAATTAGCGACATTACGTCTTTCAGTCTTCCACCGAGTTTTCTGGCTCCGCTGAGCAAATGCACGGTACTATCCTTCCACGTTAGCTTTACTCGTTACCTCATTGTTTCTGCTCTGCATATAAATTAAATTTATATTTTATTTAAGAGTAATGGCCGGGGGGGATCTCGCGCGGATCTAAAAGTAATACGACTGACTTAATTGGCTGTTTTAAGGTGAATGCCATGTTTTGTTTTGTATAAATTCGTTTTGCGCAATTAAGCCTAATCAAAGCCATTCAATTCCATGTTAAGTCCACACTTTTGCCCGTATTGCTGGTTGCATCATCAACACGCAGTCACAGCAAGCCTTTCCATTAAAAAAATCCTTTGACTTAGATGAAGTATATTTCTTATGTTTTTTGATGCGCTAAATTAAAATTTGGATCTTTATCACCACAGATTTTGCGAAAACCGCCAAAAATGACAAAAAATCATATAAATAGAGTGAGAACCTTTTTTTCTAGATCGCATCAAATGTTCTTATCCTGTCTTTTGGCGAATCGAATTTGAATCTGAAGTCTGTTAAGTCTCATCACACAAAAATTTTGCAATATAGCAAAAAAAATATCTGTCAAATTCCATTTCTTTCTCTTAGGAAGAACGATCAATATCGGAAACCACAGTTTCATCCGTGACTGTTTTTAGCGCGAAAATTTTATTACAAAGATGAATGGCACTTAAAAAGCAGTATGACGAAGTCTCAAGAATATCTCTATAACTCTTTGGGAAATAAGAGTGCGATTTTGGTTGACGAGTTGATGAAAGATTTTAAACAGTTACGTTGCTTGATGAGTCTTAAAACCTACACTACGGGGACTACAGTGAAGAACAAGAAAATGATCAAGATGGAAATGGAGAATCGATACCAAAGAAAATGGGATGTTAACATGATGGCAGTTTTTTTGTTAGACACTAAAGAGAGAAATGAATCAGGATAGAGATAAAAGAAAGCAAAGAGAAACCCACTGCATAAGTCAGAAAGAAGAGGAAATAGTTGGCGACAAGAGAAAAAAGTGTAAGAGCAGCATCAAAGAAGGCCTGACTCGATTTTTCGTCTTTTCTGTAACTGTAAAAACTGTATTAAAAATAAATATGGTACATACCACGGAAAATATCTATTTGGAACAAATACTATAACGTCAAAGAAAAATTGTATCTAAAAATGATCTTACATTATACGTTTGTCACGAAAATAATTTGACAATTCCGAAAGTACGAAACACACAAAAATTGTTCATTCCTACAGCTGGCAATACATATGATATTGTTGTGTTGATGGTTGCATAACTGCGTCTGACATTTTGATTGCTATAAATAACACCAGAATTGCGTGTGAAGTGAATTTCTTGTAGAACAAAGAAATTAAAAATATCGAGCCAATATGAACACTACAAATTTCAGATTGCACCAATTTATTAATAGAAGGACGATTCCGTTAATTATTATTTACAGATCACATTAGTTTCCATCACTTAAAATGTCAGGTGTTTTCCACAGTGTTCAGCACAGCGTGATGTTAAGAAAACAATGAGTGGGATAGGCTTTATAATGGAATATTAACCAGAAAACTTCTTTAAGAACCGAGTAAGAAAAATCTCGTGTAGGTAGAATAAATACGGATACATAAACAAATAGAAAAGATCAAATATAGTAAAGCTGTTATCCCGTTGTTATATTATTTCCATGATATCTCTTATGAAATGAGAAAAGACCCTTCTCAGAAAGAAGTACAAAACAAGCGCGGCAAACTAACCTCGAGGGTGTCCGTTAAACCAACACGACTGAAGGAAAAGGGTTGCAGAAATAACACTAGCGAGCCAAGGAAAATAAAAGTTAACCTTTTGGTCCAGTACGATAACGGTCGCAGCTTCAGTTGTTGAATGTGTGTTTCAGATATTTAAAAAGAGGGATGTTTGGAAAGGTATAATTAGAAACACTCCACCTTTATTCTTGTTAGTATTGGATATTTAAATAGGGCGGGAATTCAAAATGCCAACCGAAGGAAATTGGGAAAGTTCCTAATTTTACCAAAGAACAATAGTAGCCAACCATTCTTTAAGCAAAGTTTAAAGGTGTATTGTGTTTCTATTGAATAGAGTCTTTCTATAAGTAAAATTCTGTCAGTAATTATATACCAATTCCATTGTCCAACTTGTACAGGGTGTCTCAAATTTGATGGTATGGGTTTACTGTGAGGACACAAAAAATTGAAATAAAAATTCAATCTTTGCGATTTGACAGAAATGACTAATGACGTCATCAATAATATTTTTTCCAATCTTTTATTAGAAAAATTTTTCTGCATTACTACCTGCATTTAAAAGTTATAAGCAATATCGTTCTAAAGAGTCTCATAAGAAATACCACCTAAAAATCACATTAGCGGTGGAAGGATCAAGTAGTCGTTGGAAAATAATTGCCATATTGCTGTTTCTTTTGGAGATACTTCTAAATTTAATTTTTTTTAATAGTTCCCGTTCCCGTCTGCCAATGTTATTAGATATTTCGTTTGTTCATTCATATCTCTTTATTTTCAAGAAATATTAAGATAAATCTGACCTTTAAGGTATGTGGAGTAAGAGTTCTTGTAAAAAATCATCTTTATTATGTGGTAATTTTGTTTCTGAACAAAACAGAGTAGTAATTTAAGTAAATCTTAAAAAAGAAAAACTAAATAAGGGTAGCGAGGGGTAATTTTAAAAAAAGTTATTTGCAGCGCGTGAGATATTTTGTAGAGGCAATGTGTTCATCGTTTTGAACAGTCTATGGCAGCTGAAAGAGAGGTGTTGAGTTGAAATAGCCGCGCTGGGGTTTGTTGGAGGGTAAGTTCTCTCAAAGATGCTCATTAAGACATGTAAATGAGGGACATTTTAACTCTTATTCCATTTGCGAGGATTGATCCGAACATTCCCACGAAGTATACTTTCCTCGTTTGACTTTATTGGCAAACAATACTTGCTAATAGCTTTCCGTAATTGTCTCTTCAGTAATTAGTCGTCCCAAAAATTTATTTACATTGCTTCGCAGTAACTTTCATTGATTTCGAATAAAAGTTAAACTTCTGGCGTACTTTTTATATCCTTCGCTCTACAGGGGTATTCGCATCCAACCGACTTACCTCTTTTGTATTCGTATTTGGAAAGAAATAGCAAGATGACGGTCTTAAGTAAATTTTCTTGGGGTTCTCGAAGAAATATATAAGAAACAATTGAATGTTTCGTGTGCTATTTCCGATTACCTCAATTTATATATATATATATATATATATATATATATATAGTGGAAGAGGTTCACCTGACTGGTAAGTTAAGGAATAGACTTGAGTCTATTCCTTAATTAATTAATCCAGGTATAGCAGTCACATAGGCAAGAAAAAAGAAAACTGTAAAATGTAAGAGTTGGTAAATCTTCTTGTGCTTTTGTTAAACATGTAATTGATGACGGGCATTCTTTTTCTTACGATGATTTTCTTTTGGATTCTGAAGATAATTTGTTCAAAAGAAGTTTTTTAGAGATGTTTCATATTTATACCGACAATAATTTTATTAATTCCAGAAAAGATGTTGATGGCCTCAGTGTGATCTATACTTTTTTGAATACTCTTAATAATAATTTTAACAATAATAGTGACATTGGTATTGGTCAGTCCTTTGCTGACACCCTGTAGGATTTTATATTTTTCCAGTATCCCTTTTGAGGATTTTCTTGTAAGGTATTGGGTTTTGGATGGTCCCCTCAATTCTTTTCTTATTCAATTTTGGTAGTAATACCAACACATTTCTTATGTTGGCATTAGTACATTTTTCAATTACTCTATGGGGTTGGTCAGCCTGTAGCTGATTCAACTCTTTTTGTTTTTTATACTTTATAATGAAGCTATTTAGGTAATGAAGAAGGGAAAGGTTTTTTATGTTTATTCCCTTATTAAGTTGCTTGTTTTATGTTAAATTTAGATGGGAGCAAATGAAAAGTAGTTGGGTCACAAAAAATGTGAATACTTTTATAAACTTTAAATAAACAGTTTCGATGGAACTTGCTTTGACAAACCCCTTCAGAAAAACGTTTGATAGTCATCGAGAATCCGACTAAATATACATTTTTAAGACTTTATAAAGTTTTATTGGCCATTGGGAGGTAAAACTTAGGTTGGATCTACAGCGGAGAGGCATGAAGCTCTATTAAAGTTATTCATCTACCCCAATACTCAATTTTATTCATGTGTTGTTCGTGTTTTATGAATGAGCCATTTGTAATGCGTACACGTCCTTTGTCGTACGCTAGACAGAGCTTATAGCTGTGCGGTTGTAAAATGTGCCACGGCAAGGTACACTCTCCAATGTACGGTTGTCGGGGGTGATACTCCCCACATTTTTTATGTACAGGCGTGTGGCTGTTGTAAATTATATTATACAACGTATCTGCGTACTGGATGTACCCACATCTGAACTGAAATAAACTAGTCTTTGTCGATTTCAAATTTCTTCATACCGCTTCGTTGAAACCAGGATTGACTCTAGGCAGTTTACTTGCAGTCCGCAAATGAAATTGGAATGAAATATATATATTTAAACATTTTTGTCCAACTACAAATATTTTTGTCCGATTACAATCTACTCTACTATACAGAGTGGTCGCGATGTAATTGGCCAAAATTCATGACTAGATTCCTGACGTGAAAATATTGCGATTTAGACAAACTCACTTAGTCCAAAAGTTGATACTTACAGAGATACAGGGTGTTTAATGCAAAATATTATTTTAGTTTTTTCTTATTTATTTCATAATAAATGCTCATATGGAGATGAAATTTAGGTGCTAGGGGTTTTCTGGGGTAAGATATTGAAATATATTCATGGTTTGCTTGTAGCTCATAGAGAGCGCCACCTGCGCTATGTCGAATGCGTTGAAAACGACAGAACTTTATTATCTTTCAAAAATCTAATTCTCAGGTAGCAAATTCTGATTTTACAACTTCTTTTACACAAAAAAGCTATACTTTTTGATAGTCGCTATCTTGCACCGTTCTCGTAAAATTTGCCATTGAAAATTCCAATGTATTTGCATTCAATTACAAATCGGCAAAAATTTTCAAGTAGGCTTATGTTAAAATCCAATTTTGACATTTTCCACTTATCTTAGTGCTATCAGTAATGTTACATTATTATTCGTGCCTTATTAAAAGTATTCTTTACTTTATGATCTAAATCGTAGTGCGAGATAACATGCCACGCCATAATTTATTTTCAAATGGAAAAATGCGCGATATGGTTTGCGTTTATGCGCAATCAGATTATGTTGGTCGTCGAGCGCTTCGTCGGTATTCAGATTTGTATCCGAATAGAAGGCAACCAAATCGGAAACTATTTCAAGAACTTTTTAATAGACTTGGAGAAACCGGTAGTTTTCATCCTAAAAGAGACAGCGCAGGGCGTACTGTTACAGTTCACCAAGAAGAAGAAATTTTAGTAAGAGTGGCAGGAAATCCAGAAGTTAGCAGCAGGCAGGTAGCTAGAGAAACCGGTGTTAGTAAAACAACACTAATGTTCTGAATTGAGCATTTTATAGTCTAGGGAAGTTACGAAAAATAGCGGAGATTTTTAGGCACAGCAGATATCGAGATGTGGTTTTCTGCATTGTGTTCAGGAAGGTCCCAGAAAAAAAGTCTATATCGTCTGGTTTAGCCATTTTTTGAAAAATGCCTTCTGGGGCGGAAAATGCAATTTTCAATTGCATCATTACTTGCACCATTAAAGGAACGACTGGAAACTCGGAAAAATCGCTCGGAAATCGTTACTCGGAGGTTTTCGGGGCTGCCGAACTCGATTCTGGCATTAGAATTACCCGGGGACGGCTTTGCGCGAGTATCAGCGGGGTTATTCTTGGGGGGAAATTGCATAGTCTATGGGAAGCGCTCCAAACTCGTTACTCGGGGGTTTTCGGGGATGCTGAATTCAATTCTAGCATTAGATTTCCCCGGAGGCGCTCGGGGGTCCCTCTGTGGGGTTGTCTGGGGGTGATTGGGGGGGAAATAATTCAACATTAATAAAAAGTCCTATTTGTTATTTGAATAAAGTATTATTTTCATAATTTGTGATTTTTCACTTTCTCCTTTACCATTTCCCACAGAACCTCCCCCGAGCGCCCCCGGAGAAGTCTAATGCCAGAATTGAACTCGGCATCCCCGAAAACCCATGAGTATCGATTTTGGAGTGATTTTCATGGACGCTGCCATTTCTCCCCCAATTCACCCCTAGACAACCCCACAGAGCCGTGCATCCCCGGGTAATTCCAGAATCGAGTTTGGCTGTCCCGAAAACCACCCAGTAATGATTTCCGAACGATTTTTCCGAGTTTCCAGTCGTTCCTATAATGGTGCAAGTAATGATGCAATTGGAAAATGCATTTTCCGGCCCAGAAGGCATTTTTCAAAAAATGGCTAAACCAGACGATATAGACTTTTTCCTGGGACCTGAACACAATGCAGAAAACCGCATCTCGATATCTGCTGTGCCTAAAAATTTCCGCTATTCCGGTCGATTTTGATCTAAATGCCCTGGACTATGCTGACCACCCTGTATAAAAATGCATGGCCAACTATGCACCACACCACACATAAGTTTTATCAGTTTAACATATACAGAATGTTTAATTTTTAAAAATATATGTCCGGGTTATACCTTAAAAGAAACACCCTGTAGAGAAATTACAAGCACGCCACTGAACTTTACTTAAAAAACTATATCAGAAGCAATTTTCACCATTCCGATATCTCGAAAAATCCCTTAAAAGTAGTTTATTTCATGATTCATGCTTCTATCTCTTGTAGTTTTCGAGATATCTTGCAATTACAACGGAATTGGGACACTTGTACATCAAAACTATGATTAGATTTCGATTTCTTACTACTTTCACACCAAAAGTGCTAACAAATGGTTTTAGTAAGATATTTTTATATAAAACAATGTCAATAATTCAGCAGTCATCAAAATATTGTTCACACTACGCCGTTACTTTAGTTCGGTGCATAATATACTTTATAATTATCATGTGCTGTATAAATTTAGATGAAACTAGGTGACCCGGCAAACGTTGTTTTGCCATATGAATTATTTCTAGTGAATACTTTGGCAGTTAAATAAAAAATAACTATCTTATTGTAAGTGTGTGGAGATGTGGTATATGACTAAAAGAGGAATGGAGCACTGTGAACGATGACGGCCTATAAGAATAACAAAACACGAAACATTAATTTTTTGAATTATTTCGCGTGCCTGCAATTTTACTTGTTTGACGGCCCAAATTAGCCCCTTTACGTCTTGTTGGCATTGTTCACTGTACAAAAAAATAGCCATATAGTAAAATAATAGCCCTTGTTGGCGGGAGCTCGTGACACGCGTTGCGTACTTTTGAGGTTATGTCACTTAATTAACTAATAATGAGAACTACACTTAAAATTAATAATTTTATTAATTATTGATAAAATAGGAAATAAATAATTATGGCCCAGCAAATTAATAATAAATTTACTTGAGAACTACACTTAGAAGGTAAAATGATACTTATTGTGAGGGAGACAGGAGACCGGCTTCGTTCTCATCCCTACTCCGTGCTGTTTACTGGGTGAGAAGTGACACCGGTAGATGCCTGGCGGGGATAACTGATCTAGTGATAATCGATCAGTTATCGACCAGGGTTAAAAGTGATTAAATTACTAAAATGGTTATTAAAAAATAGGGGCTTGTGATAGAAGGATGAAAATTAAGGGTTGTATGTATTTTTTAATGCCACATCATAAAAAATAAAAATAAAAAATTTTGTCCAAAAAATAAAAAAAAATTGTTTGGGGTGGACCACCCCTATCACTTAGGTGTATGAAAAATAGATTACAACCGATTCTCAGACCTACCGAATTTACATATAAAATTTCATAAAAATCAGTCAAGCTGTTTCCGAGTATGGCGTCTAAAACTAAACCTATTCGTGTAAGGAACTGGCCCAAGAGGAACTTAAGAGGACGCACTGTATTTGTGAGGACACCTCACGTTTCCTGCTTTCTAGGGCTTGGATTAAGATAGTATAAATCTGTATGGAACTTTTTAATGCTTCTTTTTACGCTTTTTACTAAGCCACGCCACGAGGGACATCGTTAAAGTTTACTAATTAGGATGTCACCTTAATCCTTGAGCCAACAAGGAGGTCGACAAACCCAATGAAATATTGGATGTAAAACATTAAATGGGGCTTAAGTATACGGTTCTTTTTAAATTAGAAAAATATATGTTTTACGGGAAGGTTGTAAATTTTCCTTTTATATAGCTGGAATTATATATTTGCCATTAAATTCCGTTTATTTATTGAGTTTTGTGGAGACGTCTGTAAATTATACGTACTCAGTTTTATCCTTAAAGCAGGATCCATTTGTAGGACGAATTAAACCGATAATTAAGTGCCCTATAATTTTATTTTTGGGTAAATTAAATACCTAAAAATGTGCAGCAAATTTTTCCTTGCCAAATACTGGGTAGTAGTCTTAGATTTTAATAATTATTTTGAGATTTATGCAGAGAATTTACTATAGTGCTTTCGAAAAGTAACGAATAAATTCATTATTTTTTAAATTGAGAAGTTTTCGAAAAAATCCCCTGGCACGTCGATTTTGTTTTCAAAAAAGGCACTTTTTGACCCACATTTGTGACGTCATCGTTGTTCGAGATACGACAATTTTTTTAAATGGCAACCCCCAATTTTGACCATGCCATTTGAAAGAGCGTGTCATTCTACATACATACATCATGAAAAATTATGGTGTTACATAACAAAAATTTCAAGAGAATAATGTTTGAAGAAATTTAATTTTCACAATACTGAAAATGATTATGTAAAACATCGACTAAATTAAATGTTCAAATTGTGCACCGTTGGCTGCCTGACAGTAGACAAGACGATTAATAAATTCTTTTTGGACATTATCAATAACTTCAGAAGGTATACGATGTATCTCGTGACAAATTCTTGCTTTTAAATATTCTAAATTAACCGGTCTAACGTATACTTTGCTTTTTAAGTATCCCCACAAGAAATAATCTAGGGGTGTCAAATCAGGCGATCTAGCTGGCCACTCAATCTGCCCCCTTCTCCCTATCCAACGATTCGGGAAAAGCTCATCTAAATAAGCACGGACAGGTGTTGCATCATTTGATTTGAATCATTTTTTATTTTTTTAATTGTTTACATTGCAAAGATTTTTATACTTGCAGTTAGATTTCCTCTGTCAGGAAAAACCACAAAGGGCTTTACCACAATGGTTCAATGTGATTCAAAGAGGATTCGGCATAATATTGCCACACGATAATATGCACTTGTCACACTTCCCATAAATCAGCACCTTGTCCGTCATATCGGCATTTGAATACGACATATTAGTAAATGCACAAAAATTACGCGACAAATTAAATTTGTGAAGAGAAATTTCTTACAACAAACTACCCTCTAAATTTTATTGATAGAAAATTAAAAAATATTATAGATAATAATAATAATAATAATAATCGTCTTTATTCATTCCATACAAACCAATTAATTACAACGTATGATACACACTATAAATAATAGGAATGAAAGGTGAAGTTCAGCTAATAGCTGTTTTTCAACTTAACCTTAACATACTACTGCAAATTATTGTATGGTTCTAGGTTTCCTAATATACTTGTACAAGTGTTATTCATCATACACTGCCCCTCCAAGCAAAGGAGATAAAAAGTACTTAAAAATGTAAGTCTCCCACAAGTGGTTTTAACCTTTTCTTAAAATTAACCAATGTCACATTTTTGATATCGTTAGATAGCTGATTATTAAACTTTGGTGCTAAATATGAGAAACTACGAGTAAAGGTGGTAGTTTTATGTTTGGGAACTAACAGGATATTTTTGTTGCGCGAAGATCGACTAAAGTTAACATTTCCAAGTTTAATAACTTTTTTAAACAAGTAACTAGGTACACCGGAGCTAAGTATCTTATGCGTAAAACATGAATGTTAGAGTTGATGAACATAAAAATTATATAAAAAGACAGAAATTTGAAAAATCAAAAATTTGCTAACAAACTTGGGAAAACGGTCATTTGATTCAATGGGGTTCGGCAAAAATTTTAGAAGGATAATGCATCATAAAGAACATTAAAAGAGACCGCGATTATTTTGTAGAACGGAGATAAGTGTGTGTGAGCTGTTCAGTAAACATTGATCATTGTTGGCTACAGTTGTATCAAGGAGAAGTAAGTAATCATTTAACATCTCTATGGAAGCAGATAAACAGATTTTAAACTGTCAAACTTGACATACTTTTAATACATTTGCTGTTTTGAGAACGAAAAGAGAGTTTTTCGAAACGTCAAAAAATACAGAAGTGCGCAAGTGATTTTTGTTATTTTTTACTTATCTGTTTTCTCAGTGTGAGATTTTTTTTGTTAGGAAAAATTAGTTTAAAAAACGACTCAGTTGCAAAAACTCAAGTAAAAAAAATGTTTAAAAATTATTATTGTTAAATAAAAATAATTTAGTTTATCTGTTTTATTTATAGCGGCGTGTTAGATTTAAGTAAGTTATGTTATATGCACGTTTAGAAATATATGTAAATGCGTTGGAAAACCTAATATTAGGCAATAATAAATATAAATTATTGTTATTTATTAGTAATATTAAATTTTAAGACCTTTTTAGAGCCCTATATTTGCAAAGCGTAAATTATGTGAAAGGACTGTGCTTATAACATTTGCACAGGCTATAATCCCTAGCAGTAAGCAGCTATAAATCTGGTATATTTATAGTTAATTAAGGGTAAATCGCCAAACATAAAAGCACGAACTAATAATTGCTATATTTGCAATGCCATGATTCGTGCAGAGAAATTCCACGTTTACACCTGAATCTCATTCAGGAATTATTAGATTTTAGCAAATCCTATCTATACGGGCTGGTAGGTCTGTACTCCCGAAAACATTTCTAATGCAAGGAATTACCATCAACCGGTTCGTAGGGCATGAATTGAATATTAAAATGAAAATAATTTGCATTAGGTCTCTGCAAAATATGTATTAGGTCTGTTAGGGCGTTTGTCATGGATAATTTATAGAATTCATTTTTCTTCCTTTGCCACACCACAACACAGGGGGATAAATTTATAAATAAATCATAAATATGTATATTTTCACAACAAATAGCTAAACACATAACACATAGAAATGTTTTAATCCACCATATTTATTACATGAATCAGAGATCATTTAAAATTGTATATTATAAGCAAAATTACAACAAATTAAATAACACTTTAGTTCTATTTTGTAACACTACTATAGTAACGATCTAAATTAGATTTATATTACATTTTACAGCTAATTATCAATAGATGACCTACTACAGGGTGTTCTACATGCTTTATGATAAACTTAGCCACATGGAAATATTTTTTCTCATGTATGGACCAAAGGACTAAAGTGTGCCTTTCAATTAAGCCACACTTTAGTTCCACCACGTACAAATACTATAGTGACAATTTAAATTACAATTATAATATAATTCCCAATTAACAAGTAATACAGACAAAACGGCTAAAGTGCATCTTTATTCTCGATGGATTAAGTAATTATTTTAGTTCTCCTGTGTACAATTACTATAATAACTGTCTAAGTTTGAATAATTTAGTTTCTAATACACCATAAAATGAAATAATGAGAAATAAGAAAGGAAAGTGCATCTATTAATTATGATGAATTAAGTAACACTTTAGTTTCATGTAACAATCAAAATTACATATATAACATTTCCTTTGGTTTCAAGTTCTCGGAAATTAAATAATGTATTAAATATTAAGAACTAAGAAAGTGACACTTTAGTCTCATTATATAGAATTAGATTCCAAGGGACTAAAGTGCATTTTTTAATTTCTGCGAACTAAGCAACACTTTAGTCCCATCATGTGCTATAGTGACGAAAATTAGATTGTAATTCTCAATTAATTAAGTAGTTCTGATTAAGAAACTAAAGTGCATTGCTATTTCCGACTGATTAAACACCTCTTTACTTCCACTTTGTAACTTACACTATAATAACGGACAAATTTGAGTAATTCTCTTTAATCTGCATATAATCTTCGAGAAATCAAATAATGTATTGTATACCAAGATATTAAATTGTATTTTTTAATTCCAATAAATTAAGCAACACTTTAGTGCCATTATGTTGAATTACTTGCTATAGAGACGATCTAAATTATACTTATAATATTACCTTTCACATTTAACTCTCAATAAATGAGGTAGAGATAGAGTTCACAGAACTATACTATATCTTTAGCAATAAAGCAACACTTTAGTCCTATCATGTATAATTACTATAGCGACATAAATTACAGTTAAAATATAATTCCCGAAAAATACAGGCCAAATTTAATAGTTAAGAGTTTAAGTTTGAATAATTCTTTTTCTATTTAATCTCTAAGAAATTAAAAAATGTATTATATACCAAGAAACTAGACGTATCTTTTAAGATCAAGCTGTAATATTGCTAAAGCGCAGGGTGTATATAGTTGCCCTCAAAAGGACAATGTTAAAAATAGTCGATTTTTGGCTTATCTGGGGGAACGCATAAATCATAAAAAAATCAATTGATTATTGTTAATTAACATTAGAAATGTCCCAGAAATACGTCAGATAGCTGGGGAAATGTCGTTACTACCCCTAAACCTATATAAACTACCCTTAAATAGCTTTAAATGGATAATTATTAATTATTGTTATAAAATTCGTGTAAAATGAAAAAATGCTTGAAAATGATTTGAACAGACAGTATGTCAATATAAAAAGTGATAAAAATCACCGAGAAAAAAATTCGAAGTAGGCCTTGAAAACAAAAAATTAATTTTAATATTTTGTGCCAGAATAGAGTTTTTACTGCTTCATCTTTTGGAAAAAAAACCCGAAATAAATCGGATAATAATTACCATTTTTACAGGCTTGTTTCCATTTGAAATGGGTCACACTGTATATTGGGAATGTTCAGCTTACATGTTCATGTACAAATGTTGCACTGGAATTGTACGCCGCTGGAATCTGATCTACTGTAATGGAGTGACAATGCAAACTGGCGATGTTACATATCACACGAAAAAACCTCCTAAGTTCTGTCAATAAACCGACACAGCCACAAAAAAATCTGATAAATAAAACAACACTACTGACCTCGTTCTTTTACCACCTAGAGAGCATATCGCCACTATAGCCCTATTTGCTAATCAGGCCTTTGGACATGCATTCTAGGTTCAAAATGTATTTACTTTTCACCTTGTATTATAGTACATTTTAGCAGTTATTATTAATATACCATTGTAATGGATTGTGTAATATCAGTACTCTTTGTGTTTGATCGAGATATTAAAAGTAAATCCTTTGGGGATTAAAAGTGATTACAACGCATTTAATCCACGGGGTTCATTTGTTTTTTATATTTAATAGTAGTTAAGTAATAATATTTGGATTAAAGGTGTTATAGCTAACACAGTTTTATTCCGTATAATAGAACAGTATGTATCAGACAAGGACCAATAATGTCAAATAGTAAACAAACTAGATTGGGGTGGTGATTGAACGTGACGTTCATTCAGTCGATCTCAACGCAATTACCATCTACAAAGACGATTTGTATTCACTTAAAGGTAGAACACGCTGAAAGTTATGTGGTTTGGAAAGGGAAAGTAAACAATTCCAATCTATTCGTCTTCCACAAGTACGTCTTTGATAGAGGCTTTTTAATGTGATGATCAGTTGCTAAATGGTTTTCGTGTCATTGTCCTGTCTCTTTTACACCTTTAGATTTTGATGGTGACATATCGTCACTTTAATAAAGTTTATCGGTGTATTGCATTATTGTATTTATGGATTTGCATTGTGTTGTGTTTGTGTTGCTATCTTGACAGTTCTTGATTTTTATTGATTCTACTCTAGCCCTGAAGAAACAATGAACATAATTGTGAGATGTCGGTAATTTTGGCCAGTGCTGTACTAGGAATTATTGCACTACAGAATTGACACACAGTTCAATTTTGTTTAATATTTAATATTCTTCTGTATTTCATTTGTTTCTGCATTAAAGACGCCATATCCTGTATATCTATACAAGGTGATTGATATACAGGGGACTTTTACAAATAAAATTTTGTAGAAGAAATCATAAAGGGCACTTCAGAAATGATTTAGAAATACACTTCTGTGAAAACTGGTCTACTCTGCAAAGCATACAATTGGCGATCGGACAAAAAATTGGATGAAATTCCCAAGGAATGAACTAAATTACGTTTTACCGGGTGTTTCATAATTGAATGTCAATAATGAAGGAGGTTAATCTACGCATGATTTTAAGACAAAAGTTTCATATAAACATAGGTCCGTTTCCGCTTTATTTTTGATTTACAGGGTGATAAAGATTTTTTAAAAATTTATTTTTTTTAAATAACTCCTAAACTGCATTAGATGTTTTTCTAGAAATTGGTAGGTGTAAACTAGACGCAAAGACTCATGTTTTGTTAAAGATAAATTTTCAGTTTTATCCAGCGGCGTCGCTATTAATTTCACTTTCAAGCAGATATTCAAGCCAAAAAGGCAATTTTAATTTTATTTTGTTTTCAATTCTGGGTATCCGTCGTGAAATACACATGCACGAAATGTGAACGTGTTCTAGCTTTGTCAGTGCAACAGTAGTTTGTGTTAAAGAGCAAAATCGTCGTTGAGTTAATTCGAACGTAAATAATTTGTCTGGTATAAAATGACAGAAAATCAAAAGTTAGCGAAATACGTATTAAATGTTTTATTTAAATCAAGTTTAAAAAGTGGAGAACCGAGGAAAGCGTGAATTTTCGACAATTAGTACCATTATTATTTCGTTTGGTTGAAATTTATGTGACAAACTTCGTTTATAATTTAGCAAAAATCAAACGCCTTTGTTGGGATATATTTATAAGAAAAATTAATTTGCATAAAAGATGTATGCAAATCTGATTAGATTTGCATATTCCCCTACTTGAGAATGCATAAATATAAAATCATAATCTGTTTCGAGATATTCTAACTCCGCAATCAAGTCCGAATAAAAACCGTGATGAAAACAGGGCCGGATAAGAGAACGAAATTAAATATTTTGCACGAGGGTTAACTTGGCGGTTTTTTATAGCAAAATTCTCGCTGGTTTACTTAAGCCTAAGCCCCCTTAGTTCCAATCAGTAAATCAAGATAAAGTCTTTTCTGCTTTAAAAACACTAGGGGCCTCGAGCCACGAGTAACTAAAAAATTCGAGGGTTGGCGATCATGAGCTGCAACTATAAAATATTCACAACCCGCTAACAGATGAATATTTATATATGTATATTAAAGGCAGTGTTCCCTAAATTTGATATTAATCTCGCAATTTGTACAATACAGAAAATTTATAACAGATACATCGCTGATTTTTAATTGGTGGTATTAGTTTTACCTCCGGCTGTCATTATTGATTTACCTTTTTACTGGCTTTACAACGAATTGATTTTCATAACATCGCATTGTGTATTTCCTTCTAGTAATTAATTTAACATCCATAGCCTAACCCTTAAAATGTCATGTATTTGTAAACGAGACTGTTACAATTACAGCAAAATAGGCGTCAAATACAGGTAGCAGTTCACATTTTTATATACAAAGTCGTCACGCGAAAACTGCCACGCTTTTCGCCATTATTTTATTTGTTGTTTTAAATGGAACACCCTGTATATTTACACCATTGGAAAGAACGTCAACTGAGCTTTCCAAAAATATGTTATGCAGTATACTTCTTTTTCGGTTTTCGAGATAATACACATTTATTGTTAATAGGCAACATAATATCACATAATTCATGAAATATGATATCTTTTTAATGATTTTAAATGAAATATATGAAATTTTTAATTAGCAGTTAGCTTTTAATATAAGGATATGCAAAATTTAGTAAAAAGATATCAACTTTGCACTAAAAAATGTCATTTTGAACTATTCCTATAAATTTATTTCTTCCGTTTTTCATATCTTTTATTTAAAATCTTTAAAAAGATATCGTATTTCATAAGTTACCTATCTATACCTATGATGTGATGTGACAGTAAACATGTAATATCTCGAACCGAGTAAAAAATAAGTATTTTTTATAATATAAAGGGTGATTTTTAACCTATAATATAATATAATATAATATAATATAATATAATATAATATAATATAATATAATATAATATAATATAATATAATATAATATAATATAATATAATATAATATATATATATATATATATATATATATATATATATAAACGATAATCATGTATTAGACATACTAAATTTCAAATTTCGGCGAAGAGTAAATTTATATTTCAGAGAAAATGGCGCCCATTTTGAACAATTTCTTTACTAACTGTCAAATTTTAAAGACACAGTCTACTACTGACTTCTTGATTTCTTGATTAATGCATTTCTTTATGAAAACCTTAAAGTTTTTTTAAAATTTAGCGGGAGTAAAAAAATGTTTTAAATAAAATTCTGTGCAGGATATTACCATCGTTTTTAAATTTTTAGTTTCTATAAACAAAAAATAGCTGATACATATTTGTAGACTTCCTAAACAAAAAATATTTCACTACATTTTTTCACTATTCGTCATTATTTGTTCTCAGGTAAAATTTCATACAATCACCCTGTATTTTTGAGCTCGTTAAGATTAGAAAAAATTAATTCCAGGACTGGAATCAGTTCAAAATGCAAAAAATCCAAATAAATTTCCTATTGAGCCATTGTGTAAAAAAGTGATGACGGAATTTTAACACTGTTTTAGAACAAAACATCGAAAACTAATTTATTTAAAACTATTCACTAGCAACCAGCCTGGACTAATTTTATTTATATCCTCGCTTTCGTTTTAATGAGATTTCGTGCGCCTATGTTTGTCAAGAGGGCTAATTCATAAGGCGACTAAATGCAACGAACCGTTCAATTCTTAATTTATTTCCAGGAGAAGGAAAACTGTTGTAGTCTCATTCTTTTCCAATTGATGAATAATCAATTACAACGGTTTTACAAGCGAAGTCAAATATACGCCACCTGGCCTCTGTTCCCTCCAATTCAATTCCGCTTTTCACTTTCCCTCAATCAGACGGCTTCAATAGAATAGTTTAAGGCCTCTATGCGGTCTCAATTCTTCGGCGAATCAGCTACACCGAGAGAAATTTTTGTTACTATTTACATTGTCTGTATAATTGAAAGCAGGTGGCATAGATTCAGAGATTGACAAACATATTAATAATAATGATATTTCTTGAGGGATCGGTTCAGTTTAAGGATTTAAAGAAACACCACTATGGAGGAAGAAAGTGCAAATTTGTATGAAAGTGCTACATCTCAGAAGCCAAAGCATTACATTTAAGAAAATTAATACTTAACCATTTCTTTGAAAACAGAATAGATAACTTTTTAAGTCAGGTGAAAAATTTTTAATAGAATATTCTATATGTCAGTAATATGTAATAAATATTTATTGTGCTATTTACATCCCATTATAAATTACATGAAAAAATTCAGCAAAATAATTTCATTGTTCAACCATTTGATATTTCCACTGTTTATTCCTCAGTGCGATTCAATGTCGTAAATGTATACAAACCTGCACCTGCACAAACACAAATTATATTATTTCTATACATTGTATGCAAGTTGAATATTACTTGAATACATTGTTATCATGAGTAGTATTCAATACAATATTTGTGTACTCAGTAATCAAGTATTGTATACTTTTATCTGGCGGTATTCAGTATTCGGATTCATCATGTTTAATTATGTATGCAAGACTCATACTCGAAAGCAGTATTCATGCGTAGAGAAGTATTTTGTGAATTTAGAGTTTACATGGATACCCAAATACTCATCAATTTTGAGAATTGTGGTTGTTGTTACACTAAATTTAACTTAAATTGCTAAATATCAGGTTTTTAATTTCAGTTCTTTTAATCTAAACTTTTAAAATCTTAAAATATAGTAGAAGCAATCTGTAGGTAACAATTCTTACAACATATGTAAATAAATACGTGAATAAGATAAAAAAGTTAGGCATTATTTTATATACAAACAATCTACTCTTTAATTACGGGCACGGGCGGACTAAACGAAACCCAAACATCATGTAAATTTGCTCAAATGCAAGCCTCATATCGGTAAATTAAAGATTCCGCCACTCGACGGATGAGATTTAGATTATTTCTAATAATAGTTTTTAATTAATTAATTTAAATCCCGAATTCTTTCAAGTAATTGCTGACGGGTAATGACTTCAACATGGTAGACTAACTGCTTCATAAATAAAAGTTCAACGGATTTAGATGTGGAGAACGCGGTGGCCATACTATTGAATCTTATCGACCAATCCATTTATTCGGAAATTATCATTACACCAAGCAGTTACTTGTATAAGTCTATGTGGTGGTGCATCATCATGCTCATACGACATATTTTGGACAATATTAAGCTTTACATCATTAATGAAATCGAAAAGTTTGTTTACCAAGAAAGCTCTATACACTACACGATCACTTAAAACATGTACAGACAGTAAATTATTGTTGAAAATGCTACACCAACACACTTGACACTGAAACGTTGTTGAAATCGTCTTGATCTAATTGCATGCGGATTTTGTAACACCCAGGTAGGCAAGCGTAATGAATCTATCATCTATGCATGTTTTTGAAGTAACCAGCGACAAAATTCTAATCACTGAAGAGCATCTCCAGCATGTAACGCTTGTACATTTGTCGATGAAATGGATGTAACATTCACGTCATACAAAATTCGGTGATAAATGTAGATTACTTGCTATATACTGAACATTAATTGAAGAATTGTCAATGAGAGCAGCTATTATATCTTCTTCATTTTGTACATTCACTTCAGTCTACGAAATGATGCATTAAAGAACGAGGGGGCAGTTTGATGTCTATTTGGGTATCTTCGTCGGTATTCTCCGGCTGCTTGTTTGGTGTTCCCAAAGCCAAAGTTTGGCATACAGCTTGTAGGACATCCTGCATTCATACTCAGCTCTGATTATATGCTATGCCATCTAGCGAACGTTGTTTGTAGCTTTTTCATCAAAACGAACAAAATCTGGGTGGCAAATTCACTGAATAATGTAAATTAATTATTTGTTCTCATGAGGAATAAATTTTATTAATATTAGCAATAATGAAACGTATTTGTTCCCAAATTGGTATTAGTTTTATAATACCTCTTGTGTGATATATTAAGTCGGAAAAGCACTAGATGAAGAGATCAATACTTGGGTAATTTGTTTTAAAATTGTGTCAACCGTTTATTTGAAGCTGTTTCTACATCATAAGATTGTTTGGAAGTTTACAATAGACGTCGTTTATCATTTTGAGGTTGATTTCCGACAGCTAAATGCATCTATTTAGATTAACTTTATTGTCACTACAAATTTATTAGAATAATTCCCAATTTTTTGTCCCCCTTTCTAAAGAATTATGTATTTATAATGTACCCGTTTAATGTATTTCCACGCATCAATAGGCCACAAAGAAATTCATTGAAAACGATGCCTAACGTTATGCAGTAAACAAATGATTATATTGATAAATATAAATCCGTATTTTAGCTTTATATTTAATTAAATATGAATGATACCAAAGTGTATACTTTAATATAAGCTTAAGGCGTATCATGAAAAAATTAATGCCTAAAATTACAAAACTTAGGCACTATTGAATGTGATATGATTAAAAAATTTAAAGTTGCATTTCAGTATGAAAAAATAAACATTTCATCACATAACTTGGCGTGCTGTTATAATTACTTACACTTATGTAGTAAATCTTCATATCAATCTTACAAAATAATATATTGTGTGTTAAAATACCACTAAACTGAAAATTGTCCCAGCCCAAACTTTCCACTGCAATACATCTAATCTCACTTAAACTAAGTGCTGAGCAAGGGCAATAAATTATTTAGAAATCCATTTTGATGACATCGAAAATGGCTTCTGTACATTTAGAGACACTATCATTAAAACTTGACACGTACCTTATCTATTAAGATTTCCATAAGGTACTACTAGTTTCGAAATGGCTAACCGCATTTACTTCAAAGTGACTTACACCAAAGTTCCTAGCTCCTAGACGGGGCGAGTTGAGATTTTCTTATAGTCTATATAGCTAAATTTAATCCAAGGGTCTTGACAACTTCAAGATGCTGGAGTTCAGGTAACTAACATCGTATTATACAAGTTCGAAGGGGAGTTCTGGGGATACCCTTAGTCCTGTAATGGCTAATAAAATTTTAATATTTTTTGCTATGCAGATTGCCCACAAATATAATCAAGCCAGTGCATAAATTTAATTAATAATTAATTTTGATTGCTTGAGGCCATACATGCCTCGGCTTTTTTGTTCGGATGAAAAACAAACTTCAAACTAAGGATAAAAATGCACGTTAGTGTGAAGGCAAATATACACTATTTTCAGGAGATGAAATATAAACATTGTATGTGTATTAAAACACTAAAACGCATTTTAATATCCTCTGTGAACAACAGCTCTGGTTAAAATGATGTACCGAAATACATACATAATACATTATTATACATTTTAGTTGTTGAAATGTAAAAATAACTTATGTATGGATAACTTAATAAACTTTAAACTCGCTATAAAAAGATGTAGTTTAGTATCAAGGTACATAATACACTATCGTTAGATACTTGGCACTGGAATGTAAATATAGATTGTGTATTAAGACACTAAAGTGCCTCATCACCCCTCAGACAACTGAACTTCGAAGTAGAGATTGAAAGATGTATTTTAATAGTATCGAGGTTTATTATTAGGCACTATTATTAGGCATTTCAGAATATGTAAAAGCAGAATGTATACTAAAGCATCAAAGTGGTCTTTAATTCCTCGGATGACTAAATATACTTCAAACTCGCTGTTAAAAGACTTATACTTTCGTGCCAAGGTGCATAATATACTATTATTAGGCATTTTAGGTTATGGAATGTAAATACAGGTGGCATACCAAGACATAAAATTGCTCTTTAATCTTTCAAATTACTGAATAAACTTCAAATTCGTTTACAAAGATGCACTTGAGTATTAGGCATTTTAGGTCTTGGAATGCAAACACAGCTTCTGCACGAGGACACTAAAATACCTTTTAATCATCCTTCGGATAACTGAACAAACTATGTACTAGGAATTAAAAGATGCACTTTAGTACTGAGGTACACTATTATTAGGCATTTTAGGTATTAAAATGTAAAAACAGGTTTTGTGGTAAGACACTAAAGTGTCCTTTAATCCCTCAGATTACTGAATAAATTACAAATTCGCTATTAACAGATCTTTAGTACGCATGTATTTAATACACTAGTATTAGGCATTTTAGGACTTGGAATGTAAACACAGCGTGTGCACTAGGATACTAAAATGCGTTTTATTCAGCTGAACAAAGTACGGAATACAAATTAAAAGATGCACTTTAGTACCGAGGGATACACTATTATTAGGCATTTTAGGCATTGAAATAATACACTATTATTAGGTATTTTATGTCTTGAAATGTAAACATAAGTTGTGCACAAATACACTAAAGTGCAATTTAATTTCTCAAATGACAGAACAAGTTTCGAAATAGGAATTAAAATATACATTTCAGTATATATTATTTATACACTGCTATTAGCCATTTCATATCTTGAAATATAAAAATAATATGTGTGCACTCTTTAATCCCTTGGATGAGTAAACTAAAATACCTCTGGATTAAAAATGCACTTATATTCTAAAGCACTAAAGTATTGCAAACACCATTTGGACTTTAGTCCTTTTGTAGTACATATACTACTGCAACTTTTAAATAATTTTATAAAATATTTGTATTATCAGTTTCCTATAGATATCTAATTGTGTCCATTAACTAATATACAAACGTAATATAAGCAAAGCTGATTACGGTTCGATAATAAGCCTAGGGTATTTAGTAGTATGTTTGCAACGAACTATTGAGTTGATTTCAATTATTTTCACTAGATTTTTTGGCTCTCTATTAACTCTGTAATACGATATTCTATTTCAAAACTCCAAATTAAATATTCATAATGACCGGATCTGTACAGTAACATTATAAAAGAATATGTGAACAGTGTTGATATATTTTTTAAAAAGCTAAATCGAGGTTGGACATTGGCTGACGAATTTCACCTAATGACACTTCCTTTTCCAACGTTGAGGTGGCAGTAAGCGGAGTGCTATCGCTTTGTATTTTGCGGAAGGATGAATTTGAACACTACTAGAATTTTTAAAAGTAATATGTTGCAATGTATCGAAGTGCGACAGCCGAGCAGATGAGCCACTGAAATATCCACTTAACATAATCGCACCCTGCAAAACGGGAGACCCTGAGGGAAATCAAGCAACGTGGCCGACAACGGCAAGCGGTGGGCCGGAGGCAGAGGGAACGGACGAAGGGAATTGGTGCCAAGTGGAGCCAAGCGACTGGGGACCGCATCAAGATGTTTCTTTTAAGATTTCTATAACATAAACGAATTGTAATGTCAGTTGGAAAGCGGACCCAAATATTTTCGAATCATAAAGCCATCAGACTCTATGCATTTTTAAGCAAACGTCGCTTTGTTATTTTGTTACTTCGTTTTCTTATCACATCTGTCAACTAAATCAAAATCACTTGTCATCTTAAAATAATGTAATTATTTATAACTTAAAATTTTCATTCTTGCAATACAATATGAAATTAATAGTTCTTAGCTAGATTATTAACACATAACAAACTCTTTCTCTCTCCGCAAAACGGAATTCCAGGAATCAACTACTACTCTGGCGGACTAATACTGCCCTGACCAGCATTAAATTACACCTGAAAAACAAACATAAGTGTCATTCGTCAGCGTAGGCGATAGCATCCCATACCATAACGCAACACGACTAAAATGGGCAGGGGTACCATCACATGTTTTGCCTAATATTCAATGGAACATAGTCCAGTAAATCTGTCAATTATTTTCAAATAATTCTACATATCTAGCTCCAGTAAGACGACCATCTAGCACAACTGGACCAAGTAATTGATTATTAATCATCATCATTACTTTCCACTGTGGCGTGATGATTTTCATCTGGCCAACATTGTGACAGTTATTTATTCCATCACGAATGAATTGAGCCTCATCAGTGACAAAAATGTATTTGTAAAGTGTATGGTTTGTGTATCCAATTGCAAAAATGCACCGCAAATCATTATCACCGCCCTGAAGATTTTGGACTCGCTGAATATGGAAAAGGTTTTAAACCATATTTATGACTGACCTCCCATGCCGTAGTTTTATTAATTTGGAGACGGGTGGCAATGCGCCTTGTACTTACACTCGGACTACGTTCTACCATATTTACAATTTCTTGTTCACTGTTAAACCAGGACGAGCTTGCCTCTCAGATGTAATTCTCACACTGGGAAACATTCCAGTTCCACGTGCATTGTTGAAGACTGTCTGGAATACATTTCTATCTGGCACTCTTCTGTTTGGGAAGTGACGTCGATATTCAGCAACTGCACCATTAGCGCTACCGTTGCAATACCCATAAATAAAAATAATATCAGCATATTCTCGCTGATTAAATGCGACAGGCAATACGAAATTATGTTTGTACAATACCTACCTACTAAACAAACACACGCGTAAAAATAAATGCGACAGTTATAAAATAAACGTTTAAATCACAAAATAAATGTGATAATTAGTAACCACTAATGTGAGTTTGGTTTAGAATGCATGACGTACTCAAAATAAAATATCAATTAATAACAGCTTCCGCAAAAATAGCAATAAAAATATTTTTATTGCTATCTCCGTAACCGCTGATATTCGACCATTTGTTTATTAGGGGTTTTTATTCACTTTTGCAATCCAAACGTCCCTTTCGAATATTGGAGGTTCCCCCCAATCACCCTGTATAATACAAGCAGGTGAGTGTGTCTATTTCGATAGCGTAAGTTGTGCAGAACAACCTGTGTATATGTAAAGAAATAAAATGTGGCGATTTCTTGAAATTAGAGATTGCAACACTGCTTCACGGAATGATTAAAAATAGAGTGTAGTTTAAATTTCATGAACTTTTAGGAAACTGTAATTGATACCCCTGCAACTTTTACTGCAGCAACACCTGTAGTGTGGCAATTTTCCTTGTCGTCGTCACGGAGTGTGTTTGAACAACAGGTTTCTAGAATATCGACAGCTAACAGTAGGCGGTCTTCGTCGAATGGACAGCCTGATGTATGCGGTTATTGGGGTCTACCTCAAATTGATACATGTTGAGAGACAAGGAAAAACTTTATTCCGACAATTCTAACAAGTTTATTGATTGAAGGGATGGCGCATTGGAAACAGAAACCAATTTAATCATTCTTGTGATGTAAAGCCTTTGACATAGAAAAAGTATAGTTGCATTTAAAGAAAATATATTTCGTAACTGCAGAAACTAAAACTAGTTTTATAAAAGAATAGTCTGATAATAAATATCAAATGCAAAGCACACACTATTTTGGCATATACGAGAAAATTTATTTAATATTTTCTTACTTTTTACTATTTCAATGCGTCTAGTATGTCAGTGAAATATTGTTCATAAGGTTCTTTGATATATTGACACCATCTAATTAATATCTTATGTTATATTGAACAATATGTAACATGGTATAATGAAATTTTCATTTCAACAACTTTTGTATGTATAATAAATACTTCCTGAAAAAAGCCTTAATTAAATTATTCATAACCGAAATATCTAAATTAAATAATTACATCAATAACTATATATTTTAAGACTATACAGGCTGTCTCAAACTCGATAGTATAGCCTTTTAAAATTCGTTGAAAGGTTGATTTATCCAAATTCCATTTCCTTCTAACCTGCCGTATAGAATTTCGTTCGAAATACTGTAACAGTCTAGCTGTACTGACATTGTTTCTTTACTTTTCGGTCAATTATTTGATTATGATTAAATTGGCAACATATCAACCTTTTCTGTCAAATCGCAAAGATAATACTTTCGATTGAAAATGGAGCTTACCTTATCTCATTTAACACCATGCTTCGCAAATAAAGTAAATTTGTGACAAATTGCTGCGTTATCATCTTACAGTTTATTTGGTTCGATTTTCTTTAATTCGGGAAGAAACAAAGTTCTTAATGTCGTGGAAAATAGTAAAATGAAATCTAAAGCACACATTCTTTCCCAAAGACGTCTTGGTGTCATACGCGCCGTAGTTTTCACTAAAACAGATGGGGGTATTTAGCTATAACTTCTAGCGGCACGATAGGCCTCAGCTTTTTGCCAGCATCCCTCTTGATTTATGCACCTTCTGAAAAAGGCTGCCAGGAATGCGAGCGGGGGTCATGAAACCACTTTGTTGCACTGAAATGAAGAGGAAAATGAGCCTGAAATAACCGTAACTATTCCAATTTACCATCCTACAACTTAGTAGTGTATTTGGTAACATAAAATATGTTAATTTAAGAGTTTAAAGCTCAGTTTCTTAAGTGAAATTATTGTCGTTAACTTAATGTGCCACTTGAATTGATACCAACAGCTTTAAATATGCCATTATTGCCAAATGCTGCGACTTTATGTTATTTATATTACAATTTACTGGCTTTAGAAGTTCAGCAGTCCATATAGTCATTAACAGATGCATAAGTATACTTGCAAATAGCAAACAGCTCCAAATACACTCGATGCAATACTACTATTAAGAAACATATACATGATGTCATTGGAATAAGGAAAGTAAAGTAAAACTTTGTGCTTCACATTGAAAATAGACTTAATTTTATAGCTGAAATTGTAGTAAATCTAGAAACTGTTGATCAGAACCTTTTTTGACGCGTTCTTTGGACGGAGTCGTTGGAATATAATGTTTGTTGTTTACAATGTCATTAAAAATAAATCAAAGGATTAAACTCGATATTTCTTCTATACAGTTAAAGCAAAAGACTTAAGAAATGAGACAAACGCCCTCATACTACATATATATTACAACCTATTCTCTATATGGCCTCCTCTCATGTCAGACACATATCCAATCTTATCCTCTTTGTGGACTGTGTTTATTAACCGCCGTTTAACTCATTACAAACGTTTGTGATTTTTTCTTTCAAATGTTTAATGTCTCGCGAAGGTGTTTTGTAAACCTTATTTTTTAAAACGCCCCATAAATTGTGTGTGATGAGACCGTAATTGCAAGAGGTACTAGAAAAGGTAACGAGAAAAGTGGTGGAAGAAGAAGTAAGATTGTAGACAATAATAAGAGAAAAGTCAGTTTTTGAGAATAGAAGAGCAAAAAAAGATGTTAATTTCAAATGGAAGACACAGCACAAAGAGATAGAATTCGAAGGACAAGTGTATTTGGGAAATTGATAGAAGAATCATAAAAGCAAATATATGTTCGAGATCAATCAACCACCTAAGGAAATCAAAAAATTTAGAATGTAGAAAACAATCTTAAGACCGACGAAAGCTGGACCATAAATAAGAAGTCAAGGGAAAACCTGTTAAAGTGGGAAGGGATGATCTTGAGAAGAAACCTAGGGACAACGAAGACGGAGAATGGCTATGTTAAGAGAAATAATGAGGAAATATATGGAATGTACTAGGCACCAAAAATAGATGCAGTTGTGATATCCAGAAGAATGCAGTGGCTAAGGCATCTAGAATGAATAGGAGATAACAGTGAAAAAATTGTAGAGAGTAAACCTAACTATAAGAAAAAAGGAGGTAGGTAGAATGAAGGAAATAACGCAGCCTTGAGCCTCAATGGCCTGTAAGCAGCTTTATGTGTATAATAATAATACAGTTACCACACAATCATTTTGAAATCTTGTAAAAAGAAAGAGAGAGAGAGATCTTGAACCAACATTTTATAGTATAGATATAGCAAGGAGGATGCCTGCTGAATATATTCATTCATTATAGTCCAAATGAAAAGCATATAAACAATTTTAAATCCACTTGCTGAAATTTAGTTCTATGTTCGTTTATTTTTATTTATTTCTAATAAGTAGCTTCGTTGTTTATGCGGTATATACTGCAAAAAATTTAATAAAAATATCTAATGTAGATGCTTATAGTAAATAACCTAAAGATATTAAAAAGTTTCAGCATGAAAAATACATTTAGAAGTTAATTGCCCGTTACTTCAAAGCAAAAATCATAGTTAAAAACTTGTAGCATTAATTCCCTGGAAGATTACTAAATTCCTCTGTTGCATGCCTCCACTGACGTTCTTACTTATTTACAGTTAATTAAATCCATTTTCCATCAAATGGTACAATGAAAGATAAAATAAAGTTGTTGGAAATTCTCCTACTTTGATCATTCTGTTGTTTTATAGGGTGGACCAATGAAAAAGGAAATTACTTCATACATTTTTCCCATCATTTTTCAATTAAATCAATTATTATATAATATAATTATATTATTAAATACAAATTTTGCATATTGCTTTTAACACGACATACACTTTCGTCAATCGTCATTAAGATGACCTCCTTTTTTGTTACACCCTGTATATTTCAATGTTTATACCTGTCAACTCAGCAATAAGGACCAAAAAAAGGATGTTTCTTATGCTTTGTACTTTGGAATAATAATAAATTTGTTTGGTAAGCAAATAAGAGAAATATTTAAACAAAATTATAATATTTTTAGTTATGGGTAGCTATGAACATATTTCATTAAGCAACCTATTTACCATATATTTGTTTATTTAGTATGTTTGTTCGTTAATTAATACAATAATATTAAGATTCATATAATAACATGTTTTATATTTAGAAAGTTAATAACTAAAGAATGTAAATCGATAATTTCTAATTATTGAAAAGGGATTAAATATTTTCGTATTAGGTATTTTTTCCGGTTTTAAAGTCATCCAATTCTAGCGAAACAATTTGGGGATCCTTTGCAAACTTCATTGAAATAATTTGACGAAATATAGGACATTTGAAGAACCTAAGAAGATGGATACGATCAGAGGATTTAGGTACAGTCAAACAAGACACAGAAACGGCCACATCAAAAAGGAAATATTTGAATAGAATCTGTTCTCTTGTAAAGACCCGACGTGTATGCGAGATACCCAAAAATACGAATTAGGCAGGCTCAATATTGAAGGAAAAAACGGATTTCTCAAACCATCCCGTTTAGAAGGAGATTTTGCATCGTTAAAAAGATACGAGTATTATTTTACATGCTACTTGAAAATACTTATTCTTTGCTTATTTACACAACTGTTATATTATTTATAAACAGATTTCAAGAATGTTGAATTATTATCTGTCATCTTGTTTACATAAAAATTTGTTATTGAAAAGATTTTTGTACTTGCTGGGGACCACTCCTTCCCTCAACCGTTATTTTTGTTCTCGAGCGAGGCGAGGTACTCGGTCGTACGACCACGACAAGGTGGATTCTCTCGGGAAAACCACAAAGGATAACAAAACACACTGCCACACGTTTACTACCAAGGCATTACAGCAGTTGTTCAGTGTGGTTCAAAAAGGATACGGTATAATATTTTGTTTACTCGGAAAACGTTTTTGGTATTATGCTGCCAAACGATGCATTTGTCATACCTGCCTTAAATCGACACCTTATCGGTTATCTCTACATTTGAATACACGTTTGTAAATACACAACAAATGTATTAAACCAAACACTTTACGAAATTTTATTATTTATTATTTTTGACAGAATCTGATGCAGCCGCCATCTGTAGGTCACTAGTGCAAGGTGTACTTCACGCCCATAAATTTTTAAACTTTTTGTGTTGTTGGGGAATTCAATTCTGTTAATACTAATAATAGCAACAATGTTAACAATAATCGACAAAGCTTGCATAAAATAATTAGTACTATTAGTTGTTAGTATTAGAATATAATATTCTAAGCTTTGATCAGTATTCTTTGATGAGTGTATGCAACTAACAATGCTAAATTGTAGGTTATGATTCATTATTAGTAACTAATTTTTAAACATTTTATAGTAAGTAAATAAAGAAATTTATGTCGGGTACAGATATTTCCCTATAACATGGTTTGCTCTATGCTATGTGCTTGTTTTCTAGAGTCAAGGGTAAACCCAACGGAGCTGCTGCGATCGTATAAGATTTTATAATTAAAGAATACTACTGGTGCATTGCTATTTTTTTTAGTTAAGTTTTGAATCAACTTGTATACAAAAATTCCGTTATAGTTTCAATGTTTTAAGATATATATTTTTTAAATTAACGTCATTTCAAGTTATTTTTAACATTATTTAATGTATTGTAATAATAAAATTCAACATTAAATGATTTATAATAAACTGGTTACATATATTTTTTTTTCAGGCAAAACAAAATTTGTAATAAACCCCTTGATTGATCTATTAGACGCAAGAGGTTATTAGTTAATATTTTTATTTTTCAGTAGTAGGAATATCAAATTAAACAAAAATGCTGGTCGTAAGCTGTAATTTTCATTTTTCGTGCCAGGAAAAGCTAACGCTGTTATACCAATTATCGCGGATTCTCCGCAAAATAAAATTGTATTGTGACAGATTTGTATGAGCAACAATGCCACAAAACAACGGATTTGTGAGTACCTATACATATAGCCCGTGACACTCCCTATAGATCCGCTGGATATACTTCTAAACTCGCCGTCACATTGTATTTACTCTAGTGAGGGGTCCCTTAAAGCTCAGCTGTAATCCGACTTTTGTTTATTCATTTTGTTTGTACATCCTCTTTTACGATACTGGCGTTGGTCGCTACACATACCATTTCAATTTTGAAACTAACAAATATTCCGGATCTAACCAATTATTAAAAACAGAATAGTTAATTTGATGCAGAAATGTGAGAATAATACGCAGTACCTGCCACCACACATTAGAAATATATTTAGATGACAATATATATCGGGTGCATTATAAGTTCATGTCATTTATTAAGGAATGATTCCTTACCTTTAATAATTAATAAGTCATAAATGTTGTCGTAAAACTGTCATATGATTAACAGAACTTAACGAAATGGTGTAACTAGTTAAAGGGAATAATGGAGACTTACTATCACATCAGAATTAAAATATGTTATTTTAGTTAGTACAGTAGAGATTGAAATAATCTTCAAACTAGCACAAGTGGGTCTTGCAACAATTTGGAAAATTTTGAAAGACTGTATTACTATACAGGGTGTCCGGTAAGTATATGGCATGCTTTCGTGAGTATATAGGGGAGGTCAAAATAACATTAGTTTGTCACAATTTTTTGCCCCTTCACGGAGACACAGAGCCCCTAAGGGGTACCCAGCGATTTACCTTTTCGGCTCTAACTTTTGTACCGACCTGTATAATTTAATGAAATTTTAATATTTTAATTAATTAATAAGTCAGGAACGGACTTGCCACCATACTCGTTGGGCCAAAATTTTGACAGATGTCATTTTATAGAGGTGAAAACTGAATTTTTAAATACTTTGGTAATTCCTCTTTAAAAAAAGGTGCTCTACATTTGTTTCGATAAAATTGACCGTTTTCGAAAAAAAAGTTTTTGTATAAACACGTTAAAACATTGACTCGAAATTTATTTAATTATCGACAGACGGACAGAATTTTGGGAAATGATCATGGAAGAATATCAGGCAGATCCTGATTTTGTCAAATGGACGATGGAAGCAATACTCAGCGTCCCCAGAAGGTCAATGTTTGGGCCGGAATTGTTGAGAATCAAATTTCGGGGCCGTATTTCTTTAAAGGAGATTTAGATGGCACAAGATATTTAGATTTTCTGCCATTTGATTTATTTCCTTTCTTGGTTGTACTGTTCCTCAATGAAGAACCAGATTTGCACAATGACACAATTTGGTTACAGCAAGACGGTGCACCGCTGACTATGCCATCGCTGTTCGCCGCTACTTAGATGACGTGTTTCCTCATAGGTGGATTGGCAGAAGAGGAGATATCCCGCCAGATTGCCAGATTTAACACTGCTAGATTTTTTCTTTTGGGGATATGTAAAAAGCAAAGTATACGTCACTAAGACAAATAATCTTGACAATCTCAAGGAATGAATTCAATAAGAAGTTCGTGCCATCCTGCCTGAAGTTATTGGAAATGTACAACAAGAATTTGTTTCTCGTCTGGCCCATTGTTTGGCAGTGAATGGTCAACAATTTGAAAATTTAATTTAGGTTTTTGTGTCTAAAGGTTTTATTAGCGAACATTAAAATTTTCTACGATCGATCACGTTTCTCTACGTTTTCTACGAGTATATTCTAGTAGACACTTTAAAATGACATGTAGTGATTTCAATCAATTTTTTAGTACGTGTATTTATTTGTAAATAACTTTGGTATTTGCAAATAATTTGGGCATTGTTGCCCACCCTGTAACAATTAGCTCAGCTAGGATAATCCGGGAATTGGAAAAAAAATGTGGTTCTATTTTAAATAAAATTTGATGACGTCATTACTCGAAGGTAGGTCACCCTATATATTAAATTATTATTTGAAAAAAAAAGTAAATTAAAATCAAACTAATAATGAATTTGTGAGTGACTTTAAGGACGCACTCTATAAATTACAACATGAAATACCATTTGCTTGCCTTAATAAATAGTTTCCTTACAAACCGATCATTTTCAGTACCCGTTGACATACCACGTTCTGCATCTCTAGTAGTTCTGGGGTTCCGCAGAGTTTTGTTTTAGGACTAGTCCTATTTTTGATATATGTATACAACCAAATTCTTCCCCTCTTCTATAAATCAAAGAGCTTTTGCAGATGATGTAGTAATTATGGTTGGTAGTGAATAAAGCTTGCAAGAAAAATTAATGATTTGGAACGAGGAAATGAAAAATACTGGAATACAACTAAATGAGTATTGGGTATTGGGGATGGAATCCTAGAGCTAGATACAGTAATAGACGGCACAAAATAGAATAGAAGTAAATCAATACAATTATTATTTTAAGACTTGGAAATTGAAAGAAGAATAGAAACAACTTTAAAGATGCATTATGCGATGAATAATAATTTTATAAATAAAAATAACGAAGATTGTAGTATATAGAGCAATTTACAGACCGATACTGACACATGGGAGTGAAAATGAAATATTTAAGGGTCAAGATGATAACTAGACTGGTTGGAGTTAGAAATGAGTTAATAAGAGAAGAATTTGGAATCAATACTACAGTTCATATAGAAAAGACAACAGAGTTGGTGGGGACATTTAAACAGAATGAGCACTAGCAGACCGAAGAACAGAAGAAGAAAGGGAGATCAAGGGAGACGTCAGATAGCTTAATTGGGAAAGTCCTGAAGAAGAACAAAACATGGAAGGAGGCAGAGGATCTTAAACAAAACAGGAACAAATGGAGTGCATTCATGGATGGATGAAAGAAACCACCTACACACCTAACGATACAACGGTGGTTTGTGATTATATATATGCAGCTGACACAAAGATATTTGGGAATGTACTGCAAGATCAACAGACTCTCACAATGATAATATTTGATTGGCTTTTTATATTGAATTTAGCACAAATGATCAAGTTTTTTTAAAAAAATATTAAACATATATTTGTCTGTATCTGAAGTACTGCGTGAACATTTGAACTAGTTTCTTGGTGCAGGGAAGATTTAAGAAATGGATGGACACTAGCTTTTCAACAAACATTGGATGAAATGGTATCCATCGTTGACCTGCTTGATCTCCTGACTTACATCATTTAGTTTCTTTTTATAGGACTATTTTAAGCCTCATTTATAAAACAGTAGTAGGAAATGAATATGGACTAGATTTAAAAACACTACACTTTAGAAAGATCATACGGGAGACCATATGTATTAGAAATGTGACCTGAAATACCCAGTGATGATACTGATTGATAAGTATTCCCTTTAATTTGTTACTATTTCACCACTGCTATCTTAGTTAAATGACTTTATAACTACTACGTGTATTTATGTGTTATTAATAGATACTAAGAAGTCAGAACGTATTCCGAACTGGTTCCAGTGAGTTTGTTCCATAAAATTGATATACAGACTACAATTAAGTAGAGCACACTCTGTTGGGAATTATCTCGTGTTAAGCCTAATTTATTCCCTGCTTGCCGCATTCATATGGTGGATAAGAAAATATTTGCTTTAAATCTGTTTCATCCAAACTTCATTTCTATGCGTAATCGTTCTCAGATATTCTTTGTATACGTATATTAAACATTTAATATAAGAAAAAGACAAGAAGGCCAAACTTAAGTTTTATTAAAACGTGTCTTATCACCAACAGGAATCCAGCAATGAGCAATATTTCTATCACCGGGGAAAATGTGAAATAAACATTAAAAATCTTCGCCAAGGAGGTAACGATAGGCTCTTATTTCATCTGGAAGTTAGGTCATGAATTTTTTATGTATTCAAGACGATAAAAGTAAAATTATCAACAATAAACGACCAAAATTGCAAGATCTGTGTCTTGTAAACTTCTTCCATATTAAAATAAGTTATTAATAGCATAGCAACTAAACTAGTTTGCCGTCAATTCTGAGGGATTATAAAAGGCGCATTAGTTTTGCTCCATTATAAGTAAATCTGTATTTTGCATAAAAAAAGTACATTCTGTTTATTATTTTTTTTGCAATTGGCGTCTTTAAAACAGGTTCTACGTTATCTTGAGCAACACGAAAATATTTAGGTACATTTTTTTTAACTAAAATTGAAAAAATGTAATAAATACGAAAGATAAGGGTAACATGTAGTATATTGCATGAAAGACGAAAAAACAGGCAATTTTTTGTGGCCATAGCCTGCTTCAATAAAATTCTTTTTTATCTGTCTAGAGGGCGCAGCGAACCACATACGATATTTAAAAAATCTGTTTATATCAGGTGGAAGGTCAAGGTGGAAGTATCAATTTTGCAATAAAAATTTATTACCAATAAGTAATAAAAAAGTTAGACAGCCTTAAAGTTTGGACACTTTACAGGTTTTTTTGTTATTACTCATAAAGTTGGCCATTGATCTCAAATTTGTTTTTACGAGCATAAAGGCCTCCAAAAATGCAACAAAAAACAATTAAAGATTTTTGACGTGTCTCGCATATTAAGCGAGATACATGGGAGTGGCCCTCTTATGTGATACGGCCTGTATACTTAAAAATAATAGTTGCCAATGATCAAAGATTTTAGTCTCCTCAAATAATAAAGCCGTTGGGTAAGAAAATTCTTTCCTAAATGCCGTTCGCAGGAGCCACTTTTGCGTCACCTCCATAATTTATTTAATAATTACTCATTACCCCTCCCCAAGCTAGTATGCCATATGAAAGATGCGGTTGAACTAAAGTAGAATATAATATTTTTATTTGTTATTATCCAGTATATCTTTGAAAAATTTGAATTTACTTAAAAGGCATCGTAGCTTATTAACAATATGATCAATATGGTAATTCCATTTTAAGTGGGGATCAATGTATATAACTAAGTAGTTGATTTTTTTTGCCATATTAATATTTAATGATTTTTCTTCTATATTAATTTCAAGTTTATTATAATTTGGTAATGTATCTTTGTAACATGTGAAAGTCATAAAACAAGTTTTGGAGTACTTAATAGTTAATAGTCCGCTGTTCATCCATAACGCAGTTTTTAAAATCTTTTTCAGCTTTTTTTCTTAATTCATTCCAATTTTCAGCTGTGTAAAATACAATGGTATCATCCGCAAAACTAATGATTTCACCTTCTGTATTAATTTCATAAAGGCCATTAATATATATGTTAAATAGAACTGGTCCTAAGACTGTACCCTGAGGCACGCCATAATCTATTTCTCTTGGAACACTTTTTATATTATCAATTATAACCTGTTGTTTTCTATTTGACAAATAGCTATACATTAGTTTCAATGCAACCCCTCTGAACCCTATCTTTTCTAATGTTGTTAATAATTTATTATGGCTAACCGTATCAAAAGCTTTCGCCAGATCGATGAATATACATAGAGATGGACTACCGTTGTCCAAGGATTTATATAATAGTTTGCTTAATTTTGCCAATTTATTAGATTATTTTGTCATATTTTTTGAGTGAGTATTAATATGACGTATGACTGACTGTTGGAAGTAATCAAACTGTTTAGAAGTCGGCATTTTAGGCGCATAACACGCGTGTTAAGGGCAAGAAAAGAAAGTTCTTCGGCCCATTCATGAAGGAGTGCATTAGTACTGATCCGACGACTGTGACTTGCCCAAGAACAAAGCATAGCACAGGAACTTAGTTCCACAATAAAGTTTTAACTTCGTCCTGTACTGTACAGTGTATATTTCATTGATTGCGCCAGAGTTTGGCTTCAGGGAGCCTGCGACACGCCCGCCGCTCATCCTAGAAGCGCGCGTTGCCGCCTCCGGCTTTTGCCGTCCGAGCTATTCAGCCTGTTCTGTTCTGTAGCTGCTTATTTATCGTGCGGCTGTGACCTCAAACGCGCCGATCCTCACCTGCCCCAGCTATGAATTGAAGCGCACGCTGGAAATCGTCGGCCGCAACTTGAGTCTCGCGCGTCATGCTTTCAAACTCGCGGTAACTGAAGGACTTCTTCGGCGTAGTGAGCACCATTAGCGCTCCACGTGACATGATCAAAGCGTCGTCTACGCATCCTGATCCACGCAATCTCTTTCGAGGTATAAACAAAGACCGCGTGACTGCTCGCGAGTGACGTGATCAAGTGAAATTAGCTTCTACTTAAACGCTCGCTGCTCAGAGCAGCTGATTTCTTCACCTGGAGTTCTTCTAAACCATTGCCTTGGCTTCTACACCGGTTTTTGTGGGCTACAGCCTGGTTGGCGTGTACCCCTGCGCTGTTTGGAAGCCCGATTCATCTGGTTCTTCCACAGCAGGGCCTGTACGTTCAAGCACTAGAAGTTCTAATCGCGTCGCTCCTTATCCTGCTAATCAGCATCAACCCGTGATCCAACAGCAGATTGTAGGTCAGCCTGTTGTTCAATCTCAGCAACCAGCAAACTCAACTGTGGCACAATCTACGTCAGTTGCGACCTCTTGCAACTGTAGCAACACCAACGTTTCTTTGTCCCAGGCATCTTCAAGCACACCGATGTTGTTCGTACCCTTCACTGTCTCCAATTTTGTGCCACCCATGGCTGCTACTCTGCAAACCAGCTGCAGTCCATCCAAGGTAATCAGCAGAATATTCGAAACTGAGTTGAATTTTAATGTTTCACAATTAGATCTCTTAACAGCAAGCAAACAATTTTAAGTACATTTCCAACAATTATTTTAAGCCAAGTGTAATTATTAGCATTAATAACAATAAAAATAATTATTTTGCATAATTAAAATATTTTTTTGTGGTTTTTAAGCAAACAAAAGTGTAGTTACCTTAAAATAATATTGCAAGGAATATTATTTATAAATATTCAGTGATATGCAAATTAACCCATTAGATCTGTTTTGAAAAGGTTATGGTATTGATCACGGTTTCATATTAACAATTTTAAAGCAAAAATTATCTATGTAAAATATTTTTCTAATATTATGTTCTTTTGACGAGAGTACTTTGTCTGATTGACTTAAGCAAAATTGAGATTTTGAATTAAATTTACATTGTTAAAGAATACATTAAAAAAGAGTATCGCATATTTGATATAGTTTTTAAACCCCAAATAAGATAACGAATAGTTATGAATAACTCTTTAGGTTATTAATGAAGCCTAAGCATAAAATAAAGCTTACATTTTTTCTCAGTATTTTATTATGATATTTTTAATAGATTTTCTTCTATTACAATGAGTAATATATGATACATTAAAAAATCATATTAAACACATTGAAATTTATAATTTATTTGGTAACAATGAGTAGGTAGAAGCAGCAGTCAAAGCTCGGTCGACGCTGTTAAAAAATCTACTACACAATCTCAATGCAACACTTATTATCCAGAGATAAGCCACATGGCTCTGTGCTGTACTGCTGAAATTATGAGTTACAGGGCCACAGTGATAAACGTCTCCATTACTTTGGTTTATTTGTCGCAGTTGTCGCTTTCGAATGATTTATATCAGCGGTGGATAGAAAACAACAAAATAGCAACATCATTTATTTCGGCAGTACCCCATGTTAAAGAATGCTGCATCGACTGACAAGAGCTGCTGCCATGTTTAATTAATATCAACCAGACATGCAGCCGGTCCCCCACTTTCGCATCGGTTGTTAAAAAACTGAGAACTTACTAATCCGAATATAATCAATCTTTTTTATGGTGATGCAAGCTGAAGGGACTTAATCGTTTTCGGATAGCTTTGTAAAGGAATATCGACGTTACAACTTGTAATTGAAAGATTTAGTACGAAGATCGGCAGATATATATTCCTTTGAGACATCACGACGATATTGAATATTGGAAATAATGGAAATACATATTTTCCTTTACAAGATTTGCTTGTTTGCGGATATTTTTTTTGGTCTGCTATACAAGCTTTCTTACAGTTTATTACAACCGTAGTTATTAGGTATTACTTTCTATAAATGCTTACAAATTTTGCATAATCATTCAACTCCTGAACTATAAATTTTATTTATGCTTAATAGTGACACTAGATTACGTGGACAAGTGTTAAAACTGTCCAAGGAAAATTTTAAAACAAGCGTCCGTCAAAATTTCCTGCTTACAAGTGTGTTTTACTATCAACACCTTCAGTTATTAGTTTCAAAAATAGATACGATTCTTTTTGCTCAACTGTATTTTGATTTTAGGTTATGCTACTTTTGTATTTGTTAAGTAAGGTGTGGGTTACTAGGTATTTTAATTTGTTATTTTTCTTGTCAATATGTCTTATAAAGTACATTTAGTGCAAGAGTTGATTTAAAACAATGCTTATTGGGTTGAAGAATGACATAACCAGAGCCAAGGTAAACAAATGTGTGGTCTTGAATTATAGCACGTCGTATTTTAAGGCCTTACTTCTTAAAAAAAAATAATTGCTGCTAAATATTTAGATTATGTTACGTTGCGTCCCAGCTTCAGCAGTTCTTTATTCAAATAATGAGGATACTGATGTTTCCCACCAAAAATATGGATTCAATAAGACGAAGCCCCTCCTCACGTAGGTGTTCATGTCTGGACATTTCTTGGCAAGACTTTGCCCGACAGATGGCACTGCGGCCCAGTTATGAATGACCACCACGCTCACCTAATTTAACCTCCTTGAATTTTTTCTTGTAGGGTTACATAAATACAAAATATAACTCCGGAAATTAAATGTCCAATACAAAGTGTTTACACTCGATTTTATATAGAATAAGCAACTGTATATATATGTGTGTGTCAGTGTCTTTGAACACCACTTTATCTTTTTCACAAAATACTGTTGCGATTGAAATTGGACGAATTGTAATGGCAAACTCTGTGGGGTACGTTTATATGTTTATTTTAAAACAAATACACTTCTTAGTAATGTAAGCTACCTGATAGTTCGGAAATTATGTCTATTTCCGAGTTCCAAGAATAATTCTACTGATTCCTGTGTAATGCAATACGTCGTCTGGTTATAGAATTGAACTTCAAACCACGAAATTTCCGTACTTTTAGTTATTTCCTTGTTATAAGGAACAGTTTAATACATAGTAAAATTTCGACGAAGAAGTTTATTATTTTGTGTCTTAAAATAACTTTAACTTCAATCACAATTCGATTATTTTGTAAAATGCCAGTAACTGAAGGACTTCTTCGGCAAAAGGCGTGATTATTTTGTAAGCAAAAATAAAAGACAATTTACAGTGAGCAAAGCTAGAAATATGGGAAAAGGTATTAAAATTTAAAAGATATCAAACTTTTCGCATGCAATATTTCTGCTGCTTCCGAAAACTTTCATTTCGTTTGATATTTTAGATAAAACTGCCCCTTTGGAGTGTATTTTAGCATCGCAGCTTTTCCCATTTTTTTCCTGATATACGCCTGCTTGCAAGACTCTATGCAAAATACATTTAGTTGTACTTGAGTTATGACTTCCAGCAAAAAAGGCATAAGCGGACGTAGTTGTATTTATGGCTCAAATATTCACGTGGAAAGCTTTGTTGCTTTCATATTGCTGAACTGAAACTTTCCAAGACTGTTGGATTTTTTATATACCACCAACACAAGTCGAATGTATTTCAGTTGATATACATATATTTATGGAAGTTAATTTTGTGTACAGTATGGATACTACTTGTGGAACAAATTTGGTATTAAAACTGAAAAATACTTGTAATATTGCAGTACTATTGGCAGTTCTTTTTAACAACACTTGATTTGAATATGAAAATTATGAATATTATTGTTTTAAAAACTTTTTCCAACCTAACTCGACATTTTCGATATATGTAGGTATACAGGGTGTATAGAACATGATACCTACGGAGATGTGTCCGAGAAAGACGACGCTGTAATAACTTTTAAAATACTTAATATAAATTAATACAAATTTTTAGCCCTTTTAGTTTACCAGGGTAAATTTTTAACACCCTGTATGATAAAGACTTTAAAATAATAAATCTGGGTAGTTTCAACCTTATGCTAAAAAAGGTACTCTTGTTTATTGTCGATCAAATTAACCATTTACGAGTAAAAGTTCGACCTATGCTCGCATGTTGTACCCTCGTATGAAATTTTCCAATAATTTCGTTGAGGTGCCTCCTGGGACACCACTGCATTTTTTATATTTTGTATTTTTTCGTATTAAACTTCTTAAAATGAAGCTTTCCTGTTTGAAATACTTTCGTATCGCACTTTATTGTCGAAGAAAAAAAATATAAATCATGGCCCTTTTTATTAAAAATAAAACATGAATTCGTTTATTATTCTTTTTCTCATAAATGGTTCATTTTATCGACAATAAACAAGAGTACCTTTTTTTAGTCTATAATTGAAGATATCTAGATCTTTATTTTAAAGTCTTTATCATACAGGGTGTTAAAAATATAGGCGTTAAGTTGTAAACCTTAGCCCGCCCCTGGTAAACTAAAAAAGCTATATATGCTTCAAGGACAGTATCTTAAGAAGTCCTTATTATTGTCCATCACAAAGAGTCTGGTCAGGTCGTCAACAGCGACATTTTCCCCGTGAAGTTGCTCCGTGTGAAGGGAGTACCGTAATGTTTTGGGGTGTAATAATGTTCAATGACCAATCAAATTTACATCGAACAAGTTATTATACCCATTATCTACCCTCTACGTAATGAATTAGGTGAAAATTTTGTGTTTATGGACGACAAAGCTCGACCACATAGCGCAAGAAGAGTTCAAGAGACACTGGAAGCAGGACATATCAATAGATTAGATTGGAAAGCCAACTCGCCAGACATTAATCCTATTGAAAACATGTGGGATTTCGTTGCTAGAATCATTCATAATTATATTCCTCCACCTCAGACTGCAGATGAGTTAGTCGTGGCGGCAGAAGAGGAATGGAACAATATTCCGCAAGAGATCGTTAACCGCTTGATTATCTCAATGCACAGACGTGTCAATGCTATTGGAACCTGGTGGAGGTCATCCCGAGTATTAGTCAAGTAGAGAATTTGCTGTGTTACTTCTTTTTGATTTAATAAATTTTGTCAAAAATGTCACACATTTGCTGGTTTTTAATTTTCTAAGTACTCAATTTATCGAACATATCCTTCTCACAAAAAAGATATTCAGAAATCAATGTACTTTTATCAATATATTTGGTTTTTCTGACAAAAACATTTCATGTTTTATATACATGTACTAGGTGACCCGGCAAACGTTGTTTTGCCATATGAATTATTTCTAGTGAATACTTTGGCAGTTAAAAAATAACTAACTTATTGTAAGTGTGTGAAGATGTGGTATATGACTAAAAGAGGAATGAAGCACTGTGAACGATGACGGCCTATAAGAATAACAAAACACGAAACATTAATTTTTTGAATTATTTCGCGTGCCTGCAATTTTACTTATTTGACGGCCCAAATTAGCCCCTTTACGTCTTGTTGGCATTGTTCACTGTACAAAAAATAGCCATATAGTAAAATAATAGCCGTTGTTGGCGGGAGCTCGTGACACGTGTTGCGTACTTTTAAGGTTATGTAGATCACTTAATTAACTAATAATGAGAACTACACTTAAAATTAATAGTTTTATTAATTATTGATAAAACAGGAAATAAATAATTATGGCCCAGCAAATTAATAATAAATTTACTTGAGAATTATACTTAGCAGATAAAATGATAATTTTAAACGTCACTATTACGCTCGATTCATACACAATAATAATGGTCCAAAACTGTGTAGGGAGCGAGAGAAGGCTTATTGTGAGAGAGACAGGAGACCGGCTTCGTTCTCATCCCTACTCCGTGCTGTTTACTGGGTGAGAAGTGACACTGGTAGATGCCTGACGGGGATAACTGATCTAGTGATAATCGATCAGTTATCGACTAAGGTTAAAAATGATTAAATTACTAAAATGGTTATTAAAAAATAGGGGCTTGTGATAGAAGGATGAAAATTAAGGTTTGTATGTATTTTTTAATGCCACATCATAAAAAAATAAAAATAAAAAATTTTGTCCAAAAAATAAAAAAAAATTGTTTGGGGTGGACCACCCCTATCATTTAGGGGTATGAAAAATAGATTACGACCGATTCTCAGACCTACCGAATATACATATAAAATTTCATAAAAATCGGTCAAGCCGTTTCCGAGGAGTATGGCGTCTAAAACTGTGACACGAGAATTTTATATATTAGATTGATGAAATGATGTTAATTCATTTTTGTTCAGGATTTGCTCTCAAATAGAGGGAGAAACTGGGTGTTATTGTGTAGCAACTTTTAATTTAAATTTTAAATAAAAGTCATTTGGAAGAAGATTTTTTACGGCTTTTATTTTGATTCTTAATTAATTATGCAAGCAAAACTTCAGCGGATTTTAATCATTTACTTTGAGTTGTCTGGGTGATGTTTCTCAGTGCTTACTAATGTTGTTAAGTTTGTATCGGATGAATGCTACAATTAATTTTGAAAGTTTTCAAAAAACGGAATTAGTTTAATAGTTGTAGAAGTCAGAGGTGAATTATCTTAAACTATTTGCATCTCTTGTAGTTTGCAACAAAACGTGTTTTTAATTCCTGTTTAAACGAAAAGTATTTTGTATATAAAATAGTTTACGAAAAGTTCGAAATATGTTTTGTGGAAATGTTGAAATGTAAAATTTATCTCTAACAATGCTCGCGTGTATGCTTTATTTTTATTTAATGATATAGTGGACATGGGAAATGCATTTCATTTGAATTGTTATTGAATTTAACAAAATGTGTAGTATAAATTTTAATTCTGTTACCAAGTTAACTTTTACTACTGCTATTTCAAAGGGTTATATATATTCATCAATGTGAAAATTCTTGTTAATTACCAAACAACATTTCAATGGCAAATTCATAAATATAAATTCGACAAAAGCAATCTTATTTGCCGTTTTGATAAAATTAAACTTAACGATCATAGACGGTAGTCCTAAAACTTTAGGGTTGGTTTCTGTCCTACAATAACATTTATTTAACATACGAATATAGAGGTATAGTTAGGTTAGACAGGTTTATTCAGGTAATTGCTTTCTTTCAGATCATATTTGGAAAATAAGATTCATGGATACCTAGAAATTAAAATAGTTTAGTACCTGGTAGTAGTTTTATGAATTTAATGCGTTTTTAACAATTTCCTAAATATTAGCTATTGCATAAAAATATACAGGCTGTTTCATTTAAATAAAATGGGTCTATACTTTAAAAGATACACCTTGCAGAGAAATTATAAGTACTCCATTGAACTGTACGTACCAGAAGAAATTTTCACCTCTCAGCTATTCTCTGAGATACGAAGAATTCCTTAAAAGTAGTTTTTTTTATTTCGCCTTTTATCAAAAACGAAGAGGTCTATACTTTGCAATTACAACGAGATTTGAACACTTTATACTCTTTAGTTTTGTCATATGTACTTGTTTTATAGTTGATACTTTAAATAAAGAGAGAAATAATTTTAACTCTTATTTTACATCTAGATACCAAGCTAAAGTGCTATTTATCCTTTTATATCACATTTTAGTCCCTTCATGTGTAATTACTTGAAAATATTACAATGCTAAAGTGCTATTTAATTCTTTTAGGCCGCACTATAGTCTCTTCATATGGAACTACATGAAAATGTTTTATTGTTGATGTTTTAAATAGAGCCACTGTTCCACTGTACTGGCATATCAAATAGGTAATTGTAATTCTTTTTATTTTAGATAATGCTAAAGTGCAATTTAATGCACACACTTTAGTCTCTTCAGATTTGATTGTTCAACAACAATTAACGTAAAAACTTAACGATGCAGTTAAGTTTCAGGTGAATATTTAAAAACTCCAGATAAACTGATATAAAAGGAAAGCCAAGCTTAAGTAAATCAGTTGACTGAAGCCTCTTCAAAGTTCAATGGCAATTTACAAACTTTTTAACGAAAATTTGTATTCCCTACGGCACTAGAGGGGTCCACATTACCCCAAGTAGTTCAACTGTGAGCTTCCTGAGATATACATATTATTTACTAAAAGACATCCGATGTATTGCCCTTCTAGATTACTTTCAGTGAAATAAACGCTTGTTGAAATTAACACAATTTAAATGCATTTGTCGTTTTGAATTTCTAATAGATGGAAGCTTCATGCTCAAATTTAACTGACAAAGGGGCGGCATATTATAGTTCTGCGAACTGTTCCAATTTTATATAACTATAATATTAAGTATAACTAATATTAAAGTGTAAATTTCTTTAAGTAGAAAGCAGTAGAGGAAATAACATAATTTGCTAGCTTCAGTGAAGTATCCCGAAGCAAATGAGTTTTAAAGGAATTATTAAGTTCAAACTTTATTTGCTATATCAGAGAAAGCTAAATATACACCATATTTTCTCTGTACTGTAAAAACTTATTGCTAAGTTGAACCTAATGACGTTTACGAAGTTAGAAGTGAATCAAGAATATTTACTACGTGTGGGAAAATACAATTTCTTTCGATATGTGTTGCAGCTGTCACGGGATATACAAGGTGACTCAAATCAAACTTCCCTCAAACTAAGTGACGGCTTAAAATAGTAAAACTTAAATTACAATGTTTAGAACACAAGTTGTAAGAAGCATTTTAATATTGATGTATTAAATTAAAATCATAAACAGACATAAGAAAAACTCAAGTGATGTCAGATCTGGTGACCGCACCCACCTACTACAACAACTTGAAAAAAATTAAGAAATAGTTATATAATAGCAACAAATCAACTACATAATAATTTTATAAGGACTTTATTTTGATATCTGTATTTTTTTGTACATTTTTGTAGCATAAAATCCATCAACAAATGTAAATTATTTATTAACTTCATCGTAAAGGTATCAGAAGGTATAAAGTAACGAGCATCTCTGTTTAATCGCAATATCTGCAACTGGAATGTTATGTGGTGGCTTACTCAATATTATTTTACGGGTTTTACTGCACTTTGCGCGCTGTTTTTTTTTTTCATGCGTCGCATGGTATTATGGTTTTTAACATTAAAATTAGCGCCAAAAGCATTAAAATCATCATAGCTTTTCATAATTATCTTCGTATTGACTATTCTACCGTTCTCTATGACACAAACAAAACAAGGTCCTGCCATTTTGCTGTTTTAAATTTGTTTTATGGAATGGTTTGTCAATATAACTGCGTCAAAACGTTTTTCTGTTGTAATTGTTATATTACTATTTTTGTTTTACAACTGCTAATATCATTACATAATAACTATATTACAGTGTATAATGCATCTATTCTTAAAAGTAAAATTGTCTCCAATTATCTTTTAATATAACAGTTTTATAGGTTGGCAATCCACATCTAACAAACAATTACAATATTTTTTTATAGCGTGGTTAGAAATGCTACGGAACAGTTTAGTTTTATTAGCTAAAAAGTTTTATAATATTGTCACAGAAATGTGTATAAAATAATAATAGAAAACGTTCTTATGATAAATTTATGAAATATTTCAGTTGCTGACAACAAAATAATGGTACTTGCCACTATAATGAAACGAATATATATTTCAAAAGCAATACTAATACGGCAATAAAACATAATTGTCGTATGTTTGTCTATTATGGCGGTACTAAATACATGTATTTAAAAAGATGAATAAGGGAAAACGAACCACGTTATGTGAATCACTTTGTACATGGAAATCCATACACTATAGCAAAAATAAATTCAGCTAGAAGTTGGTTCAAACTTTGTTAAAAAACACGAATATGCAAAACGTAAAATTTGATCATGTTTATTTATAATTGTGAAAATATTAACTAGCAAAGTTTGACACAACTTTTACCTATACCTATATACAGGGTGGCCAGATGAAAATGAAACAGAATCATTTTCAGGAACTGCGTCAAGACTGTAGAAAAACGCTAAGATTCGTCGATTTTATATTAAAGGGGGACATTCTTTACTGGTATTTTTGACTCCGCCACTTTCACCCCCAAGCAAGGGTAAGCATCACCCCAAAATATTTTTACCCTTTAGTAAGAGTAAAAATATCACTCACTCGAGTTAAGTACGCCAATGGTATAAATTTAGTATTTCTTGCGTTACATTGGTATTTGGCGATTTGTTATTACCGAATTATGCGTTAATTATCCTTCAGTATTTGAACCAACGTTTTCCACGGAATTGGACTGGGAGAAGCGGCAGCATTGAGTGGCCTCCACGATCACCGGATTTATGGCTCCTTGATTTTTTTGTGGGGATATCTAAAAAGTAAAATCTATAAAATACAGCCAGCGTCGCTGCACTCCGGAAACGTTTCGAACAAAATCTTTATTCTTGTATGGAAGCGGACGGTCATCAGTTTGAACATTTAATCAACTAAGTAGTAAGTAAGCAACTAAACATAATTTAAATTTTAAAATGTACATTTTTTTTTCAAAGTATTGGGAGGAAATATAAAGTCTGTTGTAAAGAGAATTGTAAGAGCTTTCAAAATAAATATTACACAATCCCTAATGCCATTTAAATATTTAGTGGTGATGCTTACCGTTGCTTGGGGGTGAAAGTGACGGAGTCAAAAATACCAGCAAAGAATATTCCCCTTTAATCTAAAATCGACGCAGTTCCTGAAAATGGTTCTGTTTCGTTTTTATCTGGCCACCCTGTATATATCCATAACTACATTATAGCCTATAGCAAAAACTAAAAAAATGTATCATTTACTGTTCCAATGTTGGTAGCAAGGATCATAGTTTTTTTATTACTATTTAATTCACGTTAAAAATAACAGGCAGAAGAGAAATAGGCAGAGAAATTCGATGAAACGAGTTTCTGAAAATAGTGAAATTTATCAAAAGGAAAAAGTCCATGATAAAAGGTACATTAGTAGATTGCAGTAGATATTTATATGGAATTAAATTTTTTATACCTTCGATGTAGAGCTTTCAGACATATGTCAATATCATTATTGCGTTGGAGGAATAAGTTATTTCTTGTGGTTAAGAAATATATATATAGTTTAAATACCTACGAATTTCGAATTTCGAATTTATCGTGTTAAAAATATATATTTCACTCCATTACATTGGGTTTTGCTGATTTTAAAAATTAAAGCATTGATATTAGTACCCAGTTTTTTAAATACCTTGCATATACATAAATGAATTTGACAAAACAAACTAATAATTCGTCTTTATAAAGTTTAAAGATCAAATTTTAGCTATTCTTGTGCAATTCATATTTTTAATAAATTTTGTACTACTCTTTACCCAACTAGCAATTTGGTATTTTATAAAAACTCGAGAGAGCATACATATGACATCATTGATAGTAATTATAGGAGATTTGATTTATATTAGCTTAAAAAACCTTCCTAATACAGCAAAAAATGTTACGAAAGCTAGTAATAAAGAATATATGGGTAAATATTGTGGCTGTAATTTAACGCTGGTCGGGGCTTTAGTCCGCAGAGCAGGGCATAATATTATTAATACCTAAAAATATATAAAAAAACGAATTTATGTTTTGAAAGCAAACCTAATAATTGTCGTACTTGAAAATTATAAAATGTGTTACTGGTTGGGTATTTGTAAAATGCGAGTATGTACTATGAATCTAAGCACTTAGTCACACTCTGTATATTTAGAAACTACGTTTAAATTTCCAACATCCAGTATTAGCCAAATTAGAATTTTATTCTAGTTAATTATTTTGTACATAAATTAGCCAATGAACGCTACATGTAACTCAGAATGATATACAGTCTTGATAAGAACAGTCGCTACGGCACAAGATAGGATGATTTAGTCCACGTTCCTAGATTATGAAAACCAATATGCTGCGCCGTCGCAAAACAAAATGCAATTAATTTTAAAAGAAAAACAAGGCTTGACTGGGAAAGGTTTGTTGCCATGCGTCCTCCTTTTTCTAAAAAATCAACGCGACAAATACCGCCTTCCACTTATTAATACAAAATGTATTTTATATTTAAAAGCTTATTAAAAAAATAAATATTATATTGGCATTCATGTATACAAGGTTAACTATGTCTAAGTAGAAATATTTTAAGGAAGAAGGGGCGAAAAATAAGTAGTAGTAGTAAAATATGAAGTATATTGCACCGAAGTGGACACTATCATAGTTCAAAACGGACAAGAAGCAGAAACATTTGTGTTACTTCGTAGAAGCTATAGGTAAGATGGACCCAAAACTTTGTTGCAACAACCGGTATGTCAAATTATTTTACTAATTAAAACCAAAAATTAATTCTATTAATAATTAATAACAACAGCGGCAAAATCAGTTGAATTTGCCGCATTAAAATAGGCGTTGCAAAATATAATTTTTCTCCTTGGGAATTTCTTTCAATTTTTTGTCCGATCGATCGAACAAGTTATTACGTCCATTATCTGCACCCTACGAAATGAATTAGGTGAAAATTTAGTGTTTATGAACGACAACGTTTGACCACATCGCGCAAGAGGTTCAAGAGACACTCGAAGTAGGATATATCAATACATTAGATTGGCCAGCCAATCTCCTGACATGAGTCCTATTGAAAACATGTGGGATTTCGTTACTAGAGCTATTGATAATCATATTCCTCCACCTCAGACTGCAGATAAGTTAGTCGTGGCGGCAGAAGAGGAATGGAACAATATTCCGCAAGAGATCGTTAACCGCTTGATTATCTCAATGCACAGACGTGTCAATATACTATTGCAACGTGGTGGAGGTCATACCGACTATTAGTCGAGTAGAGGACTTGCTTTGTTGCTTCTTTTTTATTTAATAAATTTTGTCAAAAATGTCAGACATTTGCTGGTTTTTAATTTTCTAAGTACTCAGTTTATCGAACAAGAATGTGGAGGGGGTCTAAGACTTTTGACGTTGTGTGTATTATTGTTATTTACATTAACAATAAATTTAATGTAACATTTGCGGTAATTAAATACTTAGCGTAATTGATAGAAGCCCGTGTTAACATTGAGAAGTGAGGCCAGTTAGCGCTAAAGGATGACTGAGTAGAAGCCCATCCTTTGTCGGAAACAGTTATAATCTGATTAATCTCATAAAGTAATAATTTCCGACCAACTCTGCACCCCTCGCTTCGTATCGTATATTTTCGTAAACGGCATGATAGGCAATCACATATTTCACAGGCCGTTCGACAAAATATAAGATATGTTCAGGATTTAATGATTTATAACCATCTGCGTAGTTTATACAAAAAAGATACTTTTTCGACAAGAGATATTTTTCAATTCTACATTCGGTTTTCGGAGAATAGTGCACACGATTTGCAATAAAACGACCACGTGTTATATGAATCGAATGCTAGTTTCACAAACTTCAGGCACAAGTTAAAAAATCAAAATTATTCTAATAATTAAAAAATTGGTTAAACAAGTTTGTTAGACATTTAAAACTGTCAAGATTCCTCTAAGAAATTTAATTATTTTAAGATAATTTAAAATTTGCTCGCTATAAAAATATATTCTAATTCAAGTCATAACTGTATTAATTGGGATATTCTTATAGAAATCCATCTACAGGGTGTAACATTGAAGCAGGTCACCACTGCCTTTGAATGTATCAACTTAAAAACGTGGAAATAGATGTTTTTGGATATGAGAAATCATAATCTGTTTTCTATTTCAGAGGGCGCCACATCAGGCATATATGTGACGAAAACGTGGGTGTAAAATTTTTTGACCCTAACCTAATCACGTTTTTTATTAAAATTTCTGAAAGCTACATTGTTTTTGAGGATTTTTGAGGTATACTTGTCACTAGTCTTAGAAATTGGCCATTTTCGAGAAAGTAACTTTTCAACAATTAGCTGCATAGTTTATTGTACAATATTTTAATGTAGTAGGCGCCAAAATTCCCTTGCATATTGGATATGTTAAAGATAGATCAATAAGCAATAAAATTTGCACTGGTGCAAAATGCTACGGATAATATTTTTCATGCAACGTTTTTAAAATGGAAGTCATACTGATTTTAGCAGCTCCAGGTATTCGTCCAGAATTAATTAGTGGATAATCCGCAATGCGAGCACATTTTTCGTCTTTTTTTTTCTCAAAATTCGTAAATTATCAGGTTGTAATCTATTTCGAAATCCTCCCAAATATTTTCGTTGCCCAGCACGTCCATTTAATTGTCAATAAATAACATCTCCAATATCTGAATATGAAAAATTATTGTCTTAGAATTTTTCGATTTTGCAAAGTATTGATTTATTGATTTGTTTAAGATTATTTAATAAAAAACGTAATAACGTTAGGGCCAAAAAAGTTACGCTCACATTTACGTTATAAATATGGCAGATGGGGCGTCCTCTAGGGAGTACGTCGAAATAAACAACAGTTTATGATTTCTTATATCCAAAAACATATATTCTCAAGTTTTTAAGTTGATACAGTCAAACACAATGTAATTGTTACAAAGAATCACTTTTTAAATTCTAAAATTTGACATCCTGTATCTTTTTTATTATCAACATTTTATTAAGGTATATTATGGTATGGTATGGATATGGTACGGGTATAGTGAATAATCTAGTATGTCTCTTAGAGATCACCCTGTATATAAAAAATGCTTGCTATTTGTTCAAAATAATCAAAATTTAAAATATCTTTTTTATAATTAAGACAGTGGAATTCCATTTTTATTTTGAATAAAAGAAAAGTGCCACAGGGTTTCTACGCCACTGATGATAATGGGCATATTTAAGCATGCGGAATAATTAGACTAAATATATCTCATTACAACCTACAACTATTGTTGTTTTATCGCTAAAGGTTTCCAAGTAAATAAAAAATGTAATAAAAATTTCGAAATACTTGACACCCTGTATCTCAAAAACGGTGAACTTTTATATAGAAACATTTTTGGATAAGTAGAAACCACTATTGTTATAAAGCCTTATTTTGTATGTATTTTAATACATAATTAATATCACCTTTTTACACCACTTTTATTTTGATAATAAAATGTATAAAAAATCTTCTCAGATTGTCATAATTTTTGGAACACACTCTATATTTGCTCATTTCTTTCCTATTATTTAAATGACGTGTAACGTAATTTCGTTTTATTGATAAAAAAATTGAAAAAAAATATTTTCTGCTTTCTTAAATAATAAAAAGTTGTGTACCATTGTCTTGAAATATTTTGATAAAGCTGTAAACTTTCATTAATTTGATAACCATCTGATCATTCTACTTAAAACATATTTTTTTCGGTGGAACACTGTTCAGGCATACAGTTGAATAAAATCTACAAAGAACAAAAAAGCGGAGATGTTAAAGCGAGACCGAAATTAAATGAGTGACTCAATTTGGAATAATTCTGTTTTCATGAAAAATAATCTTTTCCAGAACGATGTTATCTCATCTTTATTTCTTAAACAAAACAAAGAAATTTTACTCGTCACGGAGCTATTGTGAAAGCGTATGAATTCTGCAAAGGAGCTAATATTTCTAGCGACAAATTTTTGCATTTAAATAAAATACAACTTGCACTGAATCTTAAAAACTAAATCAATTGTCAGACAATGTTTTTATATACAACGAAAGATCGTTGAAGTAGGCTAATGTTTTTAGATCTTTTTTTGTCTCTGTTTTTTCTGTGGGTAGGCATTGGTCGACGCGTGTGCTGTACAAGCCATTGTTGCCGGTTACGTGTTATTGTGAACATTAAAATTAAAACTTTGTGTTTAACAATGAATTTGTGTATGCATATGTACTTATTGCCCAGTGCATTTGTTCGTTTCGTTAGTTTCTATGCAAGAATTAGTGTCCAATTCACGAGCAGATTTGATAAAAAGATGATGATTATTTCAATTACCCGGTGAGTTTTCAATAATAACCTATAAGTTACTGTTTTTTTAAGAACTGAATTTGTTGCTGTTGTTTAAGTATCATGGTTATGATTATGAATGTGCATAATATTTTTATTCTGTCAAAAAAGTTATATATCTATTTTTAGGTTAGCCTCTTATTGCTGTTTAACATATATATAGGGTGTCTCTATTATAACCTAATTTGAAATAGGCGGTACAGAATTTTATTAGTAGCAAACTTACCAACTTTGGCCTGGTAAAGTTTCATAAAAACATACAGGGTGTTTTAATTTACTTACACAAACAGTTTTTATATAATAATAGAAAATAACAAATTACATTCAATTCTATTTTGATATACCTAGTATAAAGATGCCAAAAACCATCTAGTAATGAATTGATACAATTACCAGTGCCGTGCGTGAGGGCAAAATATTTCATATTTGTAGGTTTTAATGGAAATCAATTAAATTTTTAAGGTAGTACAAATTTTAATTCAATTTCAGAAAATATTAAATAATTTCTAAATATATATGTACAGGGTGTTAAAATTTACTTATACAAACATGTTTATGTATTATTTAAGAAATAACAAATTTCATTAAATTCAGATTTGGTGTGTAATGTAAAGACATCCAAAAGCGTCTAGTAAAGAATTGATATCATTACCAGCGCCGTGCGTGAGGGCAAATTAGGATATTTCTTGTAAATATTTTTCATATTTTGTAGATTTTTGTGGAAATCAGTTACATTTTTAAGGTATTACAAATTAGAATTGAATCAGAGAAAACATGAAATCATTTCAAAATGTTGTACAGGATGTTGAAATTTACTTATACAAACATTTCTTATGTAATGTTTAAGAAATAACAAATCTCATTAAATTCAGATTTGGTATTTAATGTAGAGGCATCGCAAAACGTTTAGTAAACGAGTGATATCGTTATCAGTGTCGTGCGTGAAGGCAAAGTAGGACATATTCTGTAAATATGTTTGATATGTGGAAATCAGTTAAATTCTTAAGGTACTACAAATTTTAATTGAATCTCAGAAAATATTAAATTATTTCAAAATATATATGTACAGGGTGTTGAAATTTACTTATACCTAGACACATCTTTGATGCAAGAAATTGCATTAAATTCAGATTTGACGTGTAATGTAAAGACACCAAAAAGCGTCTAGTAAGAATTGATATCATTACCAGTGCCGTGCGTGAGGACAAAGTAGAACATTTTCTATAAATATTTTTAATATTTGTAGATTTTTGTGGAAATTAATTATATTTACTACAAATTTTAATTAAATTTGAGAAAATATTAAATAATTTCTAAATATATTTATTTATACAGGAAGTTGAAATTTACTTATGCAAACATTTTTATGTATTATTTAAGAAATAACAAATAACATTAAATTCAGATTTGGTATGTAATGTAAAGGCGTCAAAAAGCGTCTAATAAAGAAGATTTCAATATCAGTGCCGTACGTGAGGACAAAGTAGGACATTTTCCGTAAATATTTTTCATGTTTGTAGATTTTTGTGGAAATCAATTAAATTTTTAACAAATTTGAATTGAATCTGAGGAAATATTAAATTATTTGAACATATATATGTACAGGGTGTTGAAATTTACTTATACAAACAGATTTTATGTAATATTTAAGAAATAACAAATTACATTAATTTAGACTGGGCATGTAATATAAAGGCATCAAAAAGCATCTAGTAAAAAATTGATAATATCATCATCAGTGCCGTGCGCGAGGGCAAAGTAGGCTATTTTCTGTAAATATTTTTAATTTTCGCAGATTTTTGTGGATATCAATTAAATTTTTAACAAATTTGAATTGAATCTGAGAAAATATTAAATAATTTCTAAATATATATGTACAGGGTGGTGAAATTTATTTATACAAACAGTTTTTATGTAATATTTAAGAAATAACAAATTGTCTGAAGCTATTTATTTGTGGCATAATTTTAGTTTTTCTTTAGTTTTATTGCGTTTTTGCCACACTTCTGAAAAATAATAAAAATTAATTAAATAAGCCCTTGCGCCAATCGGAACAGTCAAGGGTTATTTTTGAAACTAAGTTTGCCTAACCAAAAAATCTCACACTGAAAAAAGCAGATAGGTAAAAATTAACAAAAATCACATCACTATCGCGCACTTCCGTATTATTGACGTTTCGAAAACTCTCTGTTTTCGTTTTCAAAATAGTAGTCAAATATTAAACGTATGTCAAGTTTGGCAGTTTAAAATTTGTTTATCTGCTTCCATAGAGATGTTAAATGATTTTTATTTTATTTTTACTTATTTCTTCTTGATACAACTGTAGCCAACAATGATCGATGTTTACTGAACAGTTTGACACACATTTATCTCCGTTCAACAAAATAATCGCGGTCTCTTTTAATTTTCTTTTTGTCGCGTTATCTTCCTTCTCTAAAATTTTTGCCAAACCCCATTGAATCACATGACCGTTTTCCCAAGCGTGTTCACAAATTTTGGATTTTTCAAATTCCCATCTTTTTATATAATTTTTATGTTCCTCAACTCTAACATTCATAGGCCGAGACGTTTTTCCAACATAATGTTTATTGCATTTACAAGGTATACTGTAGATGCAATTTTTTGAATTTTGTATATCATTTTTTGGACGCGTTTTTGACAAAAATGATCGTAAGGTATAACTAATACCACCATATTTTTATGGTTTACCAAAAATTCATAAACGTGACCTCTAACCTCTAAGACCAATAGTTAGTTCTATAAATTCGCCTTGCAACAAATTAGCAAAATATTTGTTACAAATTATTAAACCTTTATTTGGACAATCCGATTGTAAAGAAGAAAATTCGTATATTCTTTTATTTAGAAAAAAAAAGGCTTTAGGTTCTTGAATCATCCTGTATTTTAGTCTCTAATATCCTTGATTTCGAAATTTCCTATTCTTAATAAATCACCACACTGTATATGCGAATTAATGAGAGATAAATGTAAGTACACCTCAGAGTTGGGATATCTAATTTAAGTTTTGTTGCTAGCTTTCGAACATAATGTTTATTGCATTTACAAGGTATACTGTAGATGCAATTTTTTGAATTTTGTATATCATTTTTTGGACGCGTTTTTGACAAAAATGATCGTAAGGTATAACTAATACCACCATATTTTTATGGTTTACCAAAAATTCATAAACGTGACCTCTAACCTCTAAGACCAATAGTTAGTTCTATAAATTCGCCTTGCAACAAATTAGCAAAATATTTGTTACAAATTATTAAACCTTTATTTGGACAATCCGATTCTTATATTAAAAATAGCAAACATCTTTTAGAAAAGATTTCTTCCTCAAATAATTTTAATAATAATCATTTAATGGTGAGTTTTGACGTAGTTACTTTATTCACTAACGCACCAGTAGACAAGACACTGAATATCATTAAAAATAAACTGGAAAATGATATGAATTTGGCAAACAGAACAAAATTAAATATAGGATGTATAATGGAATTGTTGTCCATGTATAAAAACAACATATTTTCAAATAAATAATGAATTTTATCAACAAAATTTCGGAATGGCAATGAGCTCATCATTATCACCAATTTTAAGTAATATTTTTATCGTTTTTTTTTTTAAGAAAATTATATTCAAAATATAAATAAAAAACCAAGTATCTAGTGGAGATATGTAGATGACATTTTTGCAATTTGGCCTTTTACTATTACAGAATTAAATAAATTTTTAAATGATATTAGCAATAAAGAACCAACAATAAAATTCACTTTGGAAATAGAAAATAATAATATGCTACCATTTTTAGATGTTTTAATTAAAAAACACGATAATTCTGTAGAAACAAGTGTTTATAGAAAACAAACTCACACCAATAGATATTTAAATTTTAAATCTAACCATCACATCGATATTAAGAAAGGTGTTGTTAAATGTTTATATGATAGAGCAAAATTAATTTCATCAAACAATGATATTTTTAACAACGAACTAAAATTTATTAAAAATGTTTTAATAAATAATGAATACCCCTCCAAAACATTAAAAAATATTACAGATAAAACTAACACTTTAAGACAAATAAAAGTAATTAATCATACAATAAAAATTCCATATTATCAGAAAAGTTAAGAAGAATCGGTAATAAATTTAATATCAGTTTTTCAGACAACTAATACCTTACGATCATTTTTGTCAAAAACGCGTCCAAAAAATGATATACAAAATTCAAAAAATTGCATCTACAGTATACCTTGTGAATGCAATAAACATTATGTTGGAGAAACGTCTCGGCCTATGAATGTTAGAGTTGAGGAACATAAAAATTATATAAAAAGACGGGAATTTGAAAAATCCAAAATTTGCGAACACGCTTGGGAAAACGGTCATGTGATTCAATGGGGTTCGGCAAAAATTTTAGAGAAGGAAGATAATGCGACAAAAAGAAAATTAAAAGAGACCGCGATTATTTTGTTGAACGGAGATAAGTGTGTGTCAAACTGTTCAGTAAACATCGATCATTGTTGGCTACAGTTGTATCAAGAAGAAGTAAGTAAAAATAAAATAAAAATCATTTAACATCTCTATGGAAGTAGATAAACAAATTTTAAACTGTCAAACTTGACATACGTTTAATATTTTACTACTATTTTGAAAACCAAAACAGAGTGTTTTTCGAAACGTCAATAATACGGAAGTGCGCGATAGTGATGTGATTTTTGCTAATTTTTACCTATCTGCTTTTTTCAGTGTGAGATTTTTTGGTTAGGCAAACTTAGTTTAAAAAATAACCCTTGACTGTTCCGTTTGGCGCAAGGGCTTATTTAATTAATTTTTATTATTTTTCAGAAGTGTGGCAAAAACCCAATAAAACTAAAGAAAAAATAACAAATTGGATTTAATTTTTTAATTCAGATTTGATATGTAGTGAAAAGGCATAAAAAAGCGTCTTGTAAAGAAGAAAATTCGTATATTCTTTTATTTAGAAAAAAAAAGGCTTTAGGTTCTTGAATCATCCTGTATTTTAGTCTCTAATATCCTTGATTTCGAAATTTCCTATTCTTAATAAATCACCACACTGTATATGCGAATTAATGAGAGATAAATGTAAGTACACCTCAGAGTTGGGATATCTAATTTAAGTTTTGTTGCTAGCTTTCGAAAGATCAGCGTTGCTATCATCTTAGATTAATTGGTATTGCCGGGTAATCCGTTTCATTATTATTGTATGCCGGCAAAAGGTTAAAACTGGCGGTTTTCGGTGTTTACTGTGTTCGAGTCGCCTCCTTTCGGCGTGTGTTTATCTCGTTTACTGACATCAAAGCGGAATAACAAACATAAAACCAGATGAAAGCAAGACGCCGGTCCCTGAAATGAAATATCTTAATTTGGACAATTTAGCTTTACACATTAATCAATTAATGTAGGAATTCGTATTTATTTATCACTCAGGTATTTAAGGCAAAATGTGTTATATGAAACTCATTTAGAGAAGCGGCCTGTGAGAAGGAATTCCACTTCTTTAATTTTACGGTTTGAATGCGCAGCATCTTAGAGGGGTTTTCTTATTCTCTTCCAGTTTCTTGTCGAAACTGCCTTCAGGGTAAATTTAGCACAGCGTTCGGGTTTATTTTTGTAAGTGAAAAAATACACATCGAATTATTTTATTCATCTCGGAAATAAAGCTATTATTTTTTTTAGAAATGTAATCCTAACATCGTAGCGTACTTGCAATAAAAAGCGCTGCCCTTAAAACACAATTCTCTTTATTAGTTTTGCTGTACTTATAGTTAGAAGTGTTTTTTTTACAAATGCAAATAATTTTAGATATTTAAGAACTGAATAATATAGAATTTAGTAAATAACAGAAACATACCACCTGCTAATATTCAAAGGTACCGAAGTAATACGAATATGCAGGGTGTACCATAATTCCACGTAAATATTGAAGGGGGTTATTCTATGGCCTAATTTAGGGGGGGGGGGGGCTTTTTGATACTCTTTTCGATTTGAGCCCTCCCTGCAGAGATATTGCGTTGGTGGGGAACCTAAAATTCGGTTTTAATTTTTTTTTTTTTCATAAACAGCTCAACCTAAAATTTTGAAATTTGGTACGTGTTTTAGCAATAAATTTTTATTTTCACCCTTAACTTCGAAGCGGTTGAAACAAACAACCCGTCCTGATGTTTTGGCCAGAACTTTTTTGTAGATTGCTATGGATCAAAATTAAAATTACAATTTTATGTATGCATTTTATGTACTTATGAATTTAGAAACTTCTCTTGCTCTTTTAATTTTTCCAAAAAATTAATGCTTTCTGAGTAAAAAAAATATTTCTCTCAGACTGCAGATGAGGTAATCGTGGCGGCAGAAGAGGAATGGAACAATATTCCGCAAGAGATCGTTAACTGCTTGATTATTTCAATGCACAGACGTGTCAATATGCTGTTGGAATGTGGAGGAGGTCGTACCGACTATTAGCCAAGTAAAGAACTTGCTTTGGTACTTCCTTTTGATTTAATAAGTTTTGTCAAAAATATCACATATTTGCTGGTTTTTAAGTTTCTAAGTACTCAGTTTATCGATCATATTCTTTTCGCAAAAAAGATTCAGAAAACAATATACTTTTTTAAATGTATTTGGTTTTTCTGACGATAAGATTTGTTGTGTGTATATGCGATCTCGGTGTCACCTTTGATTCGAGGCTATACTTTGTACCTCATATTATTCAAAAAACTGTTACTAGTGCCTATCTTGGATTCATATTGAGGAATATGAAAGAATTTAAAAATATGAATATGCTTAAACTTCTCTATCTCTTATACAGGGTGAATCTTAAATAAGTACAAATATTTTAACTGCTGGTGTAGTTCGTCATTTAAATCAGTCTAGTGAAAGCCATTTTTAAAAATTTCTAATATTTACGGAGATATTAATTTTTTAAAAAAATACCCACATTTTGAGGACCGCTGGCTGATTTTTCATCCAACAACGTAATGAAACATATGATTTGTTGTGAGGTTGCCATATCTCCTCCAATATAAATATTACGTTTCCTTTAACGTAATAGTTCTATTTTAAAAATACTTGTTTTAAGCATAAGTACAGTAAAATTGGGTATGTAGTATGATACGCAGCAATATTAACATAAATTTTAACATCTGAACTAACCTTACTATACTTCAACGATTAAAACTGAATTTCCGCAAGTTCAATACTACCGTAAAATATTTAGGAAGATATTACGTGATATTACTATGTCCAATGTTCAAAAATTATACATAAACGTGCACACAAGCTTACCTGTTTGTTAAAAAATTAACTATTTAATCAGTAATCCACATTTCACAAGTTAAATGTCATTGTACACTGTTAGAAAGGGACACAAAACACAATTTCCTTAAGTTATTTTATGAAGAATAACGAAAAACTATGCACGCGTTTTTTATTTAAAATGGAAAAAATGTCAACTTTTAGCAAATTTTATTGCTATTTTCATGCATTATGTGGGGTTAACAAGTTTGACTTGGGCTTCCGATAATCTGTCATGACAGTCAATGACAGTTTGATAATAAAAAATAATATAAAATGTTACACTTGACAAAATTCGCTAAAAGTTGAGATTTTTTCTTCCTTGAAGCAAAGACATTTGTGTAATACTGGCAACACTGTGAACCACACGTTCAGTCTGCAGCACTATGACTCATAAAAGTATGAAGGGTCGGTCTAGGCCAGCGGTCCTCAACAAGTTTTCTATTGAAAAATTACGAAATTTATTTAAAATTTCACTTTTTTATTTCTGATTTTTTTGTAAAAAAACTATTAATTATGTGTTCTACACACAAAACTATACTGCTGGTTAAAATATTTGTACTTATTTAAGATTCACCCTGTATATGCAGTACATAACACGGCAATTGAAAGGGTGCAAAGGCGCTTCTTACAATTATTTCTTGAATAGATTTAGCATGAGCAGTTTAGAAAACAGGAGGAGTAGGATAGCTGTACCGTTTCTATTTAAAATTCTCTCTATTGTCTTTGATAGATTTTTGTGTGCCTATCATTAATAACAGAAATATTGAACTAATCTACATTAAGAACTATAGAACTAACATATATAAGCAATCTCCTATGTACCACATTATAAATAGTCACTCACTAATAGAGTTTCAATTAGATATGTTTATCTGTACAAATGCAGACATAAAAAAAGTTTTTAGCTTCTGAATTTATGTTCTCTATTTGCTTTTAATGTGTACATTTCGTAGTTTGTTTTATTATACATAGCAGATGCTTATAATGTGCCCTATATACACGATTTTAATTATTTTGCTTATATTTTTACACAAAATTTACTATATTTATTTATTTATCAATTTAACGTGGCATTGTCATAATAGTAATTGTTTTTTCAGTCTGAAATTTGGAAAATTTTCAAGATGTACATAAACTTCAATATTTCAAAAAGTACTAGGAACATTTTTGACGGGCTATGCCATCTTTATCAGAAAGAAGAGTTGAATTGCTTGAGAATATGATGTTTATCTCGAGATTAAAATAATTTCTACTTTTATCTAGCCCGTCTCTTTGAAATGTTTTTGAAATATTAAAAATCCATGATTTTAAATGACGACTGTAGATGTCGGGGGATGATTTTTCGAAGGCATATAACTTTTTTGAAATTACTACAAACCAAAATGAATGCTAGTACAAACGATAAGATCACGAAGAAAAAATTGAGTAGTTAGAAAATACATTCAAATACAGGGTGATTCATTAATAATGGGACAGAGCTTAAGGGCATGTTTCTGACCTCAAAATAGAGCGATTAAGCCAAATATGCCTCATCCGAATGTTGCTCCTTTTCGATCTACAGGGTGTCAAAGTTGAAAAAATAAATCACATTTTCTTTATTATTTTTCGATCGCATCAACCGTATTTTATAAAATTTGGTATAGGGGGGTATCTTGGTACTAGAAATTCGAATATGTCGACTATTTTGGTGTATCTGCTAGAGGGCGCCACCAATGATGGTTTGAACCCTTTTAAATCGCTACGACTTTTTTGTGCTACACTGTATCTCATTCTGGACTGGAATAATTTTCTTCTTTATCTCTTTTAGTTAAAAAAGGTACATTTTGTTGATGTCGCTAGAAGCAATTGTTTCTGAGAAAAACGCATTTAAATCTCATGATGCATGCAATTTATTTAAAAGTAAAGTCAAATTGCTGCGTAACAGCATAATACTGCGACCAAAATAAGCCGATTTACTTTAGCTTATCCTAAAAAAATTAAAAAATCCACCAAAATCAATAATAACAAAGATATAGGGTGTCAAAATTGAAGAAATAAATCACATTTTCTTTCTTATCTTTTGATCCCTTGAAGCAAATTTCACGTAATTATTTTTCGAATTTCTAGTACCTATACCAAATTTCATAAAATACGGTCGATGCGATCGAAAAATAACAAAGAATTTATTTTTTCAACTTTGACACCCTGTAGATCGAAAAGGAGCAACATTCGGATAAGGCATATTTGGCTTAATCGCTCTATTTTGAGGTCAGCAATATGCCCTTAAGCTCTGCCCCATGATTAATGAATCACCCTGTATATTCCCTTCAAAACAAAAGTTGACGAGTCCGAACTTTTATTTCGAAATTAAAACCCGAGGGGCACGGGTTTTATAATTTTATGATTTATTTTGAAAAAGTTAAATTTGAAACTATGTTCAATTTTTTTAATCTCGTTATCGTTTTCCCGTAATACAGCCGAGGCGTTAAACACGCTGTTTTTACGTGCAGTATTAGAACACTGGAAAAATAGAAACGGAAATACATGTAACAAGTGAACATAGTTTTACATGATAACTATTAGGTAATATGCAGATAGCTTCGGATTAGGTCGAATGAAACTTCGGTAACATTTTTAAGAAACGAGTATTTACCGCTAATTATCCAAATTGCTTTAGGCGGGCATGCTTTGTAGCATGATTTCGCTGACGAAATTACGGGAATGGGGAACTTCCATTAGCGGATAGACACCAGATTATGTCCTCTGGAGACAATGGTTAAATGGGCCCTGTGGTATATTGTTTAATGTCAGATTTCACAATTAAAAAAGCAGAATATCCTATTTTCAGAGGGTTCGATAACAATTATATTTTCGTTATACAGGATGTGCTGCTTATAGTCAATATTCAAATTCTGGATTTCATAAAAGAGAGGGAAATGAATGTACATGAAACTCGATAGTATAAGTACTGTGAGAATAAAAAAAAATTGGGGCACGTGGTGTTGAATAGGATCAGGTGACCTCCATTTTCAATCGAAAGTATTATCTTTGGGATTTCTAGAAGCAGGTTTGTCGGTGAGACAAAGTTCTAGAAGGACTAACGGATCTTTACGTACCATAAGTACCGTGTTACCAGGCGTGGCCGTGGACACTGAAGATATGGAATGATATATAGCTCCAGTTAAAAGTCACAATCGACTGTCTTTACGCTCTGTGGTGTCTCTACGACGGTCGCTGCCTCTCGCTCTGTGTCCATGGTCTTCCTGAGTCCACGCTTGGCAGCACTATACTATGGTAAGGATCTGTTCGTCCTTCTAGAAATTTCTCTCACCGACAAACCTGCTTCGCACGACCTAACAATCCGCTTCCTCTTAAGTTACTAAACCGGTAAATCTGCCTAAATCTACGTTCTCTAGGCATAATCAGCTGTCGTTTGCAACCAACTTCACAACATTTGCAATACAGACGTGAGCAGAAATTTTTAAAACATAATGCTACGTTATCAAAGTACGACCTATGCAAACTCCAAAAAAACTAAATATTATTGGAAAACTGCCCTTCAGTTCCCTCCACTATAAATATCACACCCTGTATATCGCAGATCATAATTATTTGCTAAGTGAAAAATCAAAGATACAGAATAGCCGTGATTTTTTTAAAAGCACGATCATTTTATGTGAAATATTGCAATAAGAATGTTCTTTTTCCCATAAAATATTATTTTAAAATATATTCGTGTCAGTTAATTATTTTAATTTTGTTTGTACATAAATTTCAATCAAAATCACTATTTGTTGGTTCAAAATAATTTTATGGTGGCACAAAATAAGCTAATTAACAATACGAGTATGTTATTTAATGAATTTTTCGCTGTATTTCAGAATAATTCGTGAAATATAGTGCATTTACAACGGGCTAAAAAGCAGAGAAGAGCTTTTAATATTTTAATAACACCGCATTAAAATTTATTAGACCTTTGTATCTTCGTAATTAGCTATCGCAATATAAAATGTGAAAATATGTGTATATTTTATGTAAACCTTGATACTAGTTTCTCGGAAATTCGGAGTCTCCATTTTACTGCATCTGTTACTAACAGTTAAATTACCCTCTTCATTAAATTTAGGATGTTTGTTTTTTGTTTTGTTCCTCATGTTTATAATTATTGTTAATGGGTACAAATATTTAGTCATTAATTTTGTATGTATGCCTCAAACAATGTTTTTATTAATTTTTTTTCTCCTGAAACCAATTACTGTGTATAGACCTACTAAATCTCACGCAGTACTGATGAATAATAATATTTTTAAATTTCTGTAATAAAATAGCGGCCTTACATACATACATCTGTAAAAATGTCTGCTTTTGAAAATACTAACTAACCCATTCATTTTCCGGCCACTTAAAGGTGGTAGCAACGCTACAATAACATTGTTTTGCCACTTTACCTTAATTCGCCATAACCTCAAAATTGCAATATATGTAGTCCATGTCAACATCTCACATCTTGCGCATTTTTATAGTTAGTGTATATGTACAATAAGTTTTAAAATAATACCTGTCTGTGTCCTCCATACCAATGGAAAAATGACGGAACATTATTCTGGTCAGAACATTTAAACACTTGGTCTTCGTTTAGGTGTATTTTCAAATTCTCAGAATTAGGAAAATTTAAAGATGTTCTACAAATCGAAAAACAATAATGTTTAAGAGCTGTAGCACGTTTGTTGTTTTAGTTTTCTATAAAACGTTGTTAAATGCCGAAAAGTCTTCTTTCTGCCAGTTTTTTTGTTGCTACCCATCTTACATACAGACATAGGATAAAGCTATTAATAAACTAACGTATTTTGACAACTACTAGTCGCGTCAAATTAGCATGAAGAATGTGAAAATAGACAACTTTTTGCGGAGAAGTCCAATTGAGATGCGGTTTTCTGCAAAATGTTCAGGGAATTTTGTGTAACAAAAGGTACATCTAACCTCTGTACGCTCGCAAATTTTTAATTGTTTATTTAACAAGTGACCCATTTTTGTTGAACATATGGCAAATGTCAGACAGGATTCAACGAAAATGTCTTATTATTTATTGCTAAATTGTTGCAACTGGGCTAATTAACAAATTAAAAACTCCACCCCCGAAATCACTAGAAAACCGGAATTTTTTTCCAGGATTTCTGGCTTATTAAGGCAAACCATCGGCACAAGATTTTTGTAAATATAATTGTTTATTGTTCGATTCTTGCAACCTCGCTAATTAACAAATTAATAACTCTTCTCCTGGAATCTAATAAACCTAACACCAAAGTGTCTCAATCGGACCTCTCCGCAAAAAGTTACAAGTGAAATGCTACTTTGACGCGACTATACCACAATTGTATATCAAGCGCCGCTAGATCGTTGCCAAAACTATTCCAGACACTTTAAAGCTACTGTCACTTTTAAGTAATATATAAGTGATATGGCTTGGTTGTCGTTACCTTTAATATCCACTTTAAAGTTTGAACAATTTTAAAGTGCTTCTGCTTAGTTTTTATAATGTTCCAGACACTAAACCAACCACCAAAAATTACAAAACCAAGAAGCACGGGCGTAGCCAGGATTTAGTTTTGGGGGGGGGGTTTGGTTTGAAGTAAATAAGACAACAAAAATATACTTACATGAAATTTAATATCTATATATTCATCGCGCGTCTGCCTCTCGTCAAAATATGGCGCTAGGCACTACTATATATATTCAAATGTAATATTTTAACTCTCTTTCAGTCCTCGTATTTTTCGCTATAATATTAGGCAATATTTTGCTTATTTCGGGGGAGGGTGTTGGACCCCTAAAACCCCCCCCTCTTGGCTACGCCCGTGCCAAGAAATGATTTTCAATGGTGAGGATTACGTATTTACAACTATGCTAACATAAATTGAAGTTATTTTTGTCATATGGTGGTAGGTTTAGTGATTACTACGTAATTGCCACTTAATTGAAGGTGCGGTACCAGTTTTTGTTACTATAATGCTACTTAGGTTTGTCATCTTTTAACTTGTTTTATATGCACTGAGCATTTGAATGGTCATTTTAGAAACACTTTGCATCCCTATAAGATTATCATCCAGAGTGAGACAAAGTTGGTTAAGCTACAAATGTTGCATTGCATTGCCTTTTTAAATAATGCACAGTAATACATTTTCAAAGGAATATTTATTGGTTCTGAACGTACATAATTTTTCACAGGTTTACAAATTTTTTGAATTAAAGTGATAGTATGTACAGGTGTTCATCCTCGAAGTCATCGAATATTTCTTGAAGAGCTTCTAGCACAAGACGGAACAGCATGTCCTTGAATATTTTCACTGCAATTTCTGCAAACGTGTTTATATCGATGTATAACAAACTTTCATAGGATGATCGCCTGTATAATAGATCCATGTTGTAGTTGAAGGAAACGAAGAACGCCAGCAACACTGAAAAGTAGAATCAGTACAACATTACATGTTTCTTTGGCAATTATGTGGGGTATTTTGTAAATCCTATGTAAATAACGTAATATTCCCATACTTGTTAGTTTATGATGTTTCCTTACACTAAAATAATAATATTTATTTATTATCCTAACATCTACATTACCCCAAGTTTGATACTTTTTTCCAGATCATGATTTTAAACAAGACATATATAGATTTGTATGTTAATTATGCAATTTAAAAACAGTTTTAGATTAGTTTAAGATTTAATGAATCTATATTAAGTTGAATCGAGTTTTGAGTTTCAATTTTGTTAAAAAAATAGAGTTTATATTTTGCTTTATCCGATTTAAATTGGTGGATTGCTGGAAAGCGACTTATATATATCTCGATTTATTTGACACCCAATCAAATAAGATACACGACACAACAAAAACATATATTTCACAGTCATGAACCAGTCACACATGTATTTAATTTGTTATTAATATATTTTCCTCGCACTTGCAATTTTTGTCACATATACTTCATCAATCGGACTCGTTTTAATTAAATCTCAGTTAAATTTCATTTGATAAATCGACTGTTAATATATTACAAGTAAAACTGTAGGACTTACCTGACTTCAAGAGCACGTAGAACCTCATCTTCACCAACAATCGACAATGAATATTCTGAAATGATGTTAAATCATTTTAAAATGTAAATAATTTGATTAACTAACGATTTGTACTCACCAAAACCACTAAATATTTCAGATTCCGAAATTATTTCTTGAAAAAGTAGGAACCATGTAATGCCATATAATCAACTTGACATTAACATCATTGTCAGTTTGACAGATATGTCAATGTCAAAGTACCTACTATGAAAAGTCATTCAACCTTTGCCTTTTTCGTGTACACTAGAGTACACTTTTGATACAAGTATATTAGATTGTTTCAACTGTTACGAATATCAAATAAAATGAGTTTGATTGTGTTTTTTTGCTACAAGAGTAATACTCGTAAAAGCTTTTGCTAGCGAATTCGTGCTGTAAAACGTTGTCTCTCTGGACATGTAATATTTGACAATGCCTGTAGTAAAGGTGTGCATTTCGTAATAATGCAATAACATAAGGGAAAATGTGTCATTTTATTAAACGATATTGTCATTGAAACAAAATACGAATATTATATGTTATTAAAAGGCTTTATTCAGTAATATTGATCGTAAAAGTATAACAGCCAAGTGTAGCTGCGATTGTACTCCCTTATCAATAATTTTCAATTGATTTTGGAGTAATTGACGTTAGGATTACTTAAGTACAACATCCTTGATCTCAATCGTGCGACATTCTGGGCGACCTACCATTCACTGAATATTTAAAGGATTTCTCGCAAATTGATTTGTTATCTGGAATTCTAAGGGACTTATCCCTTTTGGACCTTCGAAAGCAATTGGTTTTGATACAAGGCGATATCTTTGGGCTTTGTAAAGGAAAAGTAGCTCTAAGATCACTTTGTAAGTCCCAAGCTGTACATTACTGCATTAAGTAATTTGAGTCGCTTGTCAAGTCACAGCAAAAAGTGAAACATATTTAACTCTTAACAAGTAGAATATATTTGAACCGTCGCTAGAAGGGACTGGTACCTGAAACAAAATGAAGGTAAATTGGATACAAACCTTTTTTGTTTAGTTTGATAGATGGATAGGCGTACAATCTATTTCAATAATAATGGCGCTCTTTAATTTGGCGAAATAAATAAATGAAACGTTATCTGAAAACTATGAAAGCATAGAAAGGCCACGTTTTTTAATTTTATTTCGAGTTTAAACACGAAATTTCGAGTTTAAATACACTGTAAAAAAAGTTGCTGTGTAAGCTAGATTTTCCAGTGTGTAATTTAGGATGTGTAAAAATTCCGTGTTAATAGTTTTACACACTATGGATTTTTTGTACGTTTAACACAAAATGTGTTAATATTACTAGTCTTATAATAAAATATACTGAATTTGTGTAATATTTACCAGTTGTGTGTTAAAAGTACACCATTTTGTGTAAACTTAACACGCACACAACTCAATTGTGTTCTATATCCCGACTCCTGACTGGTTGAGCACAACTGCGCAGCTGCAGTATATCAGCTGATCCAACACACGTCACTACGCCATATTGGCCATGTAGCGGTGTTGTGTACAGTTACCTCTCGTTCTCTGTGTTCAAATGAAGAATATTTAAATTTAAATTGAGGTTTAATCAAGGAAAATGGTAAGTACTTACCTAACTATAACAAATATTACTGATAATTGTAATAAAACTAAAACTAATTAGCATATAACTATTCAAAATATTAGAAGTTTACTCTGACATTTTAGATTACTCTGTAATCTAACTTTTTTGTAACTTTAGAGAAAGAAAATTATATGTTCATGTCACTACCAGTTAGTTTTCGTAAACTCCTATTATGTAGTGCCTAAATACATCTTTGTTTGTTGTTTCATTGTTTATGATTTACTAGAACATTATTAGTCCCTTATTAGAATATGTACTATTATACTGTTAATTTTAATACATACATACTTTGTTAGCAGACTTGGTTGTTGTTCATTTGAACAGAATTTTATTTTTTTAATAGAATCATAAAAAGAAAAATATTTAATTTTATAATTACACCATAATTCAGACAATTCTTTATATTGATACGGAAGCTCACTTACATTGTGTTCCTGTTTGCTTTTGAAATTATAATTTTTAATACATATATTCTGCCGTTTAATAGAGCATTTCAGGCTATATTCAATGTATTCTCGACGATAGGCAGAACCTCTAGAAAATGTCAAAATAAAAGTATTTCAAAAATTATATTTATTAAAAATTATTTCTCTGGGCCTAGAAGGCCTGTGAACAGCTTTATACATATATATAAAAATTATTTTGAAAGTAAACAGAAACATAATTAACAAATTAAAAAGATAGGTGAGTCTTCCATATCAATACGTATTATACAATAAAATTAACATGTTAATGTGTAAAGCTTACACCTTCAATGATACAAATAACACAGAAAAGTTACACATGACATTTGTTATATTAACACAGTGGATTGTGTTAAACCTTTAACACACTGCTACATACAGAGAAATGTGTAAAAATATACAGAATTCCGTGTGGACCTCGATTAACACAGTATTGTGTTCTTTTGTGTTAAAATGTGTAATTATTTTTTTACAGTGTATGAAATTGCGAGTTTGAATAGTAAATTTCGAGTTTAAACATGAAATTTCGAGTTACATGGTGTTCCTCATAAGAACCGACTTAGAGCAAGTGCATGTCCTAAAATATCGCGATTTAACCAAAAAGTTTTACATACAGAATTGCACACAGGTCTTCAAAGTGGGACCAAATATTTCGAAAAAAATTAATATCTCTGAATTCCTTGAAACAACCAAATTTTGTACGTGATTTAGATTTATTATTGACTATAAGTTCAAGTAAATTGAAACACTATAAGGTGTTCACTGAGGGTGAGTCACTTCTAAAATAATACCAAGCTTTTTTTCGTTGATCTAATTTGAAATAATGAAAATATCCCACGCAGAATTTAACAGTTTACCGTTGCTAAATTTTTCGAGAAAGAATGCCTTAATTAAAACAAGATTTTAATAGTGTTTATTATAAGAAAAGTCAGTAGTAGGCTTTGTCTTTCAAATTTAACAATTATTTCTTGAAAACTTTATCATTTTTTAAAGTTTAACAAGTGTAAAAAATGTTTTAAATTAAATTCTGCGCGGGATATTATCATTCTTTTAAATTCGACTCTTAAAGAACATTTTGTAGTGTTTCAATTTACTTGAACTCATAATAAACCTAAATCATGTACCAGATTCCAAGTTAAAGTAATCCAAAGATAATTTCTAAATATTTGACCCCACTTTGAAGGCCTGTAACTCCGCCTCTGTGCAACATTGTACGTAGGTATGTTTGGTTAAATTCCAATATTTTGAAACCCCTTACTTTCGAGTTTAACCAGGAAATTTCGAGTTTGAATAGTAAATTTCATGTTTAAACCCGAAATTTACTATTCAAAATTGAAGTTTAATGTTTAAACTCGAAATTTCGTGTTCAAACTCGAAATTTTGTGTTCAAACTCGAACTTTTGTGTTCAAACTCCAAATTGAGTAACAAAAAGAAAAACGTATCCTTTCTACGCTTTCGTAGGAAGACCTTGTATACAGTAATTAAAATAAATAATACGCTTGTATTTTGTACATAGGCTTGGAATTTCTTATTTTTTAATCAAACCGCATGTTGAGTAAAGGGTAATTAAGGTATTTAGACGAAGCTTGTTGTAACTGGTATACGGTAAACAGGTATTACTGTTCTAATTAGTTATTAATAGGAACCGAAGTGGCATTTGAATAATTGTATTTTGGTTCTTGTTAGTCATCTCGGGGGATTATGATCTAAGAGGAGACGCCTCAGGCTGATGAGACAAAATTTACCATTAAACGTCAGATCCTCACAACAACTTTGCGGAACCCTAACATTTTAATTACATTTCATTTTAAAGCCAATAAAGTTCAGTTAGTTCACATCTTGTATGTTCTTCACTTCGTAAAATATTATTTTAAACATCCCCTTAAGCAATCTCGTCTATTATTCTCCAGTCGTAACGGGTGTTTCCTGCAATGTTTTATAATTGGAGTTGTAGCTCATCTTCTTGCCGTCATTACCCTATTTTCGAAAACGCAGTGCTGCACATAAAATCCTGAAATGTTACAACTCGATAGTCTGAGCCTACTGTTAGGATACAAGAAATTTTAATAAAATTTGGGACACGTGGTGTTAAAAGGGATGAGGTAAGCTCCTTTTTCAATAGAAAGTATTATCATTGGGATTTTACAGAAACGGTTAATGACGTTATCAATTATATTTTTTCCTGGTAAAAAGCTCTCTTTTCTGTATTACTTCCCATTTTAAAGTTATAAGCAATATCGTCCTAAAGAGTCTCAAATAAAGAAATACCGCTTAAAAATCACATTAGAAAGGTATCCAGAACGCCTCATTCCTGATCATAGAACCTTTACAAGATTGGTGACCTTGCGACGAAATAAAGACGCATTTTCTGTTCGGAAGAATCAAATAATTTACCGAAAGGCAAGAAACAATATTAATACAGCGAGACTGTTACAGTATTTCGAACAAAATCCACGAAATTCTATACGGAAAGCTAGCTGGGAATTGAATTTGGAAATTGGATAAATCAATCGTTCAAAAAATTTTAAAGACTGGGTATCATGATTACAAAATTCACAATTTGGAGTATTTTCCCGATCGTACATTCAAAACAGACTTAATTTTATAGCTCAAATTGTAGTAAATGTAGAAACTGTTGATCAGAACCTTTTTCGGCACGTTCTTTGGACGGATGAAAGTCGATTGGTCAGTAATTTGGATTGCCAAACAGGCGAAATTACTGGTCCATTGGAATCCCCATATTGTAATTCCAAAACCAAGGCCATTTTGGATGGCGGTATGGTGCGGCATCATCGGCAGGCATTAAATTGGGCCTTATTTTTACATTGAACAGTGTGAGTTACCTAAATTTCCTACAAGAAGAACTTTTTGGACTTCTGGAGAATGCTCATCTCAGCTTATTTCATCCCATTTAACACCCAAATGTCCCAAATTTTGTTTACGTTTTTATTTGCGTTTTTTTATTTGCTTAAGCATTATTACACAAAAGAAATGCATTATGAAATTAGGAATATTAATTGTCATAAACAAATAACTACAAGTGGTACAACATAATCTCGGTTCATAGTAAATTTGAGATATACTTACTTGTCTTATTTATCTTGTGTCTACATTGATTTGATTTGATTAAATAATTTAAAATTACATTGGAACTGGAATTTCTTGTGTCCTTTCTACGATATTAGAAAGGCCTACCAGAAAACTGGAATATTGTGGGATAAAAATCATTTCATCAGGAAGAAATCTGTGTGGTGAGTAGGTGAGCATTTTGGTACTCTGTACTACACTGCAAAAAATAATTACACATTTTAACACAAAAGAACACAATACTGTGTTAATCGAGGTCCACGCGGAATTCTGTATATTTTTACACATTTCTCTGTATTTAACAGTGTGTTAAAGGCTTAACACAATCCACTGTGTTAATATAACAAATATCATGTGCAACTTTTACACATTTCTGTGTTATTTGTATCATTGAAGGTGTAGGCTTTACACATTAACATGTTAATTTTATTGTATAATAGGTATTGATATGGAAGACTCACCTACCTTGTTAATTATGTTCCCGTTTACTTTCGAAATAATTTTTATATATAAATAAAGCTGTTTACAGGCCTTTTAGGTCCAGAGAAATAATTTTTAATAAATATAATTTTTCGTCGAGAATGCATTGAATATAGCCTGGAATGCAAACAGGAACATAATTAACAAGGTAGGTGATCTTCCGTATCAATATAAAGAATTTTCTGAATTATGGTGTAATTATAAAATAAAAGATATATTTTTTTATGATTTTATTAAAATATAAAATTCTGTTCAAATGAACTACAACCAAGTCTGCTAACAAAATAAGTATGTATTAAAATTAACAGTATAATAGTACATATTCTAATAAGGGACTAATAATGTTCTAGTAAATCATAAACAATGAAACAACAAACAAAGATGTATTTGGGCACTACATACTTAATAGGAATTTACGAAAATTAACTGATCTGTACATATAATTTTCTTTCTCTAAAGTTACAAAAAAAAAAATTACAGAGTGAACTCCGCTACATGACCAATATGGCGTAGTGACGTGTGTTGGATCAGCTGATATACTGCAGCTGTGTAGTTGTGCTCAACCAGTCAGGAGTAGGGATATAGAACACAATTAAGTTGTGTGCGTGTTAAGTTTACACAAAATGGTGTACTTTTAACACACAACTGGTAAATATTACACAAATTCAGTATATTTTATTATAATACTAGTAATTTTAACACATTTTGTGTAAAACGTACAAATAAGCCATACTTGTAAAACTATTAACACGGAATTTTTACACTTCCTATATTACACACTGGAAATTCTCGCTTACACAGCAACTTTTTTTGCATTTATAAATTTGATACATTATTACAGCAACTTTTGGTTGATCTTTCGAACAGGACCACTTGAGGTAGTACCTTACGAATATATTTTTTAAATTATAAATGAGTGTCCTGAAGTATTGGTTAGTAGTTGAGATGGATTAATATACGTCAAATGAAAGGAAAACAAAAGTATACCCAACTCTCTACGTCGAGAACGAAAACGTCGACATTGCGACAGGCTTAAAACAGTATTTTAGAAAGATTAATATTGAAAACACACGGTTCGATAAGCCGCTCGACTGCACTAATCGGAATTCCGGAAGGCAAGTAGGTATTCTCTTTTCGATAAATTCGAACCAGTTTTTACCTCAGGGATATTTCCACCCCTCGAAAAATGCACCTGTGGAAAAATGTCTAGGGAACAAACAGTTTTACAACGAATTCCTAATATTCTCGAATTGAGTATATTTTTTGTAAGAAATATGATCCATTTTTTTATAGTTTTTTTCGCATAAATTTGCCCCATGCGGCGTATTTTACTGCCAATTTAGGAATGCGATAAGGAAAAAACATTTGAAAAATTTACACAAATTTAGAGTCTTACTAGTATGAGCAGATGACAGACAGAAAATTGCAGATTTGCGAGGAAATTAGCCATTATTTGAAGGACAAATTTGTGGTTTTTAGGTGCGGAAATCTTGAAAAATAAACCGTGTAGAACAAAAGAAATATCAAAAATAAAATTCTTAGTGTTTTGTCTACTGATTATTAAAATCAAATAAAATTATTTTGCTATTGTAACCCCGGATTTTAACAATTATTTTCATATAGGTAAATATTCCCATTGCCACCAGTGGTGTAGGAACCCTGGCCACTATTATTTTATTTACAATAAAAATAGTATGCCACTATCTTAATTATAGAACACGTAAGATACTTTAAGTTTTGATTATTTTGTATAAATAATTATTCTTTGCAATTTTCTTTAAATTGCATTGTATTGAAATAATTCGTCATTTACAATTTTTCTGCATTTCGTAGATGTGCATATTTGTATCAAAAGCTGAAGGAAACCTGAAAATCCACTCTTAAAATTTTGCACATCGCCATAATTTACCATTTTGATCTTTTCAAGCAACATTTTGTTGTGTTTCCAGAGGAAAGGGCGGTTTACCTGCAACCAAAACAATTCTTCCTCGGTGCGTTGAATATTTCAAATAGGATTATTACGAGAAAAAAGGTAGAAGAATGGATTGTTTTAATAGTCAGATGTATACACTAAGCGGGAAAAAAGTTATGCCATTTAAAAGAACCACGATGTGCCATAAGTGGCCCCTCTAGTAGTAGCATCAATATTAGAAACAAATCTGAATTTCTCGCCTTCAAAAACTCCAAAATGTATACAAATATTAGAATAAAAAAAAGAAATTACAAAAAATATTGAAAATAAAAATTTTAATTTGACAGTCTGTAATTTTTTAACCACCAATTTTGCATTGATTTCGGAACACTCTGTATTACTAAAGCATAATAGGTCTCACCAAGCACAAACTACGAAATGCAGAGGTATGTTTAAAGAACAATTACCATAAAGAAATTTCCTTAAAGAATAATTAGTTGTTGAAAATAATCAAAATTTAAAGTATCGTATCGTTTTTTTATAATTAAGATAGTGGCGTACCATTTTTATTTCTAAATAAAAGAAGGGCGCCATAGAGTTTCTACGCCAATGGAGATAATGGGAATATTTAAACATACTGAATAATTAGACTAAATATATCTCATTACAACGTAGAACTATTGTTGTTTTATCGCTAAAGGTTTCCAAGTAAATAAAAAATGTAATAAAAATTTCGAAATATTTGACACCCTGTATCTCACAAACGGTGAACTCTTAGACATAGGTATATTTGGATAACTCATTTATTTTGACTTTCCAAGGATGCCAATAATACCTGAGACACTCTGCATTTGTATTAATGTGCCTAATTCTGACAATGTGATATTTTAATTATTATAAACTTAATTAATAGTTATAAAGCCTTCTATAATTTTGTATTTTAATACATAATAAATATCGTCTTTTTGCACCATTTTTATTTCGATAATCTTTGACAATCTTCTCAGATTGTCATAATTTTTGAAACACACTGTATATTTGCTCATTTATTTCCTATTATTTAAATGACGTGTAAGGTAATTTCGTTTTATTGATCAAAAAATTGAAAAAAAATATTTTCTGCTTTCCTAAATAATAAAAAGTCGTGTACCATTGTCTTGAAATATTTTGATAAAGCTGTAAACATTCATTAATTTGATAACCATCCGATGATTCTACTTAAAACATATTTTTTTCGGTGGAATACTGTTCAGGTTGAATAAAATTTACAAAGAACAAAAAAGCGGAGATGTTAAAGCAAGACCGAAATTAAATGAGTGACTCAATTTGGAATAATTCTGTTTTCATGAGAAATAATCTTTCGCAGAACGATGTTATCTCATCTTTATTTCTTAAACAAAACAAGGAAATTTTACTCGTCACGGAGCTATTGTGAAAGCGTATGAATTCTGCAAAGAAGCTAATATATCTAGCGACATATTTCTGCATTTAATTAAATATTTAAATAATATATAACTTGCAATGAATCTCAAAAACTAAATTAATTTATTCATTGTCAGGCAATGTTTTTATATATAGTCGCGTCAAATTAGCATTTCACTTGTAACTTTTTGCGGAGAGGTCCGATTGAGATGCGGTTTTCTGTAAAATGTTCAGCGATTTTTTTTATAACAAATGGTACATCTAATTTTTGTACGCTTGCAAATTTTTAATTTTTTATTTAACAAATGAATCTGGAAAATGTTCTCTCGGGGGTTTTCGAGGTCCCTCTTTATCACTTTGATGTTAGCTTTATAATTTATTGCTAAATTGTTGTAACTGGGCTAATTAACAAATTAAAAACTCCACCCCCGAAATCACTAGAGAACCGGAATTTTTTCCAGGATTTCTGGCTTATTAAGGCAAACCATCGGCACAAGATTTTTGCAAATATAATTGTTTATTGTTCAATTGATCCCAGAATTATTGCAAAAAAAAATCCGATTTTCTAACGATTCCGGGAGAAGAGTTATTAATTTGTTAATTAGCGAGGTTGCAACAATCGAACAATAAACAATTATATTTGCAAAAATCTTGTGCCGATGGTTTGCCTTAATAAGCCGGAAATCCTGGAAAAAATTCCGGTTCTCTAGTGATTTCGGGGGTCGAGTTTTTAATTTGTTAATTAGCCCAGTTAAAACAATTTAGCAATAAATAATAAAGCTAACACCAAAGTGATAGAGAGGGACCTCGAAAACCCCCGAGAGAACATTTTTCAGACATTTTCGTTGAATCGTGCCATATGTTCAACAAAAATGGGTCATTTGTTAAATAAACAATTAAAAATTTGCGAGCGTACACAGGTTAGGTGTACCTTTTGTTATAAAAAATTCCCTGAATATTTTGCAGAAAACCGCATCTCAATCGGACTTTTCGACAGAAAGTTGTCTATTTTCACATTTTTCATGCTAATTTGACGCGACTAATACAATGAAAGATCGTTGGTGTACGAATGTTTTTAGGTCTTTTTTTGTCTCTGTTTTTTTCTAACGTAAGTAAGCATAGGTAGACACGTGTGCTATACTAGTCATTGTTGACGGTGACGTGCGGTTGTGAACATTAAAATTAAACGTTTGTGTTTAACAATGAATTTGTGTATGTATATGTACTTATTGCCCAGTGAATTTGTTCGTTTTTCGTTCTGTTAGTGTCTATGCAAGAATTAGTGTCCAATTCACAACCAGATTTGATAAAAAGGAGATGATTATTTCAATTACTCGGTGAGTTTTCAATAATAACCTATAAGTTACTGTTTTTTTAAGAACTGAATTTGTTGCTATTCTTTAAGTATCATGGTTATTATTATGAATGTGCATTATATTTTCATTCTGTCAAAAAAGTTATATATCTATTTTTAGGTTAACGTTTTATTGCTATTTAACATATATAGGGTGTCTCTATTATAACCTAATTTGAAATGGGTGGTACAGAATTTTATTAGTAGCAAATTTACCAACTTTGGCCTGGTAAAGTTTCATAAAAACATACAGGGTGTTTTAATTTACTTATACAAACAGTTTTTATTTAATAATATTTGAAAAATATCAAATTACATTCAAATCTATTTTGATATACCTAACCTATAGTAATGAATAATTAGACTAAATATATCTCGTTACGACCTAGAACTATTGTTATTTTATCACGAAAGGTGTCCAAGTAAATAAAAAATATAATAAAAAGTTCGAAATCTTGTATCTGGGCAACAGTAAACTTTTAGATATAAGTATATTTGAGTAAATCTCATTTATTTTGACCGTACAATCACCTCTTAGGATGTCAGTAATACCTGAGATACCCTGTATACAGTATGTCCACGGTTAGAGTGGAAAAGAGGGAAAATATTTTTCATTTTACGAAAAAAAAAAACATTCTTGATTAACATTTTTACTTGTCTTTATAATGCAGTCGGCATGGAGAATAAAAAAGTTTGACAGTAACCGTCATATTGAAAAGGGATATGATTTTTGAGTAATATAGTGAGTTATTCTTAATATGATTACTTTGCAGCAAAAAATTATTTATTAAAATTATTACACAAATTAATATAATATAAATTTCAATTCTACGCAACTTTTTTAATAACATACTTTTGTATTGTTAAAAACAAAGGCAGTTTATTCTTGAACGATTTTATATTTTCCGATTTTCTGACCACCCTGTATATCCAACATGAAAGGTCTCCATGCCAACCGCATTTTAAAGACAAGTAAACGTTTTAATCAAGAATGCTTTTTTTTCATAAAATGAAAAATAAAAATATTTTCCCTCTTTTCTACTGTAACCGTGGATACTGCATATAAAAGTGAACAGTATTATATGTAACACTAAGTTTATGTTATAACAATATTTACGTACAGACACATACTAGATTTTTCACTTCAAAATATTACGATTTAAGCCAACTTGGCTTAATAAAATGTTGAAAATAAAAAAGATACAGGGTGTGTGTAATTACACTGTCTTTGAATGTATCAATTTAAAAATTTAGGAATAGATGTTTTTGGATATGATAAATCATAAGCTGTTGTCTATTCCGACGTATTTCCTAGAGGGCACCACATTCGCTATATTTGTGACGTAAATGTAAGTTTAACTTTCTTGACCTTAACATTATCACGTTTTTTTATTAAAACATCTTAAACCTACATTATTTTTGAGGAAAAAGGTACACTTATTATTAGTCTCCACTGTATGTTAATATTGACCCTACTTAATATTAATATATTAACAAAATATTAGTACTAATACATGAAACTGTAACATATGGACAAATGGTCCCTCTAATGAGTAAAATCAGTGATATATTTAACATAAATGCATTCCACGTTTATTTCGCATTAGCATATTGTTTATTGCACAGTAATACACCGGAAATATATGTATATTGATGCAAATTACAGCATACCAGTGGCATGTCATACTAAAAATTATTTGTTTAATGTCACAATCTGTTTTCTATTTTGATGTCCTATAGAGCGCCACATTCACCATAAATGTTAGAGTAATTTTTTTGGCCTTACGTTATCCGGTTTTTTATTAAAAAATCTTAAACCTACGTTGTGTTTGAGGAAAAAAGGTATACTAGTCATCAGTTTCAGAAATTGACCATTTTCAAGAAAATAGCTTTTCAACAATCAGCTCTAGTAGCTAACACCAAAGTGATAGAGAGGGACCTCGAAAACCCCCGAGAGAACATTTTTCAAACATTTTCGATGAATCGTGTGTGACATTTGCCATATGTTCAACAAAAATGGGTCATTTGTTAAATAAACAATTAAAAATTTGCGAGCGTACGCAGGTACCTTTTGTTATAAAAAATTCTCTGAACATTTTGCAGAAAACCGCATCTCAATCGGACTTCTCGACAAAAAGTTGTCTATTTTCACATTTTTCATGCTAATTTGACGCGACTAATACAACGAAAGATCGTTGAAGTGTACGAATGTTTTTAGGTCTTTTTTTGTCTCTGTTTTTTTCTAACGTAAGTAAGCATTAGTAGACACGTGTGCTATACTAGCCATTGTTGTCGGTTACGTGCGGTTGTGAACATTAAAATTAAAAGTTTGTGTTTAACAATGAATTTGTGTATGTATATATACTTATTGCCCAGTGCATTTGTTCGTTTTTCGTTTCGTTAGTTTCTATGCAAGAATTAGTGTTCAATTTACAACCAGATTTGATAAAAAGGAGATAATTATTTCAATTACTGGTGAGTTTTCAATAATAACCTATAAGTTACTGTTTTTTTAAGAACTGAATTTGTTGTTATTCTTTAAGTATCATGGTTATGATTTTGAATGTGCATTATATTTTTATTCTGTCAAAAAAGTTATATATCTATTTTTAGGTTAACGTTTTATTGCTGTTTAACATATATAGGGTGTATCTATTATAACCTAATTTGAAATAGGTGGTACAGAATTTTATTAGTAGCAAATTTACCAACTTTGGCCTGGTAAAGTTTCATAAAAACGTACAGGGTGTTTTAATTTATTTATACAAACAGTTTTTATTTAATAATATTTGAAAAATATCAAATTACATTCAAATCTATTTTGATATACCTAACCTATAGTATGAATAATTAGACTAAATATATCTCGTTACGACCTAGAACTATTGTTATTTTATCACGGAAGGTGTCCAAGTAAATAAAAAATATAATAAAAAGTTCGAAATCTTGTATCTGGGCAACAGTAAACTTTTAGATATAAGTATATTTGAGTAAATCTCATTTATTTTGACTGAATAATCACCTCTTAGGATGTCAGTAATACCTGAGATACCCTGTATACAGTATGTCCACGGTTAGAGTGGAAAAGAGGGAAAATATTTTTCATTTTACGAAAAAAAAAACATTCTTGATTAACATTTTTACTTGTCTTTATAATGCAGTCGGCATGGAGAATAAAAAAGTTTGACAGTAACCGTCATATTGAAAAGGGATATGATTTTTGAGTAATATAGTGAGTTATTCTTAATATGATTACTTTGCAGCAAAAAATTATTTATTAAAATTATTACACAAATTAATATAATATAAATTTCAATTCTACGCAACTTTTTTAATAACATACTTTTGTATTGTTAAAAACAAAGACAGTTTATTCTTGAACGATTTTATATTTTCCGATTTTCTGACCACCCTGTATATGCAACATGAAAGGTCTCCATGCCAACCGCATTTTAAAGACAAGTAAACGTTTTAATCAAGAATGCTTTTTTTTCATAAAATGAAAAATAAAAATATTTTCCCTCTTTTCTACTGTAACCGTGGATACTGCATATAAAAGTGAGCAGTATTATATGTAACACAATATAACAAGTTTATGTTATAACAATATTTACGTATAGACACATACAAGATTTTTCACTTCAAAATATTACGATTTAAGCCAACTTGGCTTAATAAAATGTTGAAAATAAGAAAGATACAGGGTGTGTGTATATACAGGCTGTATCACATAAGACATTGCCTGTGTCAAAATAATTTTAAAGACCCAATTGCTTCTAATGTGAAAAGCAATAAAATAATATTATAAGAAAATCTGTATTTTGTATATAAAAGTACATTCTGTTTATTATTTTTTTGCAGTTGACGTCTTTAAAACAGGTTCTACATTATCTTGAGCAACACGAAAATATTTAGGTACATTTTTTTTTAACTAAAATTGAAAATAATGTAATAAATACAAAAGATAAGGGCAACATGTAGTATATTGCAAGAAAGACTAAAAAACAGGCAATGTTTTGTGGCCATAGCCTGCTTCAATAACAAATTTTTTTTATCCGCCTAGAGGGCGCAGGGAACCACATACGATATTTCAAAAATCTGTTTATATTAGGTGGAAATTATCAATTTTGCAATAAAAATTTATTACTAATAAGTTTTCTCTATCTCTTAAAATAAAAAAGTTAGACAGCCTTAAAGTTTGGGCACTTTATAGGTTTTTTTTGTTATTACTCATAAAGTTGGCCATGGATCTCAAATTTGTTTTTACGAGCATAAAGGCCTCCAAAAATGCAACAAAAAACAATTAAAGATTTTTGACGTATCTCGCATATTAAGCGAAATACATGGGAGCGGCCCTCTTATGTGACACAGCCTATATATATATATACTGTCTTTGAATGTATCAATTTAAAAATTTGGGAATAGATGTTTTTGGATATGATAATATGATAAATCACAAGCTGTTGTCTATTCCGACGTATTTCCTAGAGGGCACCACATCCCCTATATTTGTGACGTAAATGTAAGCTTAACTTTATTGACCTTAACGTTATCATGTTTTTTTAAAGCATCTTAACCCTACATTATTTTTGAGGAAAAAGGTATACTTATTATTAGTCTCCACCGTATGTTAATATTGACCCAACTTAATATTAATATATTAACAAAATACTAGTACTAATACATGAAACTGTAACATATGGACAAATGGTCCCTCTAATGAGTAAAATCAGTGATATATTTAACATAAATGCATTCCATGTTTATTTGGCATTAGCATATTGTTTATTGCACAGTAATACACCGGAAATATATGTATATTGATGCAAATTACAGCATACGAGTGGCATGTCATACTAAAAATTATTTCTTTAATGTCCCGAAAGATTGTAAAGCGTTTAAATTATCAAGTTGCGAGACTTTAGGCCTGTAGTTATGACAAATAATCGACTATTTCGTAAGTGATGGTGATTAATTGTAGGCCAAAGTTTGCTCGAGAAGTACAAAAATGATTAATAGCCTTACTCATCAAACAGATCACTGATTTTCATTAATTTACCAAAATCGCCGAATTTTACTCCCAACGCGAACATTATCCAGCCACAATAACATACACCCAAAATACATTGTAAAAATACATGCAAATTCAAATACAACATTATTAAAATATAAATAATATTAGATATTTAATAACTGACTAATTTTAGGTTTAACATATAACAGAATGTTATTTCATGCCATTTGCGGATTTTTATAGATACCGAAGTAAAACGAACAAATAACTAGAAAAAGTAGTTTAACCAACAATTTTTAATAATTTAATTAATTACACTGTCTTTGACTGTATCAACATAAAAATTTGAGAATAGATTTTTGGGTATGAGAAATCACAATCTGTTTTCTATTTTGATGTCCTATAGAGCGAGATAACTTTTGTGCCCAGCGGGTTTGGTTTTTAAAAACAATTTTTTATTCTTAAAAACACACAAAAGTATCTTTTGAGTTAAAGAGAAGCGTACAATAGTTTCAAAGGCATGAACTCTGTATTCACCTCTGACGATAACTGTTTAAACAATAAACTTGACGCATATATACATATAGACTATGTGTAAGGAATGTGCAAGGGTTGCACTATCAGCACATTGTTGGTAAGATAACTCGTCCACCCTGGGATGAGAACTTGGGGGTTTTCTCAAAAAATGCCAAAGTTCGAAACTTCTATCACTTCTGGAGTATGTGCACTTTGTTGAACATCCACTTCTTCTTGGGGTTGAATCTGGAATCTGGATCTTCTTCTTCGAATAATTCTTTTTATGTTCTTCCAAAAAAAGGACTAGGATAATTATCGCAATCAACAAAATTAAAATATATGTAATCCAGGGAATAGGTTAATTTATCATAGTGTTAAGATTTTGATTTTCAATGTCTTTTTGTAAATTCTATGTACGTCTTGATAATTCTGATAATGCTTCTAAATTGACCTTGTTTGATAGGAGATTTGTGTTTAGTATCAGATAATTTCTATTTGGAATAATTGTATATAACAAAGCATTGTTGCTCACTGGTAGGGGATACAGCTTGTAGTAATCATAGGAGTTCATTTCCATTAAGGGCACTGCTATAATAAAGTAGATTTTGAAATTTTTTTGGAAAACAGATGTTTTGCATATTATTTCATATTTTAAAATATTCTCCAAATTTGGTGCGAAAGGAAGTTTTTCATCTTTTAGGTATTTTTTAATATTTTCTAATTCTTCTTTTAAGTTTTCTGGTCTAATTATGGTTTGGTAAATTTTTCTCATTTGGACAAAGGAGATTGCCGTTGATATTTCTTCCAAAATATCAACAATTAATGATATGGAATGTGATAATTCAGTTAGAAATGATTGGGTTGTGACAATGTGAATGCAGAAACCCAATTTTTTAATTTTCTCTCCAAGCTCAGTAATTCTGTCATTTAATTTTTCTTGATTTTGGACTAGTGTGGCAATTGATTTTTTTGTTGTTTCTATGACTTCTTTAATCAAGGATAAATGTTTTTCTACATCAATTTTTAATTGTGCCTCATTGTTATATAATCTTTTAAAATTTTCTTCGTATCTGTCTCCGTCGTTAGCATCTAAAGATCCAGTGATGGCTTTTTAAAGGTTCCAATGAAGTTGAAAAGTCCTCTAGGTCTTCTAGTATGTGTGGGTGATACTTGATCAAATAACAGAGTGGTTCTCTGAATTTCATATATTAAAGTTTTATTTAACAGATGTAATATATCTGCAATTATAGACAGTTCAACTCCTTCTATTTTACAGGGCATTTTTTTTGGTAAATGGATTTCCTTATCTCCGAAAGAATTTTAAGAATTTCATCTTTTTCTTGTATAGATACTTCGTATAGGGGTTGTAAGTCGAAAACATTGATTAATTCCCATTCTGGTATGACATTGTTTGCTTCTCCTAAATGTACTGGTAGAAGGCCTGGGTTGTCTTTTATCTGTTTTAATTCGATATTCCTGGTTGTGGTGATGGTAAAGGTGAGGGTTCCATAGAGGGACCTATAACATTTAAGTATATTTTCTTTATTATTTTGTAGTTTAACGACACATGTGTTATCATCATTTAAACGAATAATTTTGAAAGGGCCATTAAATTTAGTTACGGTTTTTGATACACGTTTTTTCGGTGCTTTTATATACACTCTTTGACCAATTTTGAATTTTTCTTGGGGATTTTTTACATTTTTATTAACTCTCTCAACGTTTGTCTTTTTCCGACTTTCTGTTCTTTCTTGTATATTGTTATACATATGAGATAACGACTTTCTATGCTCGTCTAAGGAATAATCGAATATTATTTGGCTAGATTTTGTATCCATAATATCTTTACTGGATGTATGTCTAAAATGTTCAATTATTGTTGAATGGAATCTTTCAACAGTTCCGTTCGACTCTGGGTGAAAGGGTCTAGTAAACTGAATGTCAATTTTATGAAAAGCTAACAAAATTTTTACTTGATTATTTATAAATTCTTTTCCATTGTCCGTTATTATGGCTGAACATGTTCCATAATGTTCAAAATATTCTATTAGAGCTCTTGTTACTTCACATGCTTCTGTGCATTTAATAGGGATAGCTTGTCCGAATTTTGAAAAACTATCAACAAGAATCAGATAATTTTTTTGTTCTAATGTAAATGTGTCCATATATATTAGTTCAAAAGGTTTCTTTTGAGTAGGTGTTAAGTTCATTGGAATTTGAGGAGGATGTCTGTCATATTTGCCTTTCTGGCATACATTACAATTGTTAATGTATTCTTGTATCGTTGTTAACATATTATTCCAGTAATATTTTTGTTTAAGTTTTTCGAGTGTTTCTTGTGATCCTCTATGATTAGTTTTTCCTTCCTGGTAAGTTTTTATAGTTTCGTTAATTTCATCCCTTTTTCTCAAAACTATTCTCTGCTGTGTGCATCTTACTAATTTTGGTCCATTATTATTAAAATATGTTTCATATATTCGACAAAAGTCCTGATACATTTTATCTGTGTCAAAATACATATAGAAAGTTACGTTTTCTGTTGTATATTCTCTCAAAAGGGTGACAATTTGATTTTCATTATCTTCTTTCGTTATATCCGCATATACTATAACTTTGTTATCTGTGTTTAAAGTTTTTGTCTTTTGTGGATTCATAAGAACAGATTTTATTATTATTTGTTTTGGTTTTGAGTTTATTATATCGTCTAGAATTTGAATAGTATTGCGTGGTTCATCATCTGTATTTGAGTGAACAGTGGACATTTCTACATGTTCTTGTGGTATATCTTCCGGTGGATTCAGAATTCTCTCTACTTCATCTTCAGTAGGTGTTCTCAAGTTTGATTCTCTTTCGAGGTCTTGAATAATTTGATCTAATTCAGGGTCATCAATGTTTACTTGCATAGATTCGGTGTCTATAGGATGAAATTGGATTCTGGATAATGCATCTGCGTTTGTATTAAGTTTTCCTTTTTTATACTCAATAGTAAAATCATAATCTTGTAATTTTGTTCTCCATCTTGCAAATTTTGAATTTTGTACATCTTTTAGAGAGAATAACCATCTTAATGGTCTATGGTCAGGGTAAAGTGTAAACCTTCGTCCATATAGGTATGGTCTAAAATACTGGGTTGCCCAAACTAAACCGAGTAGTTTTTTCTCAATCACTGAGTAATTCTTCTCAGATTCACTCAATGTTCTTGAGGCATAGGCTATAGGTTTATCATTACCTATTTCACCTTGGGATAGTACTGCTCCTAATGCATATTGTGAAGCATCTGTTGTTAAGATAAACGGTTTTGAAAAGTCTGGATGTTGTAATAGTGGGCTATTTGTCAGAATTCTTTTACATATTTCGAATGCTTTGATAAATTATCCTCGAAATGTACATGTGCCATGTATTCTGTAATTAATGATTTTGTTGATCCTGTATCTATAAGTTGCCTGAAGTTCTAGAATAATTATATACGGAAGTTTACTGTTGGATGCGATGTTGATCTCTAAGTCTACTATTGGTTCTTGGAACTGGTAAGGTTCGCCGTATTTGGGGAATTCATATTCTTCATATTGTTCTCCGAGGCTGGCATAGGAAAATTTTCGTCCTCTGTATAGTTTCCTTGGAATTCAGCATATTCTTCAGGATAGAAACATTCTTCTTCACAGTAGGGCTCTTCTTCGTAATATTCAGGTTCAGTGTCTGCACATGGGGAATTATCTTGGAAGTGTAACTCTTGGAACGTAAATCTTGGTGGTGGTTGTTGCTGTGGTCTTGTTTGCCCGGTATTTCCAGCTCTTGGTAGTATGGAGGGTGGTCAATAATTTCCCCCAATCACAGCCTCCTATGTTGCCGCCCACCTCTGATATTCAACTGTTTCTAGACATCAACTTTTTGACAAAATATTTAGTAACGTCGAAACGGTACGTTTTAGGTACCAAGTATGGTACATGAAGTGACACTAGAATTGATCGAGGAATCCAAATATGCAATAATATGCAGGTGGTTCTATTTAAAAAAATGTAACTTTACTATGAATCATCCTGTATATGTCTAGGAATTCCAGTGAAAATATTTTTAGTTTGTAGCTCTTGCTACCCCCCCACCCTCCAGAAACAGCAGATTTTAAAAATATATATATCAGTATAATCACAATCTTCTGTACACACACTATTGGCCCACCCTGTATACTAATGCAATTTCACTACTTTATTAATAATTTCATGCGCTAATATTTCGCTTGGCTTCTAGATTTCTAAAAAAATGTTATTTGAAGGAATCGCTTAGTTCTTCGATGTCCATACCGTACCAAATACAAACTTTTGAATAATACTTTGACTACGTTGTCAGTCAGAAGTATATTCGATTTTTTTTTACACTAAAAGAAAACAGTTTCGTTGGAAGTGAAGCAAATAAAGTTTATCGAAGCGTTGAAAAAATATCAAGCGATATATTTTATAGAGTAATTCAATTGTTTGTAACATTACCGTCGGATAAATGTTCCAAGCTATTCGCTGATAAATCCTACTGGTTTAATAAAATGACAATAAATATTTGTATTGATATAGCCTCAAGAGTCACGCGATGCATTTACATTTTGTTGATTTGTGGAACGTGTTCGAATAATTTTGAATTTGAAATTGGTTTTAATCTGTAATTTGCATTATCAAACAATGGGGATGACGCCCGTCTATCTGTGTTTACACAGCTTGGACCGCCTTGATCCAACATAGGTTCGGTAATGATACGACATGTAAAAACATCGTTCTTGGTGGACCGTACAGGGGAAGTCAAACCCAAACGTATGTCGTTATAAGCGAACATAAGTTGTCCGTATTTTGTTAAATACAAAGTGAATTCAAATTCAATTCAAATATGACGATTTAACCCCCTACTTACCTATATACAGGGTGATTCATTAATAATAGGACAGAGCATGTTGCTGACCTCAAAATAGAGCGATTAAGCCAAATATGCCTTATCCGAATGTTGCTGCTTTTCTATCTACAGGGTGTCAAAGTTGAAAAAAGTAAACCAAAATTTTTTTTGTTATTTTTTGATCGCATCGACCGTATTTTATGAAATTTGGTATAGGGGGACATGTCGACGATTTCGGTGTATCTGCTAGAGGGCGCCACCAACGAGGTGCCCCCTTTAAATCGCTACGACTTTTTTGTGCTACACTGTATCTCATTTTGGACTGGAAAAATTTTCTTCCCTATCTTTTCTAGTTTAAAAGGTACACCTTGTTGATGTCGCTAGTAGCAATGGTTTCTGAGAAAAACGCATCTAAATCTCATGATGCATGCAATTTATATAAAAGTAAAGTCAAATTGTTGCCTAAGTAATGGGCCATACTGTAACAGCATAATACTGTGACAAAATAAGCGAAATTTCGTGAAATTTGCTTCAAGCGATCGAAAGATAAGAAAGAAAATGTGATTTATTTCATCAATTTTGACACCCTATATCTTTGTTATTATTGATTTTGGTGGATTTTTGGATTTTTTTAGGATAAGCTAAAGTAAATGGACTTTTTTGGTCGCAGTATTATGCTGCCTTATCCGAATGTTGCTCCTTTTCGATCTATAGGGTGTCAAAGTTGAAAAATTAAATCACATTTTCTTTATTATTTTTTGATCGCATCGACCGTATTTTATGAAATTTGGTATAGGGGGATATGTCGACGGTTTTGGTGTATCTGCTAGAGGGCGCCACCAACGAGGTTGTTGAACCCCTTTAAATCGCTACAACTTTTTTGTGCTACACTGTATCTCATTTTGGACTGGAAAAATTTTCGTCCCTATCTCTTCTAGTTAAAAAAGGTACACCTTGTTGATGTCGCTAGAAGCAATTGCATGATGCATGCAATTTATCTAAAAGTAAAGTCAAATTGTTGCGTAAGTAATGGGCCATACTGTAACAGCATAATATTGTGACAAAATAAACGAAATTTGCTTCAAGCGATCGAAAGATAAGAAAGAAAATGTGATTTATTTCTTCAATTTTGATACCCTACATCTTTGTTATTGATTTTGGGGGATTTTTGGATTTTTTTAGGATAAGCTAAAGTAAATGGACTTATTTTGGTCGCAGTATTGTGCTGTTACAGTATGGTCCATTACTTACGCAACAATTTGACTTTACTTTTAGATAAATTGCATGTATCATGAGATTTAGATGCGTTTTTCTCAAATTTTTCAAGTCCAAAATGAGATACAGTGTAGCACAAATAAGTCGTAGCGATTTGAAGGGTTTCAAACCATCGTTGGTGGCGCCCTCTAGCAGAAACACCAAAACCGTCGACATATTCGAATTTCTAGTACCAAGAAACTCCCCTATACCAAATTTCATAAAATACGGTCGATGCGATCGAAAAATAATAAAGAAAATGTGATTTATTTTTTCAACTTAACACCCTGTAGATCGAAAAGGAGCAACATTCGGATAAGGCATATTTGGCTTAATCGCTCTATTTTGAGGTCAGCAACATGCCCTTAAGCTCTGTCCCATTATTAATGAATCACCCTGTAGAGTGGTCTATAAGTAAAGATCCATGGAGACATACAAGATTATTCACTTCAAAATATTACGATTTAAGCCAATAAAAAAGATTTAGGGTGTCAAAATTTAGAATTTAAAAAAAATTCTAAGTACTTTTATGTAACGTACCCTATAATATAAAATGAAATCTGTTATTAGCAATAACCAGCAAACTTTACTAACTCGTTTTTAAAACGATAATAATATGCTTGTATATTAAAACGGGTAATATTTATTTCACGATTTTCAAAGAAAAGAACCAAATAATAAAAAATTATTAGTGAGTCCTCCAAGGAGTTAATATGGGTTGAAAAATTTGAATGAATTAAGGGAAACTCATGGTAAAATCAAATGTATAAACTAGTCTTTGATTTTAGGGAGTAACAATTTTTCGCATCATTATGTTGAAGAATATGCATATATAGACCAAAAAGTATTATCATTGGCAATAAAATACATATAATATAACCTAGGGTAATATGTTGACTTTCAGATAAACATAGCCAATACAAATTTATTATTTATTGAGTTATATGGTCACATCATCCATGTGTCTTTAATTCTAGGGAACAATTTTTAGCATAGGATACAACATTAAGATAACAACTAGACAATAAAAATTTATTATGAGTGTAACATGACTATGTATGTTGAGGAATATGAACATTAACATGCATAGGCCAAAAACTATTGTCATTGGCAATAAAAATAAAATATATATAATATAAACTAGGGTAATATGGTGATTGTACTAGGTAGTATGTTTGGCATAGGATGATGTTGGCTTTCAGATAAACATAGACAATAAAAATTGACTATGTATTGAGTTATAGGATCACATCATCCATGTGTCTTTGATTCTAGGGAACAATTTTTAGCATAGGGTACAACATTACGATAACAAATAGACGATAAAAATTTATTAGTAAATCATACCGCCACGTCATTAAGTGAGAGTGTAATATGACCATGTATGTTGGCCATATACATGTATAGGCCAAAAACTAGTATTATTGGCAATAACAATAAAATATATATATAATATTAATAAGCTATGGTAATATGGTGACTGTACTAGGCAGTATGTTTGGCATAAGATGATGTTGACTTTGCTAACAGATAAACATAGGCAGAAAAAATTTATTGTTTATTGTGTTATATGGTCCTATCATCCATGTATGAGGTAATATGCCCACATATGTTAGAGAATGTGACTAGATGTATACAATGAAAAGTTAACAACAATAATAATAAAATATACTAGTGAGTCAAACATGGACATAATATGAAAACAGATGTTGGGTTATATGAAGAAATAATTAATAGATATATGTTTTCCAATTACCTGTCATATTTCCCACTGTATTTGTTATTTGAGTCAGTTTTGAATAAAACTTGATTGAACATGGGGAGACCGAGGTTTTTTTTTGAAAGTGTAATTTCATAATACCTGATTTTCGGCTGCATATCCGGAATACGAAGTTGGCAGTAAAAAATAACGATTTGTCGTGCAGGAGACGTTCCAGTGGTCGAAGCAGGACAGATGACACCCCCGGCGCATTTATTTCCCATTTGTGTCATGAATTTCACTCTATATGGTTTGCAATTTTGAACCGCTTCGCTGGTGCGTCGGCGGGTATTCTCAATGTAATGAATAAATTAATAATATTCCTCCAGCATGCCTCAAACGTGTCTGCATTTATTTACTTTATAGTCGTACGGGCTGGTTTTTATGGCAGGTTTTATATATTTCCTCAAAACAGTGCACAAAACTCAATCATAAAATTTTTACTTCCTTAAGACAGGCATTTACGTACTAAGGCAAGAAACAACAAGAGTTGCAGGGCGGTACTGTTATTGCCTTTTACATGTTGCTTTTTAGAACACTCTTGGGACATTTAAAGCTACCAATACAGGGTGTCCCGTAAAGTATGTAGTACTTTGGATGGTGATTTTGCGTCCGAGCGGGATCGACCGAGAGTAACCACCACTGGTATTAAATTCGTTATAATGTTTCTCATTTCTATACAAGAGCCACGCAAGATATTTGCGATACTCTCGCAGACAATACAAGACATGATATTGCAAGTTCAAGCCAGAATAAGACTAAAGAAACTCTTATTGAGTCTAGGATCAGTTCACATGTTTTTTTGAAAGATTTCTTGCCTCAGCCAACTCTGTAGATTTCTTGAGAATATTGTACATAGCATATACTGTTAGTATTGTTTTAACAATACTATATCTAAACATTTGTAATGCATCTTGAATGTAACCGAGGTGTTTATTACTAAAAAATTAATATAGTGAACGTTTATTTGAGTAATGTGTATCCTAATGTTCCAATTTCACGTATAATGTGGTATATAAGGACGTAACAAGGACTGTTTCGATTATAATCGTATATAACATTTCTGCACACGTACGTTTATATTACAGCTACTACAGAATTAATGGCAGTAGGTTACTTTACAAAAGCAATTTTTAGCTTATTTTAAACGAGGAATAGTTTGACGTCATACTGTTTCAGTTCATTGTTTGAATTAAGATGATTTTTACTTTATCTATTCTTTTATGTGTTTTATTTTTAAATGGGATCGGTTGTTTTACCACTTTTAATATTATAGTTAAAGCCTCGATTATACAGAGCGACTTGTCGCTACACAATGTCGCGCTAATGTAAAATTTGGATAATATTTATAAAATTTAAACAAACTGTGTTACTTTTTAAAAGTTGGAAAAGAGGAACATTTTTGAAATGGATCATTTATTAGTTTCAGGATGAATAATGCTTGTTCCATTTATAATCTTTAAAGTAAATAGTATTATTAGGTTGTTAACTGTGGGAGTGTGGATATGATGTTGAAACTAATAGGTAAATCAATTATCGATAATATTTACCACGACATAACATGCGAATAATGATAGACAACATGTGTAGTGATAGTTAGTCAACAACTTTATAACTGACATAAACGTCAAACTCATTAGAAATTTAATTATGTTTCGTGGATTTTCTCCCTATTTGGCTAATAATATTCAACAGTAAATTTCGGGTAAAGCAAAACTTTTGGTTAAGGGCCCTATTTACATGTTCAATGCTGTCACGCAGATGATAACAGATGACTTGTATTTATTCATAAACTAGGGTTCGATCCTCTCACCTGCCTAAATTGTGATATTTCTTACCTCGTAAAGCCATGTTTAGGTGTTAGTCATCCAGTAAATAATGTGGGAAAGGTGTAACATTATTATATCTCATGTTTTCGGACCGGCCCTAATTTATTTATGGGCGATGTGATTTGAAAATTTGCAGGCGTAGTGTTTCCATTAAATTATTAATGAACGTAGCCGAAATGGAGTGCTAGGGTGAGTTGACCACTAAGGCGCTACACATCTGCCACCAACAAGGGCCTATTATAGATTTAGCACGTGTGGTTAAGTCAACTTGCCCTTAGCTAACACGACCTAGTCTCTTCACATAAAAATCATTCCTTTGTTCAAGGTAATACGATGAAATATTTAATTTTAATACTTTATATATTTTATGTTAAAAATCTTTGTCGTGTCGCTAAGAGCATTGTGTAATTGGGCTAACGTAATTTTATTTACTATGTATTAGCTGTAAATTACCATAACTTAGTTTTCAAGTGCAAGTCTTCCTCACATTTTCTGGCGCTTTAATTGCAAATTTGTGCCAATCGAATTCTACAGTTGCATCTTGTCATCGGTCTGTGTGTAGCATGTTAATTCTCATAAAAGTGTTATTGGATTGTGACGTAATAATTTAATGAGAACTAAAAGCTTCGTCAGTATTTCATGAGTAAATAATTTTGTCCTAGACATAAAATTTTGGCTTAAACAATTTATATATAACTTGAAATTCACTATGTTACCATATTTTTAATATACATTCCTTTTAGGTATAGTCGCAAGTCGAAATTGTAGTTGTGCCAAAGGGCATTGTCATATTACCCTAGTTTACTCTATTTACTAAAATTTTACCAATGCTTTGACTGACTTATTACTACTAAAATAGTTACACTGGAATATGGCTGGTCATATTCCCCGATATGTACCCAACATAGTACCCCCTTATGCTTGAATGGCATAATAATTTGGGTTGCTACTAAATTTTTATCGATTATATACGTTGTTACTTCTTATGTCCTCCAGGTCATAAAATTATTATTAACTTTTTGTTGCCATATTACTTCTTTGCTATTTGAGTTTTGGCAAATCCTTGACTTACTATAAAAAATTGTATTTACGCATATTTCGCAAATTATTGCCATTGCATGCTATTTGACGTGGTCGGTCATATTCCTCAAAGTCTGCCACCGTATTGTCATATTACCACCTTTATAATATGACAACTCGGTTCACAATTAAATCGATGTTGTCCATTGATTACACATACTTGTACCTATGGCTTTATATGCTTGTTTGTTTCTTATAGTCCCAGATCATAAAATTATAGCTCTCTTGCACCTTTATTTTCGTATATATTTGGACTTTAGCAAATGATTTCGATTACTATGCGTTTATAACTGTGTATATCATTATCAGCTTAATCTAACAAGTCATATTGTCTAACGTCTGTTGCCATGTTATCTAAAAAATCTCGTACAGGGCGCGCATAGTGCGGAGGTACACCGTCTTGCTGAAACCATATGGTATCGTCAGGAATGTCAGGGTCATTATCGTTAGGAAAAATTACTGCAAGGACTGGAACAAGGTCATTTTATAGAAACTCTAAATATCTTTGTCCTGTAAGGGTTCCTTCAAAGAAGAAAGGCCCTACTATTGTGTCGTCAACTATTCCAGCCCACACATTTAATTTCTGAGGGTGTTGGGTATGTGCCTCTGCCATCCAATGAGGATTTTCCCGACTCCAATATCTGCAAGTTTGACGGTTTACTGTACCATTCAGACAAAATGTGGCCTCATCTGAAAAAAGTATTTGCCGGTGTAAATTTCTATTTCCTTGACATAAATCCATTAGAATTTCGCAAAAGTGTAAGCGGCGATCGGGATCATCTTCATTGAGTTCCTGCACAAGTTGAATTTTGTAGGGATGATATTTTTCCTTCCTCAAGATACGTAGCACTGTGCTCTGACTAGTGCCATTGTTTAATGCAACCAATCGTGAAGAATTATGAGGATTATCCACCATACTTATCAAAATGTTCTTTTCTGATTTTCATTAATGCTTGGACGTCCAGGTTTTGGAATATTTACAAAATGACTGACTGTTGATTGGCTGATAGGGCGGTCTGGATATTTTTCATTAAATAAATCACAAACTTCCTGCTGAGTTCTAGTTATATTCCCGCATCCAATAAGAATTAAAATTTCAATTCTTTGAGTAACAGTTAAATGTGCCATAATACTTTAAATTGAATAATAATTTCTATGTCGCTTACAATACTTATTAGAAAGTCGTTGTGACAATGACACTTTTTTCACCTACGTGATCCATAAAAGAACTATGGAATTCGAAAAACTAAACTTGATAACGTTTTTGCTTTATTTTAATTGATTTACGTTTTCTAACATTCAATCGTCATTTACTCGAAAACTTTCCTATGTAAGAGGGCAAAATTTTAGTACTGTCTGATAGAGAATTAAACGATCTTTCAGAATCAAAGAAAAAAATATGGTGTTGCCATTTAAAAAAAATCGATGACGTCATTACTCGAAAACAAATGACATTTGAAAATCGCATTTTACGCTAAAATATGTATTTTTTAAATTAAAAATCGACCTGTTCGAGGATTTTTTTTTTGTTACGTTTTTATTGAATTTATTCTATACTTTTGGCGCATACTGTATATTTGAGTTTTGGTAAATGCTTTCGATTATTATACGTTTGTAACTGTGTATCTTTTTCTAAGGTCATATTACATAACATATGTTGCCATATATGACAATTTGAGGTAATAAAAGTTGCCATATGTCGTTTGTGTATTTATAAAAGCTGTAATTATTTGTCGTTTACAAAACCTGCATCAGTTTGTTGACGTTTTATGGGTATTAGGATGCCTTAGTCTGCAGTAATTTTTTATGTGTATGGATCAAAGGTTTCGAGGGAGCAGAGTTTAGGGAAATCACCTAGACTAATTAGACACGGGTGAAATAATGAACCCGTATGAACTTTGAGCTGAGAAATGAACAGTGATGTCTGGAAATTAGTTAATTATCAAAGTCGGACCGAAACGCTTTATGTTTTGATTAGGTACGGCAGATCCCCCCTTTTTATTATCAGTAATTTGTTGGGTGTGTTCTGCGTTTCTGTTCTTATTTCGGGGTATAAATTTCCAAGTTGTGGCCTCGCGTGTTAAGCTGGCGATGTACTGTTCATCACGGAGCTTCAGTCTCGAGAGGATTACGGACTAGAACGAGGTGCTACAAACTTCTAGCCCGTGTTACTCAGACATATATAAACACACCGAAATGTGGGGAAATTTAAACAAAACAAATCCTATCTCCTAACTGAAATATGAATTGAAACAAATGAAAAGTACTCCCGCCTCGTTCCAAACATTCATCTTCACTACTACAAAAACTTACACGCAAAAAACAGCACCCGTGAGGCAAGCGAAATATGTTTAACTTAAGAAAATCATTGCTTTGTGCAGAGTCCCCTTCTTAAAGCTCGGCAAATTTGGCAAATTATTTGAACTTGTTGTGCATGATGCTGTATATCCGTTGCTGTAACAAGGTGTGAATTTTTAAATCTAGTCTTATTTAGGTTAGTTATGCCAATATCACATGGTTTGACATTTTGTTCTTTCAAGTAATAGTACTCATAAATGAGTTAATGAAATTTTATACTGTGTACGTGGGTGAAAAGCTTTAAGCTCGATCTACGACCAAGCTCGTACGTATATGAAACGCTTTTAAGTTAAAAATAAGTGTTTAAATTTATAAAATGCTGTATCTGTCTCGTTGTATATGTTTTATTACTGCAGTGAAAAATTTACGACCCAGAAAATAAGAATCATAAAACAAATAATGAACTGTGTATAAAATATTTTACTCGAACGTAAGGGACGAGTTGTATTAAAGAGGGAGATGAACTGGTACACATCCAGTGTTGCCACGTTGAAGAATTTTGTTCTAAAATTTGAAATCTGTGAAGAAAATGTTTTTTTCAAATAACTAAAATACTATTTTTAAAGTTTTCTATACATTTTTTATACCATTTATAAATAATCGGATATCACTATTTGGGGAAATGATTAAATAATGTCCACATTTATACTGATTTTCAACTGCTCTTCATAAAAGAATTTAGGCTTATTGTTGCAAAACACACTTGTTTAAACCTTGCCGAACTTCAACCAAAAATTCCAAAATTCTATCACTATTTGTTTTACAAATTACTGTAAAATTATGCCATCTGACAACACTGTACACAATTCAACATTAATATATTAATATGGCTTCTTGGTTTCTGGGAAATATTTCATGCTGCAGTTATTTCGGATCTAAGTTAGTTCAAGGAAAGTACTTTATAACAAGTGTTGTGTGTTGAAAAAATAAAGATCGCCCGAATCTTTTATTGAAAGGTATACTTTGTCATTGTTAAGCATGCGACTTATTTTATTTTATTTATAAGTCGACAATGGTGTACGAGAGAAAGCAGAGTAGAGTCAAATATTAATCACACAAAAGGACGGGCCTTAATTTTTTTCGAATTCTGTGTCATTTGTCAGGGTTTTTCTTCTCGGAGTTTTTAAGTCGTATATCCTTTTAATAGAAAGCAAAAGGTGTTTTTTGTTTCTATACATTCCTTTGTTTTTTCAAGGGACGAGGGCTAGCTTCGGAAAGTGGGGGAATATTTACTGTCTAGAAGAACTATGAGGAATTAGCTGTTATACGTTGATTCTCTAACGAAACCCGAGACACAATTCACTTTTACATTTTATTTCTCTTTATTAAAACTATAATTCTGTTAAACTACCTAAAATGATTAATTATTATCCACATTTATACCGATTTTGAACTGCATTTCGTACAGGAATTTAAACCTTGCCGACCTTTCGCAATTCATTTTTATTGATTCTAGTCTAGCCCTGAAGAAACAATTAAAATAAAGTTTTTATTGACAACTAGCCTAAATTCCAATAAAAAAATCCATTTCAAAATTAATTAGTGTATGAAAACTCGTTACCTCTTTATTTGTTCATTTTACAAATTTCCGTAAAATTATACCACCTGGCAACACTGTATTATTTTATTTTTTCTACATTAAAGGCGCTACACCGTGCATAATGTAATTAAATCATCAGTGGGTGAACAAAGTGAAATATGTTTATATTATTTCTAATGAAATATGTTCTTTATTTCTGAACTCCAAAATCTGCATCACACCTTAAATGATTGGATAAGAAACGAGTAATAGCTTATAATGGATAATTTTCCATTAATCCAGTACAAGCGATACGGGTAAGTCGTTGTAAGGATATAGTTGCTTCTAGCATCCAACGTCTTGTTCCTCTCACAGCTTTATTTCACGAAATTCCATTTGCAACTCATCATAAATTTTTTATAACTTCTGAAAGCGGCAACGTTTAAATCATCAAAGAGGCCATATTCACTTCAACTGTTTCTTTGCCACAACAAAGCTCTTTGCCGGCACTCCTCTCTTTTTTACTTCTTTTATTCCACTAAGTGCATAACTGCATTATGATGCAGTCTGGAATGCCAGCAGGCGCCATCTTGCACATAACTGATCTACAATGTATTTTCCTAAGATCAAGTACAGGAAACGATGAGATCTTACATCTCCCTTTGCTCGCTTTGGTGTGAAGAACAATATTAGATTAGATCACATAATAACGAATCGAGTCAGTTGTATAAGTGTATATGTAATGTAATTTTACTTATTAATCAATATCACAGCTAATATGCTCAAATGATTTACTGTAATATTGGTTTCTCTAATAGTATTGATATTACTGTTTTAATAAAGTGGCAAAAGTTTCTGTTTAAGAAAAATATTGACTCCTAAATTATTCGTGTTTAGGATCGTAATATATAGTGTGATTGGAGGAACCCTCAATATTCGAAAGGGCTGTTTATGGGATAAAAGGAAACAAAAAGGTCTAATAAACATATGGTCGAATATCAACGTTACTGAGATAGCAATGAAAGTATTTTTATTGCTATTTTTGCGAAAACTGGTATTATTTGATATTTTATTTCGAGTAGGTCATGCATTCTAAACCAAACTCACATTAGTGATTACTAATTGTCACATTTTTTTGACGTTTGTGATTTAAACACTTATCAAGTCTATCACACACTAGACGTTGTGGTATGTTGTGCTATTGCGTATGGTAGCAGATCACCACCAGTTTTCATGGCAGCATGACAGTCCAACGCTACATCTAGGAAGTGGTGTAGCCATACGTCGTTCCATATCTTCACACCGTCCCAAATGCTATTTTCCAGCAAGACAATGCTGACGTTGCCAGACATTCAGTAGCTATTTGGATCAAACGTTTACCCTGGCCACCAAGATCGCCGGAATTGTCACCTATTGAACATGTCTGGGACATGATTGGCCGAAGACTGCTGCATTTACAACAGCCCGCACATATTTTAGTAGTAAGTAAGTGAGTGTATTAGGAATTGTGAATTCTCAACACAGTATTGAACATGTTTTGGCAGTAGGTTCTTTGATCTTGCTGAAAATATAACCATTCAATAAGTGGCCCTGAACCTGTGTACCAAAAATTATTAAAATGAATGAACATATATAGGTGTTTACCTTTCTTTGTGTCGTAGTACAGTTTCTTGACACTTTTCATAAGTTAAATCGTAATTAGAGGTTTGGATTGTGGATCAGTATTCTGTGGAAAAGGAATAAGGCTTAAGAAAAGGCGAGGTGTTAGTTATTCCAGCTGTGCAGTGCAGCTAAGTCGGTAGTAATAAAAATACGTGTAATTTAAATGAAAATTTAAGACAGTAATTTTTCCTTAAAATATTGAAATGGCTTTGCGGCTTCCCTGTTGTCTGCGAAGCAGTAAAGTGGTTGCAGTGTGAGGTGCTCGCATTGTTTCTTGTTCCAGAGAGAATAAATTAAGAGCGGGAGGCTGATCCTAACACCGTGTCTCCGTTACTGGTGTAATTTGTGCATAAGGTACAGTGGTGGAGCATTTGGAAAACTAAGTAAACGCAATTTGTTGCTACGGCTTCCTTTGTTTCAGACGAACCATTACGTACCTAGAGAGAGTAGTTTAGTTGTTAATGGACAACACTATATACAAGGTGATTCAGAAGTTGTCTGAAGAATTTGGGAAAAGATGCGTCATGAAAAATGCAGTCAATATCGTAAAAAAATTGTAAAATCTGATTAATTTTTGTAGGCACTAAAGTTTTTGTGACGCCAAGTGTCAAAAATGGTTTACATGTGCCAAATGCAGCAACTTGTGCGGTGTGCAGTGAGTGCAAGTGTAGTGCAACGCGAGGGGATTTGAAACCGAATCGTGGGACAGATGGAGGTCCAGGATTTCCACGGTGTATTGCAGCACACGTATCAATTATATCTGTATCATGTACAGTGTGTCCAAGTATTAATCCCAAGGGATTGGACGAGGAGGACTGGTACCGTGGGCTCCACGATCGCCTGACTTTAAATCATTTGGACTTCTTTTTGTGGAGATATTTAAAAAATGAAATATATCGCACCGAAGTGGATACATACTATTGATGATTTACGGAAACGTATCATAATTGCTGCCAATAACTTACGAGTTCAAAATGGACAAGATGCAGAAACATTTGTATTAGTTTGTAGAAACTGGGTAAGACGGGGCCCCAAAATGTTGTTATAACATCAGGTACGCCGAACTATTTTCATAATTAATAATAATAATATCTCTATCTCTCATTCTAATCACGATGATCAGCCCAGAAGTCGAAGACTTGTGCGAGAGAGGGGGCGGCATATTATTGTTTAGCAGGCCGCATTTGCGCCTAGGAACGACTTACGTTGGTAGACCCTAACCGCCATTCAGTGCAGGAATGAGGGAAACCTGGAAAACCTCATTAATTAGGGGGGTACTCAAATGTCAACCGGTAACAATCTCTCACATTGATCCAAGCCAACATCCTTCCGCCCTACCATACCCGCAGAGAGGATGCCAATCCTCTCCACGAATATAACTAATATACGGTCTACCGGCTGCGGGGGTTGAACCCACAGCGATCTAGTCACTTCGATTCAAGTACTGACGCCTTAAACCGCGCGACGACTAACCGTTATTAAAATTAATTAAAACCACATATTAAATCTATTAATAATTAATAACAATAGCGGTAAAATCAGTTCAATTTGCTGTATAAAATCGACGTTATAAAATGTTATTTATTTCTTTCATTGAGAATGTCTTTCCATTTTTGTTCGGTCGCAAGTGCCGTGCAGAAATGTATTTTTAAATCCTTTTCGAATTGCCTTTTTTGATTTTTTTTTTACAAAATTGTATTTGTAAGAGTCATCTGTATACGAATTTTTTTTAGATAAGTTTATGTTTCGGCTTTAACGTCATCACAGATTTTTTCAAATTGTATGCCCCATTTTTCTAATGAAGATCATACTGGAAGCAGAATATTATATGATGAACAGTCAGTCGACTAGCTCAAAACTTGTTAGGGAAAGAGAGGTTCCACTTTTACAAAGTACATTTAGTGTAAGATTTGATGATCCAGTTCTTCACAATAGTTTTACGATGCGATCATATTATATTTTACAAATTTATTGTTTTCTCTAACGAAGTCATTTTTTCCTTGAATGGAACTGTAAGGTATTGATTTCAGAATTATCATCTTTGGGTTCAAAAATGGATAGTTGGCTAGAGCGACGATGACCAACTGAATGACCAGCGCGTTTACCTGATTTAACCCCTTTGGATTTTTTTATTGCGGAGTTGCTGTAAATCGGGGGACTGTTTTAATAAACTAAATACTTTTGACCTACAATTTCGAATTAGAACTGAGATTTAAAATATCACCCCAGAAATGATTGAACGTTCCATACAAAGTGTTGGCAATTTTTTATGAAGGAATTTAAAAAATATGTATGAATTTTTATACTATAATACCACTCGGTATAATAATATTATAGAAACAAACACTTCAGTATGTTCAAGCTTAATAAAATCTCAATAACTTGAATATAGTAAAGGTATTATAAGAGTAATCTGTTTCAGCAGTACTGCTATTATCTTAAACTAGAGTTGCATAACCTCAAATATATCAATCTAAATTGTGATTTAAAGGGCTTAAATTTGCTACAAAAATAGACTCTTGAATAACAATACTTCTTTTGTGAATTGTTTGATTATCAGTACTTCACCTGTTCATATTTTAGGTCGTATCTTTCTTTTAAATTTTTCCGCTGAGTTCTTAAATTTTAAACGAAATTAATACCAGTAACATAACTTACAAAACTGTGGTTCATTTACATGAGGACCATAAACGTGCTTTACCGCGAATTCCGGCATACTGGTTCAGTCCATATCGACTTTATCCATACGTTTTTTAATTTAAATTTACTTTTTACGGCCTGCACGCCACTGATAGCACAACTCATCCAGCCACCCCAGTTTCAGTCGTTTGTCGTTTGGTTTTCTATTTCACGCGGCGCCTGATTCATTTTTGTTCCATCTATTACGGTACATGAATATTCAAAGTCTCCACTAAGCTTTGGGTTTTGATGCTTAATATATTTAGTTGAAATTTCAAGACATTGTTCTCTATTCGAAAAATAACTGCAGGAAGTGCAGGGTCATAAGTGACGGACTGGAAAATATTGCAAAATGTGATTCGAATATTACAATACATGCAATACTTTTCTTCAGTATTTTAACCAAATGACACCTCTTCTAACGTAAGTAATATATCTACCTTAACTGGCAGTCAAAATTTTAGTGTAAATATTAAGCATATATCTGTTGAAGAAATCGAGCAGGAATTTGACCAACTTGATATTAATAAAAGCGCTGGTCCGGATGACATTCCTCCTATATTTGTAAAATCTTGTAAACAGTCTCTAATTTTGCTGTTGTTCATTATATTCAACAAATCCTTAACTTCTGGTTATTTTCCTAACTTTTGGAAAAGAGCAGTAGTAATTCCAGTTTTAAAAGTGGTTCTAAGGATGAAGTCAGCAACTATCGTCCGATTTCTTTACTTCGTGTATTTGGTAAAATTTTTGAATCAATAGTTAGTAAGGAACTCTTTTAAAATTAAGCATTTAATAAATGATAATCAACATGGCTTTTTTCGAGGCAGATCTATTATTACTAATTTAATGCCTTTTTACAAACGACTCTTAGCTATGGACAATAAAATGCAGGTGGACGCTGTGTATACCGACTTTTCAAAAGCGTTTGACAAAGTACATCATCCGACATTATTAATTACACTTGAAAATTTCGGTATTCATGGGGAACTGCTTCGTTGGATGAAGTCTTATATCATTAACAGAAGGCGATGTGTCAGATTGAACAATTATTTTTCTGAGTACCATAGTATTACCTCTGGAATACCACAAGGTTCTCACATGGAACCTCTTCTTTTTTGTCTTTTTATCAATGACATTGGTTCCTGCTTCAATTATTCAAATTATAATTTATTTGCCGATGATCTTAAATTGTCAATGCCTGTTCAATCTGTGGATGACTGCATTAAACTTGAGGAAGATCTGTCCAGATTAAATGATTATTGCAAATCTCATAAACTTTTCCTTAATATTAATAAATGCCATAGTATAACATTTTCCAGAAAAGAACTTAATATCACTTACAATTAGACCATTGGCGGTCGTACTTTGAGAGTCGTTAGTGAAGTTAAGGACTTAGGTATAATTTTAGATAGCCAATTATCTTTTGAGACACATATTGACTTAATAGCACAAAAAGGTATGAGAACTCTAGGTTTTATATTACGCAATACTAAGCATTTCACTTACCCTTCTTCTGTTATTATTTTGTATAATGCATTAGTTAAAAGTAAATTGGAATATGGTAGCCCGTTGTATTATAAATACATAGATCGACTTGAAAATGTCCAGAAAAGATTTATTGATGTGCTGAATTATAGATTTAACAGAAATTTATATTATGAACCATATGATGTCAGGTTGTCGCACTACCGTTTAAAAAAATTAGCCTTTAGAAGAATAATTTCTTCCGTTATATTTTTGTACAAATTACTTACCAATATTGTTGATTCTCTTTATATTGTCAGTCAAATTTCTTTTAATCACCATTCATATTGTTCTAGATATGTTAATCTTTTTTATATTTCATCGTATCGGACTAATTATGCAAGCAATTCTCCAATACGTATGTTACAGAAGAATTATAATGATTACTTTATTCATCTAGATCGTTTTAATTCATCATTATCAAGTTTAAAATCATATGTTAATTCTTTACTACATTAGTGTTAATTGTACTCAGTGTTTCTTTAGGTTTAATTAAGTTACTTACCACGAATTTGTATTTTTTTTCCTCTTTTGTGTAATCGTGTTATTGGGCTTTGAGTTGCCTGTTGGATTACCTATGTCGAAATAAATAAATAAATAAATACAATATTACAAAATTTTACAGTATGTAATGTAACTTACATTCTTGACACAGGATGTTAACTAATATTTTTCTGGAATGCTAATTTATATAAGTAATATGAATGTAATTTTACAAAAATAGTACATGAATGTATTTCACACTACACAGTTAGAGCTAGTTTTACAATAAAACTGCATATATTTGGGTAATTGTTTACTTACAGTGTAATTATTGTAAAGATACATTTCACTGAACATTTTTATATGTTTAATGTAGTTTTTGGAAAAAAATGCAGTAAAAATGAATACGTTTGATAAATATAACTGTAATTTTGTAAACACCATTCCTATTAAATTGAAGACTTAGGATGAATTGCATTTTATTGAAAATTTAATGTAATTTTACACTACACTGATGTTGATGTTACATTTCAATAAAATTACATTTCTTTGGGCAATTGTTTAGCAATTGTTTTCAATCTACTTAATCTGAAATTTTATTTAAAACAATGTCATTTTATATAGTTAAATATTTATACGAGACAATGTAGTCAAGTGCAGTTTTACATCAATTTAGGCAATTGTTTGGTAATTTTCAACGATTTCAATTTACTTCTTACAGATCTAATGTAATTTTATTGTTCTTTTATTTAAGTAAAATTGGAATATTTATACCAATTCTGCTCTTTTAATTATGGATTATTTCTTGCTATTGACATTAAAGATGTCATGATAAATTATTTTCCAATTCTAATTACGATTAAAATCATACATATTTCCTGAAAGTTGTATAAATATAATCACAAAAATAACCTATTTTAATTATATGTCTAATTATAATCATGATATATCGAGCCTGTTCAAAGGCATAGCGCTATTGATTTATTGATATTTATATTTGCAATTTATATTAGAGTTAAATATGGGAGTATAATAAATTAAATATAATATTGCAAATTAATGTCGGATTTTGGCATGTGTATATTAAAAACGACCAGGACTGCTAAATTTCCGTAGGATAATTAGAACAATATGAAATTTAATAAAACATGATAATGGTTTGGTAGTATGTACATTTGTAATTATATATTCTCTTTTTATTTAAAAAATGGTGTTTATATCTTTCATTTTTACTTTCTTTTATAAACTTAAATGTATTATTAACCCGTAATAAAATTACATTTCCAGTTGCTCGGTTTAATGTGAAATATTAAGGTTGATTGTAATTTTACATAATATTTGCAGGCACTGATAGTGTAATTATTGTAAAAATGTATCTCATTGTGAATTTTGATGAGTTCAATATAGTTTTTGGAAAAAATGCAGTAAAAATTAATGCACCTGGAATGCAAATATAATTTTGTAAACATTATTCTTATTAAATTGAAAATTTGGGATGGATTGTATTTTCTTGAAAAGCTAATGTAATTTTTCAGTAATTATACGCTACAAAGTTGATTGAAGTTTAGGTAATTGTTTGGTAAATACGTTTTCAATATACTATATATGTAATTTTACAGATATTTGCAATATAAATGTAAATTTAAATTTTTTTGTTTAATAAATATGTTCTCGGAAAAAATAAGTGAAAACGTAAATTGATATAAGCGTTATGAACGAAATTTTACAAATGTAATTCCTATTAAATGGAAACATTCATGTTACATTACACTACACAGTTCGCTAGTTTATAATCTTTAGACATTTATCGTAAACTATGTAATTCTACTGTATTTACATAGAAATCCTTGTAGTACGGAATTGTATTGTATTTGGTATTTTTTACAGTAATACATGTTGCGACGTGTAAATTTACTATAATTTATAGTATGAGTTGTATTTTCTTGATAATCTAAAGTAACTTTGCACTACACAGTTGATGCTGCTTTTAATTTAATGTGAAATATTAAGGTTGATTGTAATTTTACATAATATTTTTGCAATTTGTAAATTTACTATAAGTTTTAGTATGAATTGCATTTTCTTGAAAATCTAATCTAATTTTGCACTACACAGTAGATGCTACTTTTAATCTAATATGAAATATTGATTGTAATTTTACATATAATTTAGTAAAATTTTGGATGGTTTGTATTTTCTTGAAAATCTAATGTAATTTTTCAAGAATTTTACACGGCAAAGTTCATGCAATTTTTGCAGTAAAATTACATTTGTTCAGGTAACTGTAAGATAAATACATTTTCAATATACTTAATGTAATTTACCTTAAAATATTTACAGATATTTTTTGTATGAGCTCAGTAAATATGTTTTCGGAAAGATTAAGTAAAAATGTAAATTGATATAAAAATTATGAACGTAATTTTACAAATGTAACTCCTATTAAATGGAGACATCTATGTAAATTACATTATATATAAAATTTCGTATCTTTGGACATTTGGCATAAAAGATGTAGTTCTACTGTATTCACCTAGTAGAGATCCTTGCAGTACAGTATTGTATTTTATCAGTGTAAGTGGTAGAATAATAATAATTATCACATGATTATTTCAATTACAAGAGTTATAATGTCTTACAAAATTATTTATCTAACTGTGAGATCATTAATTTGCCCAACTATTTGGTCTATAAATAGTGGAATGTATATTTTATAACGCATTAATAAGATTAATATTGATTAAGTTCATGGTTTTGCGAAATTAGGGTACAATAGATAACCTGCGAAGCGGTCTGTAAATCGTTATTTGAGCTTCCGCTTTGTCAATCGTCAGTCCAAAACCGAGGACACGTTAGTAATTCAATTCGCCCCCTTTGTAGACACATATCACTTGTCAGTGGAATGCCGAACAAAATCAGCACATTTTTTAAGTTATATAGTCTGCAACCTGACCGCAGACACACCGAACTCCATTGAAAACTGCTGAAAAATTGCTTTTCATGCGTTAGCGGGTCCATCAATATATAATTATTGTTTGAGTTCCCTTCGGTTCCAAGTTTATAAAGCTTATCCCGGGGAAATTTAAAATACACACGACGCAGAGTTGTCGCATGGTACGGTTTGATTTAACTTGGCGCTAAAATTATGGGTTGTTATTACTAATTTTAAATTTTGCTATAAGTTATGTTTTCTCGTATGATATTATAGTTTTTTAATTCATCAATAGATGATGTGGGACACTTTCAAGAATTTCGTACATCTGATTTCAGATTCCCTATTGCTTTAATGGAAATCAATAAAATTAGATATCATATGTATTCCTGTTTTACTTGATTTCTCGTGATTTTACCAAATTTTATATGAATTCACTTAATTTTACTGATTTCACTTGATTTCACTGATTCTACTGATTTCGTTGATTTTATTGATTCCACTTGATTTTCTTAGATTTTATTTGATTTGATGATTTTAAAGTATCCAGCTTTGCAACTAGCTGTAAAATATCATATTATGTTGATTAATTAATTGTTTTCTTATAATGAAATTTTTATTATTTAAAGAAAAGTTCAAAAGAAATTTTTAAAATGGTATATTTTCTGAGTAATTGGATATTCTTTTCTGAATGTTTCAAGATAATTTTTTTAAACAATGGTGGAATTTGTGATGGAAGTTTAAATTTGCATTAGCTAATATTCGATTTTATGGAAAGGTGACTTAATCAAAAATAAAATCAATAAAATAATGTAGGTACATTTTATTCTACGTTTGGAGATGACAAATTACCTTAAATCATTAAAAATACATCACCCTCAATGAACACCTTGTAGCCAGAGATATTATTTTTTTTCGAAATATTTCGCCCCACTTTGAAGGCCTGTAACTCCGCCTATGTGCAACTTCCTATACAGTATGCGCCAAAAGTATGGAATAAATTCAATAAAAACGAAACAATTATTTTTTGGGAAAAATCCTCGAACAGGTCGATTTTTAATTTAAAAAATACATATTTTAGTGTAAAATGCGATTTTCAAATGTCATTTGTTTTCGAGTAATGACGTCATCGATTTTTTTTTAATAGCAACACCATAATTTTTTCTTTGATTCTGAAAGATCGTTTAATTCTCTATCAGACAGTACTAAAATTTTGCCCTCTTACATTGGAAAGTTTTCGAGTAAATGACGATTGAATGTTAGAAAACGTAAATTTTATCCATAAAAAAGTAACAATTCTGAGGTATGTAAAATAAAATACAATTGATTAAATTTTATACTTAAATTAAATGTTCGAATTGCCATCCACCAACTTCTTGACAATGCGCAAGTCTGTGAAGAAATTCTTCTTGCACATTATGAATGATTTCTGGGATAACTCTGCGTATTTCGTCCCGAATGCGATTTTGAAGTTCTTCTAAATTACGTGGTTTATTAATGTACACTTTTGACTTCAAGTATCCCCATAAAAAATAGTCAAAAGGTGTAAGATCTGGCGATCTTGCAGGCCATTCTATCGGTCCGCGTCTGCCGATCCACCTCCCAGGAAAACAGTTGTCCAAAAAATCTCGTACAGGGCACGCATAGTGCGGAGGTGCACCGTCTTGTTGAAACCATATGGTATCGTCAGGAATGTCAGGATCATTATCGTTAGGAAAAATTACTGCAAGGGCTGGAACAAGGTCATTTTCTAGAAACTCTAAATATCTTTGTCCTGTAAGGGTTCCTTCAAAGAAGAAAGGCCCTACTATTCTGTCGTCAACTATTCCAGCCCACACATTTAATTTCTGAGGGTGTTGGATATGTGCCTCTGCCATCCAATGAGGATTTTCCCGACTCCAATATTTGCAAGTTTGACGGTTTACTGTACCATTCAGACAAAATGTGGCCTCATCTGAAAAAAGTATTTGCCGGTGTAAATTTCTATTTCCTTGACATAAATCCATTAGAATTTCGCAAAAGTGTAAGCGGCGATCGGGATCATCTTCATTGAGTTCCTGCACAAGTTGAATTTTGTAGGGATGATATTTTTCTTTCCTCAAGATACTTAGCACTGTGCTTTGACTAGTGTCATTGTTTAATGCAACCAATCGTGAAGAATTATGAGGATTATCCACCATACTTATCAAAATGTTCTGTTTCTGATTTTCATTAATGCTCGGACGTCCAGGTTTTGGAATATTTACAACATTGCCAGTTTCTCTAAATTTAGACTTTACCTTACTGACTGTTGATTGACTGATAGGGCGATCTGGATATCTTTCATTAAATAAATCGCAAACTTCCTACTGAGCTCTAGTCATATTCCCGCATCCGATAAGAATTAAAATTTCAATTCTTTGAGTAACAGTTAAATGTGCCATAATACTTTAAATTGAATAATAATTTCTATGACGCTTACAATACTTATTAGAAAGTCGGTGTGACAATGACACTTTGCAAAGATTTTCACCTACGTGGAATTCGAAAAACTAAACTTGATAACGTTTTTGCTTTATTTTAATTGATTTACGTTTTCTAACATTCAATCGTCATTTACTCGAAAACTTTCCTATGTAAGAGGGCAAAATTTTAGTACTGTCTGATAGAGAATTAAACGATCTTTCAGAATCAAGGAAAAAAATATGGTGTTACCATTTAAAAAAAATCGATGAAGTCATTACTTGAAAACAAATGACATTTGAAAATCGCATTTTACGCTAAAATATGTATTTTTTAAATTAAAAATCGACCTGTTCGAGGATTTTTCCCAAAAAATAATTGTTTCGTTTTTATTGAATTTATTCCATACTTTTGGCGCATACTGTATAGGTATGTTTGGTTAAATTGCAATATTTTGGAACCTCCTACATGCACCTGCTCTATGTCGGCTCTTATACGGAACACCCTGTATGTTCTTGATAACTATCTAGGTATGCTAATGAACAATTCTACGAAGCTTATATTTCTAATAAGAGTTCAAATATAAATTCGTTGTTTGGTCCTGTAATACACAAGCCAGGGACCAAATGAGGGTAGAAGACAATTTTAACAAAGTTACTTACATCCCAACTACACCTAATAGTTGCGCTGTGAGGGAGGTTTGGACAAACCGAAAGACGGTCAGTATTGGGTGACTGCCTACCCTTTGTTACCCCTCGAGGATCTACAATCACTCCACAGGTTCTCAGTGGTCGTCAAAGGCCTGCAATTTTCTGATATGAGGAAAGAAATGTTCTTTATAGCCATTTTGGCTGCGACTTAGTCCCTTAATCTTCTCTGTATTAACCATCATAAACGCCAAAATTAATAATAACATGGCATCGGTTCGATTTTTATAGGACCTGGTTTTGGATATATCGAGAATGTGTCATTAAGAAACCTACTGGAAAAGGGGGATAGAAAGTAGCTAGGCATATCAGTCAAGCTTGTTACATATCACCTAAGACAGAACGTAATATTGACAGGTTTCGATGTTATATGTGGAAAAGGAAATATTATGAATTTATTGTTGAAAAGACAATAATGTGGAAATAGCTAGCGTAATAAATAATATTTCGAAAGGGAGGTATTAAATATTCATAAATGTTTGTAAAGGGTGTTAAAAAGTAACAGAAACATATCTTAAAGAATAACTGATATATAGGCTTGTGAAGTTTTAAGTGACTGTATACAAGGTGGTTCAGAAATTGTCTAAAAAAATTTTTTTGAACGTACAGGGGGCTCTTACAAGCACAATTTTAAGAAAAAAGCGAAATGGGCAGTTAAAAAATGATTTAAAAAATACGCGCAACTGGTCCAGATGAAGACGTATAATCGGCGACTGGACAGAAAATTTAAACAAATTTCCAAGGAATGAAATTAATTATTTTACAACACCTATTTTTATACAGCAGATTCAACTGCTTTTGCCGCTATTGTTATTTGTGGTTTTAATTAGTAAACTAGTTCTGACATCCCTCATGTTACAACATTTTTTTTCGTTTTTACCTTGTTAGTTATTGACAGCAGTTATGATATACAGGGTGTTAAAAATGAGCTGTGATGCGTAAATCATCATTAGTGTTCACTTCGGTGCAATATACTTCATTTTTTAAATATCCCCACAAAACTAAGTCCAAATGATTTAAAGTCGGAAGATTGTGGCGGCCAAGGTACTGGTCTTCCTCGTCCAATCCCTTGGTATTATTGCTTAGACACGCTGGACATGGTACGGATATAATTGAACCTCGTGTATGATGCGCCACACTGTTGCAATACGCCGTGCACGCCCAGGACCTCCATCTCTTCCACGACTCGGTTGCAAATTTCCCGTATCACGCTTGCGTTTGCACTACACTTGCACTCACTGCACACCATTGCAAAAGTAGCTGCATTTGGAACATGTTTACCGGGAAATCGTTCTGCGTTCTGCTTGTTGGATAAATATTGCTCTTCTTCATATCTCGAGGTTTTTGCCATCAGATCAAAAAATTAAAAATGTTAAACAATTTTACAAAAAAGGTACTCTTGTTCTACTTCGATAAATTATTCCGTTTACGAGTAATATTAATTTAAAAATTTTGTGACATACCACAAAAATATTAGATATGATATGCAAGTGGTCAAATTGAGTCTAGTAGGCTTTGAAAAGTTATTTGTCAGTTTATTCGACATGTATTACATATGTTTTTAATTTTTTTTTAAGTATTAATAGGCTATATTAAAATTCAAAAATTTACAAATAATTATATTACTGATATGCATTTTAAAAGTATTTTAATATGTTAAAGCGCTTGAATAACACTTTTAATGTTAAATAAATCGACAGTATTTTCTCAGATCCTACTAGGGATATTTTTCCTATTTATATGGTATGTGGTATGTCACCAAATTTTTAAATGAAGATTAATCGAAAACGGAGCAGTTTATCGGATTGAAATAGGAGTACCTTTTTCATGTAAAATAGACCAACATTTTTAATTTTTTGATCTGACGACAAAAATACAAGAATATTTGAGCAATATTTACCGACTGACCCCTCCCTAAGTTTGGCACGCCTATGACCAATTATGAGGAATTACTTTCAGAACATTAAATTCGCAATCTAAATGTGATTCTCAGTTTCAAATTTGACAACTTTATCATCGTCCCATTTGGAAATATTTGGGAAAAATCAAATTTTGAGATCCCCATTTAAAGGGCCATATCTCCGTTAGGGGGCTACTACGGACTTATGATTATATAACTTTTTTTATTATTTTTGATTGTAGAGTTCACAGTTAATTTTTGGCAGGATAATTTGGGACACCCTGTATTTATCTAGACACTAGATTTTTAGAATATCTTTTGTGCCGATTTTACAGGAATTGATTCGCTTGACGATAACATTTTTCTAATTGCTGTAACCGGGTTATTTTTTATGTTGTCAGCATAAATAAACGTTATTTCAAGATAAACCTATAGTGCATAATTCAGGCTAAACAAAAACCGATTCGATCAAACAAAATACGCTGTTATTTGCGGACCAGCACCTTGTCTGTATTCAGTACGCCTATGCTGGTGTTTTTTACTCATATTACAGCAATACTTTATCACACTTTATAGCGACAACTGTCCAAATATCTAAATATCTTCCATCACACGTACTGTCACCCTCGTTTCCCTTCTGCCGTTTAATCTTAGCCACGCATGAACGTCAATATTTTTAATAAAAGCAAATTCAGTGTGGGACAGCCATATCCACCCATAGTAGTGACTTTATTAATCCGCAAACTTCCCTTCCCCCCCGTAAATTCCGGGTTAATCTCATAAGGACGTATAGGGTGAGCAAAAATGCTGCGCAGGACAAAGTTGGATTGTATTACAGCTTTTGTACCACCACAAAAATACGCGTATAGTAATACTTCATTGAAAGATTCTTGTATAATAAGATTATAGCTTACGGCAGATTGTTAACGTCAAAATAAAGCGATTGAGCCTAACATGCCTTATTCAATTGTTGCTCGTTTTCGTTCTACAGGGTGTTATAATAAGTAGACAGCTGTCACTACAATACCATATTGTTTCTATCAATGCCACTCAATTCATAGAATGGGCAGTCGTGTTTTTTATTGTTATTTTTTTATATTTAAAATGCCCCGTAAGAGAATATCTTAATAGAAATGTTCCGCACCGTTGGATTGGACGCAGCAGCGAAGTTCCTTGGCCTGTATGTAGCCCTGATTTAAATCCGCTGGATTTTTACTTTTGAGACTATCTTTAGTTTACAAAGACATTATTAATAGTCAAGAACAACAATTTAACACCATGCATGTTGGCTATGCACCATTATTAATGGTTCATCCTGTATTTCCTTCATTTGACGACGAAATGGAAAAATATTAATCCTTACTGTGGTGTAAATTACTGAAAACAAATGCAGGTAATAGTTATCTTGGTATAATCTAAATTCACGATCCGAACATCAAAAAGGGGCTAAATTTAATTCATTCCTTAATATATGTATAATAATAATTAGCAAAATAAACGACTCACTTAGCAGTGGGGACGTGATCAGAAAACTGAAACGTCGTGAGCAATTAAGTGGAAAGATAATTTTTCTACCTGACTGTACTGCGTTAAATTTTAAAACGGCGAATTGAAAATTTTATAAAGTTCTGTACCAAAATTATTATTCATCACAAGGTACGTACACAATTTTGTTCCCCTCCAGCCATAATCAATATTGCTGCTTTAATAGATATTTGGTTATGTTCAAAAATAAAACGAAAAAGAGCATTGCTTTAATAATAGAAATTCAGAATGGAGTACGCTATGATGTGTTTCATCATTTAAAGTTATTGGAAGTTTTTTATTAATAGCGGTATTAAAATTTATATTCACGTTTTTATCGTTTACAATCAAATACTATCGTACAAATGTTACGGAAATATTGTTGGTTTTTTTCTATACATATTTATTGTAACGTTTTTGAAAGTGCGTCGATATTTCATTAGGTATAAAATGATTTTTAATCATTTTATGACCGGCATTTATGAAAGTGTAGCGAAATTTTTAGATATTTTATATTTATTCACAGTCGAAATGTGAGCAGAATTTTTTGAAACAGAATGTTCCGTTATCAGTGTTTTCTACAAATACAAATAATTTTAGACATTTAAGAACTAAATAATATAGAGTTTAACAAATAACAGGAATGTTATCTCATGCCACCTGCGAATATTCAAAGGTACCGAAGTAAAACGAATATACAGTGGTTTCGAAAAGTAACGAATAAATTCATTATTTTTGAAATTCAGTTTTCGATAAAATCCCCTGGCACGTCGATTTTGTTTTTAAAAAAGGCACTTTTTGACATATGACCCATATTTGTGACGTCATCGTTGTTCGAGATAACAACCCCCAATTTTAACCATGCCATTTGAAAGAGCGTGTCATTTTACATCATGAAAAATTATGTTATTATGTTGTTACATAACAAGAAAATAATGTTTGAAGATTTTAAAATTTAATTTTCACAATACTGAAAATGATAATGATTATGTAAAAAATCGACTAAATTAAATGTTAAAATTGTGCACCGTTGGCTGCCTGACAGTAGCCAAGACGATTAATAAATTCTTTTTGGACATTATCAATAAGTTCAGGAGGTATACGATGTATCTAGGGGTGTCAAATCAGGCGATCTGGCTGGCCACTCAATCGGCCCCCTTCTCCCTAGTTTATTTAAAATGTTCAAACATTATTTTTTTGAAATTTTTGTTATGTCACACCATAATTTTTCATGTATGTATGTAGAATGGCATGATCAAAATTGGGGGTTGCTATTTAAAAAAACTGTCGATGACGTCATATCTCGAACAACGGTGACGTCACAAATATAGGTAGTATGTCAAAAAGTGCCTTTTTTAAAAACAAAATCGACGCGCCAGGGGATTTTTTGGAAAACTTCAAAAATCATGAATTTTTCGTTACTTTTCGAAAGTACTGTATAACGATATAAAGCGGTCTAACCAACAAACTTTAGTTACAGAAATATTTCAAAGTACGTATTTTTTTAAATTCAACTATAGATGTAAATATTGTTGAAACATAAACGTGCATAGTTCTGCATATAAGGCGTTCACTTTTGTTTATATAATATACATAAAAATAATATCAAAACATCAATAATTTTATGTTTGATATTACTATTGTTCTACCTGTTTTAATTTTCGAGATTTGTATATAAAAATTGCCACAAATTTGATCATTTTACGGCGAGAAATACGGCGGCCTTAACAGATAAACCTGAAAATTTACGAAACATGCAAAATATTATTAAAATAAATTATATTTAATGAATGTTTACTTTTCTTTGTCACGTAGAATATGAAATTTTGCCCATCAAGAAATTTTGCTTAATTTTAACATTAAGGCTATTGAAGTCGAAACATTTTATTTTTAGTGAAACATACTGTGCTTATCTTTTAACAAAATGATATATTACATTAAAAAATGTTATGCTTTATTAATTTTATGGGTACAAATGTTTGTTAGATAGAACCTGAAGAAGTGTTACTTAGAAATTCACATAAGCCAACGAAAATATAGCTCTATGCAAATGGACTCATTATCGGCAGACAATATCGATTTTGGTAATTTGGTGGGCTTTTAGCTACTGGTGGCTACCGCATACCGGTTATTTTCGCTTAATAAGCCAGTGTTTTTGTTTTGTCTGCCCTGACTTGTCTTTATTTTCACACTAAAATTTATGGGAGAATATCGCGTCGAGTAAAAAATGTTATTTCGCACACTGGCGTTTTAAAAATTGTAAGAAATTTAACCTTACTAGTAAAAAAACGAATTGGCTAGTTTAGAAGGCGACCTATTTCACTAATTTTTCCCTCAGCGTGAAACTACTTTGATTAAAAACGCATCAATTTTCTAGAAGAATGCACTTTTATTATGAAAATCGATATATAATCTACACTTCAATTAGCAAACTTCTTTGAACTCAACACAGAACTAAATATAAACTGATGGAAATAGGGAAAACTTTATAACAAATGTGCTAATGGTCGAGAAAGAATGTTGACTTTTAAAATTCACTACACTTTCGAATACAACTATTAGGTACTATTTCGTGAACTTCATTGTCTCTTTATTCTTTTGGATGTAATTTGATGTTGAAGTTTAAACTATAAATTTCAAAGCAGTTATTTTATTTATTATCAGAAATGAACGGGTTTAAAAAATATACAGGTCCACGGCATAAAAGTATCATTTTATAGGTCTAAGGCCTTCTTAGTTAATAGTATAAGATCCCAGTATAAAACGACCTTCATTGAGCTGGTTAATGGATGAAAAGTATTTTATATCCAATTAAATATGTCAATAAATATATTGCAAATGGGTTGTCTAAAAAAATTCAGTCCAGAATATGATTAATTAACAATTAAAAATTATTATTTTTTTAAACATTTCACTGGTTTGGTTAATAGACAAATTCTATACCAATCGAAAGTATGAAGACCATAGAATATACAAACGTTAGGTTGACTATTTTTTCCCGTCACAACTCTTGGATAGGCAGGTATAAACAGGTAAATCGATACTAGTAACTTGCACCGGTGTGGTTAATAAATTAAAGTTAAATTAAAATAAAGATTATTTCATTACCAACACGGTGGTATAGGGTTGTTTGCGAGAAATCAGTACTGAATTCCGGTTGTCGACTTTTAAAAAGTGAAATATTCCCCAGGGAACCATTCCATGCGATAGAAGAGTACACAGCATTGCAGCTGTGTGTAGTTCGTCCATACCGAAAATGAAGACGATCCGTTTATCCGTTTCTCCAAAAAATCGAATAAAGTCAGGGGGTGGCGGTATTATTATTAATCTGCCCCTAGGAACCCCTAACGCGAAGACGGACTAATTTTTTCGATTCCGCGTCTCAAAGAGTGTCTTTAAAATTTCAATTCGATCGGTTGGGGGGCGGCTCCGGGGGCGGTATCCCGTTTTTTCGGTACATTACCGGATGCGCCCCCGCCTTATCGCGAAGTATACGTACATAAAATTTGAGGTCAATCGAATTCGATTTGTGGCCGTGAGATGTGCGGAAATTTTGTTTTACTCGTAACGACGAACATGAGGCTAGGTAAACGGCGGCTCTGGGATGGAATCGGAGGTTTCCCGAATTCATAACTGAGGGGTGGAGTCTCGAAGTCACGAGTTCGAGAAATCGACCTTTTCTGTTTCATTTCGAATACATATTCGAATGTTTTTTTATGAAAATATGTTTCTATAGAATTTTTTGTTCAAACGGTTTACGAGTTGGGCGGCAAAATACCACCGCCCCCGGACTTTATTAGATTTTTTGGAGAAACGGATAAACGGATTGTCTTTATTTTCGGTATAGACTATTATTTCCTAGTAGTGACTTGAAATGATATTATGACGTTTTTGCCGTCCTTCCGGGGGCGGCCCTTGAAAACACGAAATTTGTCTAAAATCATTGAAATTTTTTGTGGCTTCCTCTCCACCTTACCTATCGAAAAGTCTAATAAATTTTTTTGATTTTATGTATCGTTTCCTTAAAAAAAATTAAACGTAATTCGGGGCGGCAAATGGATTATTAGAAAAATTTTATTTTTTACGGGTTTTCGATCTCGACATATCATTAGTAGAGTCGAAAATGTTGTTTTATTGTTATTGAAGGGCGTTAGGGGTTCCTAGGGACAGATTAATAATAATAGGTACCGCCACCCCCGAACTTTATTCGATTTTTTGGAGAAACGGATAAGCGGATCGTTTTCGTTTTCGATATGGACGAACTACACACAACTGCAATGCTGTGTACTCTTCTATCGCATGGATTGGTTTGCTGGGGAATATTTCACTTTTTAAAATTCGGCAACCGGAATTCAAGACTGATTTTTCGCAGACAACCCTATACCACCGTGTTGGTAATGAAATAATCTTTATTTTAATTTAGCTTTAATTTATTAACCACACCGGTGCAAGTTACTAGTATCGATTTACCTGTTTATACCTGCCTACCCAAGAGTTGTGACGGGAAAAAAATAGTCAACCTAACGTTTGCATATTCTATGGGCTTCATACTTCCGATTGGTATGGAATTTGTCTATTAACCAAACCAGTGAAATGTTTAAAAAAATAATAATTTTTAATTGTTAATTAATCATATTCTGGATTGAATTTTTTAGACAACCCATTTGCAATATATTTATTGACATATTTAATTGGATATAAAATACTTTTCATCCATTAACCAGCTCGGTGAAAGTCGTTTTATAGTGGGATCTTAGACTATAACGAGTTACTTTAAAGAAATAAATTATTTTCACAAAATGACTGCCTTGTCTTTAAATTCAGCTTATAAAAAATATTATGTTATCGAATAGACCATGAGAAGAGTGTTCTAATGAAACAGTTGGCTGAGAAGATCTTGGACAGACCTACAAATGATGCCTACCTAAATATCTACATCTTAAAGAATAACAGATCTGCATTTAAACGATCATTTAAAACATGTAGAGGCAGCAAATTATTGTTGAAAATGTTACCACAATCGTTAACACTGAATCGTTGCTGACATCGTCTTGGTCTAATTGCATGCGGATTTTGTAGCGCTCAGATATGTTCATTATGATTATCATTTATGTTGTCCCTAGTAAATCACGCTTCGTCACACCACATGACAAGCGAAATGAGTCTATCGTTTCGTGCATGTTGTTGAAATAACCAGCGACAAACTTTTAATCGCCGAGCAGCATCTCCAGCATGTACCGCTTGCACATTTTGGTGACATATGAAGATTACTTGCTCTTCACAGAACACTAATTGAAGATATTCTTTGAAGCTATTTATATCTGGCATAATTCTAGTTTTTCTTTAGTCTAATTGGTTATTTTTGACATTAAGTTTGCCTAATCAAAAAATTTCACACTGAAAAAGCAAATAAACAAACAATAACAAAAATCACATCACTATCGCACCTTTTTTTTTGACATTTCGAAAAACTCTGTTTTCGTTCTCAAAAATTGCAAATGTATTAAATGTAAGTTAAGTTTGACAGTTTAAAATTTGTTTATCTGCTTCTATGGAGATATTAAATTATTTTTATTTTATTATTACTTATTTCTTCTTTATATAACTGTAGCCAACAATGATCAATGTTTACTGAACAGTTTGACACACACTTATCCTCCGTTTAACAAAATAATCTTTTAATTTTCTTTTTGTTGCATTATCCTCCTTTTCTAAAATTTTTGCCGAACCCCATTGAACCAAGTTTTCCCAAGCGCGTTCCCAATTTTTAAATTTTTCAAAATTCCGTTTTTTATATAATTTTCCTCAACTCTAACATTCATGGGTCGAGACGTTTCGCCATAATGTTTATTGCATTCACATGGTATGCTGTAGATGTAATTTTTTGAATTTTGTGTCTCATTTTTTGGACATGTTTTTGATAAAAAGGATCGATTGTCTGAAAAACCGTTCCAATATCAAATTTTGTACCGATTCTTTTTAATATTTCTGATAATATAGGAATGTAGGGAATTTTTATTGTGACATTAATTTGCAATTTTGAGAACCAAAACAGAGAGTTTTTCGAAACGTCGTGTAATTTTTATTATTTTTGACATATCGGCTTTTTCTGTGTGAGATTCTTCGATTAGGCAAATTTAGTTTCAAAAACAACTCTTGACTGATCCTTTTAGCGCAAGGGTGTATTTGACTAATCTAAATTTTTTTTTGAAGTGTGGCAAAATACCTAATTAGGCACAAATAATAATTATTGTCATAGCAACCGTCATTTTGATTTATTTTATCAGGCTATTTTGAAATTATATTAAAATGCTTGTAACTTTTAAACAAAAACGAACTTCATATAAGAAAAAATGTTTGCTATTAACCCAATTACTCTCTGTTAAAGTTTATCATAGTGCTTGCATATCGCCTTGTATAGTAATATACTTTCTTTTCTATTTTTTATTCTGATTCTTCCAGTGTGAAATTTTTGGTTACTTAACAGATCCTTTGATCCATTTTTGCAAGCGTTTAAACTCGTTATAGTTTGTTTTAGTTTGAGTAACATAGTGTTGAAGAAATTTCCTGCTGCAACAAATGTTTTCGATAAACACATCCTGGGAAACTTAAACTGCAATTCAAATATAAACACTGCGGTTGTTTTTATTGCCTTGCAGAGTTTGTTAGTTGTAATTTCCCATTTCCCGTTTATATAAGGCTCTAATGTATTTAATTTAATGTAAGAAATAATAAATATAACAAGTCTTCTTTCGTTTTTAATAAAATAAACTCGTGGCAACGTTTTGAACGTGACCAGAAAAGCAAGTAATTAGTTGGACCATGCCAGCTGTCCTGCAGTAGAAGTTATTGGTTGGCGCAGGATCAATTAGTACGTGTGCTAAAGCCAAAAAATTAATATCAGCCTTATTATCTTGTACAGGAATATATCCTGCAAAATTTTACTCGAAAACTTTGGAAAACCCACAGCTGTTTATGTTGACTTGACTTAAATTTACCAAATATACACTGTATTGCCTTAATTTCAATTAATACCACGTATTATCCTTTTTTAAATATATTTTGTAAACTTCGATTTTCTATCTAAATTTTCTCTCGCCGAAGCGTACAGGGTGTCCCAAAATAGAAGCCCATACCATTAATCACATATTCTTTGGACAAAAATAATGCGACTTTCTTTATGCCATTTTTTATTTGGACGTCCCTGTTTCAATATACAGGGTGTTAAAGTTGCATTTTAAAAAACAATTTTTGTTAATAATTCCATTGTTTTGTAAGATACACACTTGAAATTTTGCACGTACTTTTATCTTATTCCGTCATACTTATCATGTAATTTTGGTGAAAAGAATCTAACGTTGAATGGAGGTAACTTAGGGATGCAGTACCCTTTATCCCCTCCAATTATTTCTAAGTACGTCTATGCAGCTTTTTCTTGAAATATCAAACGTATAATTTCCTTCTGACAATTTTATCTCTTTTGTAATTTTTTTGTTTAAATGCTCCGTTTTGGAGAAAAACGGCAATATGTAGTGCCTATAAAACTATAATTTTCAAGTGAAACTGAAATTTTGTGAATATATCTATCATTACAATACCTTGGCAACTTAGCAAATTGAAATACTTATTGAATCAACATTTGCTAATTAAAACAAAATGGATAATTCTAAATTTTATAAAATGAAGAATATTTATGAATTGAAAAAATAATATGGCATTAAAATCTGTAATACAGTTCTCTTATCAACCAAAAAATAATAGTTTCATTTAGTAATAGTAATAATGAACGATCAATATAATAACGTCTTACCTAAACAATATTAAATAAAATAATTAATTAATTACTACTAATTTAACAAATGTTCTACTTGCCTACCGTCCTCATTAACATATGTACGTGCCCTTTTAAGTAGCGAAAACCTTATCTTTGGAAAGATATTCTCCTTTTGCCTAAGTTCATCAGCTGCCATTACTATTCCCTCTCTGAGATGGTTAATGTCGTTTATTTCTGCAGCATGAACCATATATTTCATAGCACCCCAGATAAAAATTCAATGGATTAAGGTCAGGAGATCGTGGTGGCCACTGAATAGGTGCGTCTTGTCCTCAACCAATCCAACGATTGAGAAATAGATGGGTATTTAAATACTGCGGGACGTTTCTACCATAATGGGGTGGAGCACCGTCAAGCTTCATCCACATACCGTCACGTACGATAACAGGTAAATCATGTAAAACATCTTGGAATTCATTTTGCAGAAAATTTAAAAATGATGCTGAATTTAAATTATTTGGTATGAAGAAGAGACCCAACAGAATATTATCCATTATTCCCGCCCAGACATTAACCCTTGGTGGTGTGCCACAATTGTTGCATGGGGATTCAAATCTGTCCATACGTGGCTGTTATGCATGTTTGTCAATCCATTTCTTGTTAACAACCAATGACTACATTACATCCTAGAAGCAAAATATTGAGGAAGAGTATTTTGTACGCGTTGGATGTGATACGTGTGCAGAAGTTGGGTTTTTGAAGTCCAATGAACAATTTTGTATTTGTCGAGAAACAATCCTTGTACTTGTGCTTGGTTCGTCTTCTATCAGTGCTAAGATTTGTTCCTCTTATTAAGGGCTTATGTAGGCCGCAAATTTCAAACTTCTTCTGATCCATAAACTTTCCGGTTTCGCGACGATGTTGATCCAAATTTAAGAAAATCTTCCTTTTAGGATGTGATCTGTTGGGATAAGAGATTTTTCCTGACATACATGTCGTTTTCCTCCAAAACGGAGCATTTAAACAAAAAATTACAAATGAGATAAAATGATCAGAAAGCAATTCTACGTTTGCTATTTCAAGAAAAAGCTGCATAGGCGTACTTAGAAATAATTGGAGGGGATAAAGGGTACTGTATCCTTCAGTTACCACCATTCGCCCTTCGATTTTTTTAACCAAAATTACATGATAAGTATGCCGGAGTAAGATAAAAGTACGTGCAAAATTTCAAGGGTACAAAATATCTTACAAAACAATGGGACTATTAACAAAAATAGTTTTTTAAAATGTAACTTTAACACCCTGTATATTAAAACAGGGACGCCCTAATAAAAAATGGCATAAGAAAAGTCATTATTTTTGTCTAAAGAATATGTAGTTAATGGTATGGCCTTCTATTTTGGGACACCCTGTATATTACTCCCGTAATATTAGAACAGATATTAAAATTCTTAATTACATAATTACAAATTTTAATACCTTGTAAGTGCAACAGTCATAGTAAGTGCCAAGGTTACTGTAACTTCATATCACACAACAAATTTGATATACAAAGATACAAGCAATCAAATATCAATATAATAATGTATCTATAATTTTTATAAAAATTTCTTAATTTTCAGCAATTTTAATCTCGTTTGGAAATGAGTTTTCTGCTTTAGCACATGTGTGACGATTCTACCAAACTGAGATCATACTTCGTTCCTTCAGTTGTTCTCTCTCCATTACTATCATATCGTTCACCGGATGCGAGTAAATCTTCTATATATTTGAACGATCCAAAAGAATACTTTAAACATGTGTAAGAGGAATTTTTGTTCGTCTTATTGAAGTCTGAGCTAAAGAAATTTCATCAAAGCTCTAGCAGAACAACAAAGGCGCTTACTGGTTTCAATTAGAGAGATGCTAGAAAACAGATTTCTTAAATTAAATAGCTACAACTTTATATTTCTCTTGGAAAAGCAAAAAAATAGTATGAAATGAGATGCTTTGTCTTATACAGATTCAATTTGTCCTGATATAACCACAACTATAACATTTTTCATACTGGAAAATTAGATATGGACGCCTCGATATACAGGGTGAATCTTAAATAAGCACAAATATTTTAACTGCTGGTGTAGTTCGTCATTTAAATCAGTCTAGTGAAAGCCATTTTTAAAAATTTCTAATATTTACGGAGATATTAATTTTTTTAAAAAATACCCACATTTTGAGGACCGCGGGCTGATTTTTCATCCAACAACGTAATGAAACATATGATTTGTTGCGAGGTTGCCATGTCTCATCCAATATAAATATTACGTTTCCTTTAACGTAATAGTTCTATTTTAAAAATACTTGTTTTAAGCATAAGTACAGTAAAATTGGGTATGTAGTATGATACGCAGCAATATTAACATAAATTTTAACATCTGAACTAACCTTACTATACTTCAACGATTAAAAATGAATTTCCGCAAGTTCAATACTACCGTAAAATATTTAGGAAGATATTACGTGATATTACTATGTCCAATGTTCAAAAATTATACATAAACGTGCACACAAGCTTACCTGTTTGTTAAAAAATTAACTATTTAATCAGTAATCCACATTTCACAAGTTAAATGTCATTGTACACTGTTAGGAAGGGACACAAAACACAATTTCCTTAAGTTATTTTATGAAGAATAACGAAAAACTATGCACGCGTTTTTTATTTAAAATGGAAAAAATGTCAACTTTTAGCAAATTTTATTGCTATTTTCATGCATTATGTGGGGTTAACAAGTTTGACTTGGGCTTCCGATAATCTGTCATGACAGTTTGATAATAAAAAATAATATAAAATGTTACACTTGACAAAATTCGCTAAAAGTTGAGATTTTTTCTTCCTTGAAGCAAAGACATTTGTGTAATACTGGCAACACTGTGAACCACACGTTCAGTCTGCAGCACTATGACTCATAAAAGTATGAAGGGTCGGTCTAGGCGAGCGGTCCTCAACAAGTTTTTTACTGAAAAATTACGAAATTTATTTAAAATTTCACTTTTTTATTTCTGATTTTTTTGTAAAAAAACTATTAATTATGTGTTCTACACACAAAACTATACTGCTGGTTAAAACATTTGTACTTATTTAAGATTCACCCTGTATAATATACTGCAATTACAATATACGAATACAGAGGTTTTCTGAAGTATATTCATTTAAATTATTGGAAGACGTAAAAATAAACAATGGAAACTTTGCGAAGTTCAAACTGAAAGTTTGTTAATTTCTCGAATTATCACTTTATTTTATGCGAAACTATGATATCAGTAGATAGGAATGATGTATGTTTAGTTGTGATTACACAATAAATACGCGAAAAATAAAATTTACGAAGAATAAGTACCGAAAAATTATGCCGCATTTTATTTTTGACAGAATCTGATGCAGACGCCATCTGTAGTGCGCTAGTGCAAGGTGTACTTCACGCCGATAAATTTTTAAAGTTCTTGTGTTGTTAGAGAATTAATTTATGTTGATACTAATAATAGCAACAATATTGACAATAATCGATGATGTTTGCAGAAAATATACCATCCCAAGATGTTTACAGCGTTCTGTAAAATCGTTCTTTGACCCCTAGAATCAGTATTTTTCGATGTTTGGAGAGTATGCAACTTGCAATGGGAAATTCTAGGTTATGGTTCAGTTTCAGTGATTCGTTTTTAGTTTTGAACGTTTTATAGTAATTACATGGAGAAATTTATATCGGGTACAGATATTTACCTATAACATGGTTCATCCTATGCTGTATTCTGTTTGTTTTTCAAGAGTCGAGAGCAAATCCAACGGAGATACGGCAATCGTACAAGATTTTATAATTAATGACTGCCGCGGGCGCATTCCGAGTTTTCTATAGTAGGTATTTCTGACATTAAATTTCTTTAGAATAAATGGGTATTTCATTTAAATGAATTGGACAGTGTAGACAGATAGTTTTATCAGTGTGCAACGAAGACACAAAGAACAGAACAAGAATCTGTCAGGTACTTAGGTATTATTCTTGACGAAAATGTTTATTTTCGTCGTTTCTGCAATTGACAGCGCTGTAAAAAACGACTGCATGGTAGAAAAAGAGGGCTTTATTCCAATTTTTAAACATCGAGTGAAAACTCCGAAACAATTTTTTTATTTTCTGTTAGGCCCCTCTGAGCATGTGATTAAAATAGTTTATTCTTGATCTAAGAGATTGGAGAAATGAGCCAACAAATTTCAAATAAAATATTTTCCCGTTTCTATTTTGTTGTGGAACTGCATAGAATGTATGTTCTGGATTGGATAGGTACAGAGGTATATTTGTACGAATCATCGGAATTTGGGCTGACAAATGACACGTATAAAGGATGAAAATTAAATTATCTTTGACAGGATAGTGAAATTAAGTTAATAATGCGACAAAGACTACAGCAGCGGCGCGCTAATCGATACTACTACTATGGTTAATAATTGTTTGGAATAATAGATATAAGCTACTTTGTGGCTGGCATATTTAATTAATAGGTTTGGTTTAATTATATTTATTAGTGCATACCTCGCATAACCAGCGAGGATCATTCAGCACTTTTTTTATTACATCTTCTGAATGATTTTGTAATTTCAGTGCGATCTGAAAAAAAATATATATAATTTTCTGACGCATCTAACGCATTTTCAATAATTTGAGAACATGAACGTTGTGTCACGTCACTGTCTCCTATAGCTTGCCGAGCGGCGCGCGTTACCGTTTACTTGCATTTCGAATACAGAGCATAGGATGGCCGACGACGTCGTTACGATGGAATGAAGGATATTGAAGGTGTTTTCGAGACAATAAAACAAAACAATCAAACTTTAGATACTGCATTGTACTGAAATATGTCCCAGTGCAATGATAAAATGGCGAGATAAATTATTTATTAGTTTACCCCGGAATCTTAATACGCAAAACTTGTGGCAAAAAGTAATAAAGCGCGGTATGTTTCTTGGAATCAAAACAAATAAATAATGTGTTGTATAAGGTACATATAATAATAATAATATGTTTATTTTAAAACAATAAATTACACTCATTTACAAGCTAAAATTTAACATATAATAAAAGTAACACAAAACTCACTTAAGTGATACTTGTTGCGTGAGAAAAATAGTAATATATAAAAAAAACAATGAACACTAATAATTAAAATAATACAATTTAAAACAATTCTTAATAAAATACAAAGCACCTAGCACATTTCAGAAAAATTGAAGAACTGACTGCCTGTTTCCTTGAAGAAGATGCTTCTTAACTTAAAACTTGATTTTTTTACATTCCTATTCTCTTTGATGCATTCTGGAAAGAATTGTATATTTTCGGGACTACATAGTGATAACTATGGTATCCCTTTGATGTGTTCATTTTCGGAACAATCACAAACTTGTCTCTAGACCCTGTATAATTTTAAATATTTAAAGTCAAAAATAATAAATTTGAAGGTTTGTTACGCACCCTGTATAATCAGTAAACAAACTTTAAATTAACTAAAATTGTAGGCACCTACATAAAACTCCTTTTTTTTAGAAACCGAAACATTTTTTTTTTTTTAGTTATTTTATAAATACATATTTTTTAGTAACAGGTACTTATCTACATTATTTGGTTTTAGAACTTGTCGTTGTATTTTTACGCCTCTCATTTGGTGATTTGTATTAAAATAGGTTAACACTCGTAACACTGTAGCAGTTCGAATGTAATTATTTTAATGGAAAATAAAAACAAATACAGGTGATATCAATGGAATATTAATATCATGTTGAAATGTAAATAATAACTTTTATGTATATGCAGGCAAAATTAATTTTTAAATTAAAAGTAACGATTTGCGATAACATTGTATTATTTAATTCTGGTAATTCGTAGAATATATTTAGCTTTTTTACCCTCCATAATATAGAGCAGTAGAATATTGTATTACCCATTTAAATATGGTGTTGACGGAATTTTGATGTTAATATAAAGCGAGTTCACCCTAGAGTATCAAAGCCTCCTTCGTTCCTTTTATTCCCTTGACAAATTCAGCAGTATCTTTAAAGCGACATTTATAAATGCACCAAACACAAGTCAAATAAAACATCTCATTAAAACTTGAGACTTCCTCACATAATACTTCATCTTTCTTTTATTATGGTAACTTGCACTGTAACGTCAGCCTTACATTATCATATGTTTTCACAAACCATCTGATGTTACGGGAAAAGAAAATATTCGGGGGCAATTTATCAAGATGATTCGGCTTCACGTTAAGTGAACCACATGTATGGGGATATATCAAGATTTGTCTGCGTAAGTAGCATTCATTCAATCTTTTCAGAAAATATCCTTTAAATTTTAGAGACGCGAAATTTGTGCAGCTCTCGCCACACATGGAAGCATCCCATTTATTTTATACAATATAATTCGGAAGTAAGTTTTTACTTTAAATGTTTTATGTACTGGGTGTAATTATTGTAATATTACTCTGTACAAATACCAACATCAAAACTAAACTAAATTTTAATAGATGTCTGAATATACTAATAATAATCTAATATATAAAGTTCTCGTGTCACAGTTTTAGACGCCATACTCCTCGGAAATGGCTTGACCGATTTTTATGAAATGTTATATGTATATTCGGTAGGTCTGAGAATCGGTCGTAATCTATTTTTCATACCTGTAAGTGATATTATCCACCCCAAACATTTTTTTTATATTTTGCACAAAATTATATATTTTTATTTTTTTATGATGTGGCATAAAAAATACATACAACCCTTAATTTTCAGTTTTCTATCAGAAACCCCAATTTTTTAATAACCATTTTAGTAATTTAATAATTTTTAACCCTGGTCGATAACGATCGATTATCACTAGATCAGTTATCCCCACCAAGCATCTACCGGTGTCAATTCTCACCCAGTAAACAGTACGGAGTAGGGATGAGAACGAAGCCGGTCTACCGTCTCTCTCACACATAACCTCAAAAGTACACAACACGTGTCACGAGCTCCCGCCAACAACGGCTGTTATTTTACTATATGGCTATATTTTTGTACAGTGAACAATGCCAACAAGACGTAAAGGGGCTAATTTAGGCCGTCAAACAAGTAAAATTACAGGCACGCGAAATAATTCAAAAAATGAATGTCGTGTTTTGTTATTCTTATAGGCCGTCATCATTCACAGTGTTCCATTCCTCTTTTAGTCATATACCACATCTCCACATACTTACAATAAGTTAGTTATTTTTTATTTAACTGCCAAAATATGTACTAGAAATAATTCATATGGCAAAACAACGTTTGCCGGGTCACCTAGTTTATTAATAAAAGTTTGTACTGTGTTTAGATGAGACATGTTTACAAGCGAAAATATTGCTTAACAATATATGTAACTGTCATATGTTTGACAATGTGCCAAACAATTTCTAGAGACTTTATAGAACTATATCGAATTGTTAATTCAATTGGAGATTGTGGAGAATTTTTCATTCATATTCATTCCTCAAACTTCTACCCTTAGATGTGTAACCTTTACCCTTAAAATATTAAATGGAAAGTATGGTTGTGTGATACTTCATTTTAAATTATGAATAATAGTTATCAATTGGTAACATTTTTTAAATAATCCGTGAATGCTTTAAATTTAATTTTGATTGATGGTATTTTAAAGTTATATTTTGCTACACTTTCGAATTGTACTCTAAATTTTGTCACTGTGTAATAATACCGATATTATTTGTTAAATAATATCGGTTTTACTAAATCAGGAATATTTTATCAATAAATTGCATGTTTTAAGTAATTTGTGAATTCCGGAAATTTAAATTTAATTTATTTAATTTCGATCACTAAATAGTTATTTTTATATATTTTGCTACACTTTCGAATTTCACAAATTTCATTTTGTCACTATTGATATGAATTTTTAAATAATCTGTGAATATACAATTTTTTTCATTATATTGTTAAATCACGAATGAATATTTTATCAATGAATTGCATGTTTTGAGTAATTTGTGAATTTCTGAAATTTAATTTTGATTTATCGAATTTTGAACACTAAAAAGTTATTTTCATATATTTTACCACACTTTCGAATTTCATTTCTCATTTTGTTACTATTGATAATATTTTTAATATTAATTAATTAATATTGTGAATATTTGACATTTAATACATTTTACTCTACTTTCGAATTCCATAATTTGTGAATACCTGAAATTTAAATTTAATTGATCTGATTTTAAACAGTTAAAAGTTATTTCTATATATTTTGCTACACTTTCGAGTTTCACGCTCTCATTTTGTCACTATTGATATTATTTTTTAAATAATCTGTGAATACTCTTAATTTAAATTTTTTTACTATACTTTCGAATTCTACAAGTTTGTCTTTATATTGGTCGTATTAAATCACGAATGAATTTTGATTGATTGATCGGATTTGAACATAGAAAAGGTGTCTCCTCATTTTTTAGTGCACTTTCAAATTCCATAACGTCAATTTTATTACTATTGGTATTAAATCATTAATAAATATCGTATCAACAAATAATAACTTTTACATAATTAATCGTAGAAACTTAATTTTGATTGGTCATATTTTAAAAGACGCAAGTAATTTTTTTCTACACTATTGAATTTATGAATGTTTTAAATTGGACTAGTTATTTTATTATCATATTTTTTTACTATACTTTCGAATTCTATTTCAAAAGTAAAGGAAAAAACAGCGCTCCAAGCAATTTTAAGTCTGTTTCTACCCTAAGTAGGCAAAAGGCTTGTGTTAAAAATGCAATTCAAATACTTAGGGAAAACCTTTGTCGTCATTAAGAGCATGCGCAAAATGCTTAATTCAACTCGAAAAATATATTTGGGTATAAAATTTTAAGTATACTTAGTTTACATTTTACCTACATAGAAAGTAAGAAATAAAATAACATTTTTGGAAGTAGTTTTTGTGAAGTTGAGGCCTGCGATGAGAATTTGGTATCCCCTGATGATTTCCATCCTGCTCTACTTATTCATTTATTTACATCAGTTAAGCATAGAAAGGGGTTTATATGCAATGAACCTGTTTATAATTTTAGGTATGCAAGCTTTCCCCTACTTTATGAGCAATTGAGTTTGGTTGATTGGTCTTTCCTAAATGAGTTTTCTGACTGTAATTTGGCTTGTGAAGAGTTCTACAAGTATTTATATACAATCTTTGATATGTATGTGCCCAAAGTTTCTCCTAGGTCTAGAAAATATCCGCCCTGGTTTTCTAAAGATATCATTTCCAATTTGAGAAAAAAGCTTGTATAAACAATTCATTAAATCTAAAAATCGTTTATAAAAATTGTTCTGATCTGCGTGCCAAAGTTAAACGTGATATTTCAATTTCTCATAGGAGTTTTCTGTTGGATGTCCAAAGAAATATAACAAAAGATCCAAAAAAGTTTTGGTCATTTGTTAACGGTATGAAAGGCCATCAGTCCGTACCTATGTCTATGTCCTACCAAAATAGAGAAATTCAGGATCCTCAGAATATTGTTTTGCTGATTTTTTAAATCTAAATTTCTTCCATCTGCTTCATCAGATAGCAATACATTATGTCCTCATGCAAACGTGTTTCTGCTCAAGAATATTTCAGAGTCAGAAGTAGTATCTGCAATGAAAAAGCTCAAGCCTAAGTTGACTTCTGGACCAGATCTTATTACCTCTTTTCTTGTGCGTGATTGTGCTTATGTTCTAGCAGCCCCCTTAACAATATTATTGAATCTATCCTTGAAAACTTGTGTATATCCCTGATTTCCAAGATTTGTCACATTCATAAAAAAGGTAAATCAAATATTGTTGATAATTATAGGCCGATAGTCATAATTTGTAATTTCTCAAAAGTCTTAATATTCACAGACAAATTGGCTTTGCACAACATGGTTTTATGACAACTTGGTCGACTACAACTAATCTTCTCTGTTTTACTCAATATCTTAGCGAAGCCCTGGATGCCGGTCTTCAAGGTAGACATTGTGTATACGGTGTAAAGCGTTTGATAGACTTGATCACGTAATCTTGATGAATAAGCTGGGAACTATGGGGTTTCCAGATAACTTGCTTAGACTACTTAAATCTTATCTTTCATTGCGCACGCAGTTTGTAGAAATTCGCAGTCTCAGATCTTCAAAGTTTTTATCATTGTCAGGGGTTCCTCAAGGATCCTGTTTAGAACCCTTGCTCTTTGTAATTTTCATCAACTATATATTTCAGTCACATGATGTTAACTGTCTCATGTACGCTGATGATATGAAGATATTTACTAAAATTTATTCATATTGCAATGCCCAAAAATTGCAGATTTCGCTAGACAGCATAAATACTTGGTGTATGGATAACAATCTTCCCCTTAATATTAGTAAATACCATGTTATGACATTCAGTTAATTTTCTGAATAACAATTATTCCATCGCTGGTTCCCCTTTATCTAGAGTTACTGAGGTCAGAGACCTAGGTGTGCTTTTTACTTCGAGTCTGAGCTTTACAGAACATATTAACAAATTAACAGCTGAATGTTCCAGAAGCTTGGGATTTGTTATTAGAAATTCACGTTCTTTTAACTTTTTCTTCCTAAGCTAGAATACGCGAGAACAGTTTGGAGTCCACATTATTCAAATGCTATTAATAAGCTGGAGAACATCTAGAGAAAATTTTTGTCTTTTAAACTCGATGGCTTTTACCCGGATATTGGCACTCATCACAATATGTTGCTAAGGCGGCATGGCGGACATAGTCTTGAAAACAGGTCTGTTATGCACTCCCAAATCTTCCTTTTTAAGTTGATTAACAATTTAATTGATTGTCCTACTTTATTAGAAACTTTAAGTTTCCATGTTCCTAGAGTGGACACGAGAAACGATGTACTGTTTTACCTTAAGACACCAAGGACCAACTTACTCTCAAATTCCCCAATGTATGTCATGTGTAACACAAATAATACTTAATTTAAAAACAAAATTGACCTGTTTAACTCTTCAGTGGCTAATATTAGATCAGTGTGTACGCAGTTTTTGTAGCTAACTTGAAATAACTTACTTTTCATTGTACTAATATTGTTTGTCATAGTGTATGTTTATAGTATAAAATGTGTATTTTTATCTGTTGTCCCGCCTGCAATTGGTACAGTGTACTGTAGGTTGGTGTATTCTAAAATAAAATATGTTTGTACCGTCTGGAAAACATAATTTAATAGTTAGTTTCTGTCAGAACAAAATTGATTTCTATTAAATAGGTACGTGTTTGTATCGACGTTTATTGGGGAAAAATTGTGAAGTACAAGATAAAAACGGTTTGCCAAACCAGTGGCAAAATTGAACTGTCTCCTTTTTAGCCTTATTAAATTAGGTTCCATTCTCATCACCCTCTGCTTTCTGCAATTCGTTCTTCCATCCACCCTGCACAATATAACTTCTACTAAAGTTTTCTCATATTGATTAACATAAATATTCGGCTTGCACAGCTCTACGCGATGCGGGTATAATATCAAATTAAAAAGTAGCACCCCCTGTTCTAAAATTATCATTTAAACAATCAATTACTGCTATAATAAGACAGTAATTTCCTTTTCTTTTGAAAGCCTTTTTTAGGAGGAATAAAACGGACATAAAAGATAAATTGGGACTAAAAAGATGGAAAGTTTTCCGGTTTCATTGCCCTTGTATAGATTTTTTAGAATTACACATTATTTTGTTTACGGTAAATGTCCAATACCCTTTTAATTAGTTTGAATTAATTAATTACTTTGCTTTATTTTAATTTGATTAATTAATTACCTTATTTGAAATTTGTTTATTGTAAATATACCCAAGGCACAATAATCCATTAATTAATTGCAATTAATGGCATGTTGCCAACATTTAAAATTATTCGGATCAGGATTTTACCAGATAGCCAACGATGCAGTTCTCTGTGGGACACCCTGTATTATTAGAACCTAATCAAAAGTAAGAAGGAAAAACAACGAAATTTGCAATTTATTTACTGCAATCAAGAGCCAATACCCATTTAATTAATTGGAATTAATTAATTAATTTATTTGTTTAAAGAACAAGGCATCCCAACAGAATGGATTAACATTCCGATTATAGGGTTGCACAGATAATCAGCACAAGTGAATGTATACAAAGGAAAGAATATAAAAAAGAAAAAATATTAACCTAAAAATAAAGTTCAAAATTATAAAAATGTATCAGTTGCTAAACGCTTAACAGAAAACAGTGGCAAATGGAATATATCAATAGTAGAAGAGAATGAATTGTATACTTTTTGAAGTTAACGTATAGGTGAATTACTTGCATCATTTGTGTTAAGCATTGATGTAAAACAAGGAGGTTGATCTAGCATAGGAATGCCTAACATTAAATTGTAAATTTTCTAATATGACATTACATTACATTATTGTTCAGTAACTTATGTAAGAATATAACATGCTTATGTACTTTCGTGAACAAAGTTTTATCATTTTATAATGGTGAATACAAAAATCATATGTATTGAACTGCATATGTCTATTAAAACGACAATTAAGATGACGTATAAGTTTAATCTGATTTTTTTCTAACGTGTTTATATAAATGTAGTACATAGGATTCCAAACTATACTTGCAAAGTCTAAATGACTTCTGACTAATGAATTGTACAATGTAATAATTGAATGAGGGTTCTTAAGCGACACTGTAGAACGTACAATGAATCCTGACGAACGATACTGTCAATATGTAACTCAAAGGTCAATATCTTGTCTATAATTACACCAAGATCTTTAATAGAATCTACATGTTCAAGAACATTGCCACCAATAATATAAGCAAAGTTTACATTACTAAACAATCGTGAAAAGGTGACATAATAATATTTGTTAAAATTTAAAAATAATCTATTATATTGGCAATACGAATCCAGATTATTAATCTTTTTGAAAAACTATGCAGTCATCTATTATAGAAATTACTTTATAAATTTTAAGATCGGCGGTAAGGGAAAATTGTGCACTTGAAAAACAGGTATAAATATCATTTATAAACAATGAGAACAACTAGGGTCCAAGATGGGATCCCTGTGGAATGCCTGATGTAACATTTGTATAATTTGATGAACAGTTATTTATTTTCCCACATTGATACCTGTTAGTCAAATATGATTTGATCCATCCGAGTAAATTGCCGTGTATACCGAGATTTTCCAGTTATACAAGCAATGTTTGATGTTGAACCTTGTCAACTGCCTTAGAAAAATCAGCATACACTGCATCGACTTGTTTTCTACTGTACATGACACTTGTACAAAATGTAAAAGATTCGTTATAACCGACCGCCCCTGAAAAAAACCAAATTTTATCCGGTACACACAACATGGAAATTGGTCTGTAGTTGGACACTAAATTCTGATTGCCATTTTTCTGTATTGGTATGATATTTGATTTTTTTCCAAATATTAGGAAAATTTCCTGAAAGAGATTTACTATAAATTAATACAAGATGTTCAATAATAGTCTTTGCATGACTTAAAAAAAATTAATTATGTTATTTACAAAAAAATCGCTTTGTTAATAAAATTACAGATACCAGAAATCTATACCTACTTTATTTAGTGGAAAGTTTGAATATGCAGCATTAAAAGTTTCATATTCCTCGATAACTAGACACCAAGTAACGAGAAAAATATGCAAATGAATTTCATTTAACCACCATTGTCTACAATGCATTTCAAAACGTTTTCTACTCGAACGCATTTGCCTGGGTCTATTATCAGTATTTGTTACGTTTTTTTTTACAAAGAAAGCTACTCTTTAGTTTAAAAACAGCCGTAAATATTGTAAATGAACCAATTTGAGCGAAATTTTACTCAATTTTTACAGTGTAAGAAGAAAAGGATTATTTTGCATAACTTATTTTTAGTTGAAGTGCGTGGTAAAAAATTGATTAAAACGGAAACCGTCTAGAAGAAAATTTGGAATTTCTTTGTGAATAAGTAATTCCGCTTTTAAATTAATATAGGATGACGTAATACGGAGCATGAAATCCGGCGGCGGTATATACATAGCAATGTCTATGTAAATAACGCCGGAAAATTGACTGACGATCAGGTGTTGAGTTGCGAAAGCTTACCCTCATGTATTTACTACTGAATATCTGAAAATGTTAACCGTACTACAATGCGTTTCAGTTATTCAATGAATAATTTCGTGTAAAAATACCCCACAGCAGTATTAGCGTATTGTTAGGGTAATATTAAACTCTCATATCTAGAAATAATATTTAGTGAAGCAAATTAAAATTAAACAGAGCCAGTGCCAGTGCCATTTTACAACAAAAACTGAGTTTAGTAAAAATTATTTCTGTATGGAGCAACAAAGGCTATTGTTTCCCGGAAATATTGTATTGTATTCTTTATTTAATTTTTAGTAATGTAGGAAAAACAGTCTCACTTTACTGATGCATTACATCTACTAAATGAAAATATACTACGCGACAAATAAAATTAAATCTATATACAGGGTGAGTCATTAATAATGGTACATCTGGTAGTCATTGTTGGGAACTACAAAATCCTCATCTGCTAAGAGAAGTACATTTCAGCAAGAGTTCTCTATCAATATTTGGTGTGAAATTCTCTCCGATAATATTGTGGGGCCGTTCATACTTTCACGTCCATTTAACGGAGAAAATTATTTTAATTTTCTAATTAATGACTTGCCACTGCTTCTTGAAGATATTCTCTTAAATTTACGGTAGCACTTCTGGTTTTTGCATGATGGTGCACCTGCATGTTACCCATAACGAGTAAGAGAATATCTTAATATAAATTTTCCGCACTGTTGGATTGGACGCGGCAGCAAAGTTCCTTGGCCTGCACGTAACCCTGAATTAAATCCGCTAGATTTTTACTTTTGGGGCTATATTAAATCTATAGTTTACATATACATTATTAATAGTCAAGAACAAAAGGAACCAACCATTAGAGAAACTGACATTATAATCTCATAATTCGTAAGCACCTTTTTCAATGTTTTTGTAATTAGTATAACTAATGTTATTGTAGAGTTCCTGATGAAGAACTAGTAAAGCTATGAAATACCAACTGTGAGAAAAATCATAATTCAATTTTTCAATTTGTCAAATTTTACATTTTATGGCTGGCAGTACCTGGTTTTCTGTCGTTTATATTCTATTGTTCTTTGGTATTCCAATTCTTTTGTGTTCATTGTCCCCCACTACCATTTTATCTGAGTAGTAGATTTGCTCCATATATTTTTTATAAATATCTACTCTCTCATCATGTATTTTTCACCTAATTAGAAGAAAACATTAATAACCCTGGAAAAATCAGTCGCGCGTATCGCTGCAATTTAAAATTTAAAAAATAACGTGATGAAATTTACCGCTGAAGGGAACATGTTCTGGATTTTTATGATCGATAACTGATCTTGTATATGTAGGGGGTGGCTCAACGAGGGTAGAAGTGTTGGGCATTCCAAATTCGACGAGCTTACGTTTTACCGACATACATCATGCGCTTTTTAATCCGCATCTCCTCTCTTTAAATCGTATTTCATTTGTAATTTCAATTAATACTTACATTGTAATTGAATTTATTTATTTAGAAATAATGTACAATACAGGGTGTCCGGAATAAGAGTGCCTTAATTTTGCCATATGATCAGTTTCTTTTCACGAAACAGAATAATAGTTACAAGATTCGCCGTAAATTAACAAGCAATGCAGCTGGTTATGGTTACTATAAATTGTTCCATTTTTGTTTATGTACACTCACAAACATCAAAGAAAAAATAGGCAAAAATGAGTCGAATTTCTCTGAAACTTCAATTGTTACCTTCATTAATATTAATCCAAAAATCAAATTATGAAGAAATTACGTTACAGGCGCTTTTGCTTAACCTTAGTTGTACCTTATTTTGTAATTTCGTAACATAGTTTTGCATATTATCGCATTTGTATTTTTATTTTTTAAAATGAATTTGTTGACAAATTATTCGTTTTAGACATTTTTTTCATAAGAGTTTTTTTATTGCATTTAGTCAGATTTATAAGGTACTCATATTCCGGACACCCTGTATACTCGACAGAAGGAGCACAAAGTCGTGCGAATCGAACATTTTATGTCAAGTTTATAATTATTATTGATCTATCTAAAAGTGTTAGATAATCAAAAAAATAAATAGAAAAGTAAAAAAAATATCCCCAAATTTATTTTTTTTGTATATGCACAGGCTCACATATACAAAAGGTCCTAAAAAATGTTTCCTTTAAGCCCTTCCTGAAGGATGCCGCTGGAAATCGGTTTTTCTTGAATAATTTTTAAATATAATTTAATAAACATTTAATATGACTAGTAAGGACTTCTCAAAATAGGGTTCTTGAAACATATTTAGCTTTTTTAGTTTACCAGGAGCAAGCTAAGCTTTATAACTTAATGCCTACAGTTTTAACACCCTGTACGATAAGGACTTTAAAATAATAAATCTGGTTAGCTTCAACATTAGACTAAAGAAGGTACTCTTGTTTTTTCTCGATAAAATGAACTGTTTCCGGCCTTCTTAGTTAGAAGTTTTTCAATAATGAAAGTTAAAGTGCCTCCTGGGACACCACTGCGTTTTTTAAATTTTATATTTTTTAACATTTTAAAATGAATCTTTCCTGTTTGAATGACTTTCCTATCGCACTTTGTTGTCGAGAAATAAAAATAGAAATCATGGCCCTTTTTATTAGATTTATTATTTTAAAGTCTTTATCATACAGGGTATTAAAAATTTAGGCATTACGTTGTAAAGCTTAGCACGCATCTAGTAAACTAAAAAAGCTAGACATGTTTCAAGGACACTATTTTAAGAGGTCCTTACTAGTGTCCATCACATTAATTTTTTTTTAAATTATATTGAGTACTTTAAAAGTGATTCAAGAAATACCGATTTCCAGCGGCATCCTTCAGGGACACATATCTCCGTAGACAAGGCCTCTAGGAAAAATTTTTATAGGAACTTGTCATCTTATTTTTTCATATTATATCTGCATCCGAGAGATTTCCCACATTTTCCCGGATACCCTGTATATAATATGGTACCAAATTGAAATATCATATGCGGTGGCGGAGATTTAAATAGTAATTGAAGCTGTTTTTATCAGAAAAAAAATCAACATCTTGAGGCCACAAAAAGGCACCCTTGTTCTAATATCGATAAACTTCGGCGTTTTCAATCATTTAAACGCTAGTAGTTTTAGTTATATTACTGTATTTTGACGCATTACGGTTGTTCTGCTCTTTTAAATCGAATACTAAATCCAGCAGCGCAATAACATTCAAACTGACTATCTTATATAATATATTCCGGACGTATTGTATTTTGAAAGGATATTTCACGGTTTTTATAAAGAAAATATTTGGATATAGAGAAATATATCTCACTTGATATATCAAGAAATATTGCTAGTAGGGTGCTGTACACATAACATGGGGGCAAAATATATAATATATACATATGTATTGGTTTAGATATCGTTAGGAATTGGCATTCTGTTTCAGGAGCTTGTATATACATTTATAACGCGTATCTTCATGTCGTTGAATATTGCATTATGCCGTTCTTATGTAGACATGTTTTGGTACAACGGTAAAAAATAAAGTAAAGGTACTTATGTTTTGATTTGAAATTATGTATCACATAAATAACGAAAAATTTCTATCTTTAGGTATACGATCATTATACAATAATTAAGTAGTAGGCTTTGTTATTAAAATTTGACATTTTGTAATAAAGCTATATAAAAAAATAAATCTTCTCAGGATTCAATTGTCGAGGAATAAACAAAATCTTCCAATGTTCCAATGTTAAGATGACAAATTAATAGAGTTTATTACAACGCTGGTAAATGATGCCACTAATTCGCTTCAACAAAAAATAATATCACTGGAGCAACAAGTCAGTAACTTGGTTGCTACCAACAAAGATTTAATACAATTACCTACGAAAAATCGACAAATCGATTCACTAATTTATGATATAAGTACTCAGAATGGTACTCTAAATACGTTATTTTCTTCTGTCTCTTCACATGAAACTGTTGTAATGAGTGATCATAGCAAGATAAACTCTAAAAATACAAAAAATAATTCTAGGAGGCGCAAAAGCTGTAAAATCTTGAATAGTGAGAATGGAGCAACCAAAAGAGGAGACAAATCTAGTGTTAAGGGCACAGCAACTGTTGTTCAAGATGAATTTTGATCTTGCTCTAACTAAAAAGCTATGGCTTTACGTTGGGAGGTGTAAAGCGGATACCGTAGAGAAGCTTCGTATTTGAAGAATAAATTACCGACCGAGAATTTGTGTGCGAAAAACTTAATAGCAAAGGAACCAACGTCGCTTTCCGAATATGTACGGACTACAATGAAGAAACAAGGGACCTGCTTTATAGACCCGAATTTTGGCCTAAAAATATAATTGTGAAGCAATTTCGTTTTTTTCGCCAGCAATCTTTCAATTCAGGATCATTCAATCCGGAACTGAAAGATTGCGATGCGAGAAGGAAATAGGCACGTAATTTCCGACAACAGAATTGTTCCTTTAGGAGTTCCTCAGGGGAGCATTTCCAACTTTATTTATAATTTTCATTAAAGACTTAGTCATATTTCAATACTAGTTGTTTATCTCTTTTTGCTGATTATACTACTGTTGGATTTCAAGCGTAAAATATAAACCAGTTATCACAAAAAGGCAAAAAATGCGTACAAAATATGGCTGAATATTGTGATAGAAATGCTCTATCTTTAAATGTTTCAAAAACAGAAATGATTTCCTTTTCCATTTTTCAGTCAAACTTTAGTTTATACGTACCCTTAAATGGTAAGTCCATTACTGATAAAGTTGTTACTTCTTTGGACATTTCAGTTGACAGGAATTTGAATTGGGACTCGCATGTATCAATCCTTTGTAGGAAATTAGCTACTCAGAATTATGTAATTTATAATTTAAGGGAATTCGACGGTCTTGACGTTTTAAAAATGTACTATTTCGGACAAGTGTATCCAATCTTGAACTATTCAATTGTTTGTTGGGGTAATTGTTCTACCATTTACAACTTACTTATAGCACAAAAAAGAATTATTCGTAGCATGCTGTTTAAGACAAGATTACAATCTTGCCGTTAATTGTTTAATGAATTGGGAATATTGACAGTTGTGTCCATGTATATTCTTGCATGCGTTACATACGTCAAGATTCATCCTGATGAATTTTCACAATACTCAGACAGACAAATTGGATACAATCTCCGAAATTAAAATAATATACTTTTCCCTCAACATCATTTGACTAAATCAGCAAATAGTTCAATTGTTTTAGCTCCAAGGCTATTTAATCATCTCCCAGCAAGGGTTAAACAAATTGACAGCATTCAGATTTTTAAAAGAATTGTTAGGCGTATGTTGTTGGCCAACTCGTTTTTCAATTTGCAAGAATATTTTGAATGTCATCTTCAGTTTAAATATGTTTTTTGTTGTTTGTGATATTATTGTATTTTAGTTTGTTCTTTACCATTTATTTGTTGACAATGTGATATATTTATTATTCTATCTCTTGTCACTTGTTCTATACACTGTAGCGTGTCTACGGAATAAAGCTTATTATTATTATTATTATTCCCCCAAGAAAATTTGAGGTCTGGTAATCGTCGTGGCCAATTTTGAGGAAAATTATTTCCTCGTCCTAACCATTTATTTGGAAATTTAAAATTCATATAGTCTCTTACAGTAGCACTAAAATGAAGCGGTGCCCCATTATGCATAAACCAAAACTCTAGTCTAAGTTGCAACGGTAAATCTTAACTTTCTCCATTTAATCGATTTGACAAAATAACTGGTCCAATCAAATAACGATCAATAATACCGTCCCAAACTCGCGTTGAAAATATCTAGGAGTCATTGCATTGGGGTTTACATCGGATTATTCATAAAAGTTGTGAACATTTGTAATTCCTCTACAAGTGAAACAAGCCTCACGTGAAAAGAATTTTCTTGTGAAAATGAATATCCTGATGCAAGATAAACTCGCAAAAGGTCACTCGTCGATCCAAATCTTGAGAAAATAGCTGTTGCACTTTTGCAATTTTAATGTGAAACGGATATAGTAGATTATAAGAAAGAAAGGAGCTTAGTGGATCATAATCTTAAAAGAAACAGGTGGATTTTGATGGCTAGAGAACCCAGAGAAAACAGATGGAAGGAACAACGAAGCAACTGCGGACAACGTTGTTTCTGGGTTTTTGCCCTTCCTTCTTGTTTCATCTTGTTTTTTTAAGCTGCACTGCGCTGATGAAGGATAAGGAATAGAATAATCCTAAATCAAGTACCAAATTTGGTTATTCCAATTTAAAATAATTCAGAGATATTATTTTTTTCGAAATATTTGGCTCCACTTTGAAAGCATGTAACTCCGCCTATGTGCAATTTTGTATGTTTGGTCAAATTCTAATATTTTGGGACCCCCATACATGCACCTGCTCTGTATTTTAATTACCTGTTTATAAATGTGTGAAGCGTGGAAAGTACCTCACAAAAGACAGAAATCTGTAATATGGGAATGTCGCAAAAATAAACAACATATGTTTTTGTCGGATCAAAGTTCAGCCAGGGGGGAGCCGGTCCAAGCACTAATTAGATGGTTAAAGAAAACATCTACAGACAGTTGAAAAAACCGTTGTTTTACTGGAAGCAAATACCTTTGTAATGAAAATTCTGTCTAGTAACTGCCAGCTAATGAAAACATTTCCATAACGTTTCTTCATGGAAGACACGAAGAGAAAAGGTATGTTGTTGCAGACGTAGAATGAGCTACATAAAATCATAAATAATGTAGTGTGACATGTTGTGGGGCTGTTATTTGGAAAAAATTTTAATTAAAAAGCCACTTTCTTGTTTCATTTAAATTATCTTCGTCTGTTCTCGTTCTGTTAATATTAAAACCCAGTTGGAACTACGTCGGGTATTAAATTTGCTTGAAATGTTAACATCTTTCTATATAAAAGACTCATACTAATTGTTTCCATTCTGTTCATTCCTCTTCAGCTTTTTGATTATTCGAAGGCAAAATGCAAAAAAACACTTGGAAACCGCTGCTACTCTCAAAGCCGACAAGAACAATGAATACGATTAGCTCATTATTTTCTTTTAGAAAACGTAAATTGCCTGTGCGCTACAAAAACTAAAAGCATTCCTCTGAAGGTAGCAAAATGATATAATAAATATTTAATCCTCTGCCTACTTCAGTTGTAATATCTCTGCCAGTTTTCTTTTAACATTTATTTACTTTTCTTTGATATTTTATATTGCTACCTAATTTCACATTCATCGTATCTAAACATAACATTGTATAATTTATAAGGTTTTCTTCAGAACCTCGTTTGCATCTGGAAATCCTATATGCATTATTTATTACGTTTTGAAAAACAGGACTTTATTGCAAATCATTTTAAAACCAAGGAAAAGAGTTTTTAAGAATTTGTCATGAGAAAAGTTTTCCCACTAAGCGTACAATATTTGTGTTGTAAATTATACCTTTCGGACTGTATAAGTACAGGGTGTCTCAAACACGATAGTATGTGTGAAACGGGATGAGGTAAGCTTCATTTTCAATCGAAAGCCTTTGGTATTTGACAGAAACGTCTAATCAATTATATTTTTTAAATATACCTAATTTTTTCCTTGTTAAAAAGCTCTCTTCTTTCTAATAAACTTTTATTAGAGGATTTCAAAAGAGTCTCAAACTAATACCACTTAAAAATCACATTAGCGGTGGAAGGATCAACTAGCCGTTGGAAAATAATTGAATGTTTGTTGTATAAAGTGCATACATGTCACAAACTACTTGCCATTACTCAATACAAACGTCAAACGTATAACTTTTGTGCTTTTGTGCTTGCAAAATGTTTTCTCAATCAGAAAATGTTATTGCTAATTTACAGCGAGTCACAAAGCGCTTCATTCCTTATCATAGAACCTTTACAAGATTGGAGGCGACATTGCGTCGAAATGAAGATGCATTTTCTGTTCGAAAGAATCAATTAATTGACCGAAGAGTAAGAAACAATGTTAATACAGCTAAACTGTGACAGTATTTCCAACAAAATCCACGAAATTCTATACGCCAGGCTAACCGGAAATTGAATAAATCAACTGTTCAACGAATTTTAAAGACCAATGGATACAAAATTCTCAATTTGGAGTATTTACCTGAGCAGACTTAATTTTATAGCTCAAATTGTAGTAAATGTAGAAACTGTTGATTAGAACATTTTTCTGTACGTTCTTTGGACGAACGAAAGCCCGTTTGAAAATCCTCACATTGTAAATCCAATCTAAAACCAAGGCCATTTGGAGTAAATGTAAATACCTAAATTTCCAACAAGAAGAACTTCCTGCACTTCTGGAGAATGTGTCTTTGCAGCTAAGGAGAAACCAATGGTTTCAGCACGGAGCTCCACCTCACAAGGCCAGGATTGTGCAGCCATATTTAGATAATACTTTACCAGAAAAATGGGTTGGGTGTCCCGGAAAGTCGCCAGATCTAACACCCCTTGATTTTTTTATGGGGAGGGGGTAAGGAAAATTTATTTTATACTTCACTTTAGGATATGAGTTAGGGTAGAAACACAGTGGAAGGAAGTTTCCTGCTTACTGGTAACCCGCACTGACATGCGCTTATATGTTTTTAAAATTAAAACACATTTAAATTGAAACGTACCCATTAATTCCTGTATACCTTTGAAAACTTAAAGAAGTCTTCTTTAAAATAAATGCGCCGTTGCTTTTCTTATTTGAAAATGTATTTTCAAGACTTAGAAAGTAACTGTAAAAATGAATTATTCAATTCAGACTGTATGAAAAATTACGTCGTTAGCTTATGCCCTCCAGGTTATTATACAATTTCCTGAAAGAAATAATATGCAAATTGCAGTGCCTAGATAGTAGACGATATCTTTCCTGTCTCCACAGTTTAAGATCTATATAAGGCTTGAGACAATTTGAATAGAAAAAAATGTGAAAAAACAAAACCTTAATTGCTCTGTGCTATAGCCATAATTAACTTGCTTTTTCTTAAAAAAGTAGAATCGTTGCATGTCGTGTGTACGTCATATTTATTTGCCCTGGTTGTTAATTTTCATTTTGATAAATTTACAGGCTAAGGTTGGTTTCACACATGAGTGAAACTGCGGTTTGGACGGGGTGTGGCACTTACCGGAATATACAAAAAAATATATTGGATGAAACATTAAAAACATGCCTATTTTTGTCGCCCTTTCGTTATGTTCTTGAAAGCAGAAGCAAGTTGAGCTCCAACGTTGATATTCCCAAATAATGCAAATCGGATTTGACTATGAATATGAATCAGAATCAAATCCATTACTCATGCTCAGCAGCCACTGAATAACACAGACGACACGAAAAAACAGAGACGCAGATGTCTATTAAAATGTCTCTTATAAATTTTTCACAGCTCTGTTCACTTTACCCAACTTGAATTGCATTTTTATTTAGGCAAATTGCAAATTTTATTAATAATAAACTACAGGGGCGACAGAAACACACGAAATTCACCAACCTCTACCACGTGAAAATGATGACTGATGGATGAAGAAGGGGGAGAGAGAGACCCACATCGTTCGGGTTCGTTTTCCTGTGAGGCGCGCCCGCCGTCGACTGCATCTGGAACAGATGCACACGGCGGACCCGGACGATATGACAACAACAATGACAGTCTAAAAAAGGTTTAAATAATGGTTTGAAAATATTTTTTTCGACGTAAATATGCATTTAAATTTTTTTTAAATCGCGTATTCGTATTATACTCATTTTTCCCTATTATCCTATAAATTAATAACATTATGACTGAATCATCCTGTATAACTATTGCTTTCGTGGGTTAAATTAAACCAAACTCAATTTAAAGGGGATGAGAATGAGTCGTTAGTTTTTATTGGTGTAACTTTCTAGTACAATGGAATTCTTTTATCTTTATTTTTGTTTGAAGCGAACATTATATTCATTTTTTATATCAAAGGACATGCTTCAAACGGGTCTTTTGGAATATTAATGTAGATCGTGTTTGTAAACGTCTTTGTTCCTAAAATGAGGGGTCCTTATCGAACTTTTCAATGTTTTTATTGCGAGGGGACTACGATCGACCTTAATTTCTTTTTACCCCACTGATGTAATCCATTTTGGTCTTATTTGGCATCTAATTAGTCAATTTGCAAATTTTAACCGGCTTACCCGTTTGCACCAATCGATAAGGGGACGGTTTTTTAAATTTACGCGACATACATTCTAATTTCTGCCGTAGTTTCGCATATAATAGCGTCTAACTTTGCTACTAACCCTTACGTCTTATACCCCCTCGTTGTATTTTAGACAATTGTCTTTAAAAAAAGTTAAATAAGGGTAACGGCTTAGAGTACTGTTAATTATAATTCTATAGTATTTTAAATACAAAATAGCAACTGTTCATTTTATTAGTTTGCAATTTTATAATATAGTTTTGCATTTTATTACAGTTCTATTTTCATTTTTGAAATGTATTTGTAAAAGAACTATTCGTGTTAGACGGTTTTTTGTTACTGTTGATTAAATGCAGGGAAAATGTGAAATATAAAGAAAAACAAAGTACAGCTTTTTTGTAGGAAATTAATAGAGGAATGGAAATTGCAAATTGAAAATGTCAAACTTGGGAGCACCATTAAAATTGTATAAATTTTGAAACTTAATTTCAACCGTACCTGTATAATGAAACATGCTGAATTTCAATTTAATCAATGAAGATTGTAATGTGTTACCACTATTACTTAAATTGTTAAGATAACGGTTTAGAAATTATGACTTAAATTCAGAGACACCAGAAGAAAATAAGGAAGCCAGATAACAATATATGTACAGTGCTTTCGAAAAGTAACGAATAAATTCATTATTTTTGAAATTGAGAAGTTTTAGAAAAAATCTCCTGGCACGTCGATTTTGTTTTTAAAAAAGACACTTTTTGACATACGACCCACATTTGTGACGTCATCGTTGTTCGAGATATGACGTCATCGACAATTTTTTTAAATAGCAACCCCCAATTTTGACCATGCCACTTGAAAGAGCGTGCCATTCTACATACATACATCATGAAAAATTTCAAGAAAATAATGTTTGAAGATTTTAAAATTAATTTTCGTAATACTGTGCACCTCTCCATTATGCAACACCTGTCAGTATTCGGAATCGCCTGCAAAGATTTTTTGTTCGATATTGACTCCGTTTTTCATGACGTATCTATTCTCAAATTGTTTTGGATAAGTTGTGAGTCGCCCTGTATTGTTTTGTGGGGCCTCATATAGCCAGTTAGGTCTGAATTGTAAAGGGGCTTCTAGGATTCTAATGCCGTTCTAAGATAATTTCCCAGACTGCGGTGAAAGTGTAAGGAAGCTATTTTAGTGATTCAAGTTAAAGCAACGCGCTACACTCACATGAATAGTTTAAATATCCAATTTATATTGTATGAGGTAAAATAATGGGTCTTGTATACCGCAGTGTTATTGTTAAATATAATAAACAACTAAGTTTTCGCCATGGAACTAGTGCACAACACGACTGTCTTGTGTTTAACTAAAACAACTGCGGCTACGGTAACTATAACGTTAAATCTACGTTAAGAACTACAAACGTACTGCAATGTCAAAAATTCCAGAACAGTTTATTTCAACAAGGATGGAATAATAATACTCACAAATTGTAAATTTTACACCAGGACTATAATTTGCTATGGTTGTTGCTATAGTAATTATTATTATTTGCGTTTAAAGTTTGAACATTAGCTAACCAAATTAACAAATCTTAAGACTATAAAAATAGTTGAAAATGTCCACCTTCGGCCTGATGGATTTAGATCAGGGGAACGCGGTGGCCATGTTCATAAAAAAATTGTTTAACATCAACAACCCAGCTACCATCTGCCAAGGTGTCATACAGCTTGTAAATAAACATTGTTTAATTGCAAAATGGATAAAATTGGTGCATATATCTTGCTTGCGAAACCTGGTCGTATAACAATAAATATCTACAGGGTGTCCCGATTGTTAGTGTCCCGATAGTGGGGGTATTTCATATAACATTTTTCATTTTAAAGTCGAAATTCCGAGATACAGGGTGTTGAAGTTGTTATATTGAAGAGGGTTTTTCTTAGTTATCTCTCAATCGGCTAAAGATAAAATTTTCAACATTTGTGCACGAGTAAATATCAACCGTGCGTTAAGAGAAACTCAAAAACTGTTTCATTACAAAAGTCTAGAACGCGCGTGCTTACAGTTTGGGGGCTATAATTTAGAAAAAAATATGGGAAAAGTCAAAATTTCTTAAATTTTCAATCGGTTTTGAAAACTTCAAAGAATAATATAAAAATAAGGTATACTAGTTGAAATTCCATAGGATGTATAGTTTTCGAGAAAAATTGTTTGTTCAGTAAAGCGGTACAACTTTACTTCAGGTTTTACAATAATTGAAATATTGCCTTACTATGGATACAGTAAAAATTAACAACACAAATTTAAATTGTCTAACAATAAATTGCAATTTTTTCTATTATTTAAAAGAAAGGAACGTTGTTTAATTAAATTTGTAGATACAACCCTTGAGTATTTACACCAAGAGAGTCAATTCTTAATAAAGACCTAAATAGTTATCATAATTCCTGTTAGATGTCGTACTGTGTAACAATACGCATTTATTCAAACGAAGGAAATAAAGCGCTACTATTTTAATCTGCAAAAAACTGCGAAGGCGTTTCGAGGGCGTGGCCGCGTGACCCTTTTTCATATACCTGCCTAAATAATGAGACGGTTTGAAACATAAGCAGTTTATTTTATTGCGTTAGAGAAGTAAGAATATGAACTGTAAATTAATTTAAAAAAAAAAAGCAGAAAAATAAGATTGTTAAAAGAGTTTTCAGCGATATGCCAAAATTTACATTTTCTGTTTTATTTCCTTTAAACATATTAAGATTATCGTGTGGGTGTCTCTTACTGCATAAGATGCATTATTATTTTGCGAAAAATTCATTAGTAAAAATTCTAAAACACCAAGTATCTTTTTTCAATGTTTGATCTAAGTATAATTTTGTGATGGTGTGAAATAAATATTGTTTTGTAGTCTTTTTGAAAAGTAATTTTTAAATTAAAATTAAATTTAAATTAATTTAAAAATTCAAATAATTTAACATTTGCGCATGCAAATTTAAATAAATTTACATGCGCTAATATTTTTAGTAAAAATAATTTGTGAACTTTACAGGCCTCATCAAAAAAGAATGTGTTTCAAAATTTATTATTTTAAGTATTATATAAGGTGAACCATTAATGATGTGCCAGAGTAGGAATGACAGCTTTGGAGCAAAATATGAAGATATAGCTAAATATGCCTTACTAAAATGTTGCTGTGGAAAAAGATACAGGTTTACATATTTTTTTTCGTTTTTTTTAATAACTAGGATCGCTCAACCGATTGTCATCAAATTTGGTAGGGAAACATATTTTAAGAAAAGCAATCATAATTTATGTAGTAGGTACCTATTAAAACAGATAGACCATTGCTAGATGATGACAATTTCTATCTTATTTTTTGTTAACGAAATTCCTACTGTTTTCCAGAAAACTGATCTAAAACAACCAAATGTATTTTTCGACGTGAGGAAATCTCTTAGGAGCATTTTTGTCCATAAAAGTAAATATGTAGATAATTTTTTTTTCAAATACGAGTTTTTTTCCAAAGTTACTCTGGACATTTAAAAAAAGTAAATGACTCATTGATACCTACTAATTTTTTTGAATTAAATTTCAATCAGTTGAGAGAGACTTTCCACAGAAATATTTTACGAAGATATATTTAGCTATATCTTCATATTTCCTCCCAATGATGTTACTCCTCTTCTATGTCCCCTTATTAATGGCCCACCCTGTATATTTTTATTGACACGTATTGAATGACTTCTTCACTTGAATTTACCAAAGCTGGAGGAGTATGATAAAAGTGTTATCTGGCGGTTAATATATTTTAAGCTTTAACTTTCATTGATACGCGAAAGTGAATATGAACTGGATAACTGCACTTCTGTATTTTTTTTTATTAAAAATCGTGATGAAATTACTATAATTACTTATCAGAATTCAAAATCTATCATTATAGTCGATTTTCGCCTTGCGCGGAAAAGTTTTATTCCTGGAATGTTTCATCTAGTTTTATTACATTTTAAAAATTAACATTTATTTCCTGCCTGCTTCCTCATGACTAACACATTCACTTAATAATAAAATAAACAGTAATCCTATCGAATGTCATTAAAGTTATGAATTTTAAGTACATACAAGCTTTTGAAATAACAATGACACTCTCTCAAAACAGTTTTTGAACTTCTCGAAGTTCTGAGTAGAAACTCATTAAATTTATATTGGTAAGTGAAACAATTAATTACTAATGTTAAAAGTTGAAAGTAGATTTCATTACAAATACGTCAGCAGTTCAAAAGAAATAGCAAAATTGAATTTAAAGAGTGTCAATATTATTGCAAACGATTGTACATAACATAATATGTATGAACCAATCATCTTCGATGGGAGGAACTTTCAGAATTATATATCCAAATTCATGTCATTTTAGTACCTAATATTGCGCCATCTATTAGCAAATAGCCCAAGCGTTAACGTTCTTTTTGAGTTCGTTTCCCATTACGCGAGAGTTGGTTTCCCATTCAGGCCAACAAGGTCTCCCATTAGATTGACTAGTCTTAGTGTATATAGTCAAGGATACAACGCATTAATATCAACAGTAATAGGGGAAATGTGTACACATAAATTATGGTAATTTTGAATTAAAGAGTTGTTAAATATTATGGCAGGTGCTGGAATTGTCCCCATTTACTACTACTATGTACAAAGCCGTGCGTTGTAGAAAAGATTGCCGTGCTCTAAACAAAACTCCATCTTGCCTAACCATTTGACGCTTCCACAAGTCGTGCCCATAGTTCTTGCCACAGTTGGTACTGGTGTCGCGTAAACTGTGCCTTTCATAAATCCCCAAAAATAGAAATCTAAAATGTTTAAGGAAGGCCACAGGTGCATCCTGCCCACGACCAATCTATCGTCCAGCAAATTGGTTATTAAGGAATTGCCGCACGGGTTGAACGTACTGTGGTGGTGCACCATCGTACATAAACCACATATCTCTTCTAATATTCAAAGGCAAATATTCTAATAGTCCCGCCAAAGTATTTTCTAAAAAATGTAGATACTGAACACCATTTAAACGTAGAGGAGCTCAACTGGTCTTAATAAATGATCACCGACAATTTCAGCTCACACATTAATAGAAAATTGATGTTGAGAATGACACACAATGGTAGATTTTGGATGAACGTCACTCCATTCATGACTATTATGCAAATTTATTCCAATTTTTTGTAAAACGCGCCTCATCGGTAAATAAGAGTTGCAAAAGTCATTATTTTCATTCTGTTTGTGCCTGATCCAATTAAGAAATGTAGTGTAGTTGTTATCTTGTGGCAAAAGTTCATGTATTCTGGTTATATGGTAGGGTCGTAACAGCAGCAATCCTTCTTATGCTGATGTGTAGATTTTCTTCAACCACGTTTAAAACAATTTCTTCCATATAACTTATGTGTATACATTTTCCCTATTACTGTTGATGCGTTGTATCTACAAGTTTGATTAAACGACTTTCCTTTCTTTTAAATAATAGAAAAAGTTGCAATTTATTGTTAGACAATTTAAATTTGTGTTGTTAAATTTACTGTATCCATAGTAACTCTTCTTTCAATTGTAAAACCTGAAGTATACTTGTACCGCTTTAATTTAGAAACACCCTGTACCTCGCGACTTTAAAATGAAAAATGTTATATGAACTACCGCCACTATTTTTTTAAAGGCCAACTCACATCTCAGTTTTTTTGAAGTATAATTGGGATACCCAGTATAGAAAAATGTGGTCTTATTTTTCTCATTTCCTTCATTGATAATGGATTTATTTTTTTAATATTAGCATTGGCTATTTTATTTCTCCACATTCCTTTATTTTTCTCGAATCAGTTATCCTATTAAGTTTGTATTTTATTGTTTTTATTTTAATTTAGTTGTTTAATTTTTTTTATGGTTACTTTATTTCTTTTCCAGTTATTTTCCCAGTACTGCTCTTTAAAGAAGATAAAAGAATTGTTCGAGGAAAACGTTCATGTAAAAAGACTTGCTTTACGTTGCTTTTAGAAGGATAACAAAATTACGTAAGTAGAAATATATTCATTATAACGAAGTAATTTATTTGCGAAGATGCAGTTGTACGGACTTGAGAATTGCAAATAAAATGAAAACTGGAATTCATTGCTGTCATACGAAATGGTTGCCGCCTGTAATTCATAAATTAAGTGAAAATTAAAACAAATTACGCATCACACCCTTCTGCATAGGGTTTTTAATCATCCGATATTAAAAAATATACCGAAATGTGTAACAGTTTGATGTGGCAGGTAGAAAAGAGTTAAAAATGCTTTATTAGCCTTAAAATTCATCTTGATTTGATGAAATCTCGAAATTAAATCTGTCTTGGCAAAATAATTCGAGTTGATTTAATATTTCTGAATTGCATAGCAAGGGGTAGGAATTTCCCTTCTCTCTTTCTCACAGTAATTTTACGGAGTTTACCGTCATCTATAACAAGTCTCAGTAGCTTCACGCTTGACGAGGCTCATTTTTTAGGGACAATGCAGTCGGGAAGTTTCCAACGGAGAAAAAATTTCAATTATACCTTACTCTAACAATTCACTAATTGGTTTGTAAAGAATGTTTTACCGTATTTCGAATATCGATAAGTCATTGAGTTCGTGGAGGGGCGCCAAATGAATGACGATAATTTTCTACTTTAGCAGCGATGAAATGTTTATCGTCGTTTTCAATATCCTGCTTAGATACTGGGGGAATACTAACTGGAGTTCGGGATCCGCGGTTTGTGACAGGGACGTACTTTACTAACTATTCCAGCAGTTATTTCAGTTGTTTTCTAATGTTGTTTATAGCGGTTGTCTGTTTATTTTGTACGTCTGCATAAGCTACTATAAGACATACTCGCTGTGTTTTTAAATATCTATACAGTGTGCAACAAAAGTCGATATAATATTGAATGCAGGATAGTAGACAGGTTGTCCCTGCAAATGTGGGAAATCTATCGGGTGCAGATATAACATGAAAACATAAGATACGTTTTTCCTACAGCCCCTCCTTCTTATCTTATTTCTTCATGTTCTATCTGCACCCGATTTACCACATTTTTCCGGGCATCCTGTATATTTTTTTTGAAACACAATTTTCTGTTTGCCTAGGTCCACATGGGATTATGTAATTTTTTTACGCATTTCTCTCTATATAGCAGTGTGTTAAAGATTTAACACAAACCACTGGGTCATACAAATCTGACCTTGTGCAAGACAAAGCATGCAGTCAGAAAATTTTATATCGGCAAATCCAACTGCTTTTGCCGCTATTGTTGTTATTAATTAGTACAATTAATTAATGATTTCAATTAATGAAATAATTAGACATACCTGATATTACAACAACTGTTCACAATTTTGTCTACCGACATGTAAACACATTTGGGTCCGTCTTACCCAGTTTCTATGAACTAACGCAAAAGTTTCTGGTTGTAGTCCGTTTTGACCGGTCCTCCTCGCCATAGAACATGAGTATTATAAACTCGATTATAAATGTTATACATGCTGTTCAGCCGTAAATATGGAATTTTGAGCATTTTGTTGTAGCAACCATTCATAAAATCTAGTTCGCATGGGATATATCCCTTGGTATTAATGCTTGAACACGCTGTACTTTGTTAAATATAATTGAACCTCGTATATGATAGTCACACTGTTGATTGGGACATTCCTTGTAATGGTTTGGCGATTTACCTGGTACTTATTCGGGAATTTTCTTTAGCAATCTCTAAAATATATTTCTGTTTGAGCCTCCTACACAAAAACGGACCACACCAGCGTGTTCAGCGCCCCAAAATACGTGGAGAGCCGTCCTTAAATCGCAAATTTATTTTTTAAATTTTTTGTGAAATACTCAAAGGAGAGCCGTCCTTAAATCGTAAGTGTTTTGATTTTTTTCAAAAAAATCGAGGTTTCAGAAAATTCTGAAATAATTCACCAGTACTATATCGACCCTGGAGATTCCAAAACTGGACTCGGTTTGTTTCTAGCTCTCGTAGTTTTCGAGATATTAATTTTTTTCTCGCCAACGGAGCCTCCTACACAAAAACGGACCACACCAGCGTGTTCAGCGCCCCAAAATACGTGGAGAGCCGTCCTTAAATCGCAAATTTATGTTTTAAATTTTTTGTGAAATATTCAAAGGGGGACAGACGTGAGATATGTCACAAGCAACATGGCGGATGTTTTGTGAACCTAAACATCCGGACTATATATACACGAGTAGGGAATGTCGGAGAGGTGCGCGTGCTGAAATACGCTTTGGGCCTACATCTCTTCCACGATTCGGTTGCAAAATTCCCGTGTCACGTCTGCGTTGCATTACCGCAGTAAGAGCTGCATTTGACGCATGTCTACTAAATTAAAACGATGTCCATTAACTTCGACAGCTTCCAATTTTTATACTAGAATTTACGCTATCAGAAAATATATTTTTTATTTAAGTTAACATAGTCAGTAATTGACAAGAGTTCATCGGAAATGGTAAACTAATCCACGAAAAGCGGTTGCTGTCACCAGATTTTACACCTATTGAATTTTTATGTTTGTGCAATATTCCAATACTACTAAGATTAATAGCTTAATGTAAATATTACCATATAATCATGTTGATACTAAGTAAAACACGATGTTGTCAACTGTTTGATGTTACAAAGTGATCTATTTATGCAGGTATCGGTAGTATGCGCATAGTGATGAATTGTCTTCAACGAAGTTTTCGTTTTGTTTTGTGTATTTTATATCTCATTTGGGAATAACGCGCGCTATTTTGTATCTGAAGATAAAATCTTTATAATTTACGGTATATAACATTGTAGCTTATCCTCTAAAGTGTCAGAGCTAAATGCATTCATTGCCCTAATAAAACTGCATGGTTGTATCAAAGCACAGTTGTCGAAGTGTAGTGCGCAGAGAATTATTAATTTTTATAAAAAAATGTGTACGCCACTCGAATCATTCAGAAGAATAAAAATACTGTTAATTAATAAGTAAGTCAATGCAATAAAAACGCGGAAAATTTGATAAGAAAACATTTTTAGCACTTGTACACACTTGTGTATTTTTTTGATAAACACAGAATGTACAAAATGTGGCGCATAAAATGTATTAAAATTAAACTACAGCTTCGTGGCAATACTTGTAATAGAAAAGTCTTATACGAAAAGGTTCTATCTTTGCGTTTTTTCATGTAAATTAAATTAAAAATTATGCATAGTATAATTTTCGCTAGGACGGTACTGGACACAGAGGTTCGCTGCCGGTGGCAGTTTCGATAACATGTTGTCCATGCCAGTGGTTTTTTTCTATAAAATTTGAAATTTGATAGTTGAAAACTATCTAAATTATGTCTATATGAGATGTAATAGCGAATTTGCTGATTGGACTGTAATTTTAATTTCGACGGTATTTTCTGTCAGTGACAGTATTTTACGTCGCAAATCTTGTCTGTCTAATTTCTCAGTGAATTACTTAGAAAATTTGGATTCGGGGATTATCTGAGACAAGAAAAACGGATTTGTACTTAACTTTGTTCTAAACGCTAGTGAAGAAGCCGACAAGCAAGCACTCGCAGAGAAAAAAAAAGCTGAAAGAAAAATTTGATGCAGAGTACGATCATACCGAAAAGACCAGCTACTATGATGATTTGAAAATGTCTGTCGAGAAACAGGCTCAATTGAACAAAACTGTTTTCGAAAACATGCCGAATGAAATTAGGGTGCAGATTGAAGGATTTAGGGCTGGAATGTATGTTCGAATCGAATTTGAAAATGTACCTGCTGAGTTTATTACAAATTTTGATCCGACTTACCCCTTGGTTATCGGAGCACTCAATATGGGGTAAGAAAATATAGGATACGTTAATGTTAGAATGAAGAAACACCGATGGTATAATAAAATATTGAAAACAAACGATCCGTTATGTTTTCAATTTATTTGCTATTTTTCCATTTTATCTAATTTAATTTTGAAGATAAGAGCATTTAAAATTATTTTATTTATATTAAATTACAAGTTTCGACTTATTTAGTAAGTTATGTGATACTAAATAAAATTTGTATTAGATGTATTAAAACCGACGATGTCATGAAAATTAAATTACAACAAATAGAAAATGGTTAAATTTAGCGACAAAGAATTAGTATGATAATAATTTTCTTTTAAAACATTGATACATACAGTCAGAAAAATGTTATGACCAATTTTTATCCGCGTGTACATTTTGTAGCGCCTTTTACAGTTTAGAATAAAGTACGGATTTGTTTTTCAAAGCAATTCATTGGAAACATTCTAAAAATTTGAATAATTTTGAATTCAAAATTTTCAATTAGAGATCCTGTGTCTTTTGGACTAAGATAATTTGAGCAAATTGCATTATTTTGTCGCCTGCAAGAACCTGCTTCACCTCATCTGCCTCATCTGGACACCAAGTGTCGCTTTCGTCTTCGTCGAACAACTATGTTCTGAAAATTACAAGAACCCTTCATCTGTATGGTAATGGATTATTCTGGCTTTTTTTGAGGTTGATATAGTACTAGCCTTGCCAGTTTTCCAGTCTTATTCTAATAAAAAAAAGACAGGAAATTCGAGCCGTGTAAACCTATCTCTTAAACCCTTTTCCGAATGCCTGTATAAACTGCCGTACTTGCACAAAGTACTCATATAGTGCAAAAAATACATTCACACAACCTGATTTTTTTAGGGTGGATGGAGGGCTGTCTCCAACCAAAAAATTACACTAGAGACCCTTGTGCGTTTTTTTGCAATAGGGGTACTTTCTTATTTACTTTGTTTTTAGAATTTTTTGTCCAACTTGTACATAATAATATTAATATATTATCTTTTTTACATATTTGACGTTTCACCGTCCATTAAATGAAAAAAAAAATAATAATAACGATATTTATTTATTATGATTCAGTAAAGATACAAACAAAAAGCTTAGGAACTGGTTTTTGGAGGATTTTTTGGGGGATGTCTCCTGAGTGGATACCAAAAAAAGAGACAGTTTACCCCTTCGGTGATTTGCGCAATAAGGGTGGTGGTATGTGTGGTAAGGAAATGAGTTCAATTAACAGTTCATAGCACTGAAAACACAAAGTTACTTGGATATTACATCCCATTGGTTCAAACTGGCATACCTAAAAATACCTATTTAATTTGAACATCCGTATTAAATATGCTTAAATGTTTTTAAAACAATAGACCCTCCGGAACAGAAGTAATGACTTTTATTAAGTACATGTACACAAAATATTTTAGAGATGACACAATAATAATAGATCACCCCTATTGCGCAAAACAACGAAGGGGTTGGACTGTGCTTTTTTGGATGGAGACTCAGAAGACAGTGCATGAAGAAACCTGCAAAAACCAGCTGGTCAGCCTTTTGTTGTATATTTACTGAACCGTAATAAGTATAGTAAATAAAAGCAAAATAGCAAAAAACCACAAAGGTGTCGAGACTGATTTTTTGGTTGAAGACAGCCTTTCATTCACTCTGAAAAAATCAGCTTGTCTGCATGTATTTAATTGTTTTTAATTTTATTTAATTTTTTTTATGTCCTCACAGTTCTGTCGAGTTTGAGACATCCTGTACAATGAAATCAGTACATATATTCTGTTTACAAAACGTCTTAATTCGATTTTTATGTACAAGTGGGACAAAGGCTCTGAACTGTTTTGCAGTGTTGATGTGCATAGATGCACAAAGGCATACACAAATGTAAATTTGGGATCTTCCTTGGCAAAAGCCGGCTATAACTCGTTTTCAGCAGGAGTCGGTCCAGTGCAGCTGGCTAGTACAATACCCAGCTTTGTTGAACACCGCCCCATAGCAATTCAAAACAGCCTCAAAGTGGGAATCGTTGCTCGCTATTTTAGCTGACAAAACCTTCCGCCGATATATCAAACCCCGTCTTATTTTTAAAACCGTTTTACGATTCGCTTGACAGAACAATTTATTCTAATTGGTTGTTAGCTTTACCAGTAAAATATACTGCAACAATAATTTAAAATATTGTTTCCCGATATTTCTTCTTGACGTTAAGAACTGCAAAACGTTCTAATTCTGAAATTGGATATATCGAAACGCAGAAACATTTATTTTATATCCAGATAAACATTAAATTACATTAAGCCAGCACATTAAATTTTCAGTTAAAAGGGAATTACACTTATATACTTGGCCACATTTATATCTGCAAAATAAAATTAACCATATATTAAGGGAATTGTAAAAAAGGCAAGTATAGTGTAAAATTACAAAAACACTACCGGAAAAATGCATATTTACTATTAATTGGAGTTGCATTTGAAAACATTCTAATAAACATAAAATTACATTAAATTTTCAGTTCAAAAGAAATTAATGTAATTGCAAAATAATATTACCACATTGTGTAAACCAGCTGTTATAGTGTAAAATTAAACGAGCTCTCATATTAAATGTAAACTTACAATAAACGTGAAAAATATTCAAACATATTAATTACATTAAACTTACCCAATAAATTTTCAATCGAAATGGAAATTATATTTATATACGCAACCATATTTATATCTGAAAAATTACAAACATACTTACATAAAGCTTTATATCTACTGTAAATTTTCAAATTCAAAGAGAGTTACATTTATATAATCATATTTATATTTAGCATAAATGTAATTAAATTTTAGTATCATATCTATTCATGTAATATAAATGTCAAATTACATTAATTATATTCAGTCAGTTGACAAGGAATTACTTTTACATACATAATATTTATATCTTTACGGTTCCTATTGTTGGTATTACGACTCCTACAGCCGTTTCTCGGATAATGGTGGTCCTCTGAGACGTTCCGTAGCCGCCGCTGTAACTAGTCGCATCCCATGCTTCCAAACGTTTCCGCTCTTCATTGTCGGCATCTTCAGTGGTGACTCCGCAAAAGCTTCGTCGCGACTGAGAACCACCATTATCCGAGGAACGGTTCCGACCGTAGCAGTCGTAATAGCAAAAATAGGAACTGTAATCAATTTTTGGACGAGCCGAGAGACACAAATAGCGGGTCTGTTCCCACAAGAGCCTAGCCCGCGAACAACCAGGGCAGGTAAATGAATCCCGGTAATGCTAGGGATGTGCATTTTAACTCTGTTTCTGGCAGCAACCAGTTACCGAGGTCACGGCACAACAACTCGGAAAATCAATATGTATCAAATAATGTAAATTGGAAAATAATTACAGTACACTTTTCACCATTAATCTAAAATTATATTGTGTTAATAAAGTAATTTTTACAATAGTCATGTAAAATATCCACAATATTTTGATCAATGTCTGTTGTAAAATTTTCAAATTAAATTCACGTCAAATTGGCAAAGTACCTCACTTTAAAGTTTCTTCCTCGTGTATTTTAATGATTGAAACTTGTCTTATTCATCAATATTTCTGTAAAATTTGCAGTGAAAACGTGTCGATAAGTTAATCTACTTTTTTAAATTTATAATAACGATAGTGTGCTTTAATCAGAACATTCTGGTTCTCATGAATGCATCAAATACAAAGTAAATGACAACGCGTAAAAATGCATTGCTTCCTATATAAAAAGTGTATTGCTTTTCGAACTGAAAAACATTAATATAAGAGTATGCATCTGTATATCAGAAATAATTTCGAACATGCAAATTTTTCGGGACGGCTTATTTTATAATTTTGTATTCATCTCTCATCTACTATTTGAATTAAAATGCAGTTGTTTTATAGCCTACGGGAAAGAAATTAAACATCGCATCGGAATTTTTTGTCACTGAATTTAAATTATCTTTAAATTTATCACGGTTTGAGTATTTATAGGCAACAAGCAGGTATGGATTTGAATTTCTGATGTGTAAAGTTTTAATTAGAGCATCGCGCTTATACATAAAATGCCCCACACAAATAAACCGCCAGCCATTTAGAGAGCTCTCACAGATCTTAATGGACACGTTGATTTGTCCACAAAAAACACGTTACAATTAGCATCTCTTTTTCCGTCGGTTAATTAAATACCCTTCTAAAGTACAGAGTGTCTCATTGAGGGGGAAATTTGGTATAGCCTCTAGCGTCCATTATCATGCTTTTACCACTGTTAGGTTCGTTGTCGATATATAATTTGAAATCAATTGCAAAATGCAAAAAATATGTACGATTGTAATTTTTACAATAAAATGTAATATTTTACATATGAAGTTACATTGAGATAGAATGTAATTTTATGGACACTTTGCAATGTGTGAATTAACAATACAATAAAATTACATATTATTAAGTGATTGATGCGTGTATCCAAGTTTTGGGTACGTCAACTTATATTTGGCTCGAATGTAACTTTACGGAGATTTCGATGCTGTGATTCATATTTTAATTTCATTTAAATTTATATTTTTTTAATTTATGATGTCTATTTTATAAATTAAGGCAGGATCCTTTTGAAACTTTGAGATTAAATGAACACTTTATTTCAAGAATTCAGTTTAATTGTTGTAATTTTACAATAAAATAACATATTTTTGAGCGATTGATCCATATATTCAGGTTTTGGATATATGGGCCGGGATTCTTCAAATTTCATTATAAATTTTATATTTTGAGTAATTGTTTTATAATTTTACCTATGGTTTTAATCCAAAAAATAACACGAATTATTATACACAGTTTAATTTCAGTTGTTGTCATAAGATTATGTTCTTTTTAGATCTTAAGACATATGAAATTACATGAGATCGAATGTAATTTTATAGACACTTTACAGAGTTGTGAATTCAGTTTAGTTATTGCAAATTTACAATAAAATTACATATTTTTGAGTGACTGATCCATATATTCAAGTTTTGGCTCTATTTAGGGGGAATGTAATTTTCCGGACTATACGATGCTGTGAATTTACATTCAAATTTCTTTCTAAATTTTATATTTTGAATAGGTTTTATAATTTTACCTATGGTTTTAATGCAAAAAATAACACGAATTATTATACAGGGTTTAATTTAAGTTGATGTCATTAAATTATGTTCTCTTGAGATCTTTAGACATATGAAATTACATGGAGGTCGAATGTAATTTTATAGACACTCTACAGAGTTGTGAATTCATATTTTTTAGTGATTGATGCAATATATTTATATTTCAATTTCATAGTTATATTTTGAGTTTTATTTTATCCATTTTTAAATCTAAAAAAAACATCACTAATTAATATACAGGGTGTATTTTATGTCATATATTAAGGGAGTGATTCTTTAGGTTCAAATTCTTTAAAGTTACTAATTTTACAATAAAATTACATTATTCTGAGCCTTTACCTATTTTACACGGGAAGTTAGATTTAAATCGAATGTAATTTTATGGACACTTTACAACATTTTGAATTAAATTTTTGGGTATGTAAATTTCTATTTAGGTCGAATGTAATTTTACGGACAATACGATACTGCGAATTCACATTCAAAATCACATTTTTTCAATTATTTCTGAAGTTGATGTAATTAAAGAAAATAAGTCGTAATATTTCCATGTAAATTTGTCCCCTCAGAAAAATTACCCCACTGGTATATTTCTAATCAAAGAGGTCTCTTGTATTATTTATAAATTGACATAATAAAGTCGTAAATGTCGAACAAGATTTTTTTAATCTAACACTTAACTGAAAGCAGCTGTACGAATAATAGCCCTAAAATAGTCATAAGCTACTGCATTCTATGTTAGATTTGCAATGCTGTAAAATACAGAAATACATTGTACCAATCGATTATATCATAAAATTTGAACTGCAGAGTTCGTGGAATATATTTTAAAGGAAACAACAACGTACAGTATCGGTGCTGACATTGATATAATAATTCTATTAGGCATTTTCAACCAGTAATACAATAACGTTTCAACTAATTCGAACTTCTCGAAGGTATATTTGAGACAAATATTCACTTTTTTAATTTGCTCCTTAAGGTGTCGTAACAACTATTAATTCATTAAATAATAATTAAATAATTAACTATTAACTATATATTATAATTAACTAATAATTATATATTTTTTATTTTTACAGTTCTTTTTATGGTAGCGCCAAGTTTAGGTAATGTGGCTACTTTTAATTTTAGTAAATATCAAAGAGGTTTTTTTTAATTAAATGTCAGAGCAGGTTTTTAAAATTCCACAATAAGACGGGCACGGCGTTAGATTGCTTCCTCTTCAACCACGAAGTCATTTTCCTTAAACAATTAAATCACTTATATTTTCATTCCAAAACCTTTAATCTTTCTTTTATGAAGTACCATGCCTAATTGTTTCCCCGATGGAAAAACGGGGCCTTGAGGTTTAGATAAATTTTACTCTTAACATTTAATTATCGACAGAAGAGTTGTTCCTTTATAAACTGCTTCATGAATTTTTAGGATTTCCTGTTCCAGCTCTTTTAACGAACCCTTCTATATTAAATTGCATTTTCGCATTTCGTCATGCCACTTTCATTGTACAGGGTCCTTTTTTAGATAATCCATTCATTCAATTCAGTTTTTGAGGACCAAGGATTAACCGTTTGAAACAATTTACAGCCAACCAAAACTGTTTTATGATTTTCAGGTTATAAGACAATTATGTTTTATTGCCGTATTATAATAATTTTTTTTTTTCATATAATATTTTACTATACAGGGTAACCTACCTTCAAGTAATCTCGTCATCACCCGTTTTTTTTTAAGAAACACCCCATTTTTTCCTCATTTCTGGATTTCCCTAACCCAGCTGATTCCAAAAATGTAATACAAGTTGCTTCAAATTGGTACACTTATTAGTTCTGACCAAACAATTTTCTTGAACAAGCCTGATCAATGCTAATGCCAACCAAAACAAACACAGAACAGAAAATCGGGTGGAAAGCTTAGAAAGTACCTACAATTTGGGAAACAAAGGAATATCAAAAACACTTAAGAGCATTTTCTATAAAAAAAGAAATACAAAGTTCGACACAAAAAAAGTTTTTGATTATTTCAAGTTTACGACCTGTAGACCGTTTTGGGACCCCCCTCTGCGCCTCTGTCTACGTTTTCTTATTTTTTTGGACAGTCATCCGTTTTGTTAGTGGAATCTTTTATACTTGCTGAAAGAGAAAAAACAAGTATGTAAAGTGCATGCTTTAATAGAAAGCTGTGTTAATTAATTTAAGCCAGAAACTAACACATTTTTAATTACCTACTCCATTTTGTGTTTCTTTGTTGCATTTGGAATAGCAATTTTCAACTTCACGTCATTATGAGCTCTGTGTTTAATAGAACACGTGTGGTAGCGTATTTAAAACTTCATAAAAAAACTATTCACGTTTAGTTCGGATATAAATTTTCTTCTCTGCATATGGTCGCAAAAATCCGGTTTCGCAATGAGAAATTCACACCCACTTACTTTAACAGTAGGAACTTGCATCTAGAAGCAAAGTATACAAATAAAATTAAACATGTTTGTTTTGTCATAGACTGTCAGCTAAGAGGTTGGTGCTCAGTATGCGCATTTGGTTTAGGCAGTTTACAAAGTCGTGCAGTCAGTTTTGGCACATTGTCGATAGTATTTATATCATTAAGTTGTTTGGTACAATTGCCAGTTTTATATCGAAGCAAGAAGCGAACGTGATCACAGCTTTTCTTATAGTTCTACTTAATTCAAACTATCACTATTTCCAGATGTTACAAAAAAAATGTATAGACACTTTTGTTTTGGTATTGGGTATCATGACGTGGAAACATATTTGTAATATACATTCATGATCAGAAATTCATCATCGTCTGCATTGATTAAAAATCTGGTTATTCCCTTCTTTATTAACACCTTAGATTTTTTAGGTCTGATTCTGATTTTTGTTTCAAGAATGCAATTAAATTTAAGTGTTGTTTTGATATAGACATTCTTCTTGAGAGAAATTTCTGTTTTTACATTGAGTAGCAGCACCAAAGAGATGAAGGCTTCTGTGGTTTGCTTAGTTCGTTGAAATATACTAATAATCTTTTCAACATTGGAAATTTCATTCTCAATATCTGATAGCAGATCATCGCTTGAACTCATTACACTTTTATAATAAATTACAGATAATTCAGTGGCAGTTGTATTTATATCCATTGCTACGATAACTTCTTCTTAATATACGATTTTTACATTGTGTCGTTTGAACATTATTTCTGCTACACTAGTTTTCATAGCTGCCAAATGCTTGTTCGTATTTCATCCGTGATTTCTCTGGCATGAGTTTGGAAACAACATTGGAACCATAATTCTCAATATCTGATGGCAAATCATCGCTTGAACGCATATTTACTCTTTTACAATAATTACCAGAAATAATTCCATGACAGCTATATTTATAGCCGTTGCTACGGTAAAGATAATTACGTTATGTCGTACTAGAATATATATGTATGCCTACATACATAAAGTTTTCTTCATAATCTTTCATTTTGAGAACCTAAGTTCGTCTTTAATTAACTCTGGCGTGTTAATATAGCTGGTGTAATTAATTGGTATACCAAGTGACATGAATATGTCATTACATGCTTTGTAGATACACCTACGTTATACGTATGCGAGTAATTAGCTCATAACCTAGCATAACAGGCAGATGTAAGCAAGCCGGTGCATCATTATAGCTGTTGTGTATTTGCAGAATTGAAGACCCAATCAGATGGTATAGACATTAATCCATATATTTCTTACGTAGAAATAAATTTTGACTTTTATACCTTTGTTATTACTAAAAAAAATACAAATTCACTGCTCCTTTATACAATGTGAGCCACCAAAAACTTGCCAGCTAAGTTTTCTTTTTTTTGGCGCAAAAATTAAAAAATGCTAGGGCAGTCGACTTTAATTTTGATATATTTTAAGGATATAATCATTCCCCAAATTTCTACTACTAAAAGGGGGTGGCTTTTACCCTTAAAATTTTAAATAGGAAGTGGCAATGTGTGATTGGTCATTTTAAAGGACATTAAATTATCTTTTCAACGCCATCATCGATTTTTTATATTATAAGTATTAACAATATTGTGTGAAACTAACTACTCTACGGACTAAAGTCAGCGTTGAATTGCACCCACAATATCTACCCATATATTTTTTATTATTAGCTTTTGTAACAATTCCACAGACAAAGCTCTATTCAATAATTATCTAAAAAGATAATCTAGCTAAATTTAAACCTGGTTTAATGAAAACATTCTATAAATATCTTAGTTCACTTTTGAAACTGTCGGAACTCGAAAATTCAACCACAATAGATGAGATCTAACCTATTTCTGCATTTTTAGGATTGCTTCTTCCGGTGGCCTCCTTCAAGTTGAGTCAAATATCAAACTATAAAAATTATTATACCAATAAATTAAAATTATTTGAAATTAAATATCGACAATGTCAAAAGTGACTTTAACCTGTAAATGAATTGTAAATTAAACATGACAATTATCTACTTAAGTAATAAAAAACATTTTTACTCTTTATGTAATCGTTTTTTTATATATTTTTTAGGTATTAACAATATTTATTTATTTATTCCGCAGAGCAGTTAGTTTCACACAATATTAAAATAGACGTGTATATTATCGCATTGGGATTTATTTTCAATTTTTTGTCCATTTGTTCTTTTTTTATTACATTAGCCGTCTGCATGCTTTGCCTTGTGCGGCGTCAGGTTTTACAGTGGGCCAATGCCGTGCAGAAGTGCTGTGCATTTTGGACATCAAATAAAGTAAAATTATTGATAACTGAATTTGTTGTGAAATTTTCACTTTTAATTTTTGAAGAATTGATCATCCAAAATTAAAAAACCAGATGACCCAGTTTGTTGTTAAGGGAAACGTATACATGCATCAGTAACTTTATTTGTAATTTCCCGTCCAGAGTCCTTTTAGGCCGTAAAAACAAAAAAGGAAATGATGTAGCCCAGCATCTTCATAAATTTAATACTGTACGCAGTCGTTTCTAGCAACATAAAGTCCACAACATTGTAATTTGATATTTTCTTTGTCAGAAGCCAATTAAGGTACAGGTGCTGACTTACTGAACAGTAATATGTTAAGAATGCACAACACGAATGAAAATTTTATAAATTATTTGCTGCATACGCGTTAATAGTACTGTTAATACAGAGTGAAACAAATTTAACTGTATAAATGTGAGAAGTGTGTAATGGATATTTTTTCTACTAATGCTCAACTCTACTTTACTTTCTCTCCAGTTTCTACTTTGTAGAGGTGAAATTTTTATTTTCTTAACAATTTTACGACATGGAGTAGAGGATTATATACGGGGTGATTCAGAAGTTATGTAAATGAATTTTGGAATAGATGCGTCATGAAGAATGTAGTCAATATCGTAACAATTTTTTTTGTAAACTCCTTATAGTTTCCCACGATTCGGTTTCAAATTTCCCTTGCGTTGCACTACACTTGCACTCACTGAACACCGAGGTAAAAGTAGCTGCATTTGGCAGATATTTACCGGCAAATCGTTGGAGAAGTGGGAGAAATATAAATTAATAGTTCAACTACTGAAAACTTTTTACAGCAGTTTCCCTTTTCAATTTTTTTTTTAATAAATTTCAGGATCTGTCAGATTGTCTCTATTTTGCATAGCTACCTATTGGGTACCATTGTAGTTGATAAACTGTAAAACATCCATTTTTGTTAACATACATAACAGAAACAGCATTAGGGGAGACCGGGTATGAAAGTAACACGGGTTGGTTGTAACAGTAAGCCTATTGTCTTTCTAAAGAGGTTTGTCTATGACATTATATCATCATAGAGTCGGCAGTGAAATCTACATTAAGTTATTTGAACAACAATATCCGTAGTATGTTTTAGTTCGAGTTAAGACCTGCACGGTGCAAAATGATATGCAAAGTAAGTTTTCATTCTGTATCTTAATCTATCATAATCCTAGAACTGAACGTTATTTCGAATTATTTTATTGGCTTGTTCAGTTAATAGTTAATATTGGCTATAATCTAAGCATGGTATTTTAATTAAAAATAATCGTTAAAAAAAGTTTTAAGCAAGTTTCCTGTCAATCGCGTGAAAAATGCGTAATGGGACGATTGTAACAATGCCATAAAGGGACGATTGTAACATGTTACAATCGTCCCTCATATGTAATACATATGATAGTATTTGTCATATTTAAAATGATAATTCTGTAGATATCCAGATAATTACTTCAGTATTTGTTATACTGAACTTTAATTACTACAATATTATTTTTCCTCTATATGTAAAGTTCCAAGGAAACGACTTACAGTAAGTAAATTTATATAACTTTGTTAATTTTTTATTTATCCGGCTTTACAAAAGTATGTTAATTTCGTGCCTGGTCTCCCCTACAATCTGCAATTAGTGTTTACCGTTATTAACATATATAACAAAAGTATCTGACATAGCTAGCATAGCTTTCATATGCCCTAGCATTAATTACTAATTTCAGAGAGAATAATATTGGCTTTAGTATCCTAACAAAAACAAAGAACTATTTACTAATGAAATACAAACAATTAGCACGATATTTTTACAACTGTCATACTGTATTATGTATGATACTTTGGTAGTGACTCGATTTTTCATGACGCATCTATTCTTAAATTCTTTTTGATATGAATCACCCTTTATATTTGTATAAACTTGTGTATTTTTACCTACCACTAATGAATTTTTTTCTCAGTGTAAAATTGATATATTTACCTGCTTGTTAAAGCTGTAATAAATAAATAAGATTTTGCTTAGAATTACCCAAATTAAAGAGTCTTTTTATGTCTTTTAAACAACAATACATTACATTGGGCTACCCATTTTTCATTTCCGGAAGGTTGCATCCAAACAGGAATACAAAAAAGGAAAGCTTATTAATATCTCAAGAAGGTTACACGGAGACGTAAAGCCGCTATGTATTTTTCAGTTGCAACTAAAAAGTATCATTTTCTTAAAACATTTCTTGCGTCTTTCGAAGGACGAGAATTAAAAATGACGTGAAGAGAATAGTACGGAGCCAGCACAATACATTCCATTAATAAATGTTGAATGTGTGGAAATTTTAGGGTGATTTCCTATAGGATCTAAAAGGTGAAGCTTGGAAAGCGTCACAGTACGATTTTATGAGCAGTGAAAGATCAGTTCACACTTGTAAAGCTGGAAATAGAGATTCCTGTGCAGAAAGTACTCCTTCATATCGTCACATTTTTTTTAAACGTATTAAAGCTGCAAGAATATAAAATTGTAAATTCTGCAGCGATCCCGATTATCCAATATCGTATTATTATTAATAAAATTGTATATTTTCATCCATTTTACAGTTGGCAACATTACTAAAAGTTGGCGATTATCGTAAGAGCCGATTTCTCGAGGCAAAACCCCCTTTCCCCTTCTAAACATCGAATTAAAAGTCAGATATATTTTTTTTTAGGTCATCCTGAGCACATGGTTAAAATTTTTGTAAAAAGTCACAGTTAATTTCGTATATTATACAGTGCTTTCAAAAAGTAACGAATAAATTCATTATTTTTGAAGTTTTCGAAAAAATCCCCTAGCACGTCGATTTTATTTTTAAAAAAGGCACTTTTTGACATACCCCCAATTTTGACCATGCCATTTGAAAGAGCGTGTCATTCTACATACATACATCATAGTGTTACATAACAAAAATTTCAAGAAGATAATGTTTGAAGATTTTAAAATTTAATGTTCACGATACTGTGCACCTCCCCATTATGCAACATCTGTCCGTGCTTATTTAGATGAGCTGGATAGGGAGAAGGGGGCCGATTGAGTGGCCAGCCAGATCGCCTGATTCGCCACCCCTAGATTATTTCTTGTGAGGATACTTAAAAAGCAAAGTATACGTTACTAGACCGGTTAATTTAGAAGATTTAAAAGCAAGAATTCGTCACGAGATACATCGTATACACCGTATACTGTCAGGCAGCCAACGGTGCACAATTTGAACATTTAATTTAGTCGGTTTTTTACATAATCATTATCATTTTCAGTATTTCGCGAAGGTGTTTCGTACACTTTATTTTTTAACTCCCCATAAAAAAATCAAGGGGTGTTGGATCTGGTGACTTTCCGGGCCACTAAATAGGTCCTTCGTTAATCCCAATCCATTTTTCTGGGAAAGTGTCTCTAAATATTGCTGCATAATCTTGGTCTTGAGAGGTGGAGCTCCGTCTTTAACTGCAAAGGCACACTCCAGAAGTGCAGGAAGTTCTTCTTGTAGGAAATTTAGATAACTTACGCTGTTCAATGTTTATAAAAATACGGCCCAATTAAACGCTTACCAATGATGCCGCACCATACATTTATTCCAAAATGGCCTTGGTTTTGGACTGGTTTTACAATGTGGGCATTTTCAATGGACCGGTAGTGTTCGTTGCGCCTGTTTGACAAGCCATTACTGACAAACCGACTTCCGTCCGTCCAAATAGTGTGTCGAAAAAGTTCTGATCAACAGTTTCTACATTTACTATAATTTGAGTTATAAAATTAAGTATGTTTTCAGTGTGACGCTTGGGCAAATTGTGAATTTTGTAATCATGATACCCATTGGTCTTTAAAATTCGTTGAACGGTTGGTTTACCTAAATTCGATTCCCGGCTAGCCTGCCGTATAGAATTTGGTGGATTTTGTTCGAGAGTCTAGCTGTATTAACATTGTTTCTTACCCTTCTGTAAATTATTTGATTCTTCCGAAAAGAAAATGCATCTTCATTTGGTCGTAAGGTCGCCTCCAATCTTGTGAAGGTTCTACGAGTATGATCAGGAATGAGGCGCTCTGGATACCTTTCTCGATATATTTCTACAGCTCTTCTATTTTGTGACTCGCCGTAAATTAGCAACATATCAACTTTTTCTGAATGACAAAACAATTTGTAAGCACAAAAGTTATACGTTTGACGTTCACATTGAGTAATGACAAGTATTTTGTTATATTTATGCACTTTAAAAAACGAGCATTCAATTATTTTCAGCGATATTGCTTATAACTTTTAATCGAGAAGTAATACAGACAAATTTCTCTAATAAAAGTTTATTAGAAAAAAAGAAAGCCTTTTAACAGGAAAAAAAAGTGGATATGTTTCTGGAAAAAATATAATTTTTGACGTTATAAGTCGTTTCCGTCAAATCCCAAAGATAATAATAATAATAATAATAATTCATTTATTTGCCCAACAGAAAACTTCCACTTACAGGACAAAAAAGTTATAAAAAATGGTGTGCAAATGAAAACAACAAAAAATCAGTAGATAGTAACAACAAAACAACATATTTAAATTATTATATATAAGCAAATAGGTAACTTAAATAAGAAATTAATATAAAAACAAAAATAAATGGTTATTATAAGTAAAAATAAATTACGGTAAAGAGAGAATGTAAAAAAAAATATTATTGAAAGGTATTAGATATAATTGATTTTAATGAATAAATACCACTGTGGTTAATGTCACGTTGACCAGATATCTTATTAAAATTAAGTGACATAGTATATACTGGTGATTTTTTGAGAATATTGGTTGCCGATATTGGCAAATAAAACGTGTCAGTCTGCCTAGAACCAAAATTTGATATTCTCATATTGAAACGTTCCAAGAGTAAAGAGCAATCAATGTTGTTATTAAATAGTTTAAATAAGAATATAATACTACACATAATACGCCTAGTCTTTAGTGAAGGAATATCAAAGGTCGATAATAGTAACTCATGATCATAACCCTGTCCAGGATATACGCCAGTAATCTTAAAAGAAAGATATTTTAAAAATTTGCGCTGAATTGATTCGAAACTAGAAGATTGATTCTCATAAATAGGATACCAAATCAATGACCTATACTCCAACTTAGTACGCACCAATGAAATATACATGTACATATACATGTTTTTAACGCTCCCTCATTTGTGAAACACTTACAGTTTCTAATAATGAAACCAAGTACTTTACTAGCCGATTTTGTAATGTTATTTATGTGTTCCGAAAAATTCAACTCACAGTCAAAGAATATTCATAAGTCTTTAGTTCCACTACATCTTTCCAGGATAACATTATTCAGCGCATAATTAAATATAATCGGACTTTTCTTTCTGGAGAAACTAATTACCTTACACTTATTAATATTTAATTTAAGTGAAAATAACCTGCACCAATTTACCATTGCATCTATCTGAGACTACAGTCAGCAATACTATTTATATTACAATAAATTTTAAGGTCGTCTGCATAAAGAAGTTTATGGCAGTCAACAGAATTCATAAGTCCATCAATAAACAACAAAAACAAATGGGGCCCAAGATTTGATCCCTGCGGAACACCCGATACAGCTAAGAAAGGCCGAGACCTAAACCCATTATATGCAACATAGTAAGATCGATCTACTAAATAAGTTTTGAAAAATTGTACCAAAGGATTGGAGAATCCAAATTCCTTCAGTTTCGTTAACAATATATTGTGACTAATCGTATCAAAAGCCCTGGAGAAATCTGTGTATACCACATCAATCTGACCTCTAGAATCAAGTGCCTCGCATAAATCTTGAGTAATTAAAGCCAAATTAGTAATCGATGATCGTTTATCTAGGAATCCGTGTTGATATGGAGAGAGTAAGTTTTTTACTGACTGATATATGCAACTATATAGAGAGATCTCCAAGACCTTAGCAAAATTGGGAAGTAGTGAAATTGGTCTGTAATTGGATATATTAGTTACATCTCCACTCTTTAGTACAGGACATATTCTTACTTTCGACTGAAAATGGAGCTTATCTCATCCATAAAAAAAATTGCATAATAAAATGTTACAATTAGTGTTTTTTCTAATACTACATAATATTAGTACCTGTCAGGTAACAATTTTTTACTTAGTAGTATTTTAGATAATTATTAATGACAATTTGACATAGTATTTTATTTACCCTTTATGTATCAAGCAAGAGCTTAGCATATAAAAATATTTTTCATATTTATTAGCTCTTCTGTTTTAAAAAATAAGCTGTGATATATTTCGCATCAAGTGTATGACTCTCGTGCCACTGCCAATAACGGGGAATAATTTACATTTTGTGAGGGCTATGGGTAATGTCCTATGAATCGTGATAAGAGTTCGCTTGTAACACGCCACCAGAGGTAGAGGGTGCCTGTCTATTTTAAACAAGGGCGGACTGGCCCATTCGGAGAAGTCTCTTTATGTTTATCTTTTGGTAAAATTTCAACGGAATCTAAGCAGATGCGACGGATTTATAAGAATATTGGAAAAAATTTAGATACCTAGGCCTAATTTCTACTTCAATGCATAGTTCAACCAATTTTGTGTGTTTATATAAAAATGCATGGCCAACAAATTGATCATCATATGCGCCATTGTATTATATTCACCAAACCGATTGACAACGAAATTGATTTATTTGATCAAATGCATTTTTACAGAGTTACTTAAATTACGGAAATATATCTTAAGGAGGCCATGCAAAACAGTAATAATAAAAAGTTGTGTATTGTCAAATTAAGCTTAATTTTTAAAAAGATTAAGTAATAATGGTTTATGAAAATGCTGAAATGGCCAATATGGTTTACATTTATGACCTTGAATATGGAAATGATACTGAGGCTAGGCGAATTTATATGGAAAGATTTCCGAATCATCCAACTCCAAACCCAAGAATGTGTTTCAAAGTCTTTCGGAGTTAGGCTCATTTGAGAAAAGTTCAATTCTTGGAAGACCTTGGAGTGTTGAAACGCCTGATTTGGAACAGCTATTTTACACGACATTGAAGAAGACCCAAATGCTAGTACTAGGAAGATCGCTGCAATTCATAACTTTGTCTATTCTGTAGCATCAACAGCTATACCCGTATCACATACAAAGGGTTCAAGACTTATTGCCGCAAGACTATCCTGCTCGTCTACAATCTTGCCACTGGATTTTGCAAAAAATTGAACAACATGTTGACTTTACTGCTGGCATATTGTTTAATGGACTTCCACAATAAACACGTTTGGTCTGATGAAATGCCTAACATCATAATGAAATCTCGATTTCAACATCAATTTCCTTTGAATGTATGGGTGGGTATTGTTGGAAATTTTCTTGTTGGCCTTTACTTTTTACCAAGAACTTTAACTGGTGCCTCGTATAAACATTTTCTTGTACACGTTTTACCTGAGCTACTTGATGCTGTCCCTATACGCTAAGACGAAGAATGTGATTCATGCACGACGGTGTTCCTCCACATTTTAGTTTCACTACTCCTGAATTTTTAAAAGAACGATTTGGTCATAATGTGATTGGGCGAGGCACTCAAGAACCAGGTCAACCTTGGCGAGACAGATCACCTGATAAGAATATATTTGTTTGGGGACATCTCAAGACATTAGTTTACAAGGTTCACATCTGAGGAGCACTTACGTCAACAAATTATAGCCGGCTGTGATGTGATGAAAGTTACTCCCGGAATTTTTTTACGTGTTCGAGATCGCAATTTTAAAAAGATCTGAAGCATGTATTTTGACAGAAGGTCATAGGAAACTAATTCCATTGTTAATTGACTATTTTGTTATTATTTAGGTACACAATTGAAAAATACACAGATTGTTCCACTTAAAAAATTGTACGTTTATCATATTGTGAAAGAGACACCCTGTAGAGAAATTAGGAGTACGCCATTGAACTCTACGTAAGAAGGTCTATCAGAAGCAATTTTCACCCTTCCGATGTCAGCTATTCTCTGAGATTCGAAGAATCCTTTAAAAGTTATTTTTTTTTAAATTTCACCCTGTATCTAAAAAACGAAGAGCTCTATGAAAATTGTGATTGCGGCATCTCGAAAAGGTTGTGAAAACTGCAACCTTATATCTCATGTAGCTTTCGAGATTCGCTGCAGTTACAACGAAATTGGTTCAATTTGTACATTGCATCAATTCGAAAGTAGAGCGAAATTAAATGCGACCTGTCTCTTAAATATAAATACGTGTTATAATTAGGGAAAGCGGTTTGCATTTCAGCCTAGCAATACGCGTAGCATAATTTTAAATCAAGGGTACAAGTATTAACGGCCATTAATTGAGATTTACTATGAAAGAGACATATTTAGGTCAGTCCAGTCCTGGCTATGTTGCAGCCAACGTTTTATAAAAGCACAACGTACCGAGGCACGGAAAATGTGTAAGGTTTATCTGCTCTTCAACATTTGGAAAAACGACCAGCGACCCTCCTGCCATCCTCTTTCTTTCTCCTGACTGGGGACGGATTGTTACTTCAAATTTAAATTGTTCGTGAAATTCACTTGGCTTCATATAGCTACTTTTATTCCGGCAAATATATTATTGAATTAGAGATAAGTGGTTGCCACTTGCCATGGTGAATTAATTTCTGAGCATAAACGGTCCTAAATGAGTCAGGGATCAAGGGTAACCTGAAATTCATTTGATTTAATAGAAATATTAAGCCTATGTTTTGCTGTCAGCGGCTTCGTATCGCAGTCGAGATAAAGCAGTTAGCAGAGATAAGCCGAAATAATATACATAAATAACTGAGGACAGGCGACTCTCCTGTAATAGGATAATTTCTGCAAGAGGAATTCTATACAGGGTCATACAAATTTAGCCAAAATGAAGCAAAATGCATTGACTTTATTTTCTCTTATGTAGTATGAGTTTATGGTATTTTGTTCTTATTTTGATGGGCTTCTTTTTTGAAAAGCTCAAAATGTCCGAGTTTTATTATATACAGGGTGATTGGGGGAACTTCCAATATTCGAAAGGGATGTTTAGGGGGCAAAAGTGAACAAAAAAGCCTAATAATAATAATATTAATACTCATTTATTGCCCAACAGATACAAGATTCAATTACAGGACAAATACATAATATAACAACAAGAATTTTTAACAAAATATAAAAGAAAAAAGAATTTCCAGTGCATTTACATTAAGAATCACAAAACTATTAAATGTAGCAAAAAAAAGACGGAATTAATAAATGAAATTCTACAAATCTATAAAATATGAGAAAAAAAAATAGAAACACTTCATTTACATTAAGAATCACAAAACCATTAAATGTAGCAAAAAAAAAATAAAAAGACGCAATTAAGAAATGAGATTCTACAAATCTATAAAGTATAAGAAAATAATAATAAAAACTAGAATGCTAATTACAAAAAGTGTATATTAAAACAGATGTTGGTATTCAATAATAAAAAAACGCAATTGTTTAACATCTACAGAATGAATGTTAATTGAGGAGATTTTAAATAGTAAAAGTGAAACAAAACATCAAGAATTTTATTTTTGGTATTACTTTTGTTCCAGTTGTTTTATTTTCCATATTTCTGTACCTCATATTTGATTATTTTACGGCGAGAAATACGGCAACCTTAATATGAATATAGTAAAGTCATGCCTTAATAAATTTTCTTGAAAAAGATTTGCTCTTTCGATGTTTTCTAAAAATTAAAAAAGGTTAAACAAATGTAATAATTATTATTTCCATTATGTCTGGATCTTTGTATATTTTTCGATAAGAACGTAAAGCTGAAGGCGTCATAAAGCGTTTTCGGCAGTAAATTTAAAAATAGCAGTTATTTGTGGTGTATGTGAGCATAAACCCTAAAATTATAGCCATGAATAGGGTTCAAGTAACCTAACCATAAATCAGTCGGTGCATTGTAAAGGCACAGCCTCTATAAATGCAGGCCTAAATCACGCTCTGACAACCAGATACTGAAAGGGATTTAACTTTAAGAACGGCTGCCTATCTTCCAAAGTAAGAGGTTTCTTAGCTTCCTAACTCTACGTTCTAAATTCCTTTTTTTTTCGGAAATAAGAATCATCATTGATAGTAAAATTCGCATTGCCAGTAATAATGTAGTAATATACTTCTCATTCTAGTCACAAGGATTAGTCCAGGAATCGTAGATTTGTTTGAGAGGTGGTGTATTATTATGTCTACTCGTTAAGTATATTCACTGAAAAAAATATAGTTCATAATATTAATGATTTTTATATTAGCCAATATAAAATATTGATTAAAACAACGAATTTTACATATATTCAATGCATGTTTTTATTGAGTACATGGAAATTCTATCAATTTTGATCGAACAGGTTTGATAATACATATTTTTATCATATCAATGTTTTAAAGCAGTAAGAAACAGACTGTATGTTGTTTCAATCATTAAGTTTACATTAAGTTCATATATAGGATGATATACAGGAATAATAATATGCCGCCCCCTCTCCCGCACAAGTCTTCGACTTCTGGGCTAATCCTCGTGATTAGAATGAGGGGTAGAGATATTATTATTATTATTCATTTTGTCATTAATTTTAACTAAATATTCGGCAGGCCTAATGAAGACAGAACATCGGAAAAAAATTTTACTCGTCCTGTCAAAACAAATCACCATAAAATGTGTAACGTATTAAACTGTCAACTTTTTAGCTGTGCGGAGGGTGTCGATTACAGCCTATCCGATGTCGGCGCTTGTTGCTGCGGTTTGGCACTTATTATAAAATTCTCATGATTTCCTATTGATTACACATTAAAAACAAGGTTATTTTTAGCTGTGCCGATTACAGCCTTTTCGATGTCGACGCTGGTTGCTTCGGTTGGGCACTTACTATAAAATCCTCATGATTTCCTATTGATTGCATATTAAAAACAAGGTTGTTGACTTAAATAAGGTTGGTCAAGACTCGGATTGTTTGTCACTGAATAGGTATGTCTTAAACTGTTTTTTGTTGACAGTACTAGGATTTTTTTTATTACTGTCTGTATTTAAATACAAAACACCTTTAAGCTTCTCTTAATAATTTAACCTAGTGGGTACTGGATTTTATTTCTCTATTTATGTAATGACGTGACGAACTTTTAAAGCTGGCGTTTCAAGGACAATAATCGTATCTAAAGACGCACAAAAAATACACCTAGAAGGTGGAGGTTCTTATTAGCGTTGTACTAAAATATAATGCTGAAATTGAATCATTTCCTTCAACTTTCGAAGGAAAATGTGCTGGAGCACATGAAAAACCGTGAATTTGCACCTTATCACCGTGAAAAATACTTGATAATTTACATAAATTCAAGTGTTACTATTTTTTTAAAAGAATTCGGGATGTGATAATGTGTATAATATCGTAAACAATTTTCCCAATGTGCAGTTGACTTGTAAAAATCAGGAGATTTGATGATAAAACATAACAGGCGAAAATTATGCTATTTTTTCTTATTCTAAATGACTTGTCTGCCTGGAAATTGTTTTATATCCTGGAAAAAACTTGTATAATTGACATAGTGAAGAGATATTCTTTCTAACTTACTCAGATTTTTTTTAGACTGCCTCAACAAATAGCTACGCAATTCCTTGAAAATTTGCGTATGAAAACGGCGCCCTTAATATTGTTGTTTGTTTCTAATGCTTTAGACTTCTATTTTATTCGTTGCAACATTTTCTATAACTGCTTATTTAAAATATAGTAACCCACAATTCTCGTGATAGTATTATTTATAGTTTCACTACAGTTTCGAAGCTATTGTCTCACAAAATAAAACAAATGGATGCACTTTTCGTATTCTAAGAAGCGTCATATAAACAAACTCCTTCTTGAAAGGTTTTCTGTTATATTTTCAGGCAATATCTGTGCATATTTGTTTGTCGATCGATGATCCTAGATAAACATTTGCAGATTTATGAGCGTCGATCTCCTCGGTATAAAATGAAAACGGCAAATTCAGTGTGAAAAGGCTTTGCAATGTTTATAGAGATTATAGATCCTTTAATTTACGCCCGCGTGCCAAAACTGAACGAATACCCTTCGCAATTTCTAGATTTTGATGTACACGGTTCGAAAAAATGATATACAGGATATTCAGCATAAGAAGCGACACAGAGTAGGTGCATGTAGGGGCACCCAAAATATTGCAATTTAGTCAAACATATCTATTTACAAAGTTGTAGAGGGCTTCAAAGTGGGACCAAATATTTTGAGAAAAATAATATCTCTGAATTCCTTTAACTTGAAATAACCAAATTTGGTACATGATTTAGGTTTCTAATTGGTCTTCTTTGACAAAGACTTCAAGTAAATTGAAACACTACAAGGTATTGATTGAGGGCGAGTCACCCCTAAAATTATACCAAATTTAATTTAAAACACCTTTTTAGTCTCAAATTTTATAAAACTTCAAGGTTTTCAAGAAAAAATGCATTAATTAAAACAAGATTTTAATAGTGTGTATTAGAAGAAATCAAAAAGTCAGTAGTAGGCTTTGTCTTTAAAATATGACAGTTAGTAATAAAACTGTTTAATTTCTGTTACTATTTGTTGTTGAATATGGCTGGAAAATTTATATCCAGCGAACAAGTTGACATGTTATTAGTGCCAGGTTTTTGTGAAGGAAACTGTAGAAGAAGTGTGGAAGAATATCGTAGTAGATTTCCAAATCGAATGATTCTCCATAGAGAAACATTTTCTGACGTTGAAGGACACACTCGAGAGACAGGAAAGTTTTTCAATAATTTCAGAAAAAATCCTAGCGTAATAACGGTACAAGGTGAAAAACATATTTTGCAAGCAGTTGAAGATGAACCACATTTTTTCGAAAAACATATTTTATTTAATTCTTATTGATTTAATTCTTAACTTACTTGCTCAAATAAATATCGTGTACTTCAGTTCAGTATCTTCGCGGCTTAATTGATAAAATTACAGGTTGTTGAGATTTGCAAAAAATAAAATAGTTTTTAAAAATTTCTCTGAAAGAGTTTGACATAGAATAATGAAATTTGGGCTAACAATTTATCTGAGTGAAAATAACTGAAAAAGCACGTGTATCAGTGGCGTACATACTGAATGTACTAAAAACTAAAATTCGACGTTACTGGATATTTTGAAAATTTTATCACTCCCACCCTGTATATGAAAAACATGTACATATTGCACACTTCTTGGAAATGCATGCATTCAAGAGTAACTCTAACAAAATTAGCAACTCGTGTGGAGCAATAATTTCTAAATTGTTTGAAAGTAAAAAATTAACTCTTGGAGGAATATAGTTTAGTGTTTTGCATACTCTGGAGATTCATATGGTAGAAATTAATATTGTTCAGGAATTTTCAAAATTAAATCAACGAGTCAAGTATGCCGATTCGCTTTGTCACTGCAGTGCATACTAAATTCTGTGGATATTTTGGAATTAACTAAATTAGTTATAAAATACAATAGCTTTACGTTAAATTTAAGAAGAGTCGTAAGAGCTTTAACACAGCCTGTCATATTTAACGAAGGGCTATTCATTTTGGAAAAAAAAATGAAAGTGATAAAATATCTTTCCTTTGGATTCTAGGAGTCTTGTCATTAAAACCTTCAGAAAAACTGCACCCATAAGTTTTCAGAAAAGTTAATAATCCCCTTTAACTCTCTGTCATATTATATGGCTCATATTGAATGCCGTTTTTTGGACAAAAGTTTATTGAATAAATTATCTATTAGTTTAGTTTTTACTTTATAACTGTGTTCGTTGTATCAATGTATTAATAAATATTTTTACATTATCCACTGTATAAACACTAATAATTGTATACTTTAAAGAATTGATTATTTTAATCGAAATGACATTTGTCATGGGCAATTTCGTGGAAAAATAAGCCTAAAAACGGTATTTAAATGTTTAGTCAAATTATATATCCAGGGTGTACATGTAATAACTGACAAAATACTTTTATTACTCAATGCGACAAACGTATAACTTTTGTACTTACAAAATGTTTCTTCATTCAAAAGTTGATATGTTTCTAATTTACGGAGAGTCCCAAAAAAATCGAGAAGAACTGTAGAGTTATATCGAGATAGGTACCCAGAGCGTCTCATTCCTGATCATAGAACCTTTACAAGGTTAGAGGCGACCTTACCACGAAATGAAGAGGCAGAACTATGCAGAAATGAAACTGAGTCGGCTGAAGTTTTATCTGATTTTTCGCAAGTGTTTTCACAAATGAACCTACTTGTGCCAACCTCCCAATTATTTTAAACCCGCGTGTAACCGACTCTCTAATCACTATCGATTTTCCACCTTCTAAAATCGCCCAATGTATAAAAAAACTAAAAAATGGGTCTTCTCCTGGCGTCGACGAAATCGAGGTTAAATTGCTCAAGGAATGTTGTTCCCAAATTATTTCTCCGTTGTCAATGATTATAGATGTCTCACTTAAATATCACACTCTACCTACGATTTGGAAACGTGCTTCAGTAACTCCGATATTTAAAAAGGGTGACAAGTTGAGTAGTGAAAACTACCGCCCAATCAGCTTGGTGCCTATAGTAAGCAAAATTATGGAATCAATAATAAGGCAAGAAATGTTTTCTTTTCTCTTATCCAATAAAGTAATTCCTGAGTCACAGCATGGTTTTGTTCCTGGACGCTCGGTAACTACGAATCTGTTGCAGTGCACGAATGATTGGTCCATGTCCCTCGACGCCTAGAAGAAACCTATCGACGTTATATATTTGGACTTCGCCAAGGCGTTTGACCGGGTGCCCCACAAGCGACTCCTTCACAAACTGAACCACTGTGGCATGCATGGTGATCTTCTTCTGTGGCTTGAGGCTTTCGTCAGTGACAGAACCTTTAGTGTGAGGGTTGGTGACTATCGGTCATCAGCACGTCCTGTCCTTAGTGGTGTACCCCAAGGATCTGTATTGGGTCCTCTGCTCTTCTTAGTATATACTTCCGACTCTCCGTATCACATACATTCTAAATCTGCATTTTTTGTGGACGATACCAAGTTCTATGCCAATCCCTTGACAGAAACAATCCAGGTGTAAAAAGGCAAATTCATTAGTGTACCTTTTGAGGAAGTCGTTTACTGGAGCAAGTCTGGAAACTTTCGTGAAACTATAACATAACACATAAGTATTATGTCAGACCCCTACTTGAATTCGCTGATCCAGTGTGGAGTGCTGATCTAGTAAGGGATCAGAAATTATTGGAATCTGTGCAACGTCTTGTTACTCGTCTCGCTTATGGACGTATTCGACCATCCTATGAGGAGAGACTACGTCTTGCCCATTTGTCTTTTTTCGCTGAAAGGAAGCTTCGCGGCGATTTAATATTTACATTTCGAGCGCTTAATGGTTTATTTATCAACACTTCTGTTGCTTCCTCGCTTTATACCCTGAGTCCGGATATTCGCTTAAGAGGACATCAGCTGAAACTGAGAAAAGAGAGGTTCAAGACATCTGTTCGCCAATCGTTTCTACCAAACCGCGTGTTCTCAGTATGGAATTCTCTTCCTCCTTCCGTAGTTACTGCACCCTCCATCAATGCTTTCAAGAATCGCCTGGATGCTTGGCGGAGCACCTTATACGATCGATGAACATTCTGTTATTTTAACATTCTATTATTTATCATTGTCTTTTTGCTCTTTTTTTATTTTTGATCTTTTTATGTTTTTTCTCTTTATTTTAATTATTTGTATATTTGTCAGGGCTGTACAGGAATCTCCTTAGCCCAGAGCTTCATTTGTAATAATAATAATAATAATAATAATTTTCTGTTCGGAAGAATCAAATAATTCACCGAAGGATAAGAAACAATGTTAATGCAGCAAGACTGCTACAGTATTTCGAACAAAATTCACGAAATTCTATACGGCAGGCTAGCCGGGAATTGAATTTGCATAAAGCAACCGTTCAACGAATTTTAAAGACCAATGTGTATCATGACTACAAAATGGACAATTTGAAGTATGTGCCTGAGCCTCACATTGAAAATATACTTAATTTTATAGCTCAAATTGTAGTAAATGTAGAAACTGTTGATCAGAACCTTTTTCTGTATGTTCTTTGGATGGATGAAAGTCGGTTTGTCAGTAATGGTTTGCCAAACAGGCGCAACGAACACTACTTGTCTATTGAAAATCGCCACATTGTAAATTCAGTCCAAAACCAAGGCCATTTTGGAGGAAATGTATGGTGTGGCATCATCGGTATAGGCATTTAATTGGGCCTTATTTTTAAACAGTGCGAGTTACCTACATTTGCTACAAGAAGAACTTCCTGCACTTCTGGAGAATGTGCCTTTGCAGCTAACGAGAAACCTATGGTTTCAGCACGACCTAGCACACCTCGATTTTTTTATGGAGGGGTTTTAAAAAATAAAGTTTACAAAACACTGTCGCGAGATATTAAGAATTTGAATGAAAAAATCACACTTGTAATGAATTAAACGGCGAAATGTTAATAAACACAGTCCACAAAGTAGTCAGACGAAGATGGAGTTTGAGACATCCTCTACATAATTTAGTTAAAGGCTTTATTGGTACAATTTTAGTAACGTAACTTTTAATTAAATTCATTTACATTTTCGGTTCAGTTGTATTTCCATATTTTTCTTGTGTTTTATACGTAAGGTAATACAATGAAGCCAGACAGTAAATCCTGCTGTATATATTTTTATGAAAAATTTTGAATTAAATTCTAAAAAATGACGAGGGACAATGCAGAGCCGCCGAAATAGCATATTAATTTATTAAATTCGATACAGTTGTGTGCTTGGAAGAGTTGACATATAATTAATTACGATTTAGTCTCCAGCAGGAAGCTTGCTGGCGAACTGAAACGAAACAGGACGAAACAGGATTCTTTGAGGGGCGACGCTACCCCCACTCCTTGTTTATATTTACGCTGCCGGCAATACACCACATGAGCCAGGCAGCAGGAGTACAATTCGGCGTAAGGGCACGCGGCCCGTGCACAGCTGATGCTCGTTGAATTTAGTTTTTTTATCAATCGGAATAATTATTATCAGTATTAGGCGGTTTAGGGGCAGTCCGTCGCAATGCTTGATATTGACGTCACTAGAGGCGTCGTCTGGCGCCCAATACGCCGCTTTGGGAGTGGCAAGAGGTCATTTTAATCTTTTTATGCCATTCAAATCCAGGGGGTGGTTCATCGGAATCCTGCGCCACACTAAGATTTATCAACTTATAGATTCATATTACTACTTTTTGTTTTAGTTTTGTCTGGGAAACCAAACGAGACGAGTGTGTGCTGGCTAGGGTAGAATAACCCTGGAACCGCCTTTCTCCTTTTACAAAAGTATGAATTTAACTTCTACGCTTTACTTCTATTTATTTCTAGATTAATTAAATTTTATTTTTTATATGGTTTGCGGAAAAATTCAAAATGTCCCGTAAACATCGAATTGGCATCATTGAAAGTGTAACACGCTAAGTAATTATTTAAAAACGTCTACCTATTCCAAATTACTTCTAACTTTAAAGATATATACAGGGTGATTCAGTCATAATGTCAGAATCAGACAGAAAATCGATTTTTAAATTTTTAATCAACTTTTCAAAAAATAAATAAATCACCACATAACAGTCGATAACACGACGCTACAAATTTTCTGGTGACGCATTAGAGTATTGAAGCTATGTAGAATTCCAACAGCGTTGTCATTCAGGACCACATACATACAGTGCTTTCGAAAAGTAACGAATAAATTCATTATTTTTAAAATTGTAGTTTTCAAAAAAATCCCCTGGCACGTCGATTTTGTTTTTAAAAAAGGCACTTTTTGACATACGACCCATATTTGTGACGTCATCGTTGTTCGAGATATGACGTCATCGACAATTTTTTTAAATAGCAACCAGAGCAGAGTATTGGATTTTATTTCACCAATAATGGAATGTAAATGGTTTATTTTGATCCGTTGGTGTTTTGTAAGTTCAATATTAAATATTTTTTATATTGAAACTTAATATGTTAATTGCATACTTTTAAAAAATAATTTATAGCATTAATTGCATATTATAATAAGTAGGTACTATAGGAAAATATTTACATATGGCTACATCGCGTCAGGCCAACGCTGAGTTGGACTATCACCAGCGGCCAGTGACGCTCTCAAAAGGAGGTTCAAATAATATTTATTTAAAAAAAATTTAAATCGCATATGTGTGTTATACTAATTTTGCCCTATCTTCTATTAAAATTAATGACATTACGACTGAATCACCCTGTATGCAGTGTCACCCATTCAATCAATATTTTTCAAATATAATTAATATTTTCTTCACTCATTAGTTAAAGCTATTAGAAATATTAAAATGAAAAATGATTATTAATTTTCTCTGAATGTAATTTCATTTTGATTATGTGAATTTTATTTTACATGAATAGATCCAGACAGAAGACTGTTAATTACGTTTGTCAAAGTAAGTCGCTGTCTAATTCTTTAATATAGCTGACAATACTCATATTATAAATAGCTCCTGACAATTGACTAAGGTATTTTATGGACAATAAAAGCAAATATATTCCCACCGTTTCAGAAATAGGGATGTTGATGTTATTTTAATTAAATATTTATCTTTGTTATAAGTGAAATTTATTCGGAAATTAATCCAGCTTTAGTATAAGAGATAAGCAAATGTCTGTTTTAGTCAAATGTTTTACGATGTCTAATTTATGTAAATAAAAATGTAGAATATTATATCAATTACAACTATTAGTTAAATAAGACAGAAAATTTTAAACAACCTGTATCTCGATAATGAAGCATTTGTGGATCCATATGTATATAAAACTTTTGTTCTTATTTTTAAACATAGAACTTGCCCATAGATTTTCTTAACATCATTCTGTAACATCCTGTACATGAAATTTGGTTGGTACAGGTTACAAAACAGGTTCAAACAAGATACAGGGTGTCTTGAAAGTCGTTACAATAATTTTAGGAGGTGATAGAATACTTGATTTTGTATCGATTGAAACAAACATACCTATATACCAGGTGTTATAATATTTGTGATAATTATTCTTTTAATTTAACCGTGCTTTTCTACGCAAGTATTGAAGTGTAGAAGACAAACTTTTTTTATAACAAATATTTCTATACTTTTTTAATTAGGATTTAATGGATTATTTCAATGATTTAACCAATAAAATCCAAAGTGACTTCGTTACTTACCTAGAACTTTATAAACATGGTTTTTCTAATTTGTAAAAGCGAAGTCAAATTTAAACGTCGATTTTATGGAAACCTTTTTGTGTAGGTTTATTCAGATATTATTAAAAACTTACCTAAGCAATGCTCTTTCAGTTCTTAGGAAAAGTTTCTTGATAAACATCTAAATTAGGGAAATTGATCTTAACACTTCACTTAACAAGGACGCAACCTTTAGAAAATGTTGAAGGTATTAAAATACTGGAGGATTCAAAAAGCTAAATATTTATTTCAATTGTTCAAATCTTAAAAAGCTGATATAAAGTTACGGCGTAACTGTCAAGCTATACGTTCGAATCTCAGTTAAAGTATAAAGTGCAAATATCTTCATTTCTTAAACCATTTTTGTTATATACTGAACGGCTATCCTGTTTTGGCGACTGCGCCTCCTGCATGTTTAACCGTGCTAAGATTAATTTCCCTAATTTTTAGAATGTTTATCAAGAAACTTTTCCTAAGAACTGAAAGAGCATTGCTTAGGTAAGTTTTTAATAATATCTAAATAAACCTACACACAAAAGTTTAAATAAAATCCACGTTTAAATTTGACTCTTCGCTTTTACAATGTAGAAAAACCATGTTCATGAAGTTCTAGGTAAGAAACGAAGCCACTTTGGATTTTATTGGTTGAAACATTTAAATGATTCATTCGTTTCTAACAAAAAAAGTATAGAAATATTTGTTATAAAAAGGTTTGTTTTTCTTCTACTTCAATAATTGTAGAAAAGCACGGTTAAATTAAAAAATATTAAAAAATTAATTATCACAAAATATTGTAACACTTGGTATATAGTGTTTCTTTCAATCGACATATTCTATCACCTCCTAAAATTATTGTAAGAACTTGCAAGACACTCTGTATATTTTTTATACGCCTCATCCTGTATAATATGCGTGTGTGTACAATGTTTTCTCTTTATCACATATTTTCGTTATAATATAATAATAATTTTTGCTGTATAATAAATTGATTAATATTGTTCTTTAAATAGTTTAATCCAGAAATGAATTGTCAGTTTTCCTTCTGTAGTTTTTTTTCTAATCAGCTCCTCCCTAGTAATTAAAAGTTAAATTCAACCGCATTTTAATCATTCTTACGCCAGGCGTATATTTCAATTCAGTTTGTATTACTTTCTTTTTGAAGTTGTCACCCGACAATGTAGTTTAAAGCGCTGGCCGATCGAGTCGTACAAAGCTTTGAAGCTACCTTCCAACTCTAGTTTCAAATTATTGTAATTGGTTAGTAAATAATGAAATAAACGAGTATGGTTGCAAATTGAATGTCAAACATTCGTGCCATATGAGCAAACTTACCAATTACAGATTATCTATTTGTATATTGGGTAGTTATTAATTCAGAAAAAGAGCGGTTTAGATCTTGATCTCTTCAGTTGTATTTTTTTTTAATCTCGGCACCAATGTGTCTGAATATGTTACAGCAGATATATAGACATAGAGGGATTCAAAACCTGCCTATACAAAATTTTCCTGTACATTCAAAATTTTTTTTTAGATAAATTTTGAATAAAATTGCTCCCAAAATCAACACAATTGGTTGTTAAAACGAGTCCACACCCGATTTTGTTAAAATATTAATTCATTGAGTATGTTCCCTCAGTTGTTTGTTAGCTAAAAAAATCTTCTATGAGTAACAGTGAATAAGTTTTGAGTTAGTTTACTAAACTATGTACAACAAACTCAAAACTGAGTTATATTATCAATATGTTACGTTGATTTTTTCACAAATCATCTCTAAACTAAAAATTGTGTTGATAAGCTCACTTATTAAAAATGTTTATTCACTCAAAATACAACAAAATTATTTCATTCGTAAATGCGTCCGTTTGAGATTACTCAATGTTATTTTTTACTGTGTGTGTATCTAATATACTTGAAAAGATTATGAGTATTCATATTCGTCAAGATTTGGAACGTTCTGATATTTTACCATAGGTTCAATGAAGGTTTTTGAATGGACTACTGCACTATTAAATGTAACTGATTATGTTATTAGAACTACTGATATCAGAGGGTTATTCAAGGTCTTTTGACAACCGTTGGTGTCTATTTTACACTTTATTGTTTTTTCTTATCATTCTGTTAAATTTATTAGTAGTTGTTCAAGTAATATTAATGAGTTTGTCGAGGTCAGTCTGATGTGGAGAGTATACATTGTGGTGTACCTCAAGAATCTATTCCAGGATCTTTGTTATTTAACATTCATACAATTTATTTAATAGGCTGTTTCTAAACTCATGAAACTAAACAAGTTAAGGATTGCATGAAAGAAGATTTCGGAGACATATTGAAAAAGATTGGCTTCAAAATAAATTCTAAAAACCGTTCTGTTAAACAAAGTGGAAACAATTTGATATTTATGCTTATATTTTGATGGTGATGCGAAATTAAAAGTCGTATAAATAAATTGAATATCAGAAGGGTAGAGAATGTACAGTAAATCCCGATTAAGGTTCATATACGGTATTAGTAAGTATCATCTAATTTGTAATAAATTAAAAAAGGTAATTGGGTGGTTACGAGGCGTAAACGGAAATTAAATTTTTTGGTACTTTCATATAAAATTAAATCGCTATACGCGGAATACCTCACTAATGAAATAAAATATCGTTCGTACGTTTAATATAAAGTTTAAGATATTATTTTAGTAGTTATCTCCAATGGGAAGTTATTTATTAACTATACAGGGTGATTCTCAAACTATACGCATAAATTTAACTGCAGTAGACCTCAAAATAAGATGTAAAGTCTACATAAACATAAGTGTATATATACCTGGCGACTTCGCCATTTTCTCGAATTTATACTTAATTTTTTATAATATACTAGGTGATTCTATGAATAGTACCATAAATTTAACTGCGTTTTCTACTATTAGAAAGGTATTTTAAGCTAATATAAATCAAATATCCTACAATTCCTATCAATGAAGTCATATGTATGCTCTCTGATACCAAACATCTAGGTATGCTAATGAACAATTCCACAGACAAAGTTCTATTCAATAATTATCTAAAATAATAATCTAGCTAAATTTACTAACCTGGTTTAATGAAAACACTCTATAAATCTAAGTTCACTGTGGGAACTCGAAAATTCAACCACAATAGATGAGATCTGACCTATTTCTGCATTTTTAGGATTGCTTCTTCAGGTGGCCTTCTTTAAGTTGAGTCAAATATCTAACTATAAAAATTATTATACCAATAAGTCAAAATTATTTCAAATTAAATACCGACAATGTCAAAAGTGACTTTAACCTGTCAATTAATTCTAAATTAAACATGACAATCACCTACTTAAACAATAAAAAATTGTACCTTTTATGTAATCGTTTTTTATATACTTTTAGGTATTAACAATATTTGTGAAACTAATTTCTCTACGGATTTTTTACATAAAAAAGATATTCTTGTTGAAATTCCATGTCTCATTAAATATCTATAGAACTTGAAACAAAGTTGGCTTTTAAATGAAAGAAAAGAAACAATTTTGACATACTTATATGTATGAAACTATTTACTTTTTATAGAAATAATGTTTGTAAGCCTCCAAAAACTAAAATATTTTACTACTAATAAGTCCAATGTGAATACTGGTTTATATAAAATTTCTCTAAAATAAAATTGTACAGTGCACTGATAAAAATGATATAAGTTTATACGTTGTTTGCATCATACATTAATGTAAAAAATACCAAATCCATATTGCATTACAAGCATCTTCGTTGAAAAAGAGAAACTCGGAGTTTACGTTTTTTTTTATTTTTCTCCAAAATTTTCCCAACCATCTCACAATATGTTGTACACCAAATTAATCAAAATGAGCTTTCAACGTTATAATAAAAAAAAATGTGGTTGCCATTTAAAAAACAATCGTATCCCCTTTGCCACATTTTTGAGAATTCCATCAAAATTCATGTCAAAAAACCAAATTGACGTGTCCGAACGATTTTTCCAAAAATTGGCAGTTTCTGATATGTGCTGGTGATTTGAAAGAGTTTTTTTTAAATACTCTGAAAGAACAATTTGGTGTCTGTAAACAAATTTTGTTTTAGGGAATTAAATTAAATATAATAATAATTAATAATAATGCGTTTATTTGATTCAAAATGCACATTCATTTCAATCAAATATCATTTTTATTTCAAAGCGCTATTTTTATACAGATTTGAACGAATTGTTTAGGGAAATGAAAAAAATATGTTTGAAAACAATTTTTTAAAATTAAGTTTTCATAAGATGTTAAAATGTAATAACAAATACTCGTCAAAAAATGAAATTTTCTTACCAAATAAATCAATTTATATTTGACAAAAAAGTGAACAGTGCATTAAAAAAAATGTTTCTCGAAAATAAATTATGTGTCAATAAAATGAATTGTTTTCTGAAAAATCATTTTTTTCTGTGTATTATGCAAATTTTGTCAATGTTTCATTTAAATATATATAAAACAATAAAATTTTCTTACCAAATAAATCAATTTATATTTGACAAAAAAGCGAGCACTAAAAAAGATTTATTTCTCGAGAATAAATTATGTTTAAATAAATTGAATTGATTTCTGAAAAAGCATTTTTTTTCGATGTATTATGCAAATTTTGCCAATCTGTTTAATTGAAACAAATACTTGTCAGAAAAATGAAATTTTCTTACCAAATAAATCAATTTATATTTGACGAAAAACTGAGCACTGCGCCAAAAAAGATTTGTTTTCCGAGAATAAATTATTTTTAAATAAATTTAGTTGTTTGTTGAAAAAAAAATCAGTGTAGACTACTTAAATCAGAAATTGACTTATTTGTACATTAAAAATAATATTTAATTATTATCGTAACTTTTATAAAACCCCAAATTTCAAAAATATTTTTCTCTGATCTGTCTAATGTAACATAAAAATTATAATATTGCGAAAAGAAAACTTAATTAATAATGTAGTTTTATTAGATGAAGATGCGTTTCATGGAAAAAACTGACTAGGTATTAGAAAATAACAAAGTTGTAGCAAACAAAAAAAATGTTATTTAAAAAATAAAGTGTATTTAACTTTTTCGCCTTATCGGTTATTCGGTGCAGTTTGTAAGCGACCAGATCGCATATTGCAGCGCAAAAGGGAAAAGGGAAATGCGGATTTTCGGTCTTCCGATGTTCCTCTTATCGAGCTTTCGCTTAGCCTGGGCCAGAACCGTTATTAACTTGATCATGAAAAGATCTCTAGAAGCTTTCCAACCCTTATATCGATTATGTAAAACTACACGCGAACGCTATGACTTTCGACCACGAGGCGGTGTTGTTGGGCCTTCGGCGGATTTCAAGTTTGAAACTTTTGTGCTGGGAATACATTAACATGGAGGTCTTGTAGCTGTAATAAATTTGCCAGGAGCGTAATTGATTTTGCGATGTAATTAACTTTTAAGCTTTTGAAAAACAGCAAACGCTTTTTAATTATACAAGGAAAAATTGTTTAAACTTTCAGTGTAGGTTCGAGGCTGACGTCAGATGCGGAGGGCAAGTTGACAGCATGTTGCGCGATTTCTAGAGTTTTATTTTTATGTTTTGCTTTTTTTCAAGCGCATATTAAAGTTCTTGGTAAAAAAGCAGTATATAGCGATAGAAATTGATTTACAGCGTCATTTTTCTTGAAAATACATTACAGAAAAACCAATGAATCTCAGAGCAATAATGAATAAAGCCCACACTTCTTTCGGAGATGACGTCATTATTAAGGGCGTACTTAGGACGCTAAGTATAATGTTTGTAGAAACCTAGGTGCAAACATATATCTACAGAAAGTTAAAATCAATATCTTACCTTGTAATTTATAATATCCAACATTATTAACATTAAGTTTACTAGTATACAAAATACTCTATACAGGGTGATTTATTAAGAATGGGCAATCTCTGAACTGGAGATACTACACACTAAAATATGGCGATTGAGCCAAATAATAATAATAACAATAATAATAATAATAATAATAATAATAATAATAATAATAATAATAATAATAATAATGAAATATATCTCAATAACTTTGAAACCTGTCGGAGTATTAAAACAAAATTGAAACAATTATGTTTTCTGGCACGGCAAATAAGAATTTTTAACTAATTTTAACGTCACTAGTAGAGGGCGCCACTTATGGCACAGCATGTTTCTTTTAAATGGCAGAATTTTTTTGCTGCTTAGTGTATCCATCTGTCTATTGAAACAATCGATTTTCTTACCTGTTGTATCTAAAAAATGTATACCTTGTTGAAGACGTTAGTAACAGTTTTCGAAATAATGCTATTTGAAATATTCAGTGCACCGATTGAAAACTGTTATTGTTTCAGGTAAAGTGCCTTTTCTACTGAAAATACAGCAAAATGTTACTTGAAAAAGTTGTTCAGAACGGTAAATTATGAAGATGTGCAAAATTGATAAAATCTTTGTGCTTTGTTGAAAAATGGTTTCATCAAACCTAGCCGATCTTCTTGAAATTTTGCACGTCTCCATAATTTACGATTCTGAACATTTTCAAGTAACATTTTGCTGTATTTTCAACAGAAAGGCACTTTACCTGAAACTAAAACAGTTTTTACTCGGTGCACTGAACATTTCAGATAGGATTATTTCAAAAATGGTTACGCCTACCGACTTCAGCAACCCAGTAAACACACATACGTTATTTAAACGTATTGTCAACGTATTGGTTGATAATTCGTGTTGACGTCAGTAGTAGAGGGCGCCACTTATGGCACACCATGTTTCTTTTAAATGGCATCACTTGTAGTCGCTGTAGAATACTTTTATGCCGTCAAAATGAACGTAGTAAATGACGTTGCTTCTAACTACTTATCCCAACGTACGGTTCCATTATAACTGTTTTGTTTTACGACTAGTAACCTGCTGTAAGTCTAAACATGGCTAAATAAAAACAACACTTCTGGGTCTCGATTCTCGAATGGAGTGAAATAAATTCGAGTGGCAATTCGTTCCCCTTAAAACATTTTTGAGTATATTATTATCTATGTGTACATTTACAATTATAGAAACTTTATATTCCTTCAGCAAAAACCATGTGAAATATTTCCCCAATGTTTTATGGAAACTAACTACAATCAGAACGGTCAAGAATACAGATTTGCACTTCCTCATGAGAATCGAGCCTCGTGTATGATACGCCACACTGCTGCAATACGCCGAGGACGCCCTGGATCTCACTCTGTTCCAATATTCAGTTTCATATTTCCCATGTCACGTTCACGTTGCACTACACTTGCACTCACTGCATGCCGCGGTAAAATTAGCTGCATTTGGCACATGTTTACCGGGAAATCGTTTTGCTAAGCATTTTCACATCAACTCCAAGTTGCTATACACGTAAGCCATTCTTGACACTTGAGAAACTAATGTAAATACTCGCATCACAAAAACTTTAATACCTACTATAAGTAATCGGATTTCAATATTCGAAATGGCCTGGCTAGAGACTACAGCACAGCGGTGTAAAGGTTGAAAATACAATTTCAAAAATACTTTATCCTCCATTTTTGGACCTGCTCTTTTGTTACATCCTGTGTGATGTTTTAAAAAATAATTTATTCAAAATATCATTTGAAGAAAACCCTTACATTTACAGGTATTTGGTATAAGAATGTAGGAACTCCAATTTTCCTTATATTAATGAATAGTATTTGCAAGATATTCGCAAGAAATAAGAAAACGCAAAGGAAATTATGATTTGAAACGTAACATAAACGATTTATAGTTTTCAGCAAAAGGGTATTATCTCAGTTTGGAACTTGGAACACAAATGTATAAATATAAAGACCTTTAGTTCATACATAAAATTAACTTTTATGCAGATAAGAAAATCTGGTACTGATAGTTGTGGAAACTTTGTTTCCGAGCGCAAGAAATATTAAGTTAAAGTAACGGGTATGCGCAGTTATTTTATTTTGGCTCGGGTTGTTCATTGTGAATTAGAATACGGTTGTGTCGGTGTCATATGAAAAACATTTCTCTTGAATGAAAATTTGGAGAATGCAGCTGGAATATTATTAGGTATTAGGAATGTCGCCCCCTTTTGGATGCCGTGTTATTTGCTTTGTTGCAAATCGCAAAAATATGGAAATAAGGAATTTTAATAGCTAAATCTGCTTAACAATTCTTCATGACATACACACGTAAAAATAATTATTTAATTCAATGCAGTAAAATTTAATCTAAACAAATTTGAACGAAGACTAATATTTCTTTCAAATATTTGTTTCAGTTAAGCAGTGAATGCTTCTTCTGAAAAATATCTATGAATTGAAACAATATAGCACATACTATTGACTCAAACTTTTTACTGATTAAGAGAAAAATATTATAATTTTGTTTTAAAAATACTATAAAATTAATGTAACCCTACACTACTAATATAAATAAATGTTATACTTGATATGAAATTATAATTTTTCTGGATTAAAGCAAAATATTTCTTTGGAATAAGAGTTTGGAACTTATTTAGGAAAATAGTGTAATGTTAAAATAAAAGTATGATTGTTTCAATAGAATGTATTTTTTTATACAATACATATATAGGCATAAAATATAACGAATATAAAAGCATTTTGGAAGATGACATGATAATATAGCCGTTTCTAATTTATTTATATTTGATGTTTGAAGGAATATTTTTATTTATTTTTTCTTTAGTTTGATTGGGTTGTTGTCACACTTCTGAAAAAATAAAGATTAATTAAATAAGCCCTTGCGCCAAACAGATCAGTCAAGGGTTATTTTTGAAACTAAGTTTTCCTAACCGAAAAATCTCACACTGAAAAAAACAGATAAGTAAAAAATAACAAAAATCACATCACTATCGCTCACTTCCGTATTTTCGAAAAACTCTCTGTTTTCGTTCTCAAAATAGTAAAAGTATTAAAAGTATGTCAAGTTTGACAGTGTAAACTTTGATTAATGTTACAGTACCAGTTTCCTTTACTATAATGCTACTTGAATTTCCTTACATTACTCTTATGTTCGTAACAATAATAATGATACCCTATATTTTCTTGAGGGTGAGATCAAATTTCCTCAATAACTCGCCCCATAGCATGACCCTATATAATGAAAATCATACATCATTTGCAGTACGTAATAAATACATTTTATAAAACACATTAAAAGGCAAAAGTACCATAAGACTTGGGAGCAGGACCCTCCACTGCCTCTAATTTGAATTTTAACCTGCTCTATACTGCAGATAAAATAAAAATTATGCATGACATTAAAAGCATGCGAGATACGCCTTCTATAGGTGTATTCTTTATCATAAAAAATATGTTAAATGTGGCGCATGGCGCCCTTCGGTTTTTTAGCCAAAGATAAATGTTATGCTTAGTAAAAAACACACTATTAAAATTTACAGTTATAATATTTACTAGTTTGTACATAGAAACAAAAGTATTGTGGCAAAAGCAGTTGTATTTGGTAGCAAAACTTACAGTGTTAAAATATTTAATAGTTTGTACACAGTAACAAAACTACGCTGTGACAAAAGCGCTTTAATTTCTGGAAAGCAAAATAACTAAATTGAATCCTCTAACAGTCGTCCAAAGCACTAAGAAACACTTTAGTCCTGAATTTTAATTTGAAAGTAATTTTAATTATTTTAGAAGAACTTTAGCTCCTATAAACTAAGCAATAAAATGGTAATGGGGCCACGGAACTAAATAATATCTTTTTGCACTTTAGTTTCTTCTATGAAATACTTTTTACTATGAATGAATTTAGTTATTTTAGGCCACAGAATACAAAAATAGCCTGTGTTGGTGAGGACTTAGTGTCCTTTATTCCCAAGGTTGTCTATTATCTTATATAGGAAAACTAACTATTAAAAGAACTATAAGATACCATGGGACTAAACAATTTTTGTTGCACTTTAGTGCCGATTTTTAACTAATAATTATTAATTTATGCAACAAAGTGCAAAATGTAGGAGAACTAAAGTGCTATTTAATCTATGAGGTTATTATAACACCCTCGGAAACACTTTAGTCTCTTCTATGAAATGGATACTTTTAACTACGAAGAAATTTAGTTACTTTAGGCCTGTGCTCATGAGGACTAAAGTGTCTTATAATCCCGAGGTTGCCTATTATCTTATACAGGAAGGAACTAAAGTGCAGTTCGATTAAAAGGAACTATTATCTAAGGAGAACTTTAGACATTTACCTCCTAAACTTATAAAACAACTAACGGGACGGGACTAAACAATATCTTTTTGCACTTTAGTTCCCAGGTCTAACAAATAATTATTAATTTTAGTTAATTTAGGCAACAGAGTGCAAAAAATAATAAGAGGAAAGAAAATAGAAGACGCGCTTTAGTTAGGCAACTTTTAAATATCATTAGGACTAAAGTGTATTCAAGGTTACCTACTATCTTATATAGTAAGTAACTAAAGTGCTCGTTTTAATAACATTCAGATGGATTAAGTGTAATTTTAATACTGAATTATTATTTTTTAAAATGGTTATAGTTATGTCAAGATCAAGGTCTTTAGCCACTTTAGTTTCTAAACTAAGTAATAAAATAATTATGGGAATAATAGGACTAAACGCCATGTTTTACAACATTCTCACTTTATTTCAGAGTACTAACTATTGATAATTAATTTTAGTTAGTTCAGATAACAGAGCGCAATAAATTCGGGGACCAAAGTGCCTTTCACTCTTTCTACTGATTAATTTAGTTATTTTAGGCCAGAGAGTGCAAAAAATATTGTATATTACACTAACATGCACTGTAAACCTAAGTTTGTCTATTATCTTATATAGTAGGGAACTAAAGAGCATCTTTAAATAATATTCGCTAGTGGAACTTTAGTCTTGAATTTTAATTAATGTCCAAAACATTCGTGAGGACTAAAATGTCTGAGGACTAAGGAGTAGGACTAAAGTGCCTTCAGCATCTCTAGATGCATCTGAAGGCATATATAAAACAAATATTACTACCTACTTATTCATTTTAATTATTTGAAGCCAAGTGCAAACAGCAGCATTGATAACTCAAAGCCAAAGTGAGTCGAGAGTTGAAGATGAGTTTTAGTCCTGTAAGTATACTAAGCATTATTTATTTGTCTTGCAACGGTAAAATAGTGTTAAAATACTAGTGAAATTATATATTCACTGTATCTGTCTCAGACAAACCATAATTCTCGGCACTTCAGGCAGATATATATGTATTTATGTTATACTAAAAAAATATAATATTTTACGTGGATAAATTGGTTTTTATAAGTATAAAGTTACTTGTTACTTTTTTGTTGTAAAAGGATAAGTTCCCTTAGGAGCAGTATTTCAGCATATTGCATGATAAATTTATAATTACGTTGGCTGATAGCAAGAGGTAATTTCGGCTTCCATGCCTTCACTAAGTAGTTGAATGCATAAGTGTAAGATGAAGCTAGTTATGCTCATTTGAATATAGAAGCAACAGTATATTTTAATCAATCATGACATGACAGAAAAGCGTGTGTTAATGCAAGCAGGGCCGAGGTGTAACGAAATAGAGGGGTTAGTTAATGTAAAGGGGGGTGGGGAGGCCTCGGGGTAGCTGCATAGAGCTGCGCATTCCTATCCAGACTGCTGTTATTAAATATTCAGTCGAACTAGCGCGCAAACACTCAGCACAAGCAAAACATTGCATTTTTCATGCTTTATTTGACACAGAAACTTTTTGAGACCCGTGCATCGGGTCTTATCGCCATGCATATCTCCATTGTGCTGAAACAAAGGAGGAATTTATTATTTTTGCATAATTTTTAACGCTAATAACTTTATCTTTTCAACAAACTTTGCTTTGTTTGTTGTCATGCCAAAGCGTCAAGAATTTATTGTTTTCCGCTGCCTTAGTTGAAAGCACAATGTCTTTCTTTAAACAACCGACTACACAGGGTGAACCTTAAATAGGTACAAATATTTTAACCAGCAGTACAGTTCACTATGTAGAACACATAATTAATAGTTTTTTTTACAAAAATATCAGGAACAAAAATGGCAAATTTTAAATAAATATCATCATTTTTCAATAGGAAACTTGTTGAGTATCACTAATCCGAATCGTATACTAAGATTTTTAAGTCATGGTGGATGTGTATTCTACAACGTTGCCAGTATTACATTAATATCTTGGAATAGATTTCAAGAAACTTCTCCCCTTTGTCATTTCTATACCTCACCAATAAAGGATGTCCATGCATCTAACTACATAAAATTGAAAACACAACTCTCAGTTCTTCAGAATTTGGTCATTATCCACTTTTACTACTCTCCAACTGATTTGTCACAATGCGTACTATCACTGCTTAACAAATAGATATGCTTTTAGCATGTCAACTTTTTCACTATTTGAATAATGCGCCATATTTTCCTTAATTACTGTATTTCACTAAAAAAATTAATTATCCCTTTGCCCTAGACTTGACCACTGCACCAATATCAACATAACCTCTTCGTCGACCTAGACTATCAATTCTAGAGAATGGGACTGGGGCGGGACATTTTGCCTACTGTCCGTGGCACCTACCTGCTACCTGTGCCTACGCACTAGTTTCCTTTTTGCATGCGATTGATACTGCTTTTAAATATTTTACTTTACCTTCTCTTGATATTAAACGCTTACATCAAGCTAGCTGTTTTATTATTCCATGTTTTGTGTTTCACTCACTATGAAATGGTTGACACGTTGTTTGAGGTTATGTGCGAAAATTAACTCAAAAGGTGTTGTGTGAAAATTATAGTTTTTTCTTATTCTTCATAAAATAATTTAAGGGGATAATTTGTGATAATCTTTCTAACAGTGTACAATGGTATTAACTTGTGAGATGTGGATAACTGTTTAAATAATTAGTTTTCAGCAAGTAGTCGAGCTTTTATGTGCGTTTATGGATAATTTTTGGAATCCTAAACAGTTTAATTGAATAGTATCGAACATTTTTAATCGTTTATGATAATTTTACTTTACTTACGTAAAAATTTACGTTAAAAAATGTATTTATCTTATATATGGTTCATTTTATTAGGTTACGTCGGTGATCTATCTGGTCAGCAGTCCTCAAAATGTGGGTCTTTTTTTTAATTAATATCTCCGTGAATATTTGAAATGTTTAAAAATAACTTTAACTAGACTCATCTGTATGATGAACTACATCTGCAGTTAAAAGATTTATACCTATTTAAGCATCATCCTGTATTGGACCCAAAAATATGTTTTCGTAATTAAAAATTTACTGCATGAAGTCAAATGAAAAGGAGGCAAATGACGCGCAGCGTTTATTTCAGAGTAATAAGGCTTTAAGTTTATTTTGAACTACATGATGCATTTTTTTATCAAATAAAGTAATGTCCTTTGATATCGAATATCTATCTAGATATGCTGGAGAAGCAGTTTCATAAACAAGTTAACAAGTAATCAAAGATAGTAAATAAAAAACAAACAACAAGAAGTGCGTCTGATAGAGTTTATGCGGTGGGTTTTTCTTGTAACACGACAGACGTCAAAGAATTAAAGAACTCACTGATAAAAATTATAGTAATTGTATACATTGTTCATACCATATATTACTGTACTATAAGAAATTCCAGTAGAATTTCATTTTTCGTGCCAAATGTCGCTATTGTTATTATTCATTAATACAAATAATTTCTGGTTTTAATTACTACAATAATTTGACATACTTGATGTTACAACAACTCATAAAAATGTTGTCCATCGACTTGTAAACTCATTTGGGCCCGTCTTACCTCGTTTCTACGAACTAACACGAAAGTTTCTGGATCTTGTCCATCTTGAGCTCGTTAGTTATTAGCAGCAACTATTATATGTTCCTGTAAAGCATCACTAGTCCACTTCGGTGCGATAAAAATCGATTATTTAAAAAGTCCTGCACTTCACGTCCAAAATGAGGTGGAGCATCACATTCTCAAGTAATGTTATGTTCTAAAAAATAGAAATTGTTTAAATCAGTTATTTGGTCTGGAAGGAAATTAGGTTCAGTAAGCATCACTGAAAAAATGATTGATGTAAATATTATATTATCATTAGCTTTTTTATGCCCATAAATATATTGGTAATTTTACTTATGATGTAGTTAATCATGCTCTGTAAAAATTACTTCATTTTACGGTTGATTTATTGTGGAATCTTCTTACATACCACTATTGTATAAGTTAGAAGTGTTATCGCACTATTAATATGGAAATTATGAAAGCATGCAATCAGTATATGAGAAAAGTTAATGAAAGACAAAAATGAATAGATATATAAACAATATTTTCAAGTAAATAGCAATATTTAGTGAACATAACACATTTACATATATTTTGAGAAATTCAGTGATAATACTGATGTAGGTACGTTGTATTTTCGGGCAGCTATAAATGCAGCAGTAAACATTGTGCATTTAAATATGTTGTATTTTTTATTGTATTGTATTTACCATAAATATCTGTGTAAAAACGCGTAATATTGGTAATTGTTATTAAATTTCAACTTTTCTGCTAAAATTACAAAGTAAAATAGAACTATTTTAATACATTCTGTGAATTATAGGACTATTATATGCTTTAGGTATTAATACTCTAAATTCATGAGACATTTATGGTACTTTTTGAACGATATCTAAAACATCTGTGCCATTATAGGTAGTCTAGGTCTTCCAGCATGTTGGATTTCTTCTGTCGAGCCTTTCTATCAAGATAAACAATCCTACAGACTACAGGATGAACATAATGGTGACATTCCCCGTATACCAACGACATGTGTAACCAATTCGCTACCAGAGGGTGGCGCCATTGTCAATGTGAATGTTGATCGAAATACACATTGAATAAAAAAATTTGACTGCTGACAGTTTTGGTATCAGTCTACATGATATTAATTTGAATTAGCGATATCGATTTGAAGTTATATCGCCCTGTAGGGTCTTGCAGTATGACATTTATGGAGGGGAAAACATCTTTTCTTCGAGTTTTTTTTCTGAATGGGCTGCGTTCCATAATTTTTTAATAGCACTTGTATTTCTGAGAAGGCTATAAATACCTTTTCCGTTTTCATTCAGTTAATTGGTCCTGTAACCTGTTATGCGTGTTTATAGGGATATAAACGTTATCATTAAAATTACGAAGTTCGCAATTGCCGTTTTTACTTCCAGTAATACGTACTTAATTAATTTAGCAGTTAAATTCACGGCACCGGCAATAAATGATTATAAGGCAGACATTTTAGAATATGGTTCGGGTGCTAACCTATTTTTGTAAACTTGCTATTACGCCGTTTTTATTTCAATCGCCTTCTTTAAAGGCCTCACGCTATAACAGTAACGCAATTATATTTTTTTATGCTTCATATACTTTATACAGTGTGTCCGTTCAAATCTGCTCCACGGAAGAAATCATATCACTGTATATGCAAAGTGTTCCATTGGGAAACGTACAGGGTGGTACCGTGAAAATCGGTCCCCTTTTTCTTCGTTATTATTCGAGATACCAAAAAGTAAGTAAGAATGAGAGTTGTAAGAACTTTTAAATCTTTTTAAAGCTTATTAAATGGAACACCCTGTATATTGTTATGCCGCTGGAAAGACTGTTAACTAAACCTTTTAAAAATTTATTATACAGGATACTTATCGTTTTGTTTGTTTATTGTTAATATGCAATCGTATAACTCGTGAAGTATATATTTTTAAACGTGTTGTTAAACGCCTTGTATCTCGGTAACCACGATGATTAAACTTCCCAACAGTCGGATTTATGAGACCACCTAGGTGTCCTGTATACACCGTTAACCTACATACATCTCCCAAACACCCTGTATAACCGACTTCTATAAAATTAAATTTGAAAGTTTTCTACAATAATAATAATATTTGTTTTTTTTTTCAGATCATTGCTGGGAACAACAACTGCCAGCCTTATGCAGAACAATTCAAGGTAATTTTAATTAAATATTATAGTTTTATGCATGTTAGCAGTGGCGGTTCGTCAGGGACTGTAGGGTCGGCAACGTCCTCCCAATTATTTAGAAAAAAGTCTGCTTTTATTTCAATCAGTAGAAAATTACGATGTAATTTAACATAATGCACATGGAATAGACATTAATGTATTAAAAATATTTGATAAATACACTATTACTACTATTTATCTTAACAAATAATACAATTGCGAAATATGTTTTGTTAAAGAACAAAGTTTGACTATTTGTCGACTCTTATAATTACCACGAGCTGTCAAGTTATTATAGGGTGGTATTTGGGTTATTAACATATTTTACAAAATGCATAGTTTAATTTCTGATGTATATAACTGATATATTTTGTTAAATTGCTGCGAACAGAATTTTTTTTTGTTCAAAATAATTTCATATACATATCCCTGGCGACTTCGCCATTTTCTCGAATTTCTATTGAATTATTTATCTTATTTATGATATGAACTACTGCTCCAGCTTATTAATTTTTATAATTCTTCGTTTATTTGTGTCAAATACTTGTATAAGAAATTTGCTTAAACGTGATATTAGTTTTAATAATTTACCCTTTGTCTTGCAAATACAGGGTGTAACGAAAAACGATTATACCGACTCCACACAAAGCATCAACGGCGGTTATATAACGGTCGCTGACGGGATGATGCGAACGATAAGAACATGTAATGTTATATTAGACGTTGTACTGATTGAGGGTGGTGCGAATTTTGGCAATTAATATATCATTTGTTTTTGGGTCAATTAATCCCATTTTCTCGATACAGGATGTCCGGGAAAATGTCAGAAACCTTTCGGGTGCAGATACAACATGAAAAAATAAGATGACAGGCTCCTATACAAACAATTTTTACAGGTTCTCCCTAGGGAGATATGTGTCCCTGAAGGACGCAGCTGGAAATGGTTTTTTCTTGAATAACATTTAAAGTACTAAATATAATTTAATAAAAATTTGATGCGATGGACACTAGTAAGAACGTATTAAAATAGTGTCCTTGAAACATATTTAGCTTTTTTAGTTTTCCAGAGGCGGGCTAAGCCTTACAACTTAATGCCTAAATTTGTAAACCCCTGTGAGAAGACTTTAAAATAATAAATTTGAGTAACTTTGGACTAAAAAAGGTACTCTAGTTTATTGTCAATAAAATGAACCGTTCGTCTTATATTCTCATGTTGAACCCTCTTATAAAGTTTTCCAATAATTGCGTTAAGGACACAACTGCGTTTTTTAAATTTTGAATTTTTTCGGTTTAAACATCTTAAAATGAAACTTTCCTATTGTTTGAATGATTTTCGTATCGCATATACTTTGTTGTCGTGAAAAAAATAGTAATCATGGCCCTTTTTATTAAAAAGAAAATATTAATTCGTTTATTGTTCTTTTTCTGATAAACGATTCATTTTATTATAAACAAGAGTACTTTTTTTTAGTCTAAGATTGAAGCTATTTATTATTATAAAGTCTTTATTATACAGGGTGTTAAAAATGTATGCATTAAATTATAAAGCTTAGTCCGCCTCTGGTAAACTAAAAAACACACACACACATTAAATTTTTATTAAATTATATTAAGTACTTTAAAGGTTATTCAAGAAAAACCGATTTCCAGCGGCGTCCTCCAGGGACACATATTTCCGTAGGAAGGGCCTGTAGGAAAAATTTTGTTAGTAACATCTTATTTTTTCATGTTTTATCTTCACGTGAGAGATTTCTCACATTTTCCCGGACACTCTATACAGGGTGTCCGGAAATAATAAATAGTACGTATCCTGCACATTTCATCCTTCCTATTAAACTATTTCTTGTTTCAATAGGGTTAAGCAGTGTCATTTTAATTCTATTAATGGAGTCGTTTGATAGGTATAAAAAATCTAAGTGAATTTGTCATTATTAATTACAGCGATAATCAATACATATATACAGGGTGTCCGGAAATGATGAGTAAAAAACTGATTATTAACGGAGTTACAGGGTGTTAAAGTTAAAAATTTATTTTCGATATTTGTAAATAACTTCTTAATAAACCCAAATATTAACATAAAATTTGTAAATGGAAGGTTTTCGCGGACGAGAAATTCAAATATGTTTCTAATTTTGACGTCACTAGTAGAGGGCACCACTTTTGGCACACCATGTTTATTTTAGGCAGAACTTTTTTGCATCTTAATGTATCCATCTGACTATGGAAACAATGTATTCTCCTACCTGTTTTATTTGAAAAAGTGTACCTTGCTGAAGTCAGTAGGAGTAACCATTTTTGAAAAATAATCCTATTTGAAATGCTCAGTGCACCGACTAAAAACTGTTTTAGTTTCAGGTAAAGTGCCTTTCTGTTGAAAATACAGCAAAATGTTACTTGAAAATGTTCAGGATCGTAAATTATGGAGACGTGCAAAATTTCAAGAAGATCGGTAGGTTTGATGAAACCATTTTTCAGCAAAGCGCAAAGATTTTATCAATTTTACACATCTTCATAATTTACCGTTCTGAACAACTTTTTCTAGTAACACTTTGCTGTATCTTCAGTAGAAAAGGCACTTTAACTGAAACGATAACAGTTTTCAATCGGTGCACTGAATATTTCAAATAAGATTATTTTGAAAACTGTTACTCCTAACGACTTCAATAAGGTATATCTTTTTCAGATATAACAGGTAGGAGAATCGATTGTTTCAATAGTCAAATGGATATTCTAAGCAGCAAAAAAGTTCTGTCATTTAAAAGAAACATGGTGTGCCATAAGTGGTGCCCTCTACTAGTGACATCAAAATTAGAAACATATTTGAATTTCTCATTCGCAAAAATCCCCGATTTGCAAATTTTATGTAAATATTTGGATTTCTTAAGAAGTTATTTACAAATATCGAAAATAAAATTTAAAATTTAACACCCTGTAACTCCGTTAATAATCAGTTTTGTAAAATTATCCCCTGAATTTTTTGCTCATCAATTCCGGGCACCTTGTATATATGTATATTGATTACCGCTGTAATAAATAATGACAAATTCACTTAGAATTTTTATACCTATCAAACGGCTCCATTAATAGGGTGAAAATGTCACTGCTTAACCCTTATGAAACAAGAAATAGTTTAAATAGCATGCAATACGAAGGATGAAATGTGCAGAATACGTACTATTTATCTTAATAATGTTTAATAAATTATATACTTGCGAAATATTTTTTGTTTAAGAACAACTTTCGATGATTTGCCGACTCCGTGATTTTCACGAGCCGTCAGTTTATTATAGGGTGGTACTTGGGTTAAAACATATTTTACAGATTATAAAGTTTAATTTCTGATGTATATAACCAATATTTTTCGTCAAATTGCTGCGAACAGAATTTTTTTTTGTTCAAAATAATTTTATATACATATCCCTGGCGACTTCGCCATTTTCTCGAATTTGTGTGTAAATTGTTATATTCTTCATAATATAAACTATTCTTCCATTTTATTAATTTATATTATTCTTCGTTTATTTGTGTTAAACATTTGTATAAGAACTTCAGGGAAACGTGATATTAGTTTTAATCAGTTTCCCCTGGGCTTGCAAATACAGAGTGTCCTTCAGCATACTGCATCGGCCGTTATCTGGAAAAATTTAAAAATTTGACATTACGGCAAAGTCCCTCGGACGAATACAACTAAAATATCTTGAACTTTCCAGCATTTCCGGTTATTAATTATAATGTATCTGTAAACTTAAAAATGTTATACCAAGCGTTTTATTTTTACCGTTACATTTTCACAACTTCAAATAACTAATTTTTTGATCTCAAATAGAACACTATATTTTGTCACTCTGTCTTGTGCTCATTAAATTACTTTTCAATCCGCATTGGGTATATTTGAAAATTTGTACTATTTTAGTAGTTTTTGTCAAATATGGAATGTTAGTAAATTTGTTATGGATATAAACATTTCAGAAACAACATAATTACCCAGTAAACACATATATGTTAGAAAAACGTTTACAATGCCCATACAACGTTTGAAAAAGGCGTGGCTTTTTTACGTACAATCAACTTAAAAATGTCGCGGTTTTACACGTTTCTGGTAACCAAAGTACAAACGTTTAATATTAGTAAATGTGGAACGATCATTTTTAGTATTAATAAGCTTTAAGTTTTATGTTTAATAATGACATTTTATTAAGGTTTTTTGACTAACGTAAATTAAACCTTGTTATTTTAATGTCCAAAAAGATGTTTTAGAAAAGTGTTTTTTAACGTGTTTGACAACGTTGTTTTTGTCTTTAAATATCTATAACACTTAACTAACTATAATACTTTTATAATGAATTTACTTTTTTTAGGTTTTAGTACAATTAATTTTATGTTACCACTTATTCCATCCCTTTAAAATTAGTGTTGTTTTGAGTGGTAAGTATTTTTTTGAAATACATAATTTCAAATTTAAAAAAATGCTATCCAAAACTACCCCTTAAACATAAGTGATTGAATAAGTGGTAACAAAAAATTAATTATCCTAATATCAGTTACTCACCCCATGAACCCATTATTCAAAAGTATGTGAAAGACATTTAAAAAAAATGATTTTTATTTCATCCCTCAGAGGGTTATATCTCTCTTATTATTGAGTTTTGAACAAAAATGTATGTAAAATAGTACCCTCATTTTTTAATGTGCCATATGCTCTAGTATTTACGGTACATTCTGGACCACCCTGTATGAAATAAATAATTATCTTGGAATTAATATATATAAATAAAATAGTTACAAAATCTTCTCTCATTTAATCATGTTCCTATTAATAATTATTATCGATATTCCAACAGTGTGGCTCGAATGTTGAACGCACTATACGCCTATAAATAAGAGTATTAGAAAATATCAATACCTATTGTTTGATTTCAAATTTAGGTAGGTAGCAATAAATAATTGGTTTTAATATAAGTAATAGTTTATTAAATAAATGAAACAATGAAATTAGGTCTGAACAAGTTTCATATCAATAACTTCACTTACATTGGATAATATAAATTATTTAAAGAAAGTCTAAACTTTAAACATGTCTAAGTTTAATCTATTATAGTTATAAATTCAATAATAATGCTAATAATAATAACAATAATAATAACCTAATATACATTTAATATGACCACGAAGTAGATAGTCAAGAAAGGAAATAAAAAAGTTTAAATCATTACCAATCATGATTAGAAATATGTCACTGTATCTTAAATTTTAGTATAAAGTAAAAAAATTACCAAGTGATAATAATTGTTACCCATTTTACAAAGTAATTTAACGTAGGCATGTACGAGTACAAAATTCACACGCCTACTTTCACTAATTTTGGCATCGTCTTTGTAAGTATTTTGAAACATAAGTAGGAAAAGTTATAGTGGAATAAATTTAGATTCCATTATATAATTATTTGTAACATGTAATGTAAAAAAAACCTAATATTCTTATATTAATAAAATAAAATTAAATACTTATAGAAGTAGGTATACTTACGAAAATAAAATAGGGAAATATTTCACGGATCACAGTAGGTACGTACAGTGATGAATATGCAACCGACAAACATTTACAAAAAAGAACTCGAAATGGTATGTGTGTAACACGTGATCTTTATCTACCAATAAGATTATTAAATTCGTATAGAACGTTTAACGGCATTATAATTGACACGTGTAAAAAACGGCAATTCGCTTTCTTATTTCAATGAATGATTATAACGTATAATACACGTTTAAATTGTACTGTTTTTTAACACTTGTGAGGTTTATTAAAAAATAATTACTATCTAGTTATTTGTATATATAAGTACCTATATATTCTTAATGCAATATCTTTTTATTAAATTATATTGTATAAAATTTACTTTGGATTGATATCGTTCCAAAATATTTATTAATTGCAAAAGGTTTATGATACATTTTGTAAGCATTACTTATGCCTGTTACTCTAAAACGTTACAAACACGTTTTTGTTCAATGTCAATATATTAATCAGTTGACACAGATGTTTTATACAGGTTTAAATAAATAAGTTTTATTTAAATATTTTAAATAACGTTCATTTAACGTTACAAAAGATTTGCCAACATTTGTTGTTAAAAAAGTACATATTTTAAACGTTATGTTAGACCGTTACTTTTCTAACCATAAAATAATGGTTGATTTTGTAACGTAACACGAATTATCAGCCAATGGTACGTTGACAATACGTTTAAATAACGTATGTGTGTTTACTGGGTTGCTGAAGTCGGTAGGCGTAATCATTTTTGAAAATTCCTATTTGAAATGCTCATTGCACCGAGTAAAAACTGTTTTAGTTTCAGGTAAAGTGCCTTTCTGTTGAAAATACAGCAAAATGTTACTTGAAAATGTTTAGAATCGTAAATTATGGAGACGTGCAAAATTTCAAGAAGATCGGCTAGGTTTGATGAAATCATTTTTCAACAAAGCACAAAGATTTTATCAATTTTGCACATCTTCATAATTTACCGTTCTGAACAACTTTTTCAAGTAACATTTTGCTGTATCTTCAGTAGAAAAGGCACTTTAACTGAAACGATAACACTTTTCAATCGGTGCACTGAATATTTCAAATAAGATTATTTTGAAAACTGTTACTCCTAACGACTTCAATAAGGTATATCTTTTTCAGATATAACAGGTAGGAGAATCGATTATTTCAATAGTCAGATGGATACACTAAGCAGCAAAAACGTTCTGTAATTTAAAACAAACATGATGTGCCCTCTACTAGTGACATCAAAATTAGAAACATATTTGAATTTCTCATCCGCAAAAATCCCCGATTTGCAAATTTTATGTAAATATTTGGATTTCTTAAGAAGTTATTTACAAATATCGAAAATAAAATTTTAACTTTAACACCCTGTAACTCCGTTAATAATCAGTTTTGGAAAAAATATTATAGAGGGAGGTAGCATTTATTTTCGGTCTAGAATTATCCCCTGAATTTTTTGCTCATCATTTTCGGACACCCTGTATATGTGTATATTGATTACCGCTGTAATAAATAATGACAAATTCACTTAGAATTTTTATACCTATCAAACGGCTCCATTAATAGGGTTAAAATGTCACTGCTTAACCCTTATGAAACAAGAAATAGTTTAAATAGCATGCAATACGAAGGGTGAAATGTGCAGAATACGTACTATTTATCTTAATAATGTTTAATAAATTATATACTTGCGAAATATTTTTTGTTTAAGAACAACTTTCGATGATTTGCCGACTCCGTGATTTTCACGAGTCGTCAGTTTATTATAGGGTGGTATTTGGGTTAAAACATATTTTACAGATTATAAAGTTTAATTTCTGATGTATATAACCAATATTTTTCGTCAAACTGCTGCGAACAGATTTTTTTTTTTTTAAATAATTTTATGTGCATATCCCTGGCGACTTCGCCATTTTCTCGAATTTGTGTGTAAATTCTTATATTCCTCATAATATAAACTATTCTTCCATTTTATTAATTTATATTATTCTTCATTTATTTGTGTTAAACTTAAGTATAAGAACTTCAGGGAAACGTGATATTAGTTTTAATCAGTTTCCCCTGGGCTTGCAAATACACAGTGTCCTTCAGGATACTGCATCGGCCGTTATCTGGAAAAATACCCATCCGAAAAATTTAAAAGTTTGGCAATACGGCAAAGTCTCTCGGACGAATACAACTAAAATATCTTGAACTTTCCAGCATTTCCGGTTATTAATTATGATGTATCTGTAACCTTAAAAATGTTATACCAAACGTTTTATTTTTACCGTTACATTTTCACTACTTCAAATAACTAATTTTTGGATCTCAAATAGAACACTATATTTTTTCACTCTGTCTTGTGCACATTAAATTACTTTTCAACCCACATTGAGCATATTTGAAAATTTGTAGTATTTTAGTAGGTTTCGTCAAGTATGGAATGTTATTAAATTTGTTATGGACATAAACATTTCAGAAACAACAAAATTAACTTGGCATCTATCAGGTATGGTTGAGGTGTGTCTCCATAGCTTATATCAATCAAATTTTATAACATTCCAAATATAACGAAAAAATGCCAAAATAGTAGAAATTTGTAGATACACTGTAACAATTATTTATACAAATTTACCACGAAATTGGCTTTTTTATGCCTATAACCATCGTAGTAATTCTACTTACGATTTGCAAAGTGCGTAATGCTTTGTAAAATTTAATTAAGCAGATAATGCGCATAAAAATTATATGTATTTTTACCATGGAAATTACTTATACTGGTACGTAATATGTAAATTTATAAATTCTTTGTAAAATTAGAATGTAATTTTACAATTAAGGTTAAGTAAAGTTCGAAAGTTACTTCTGAGGAAGATAACGATATGTCAAACGTTAAGGAAACTAAACCGACGACATGGCGACCAGTCCGGAAATTGTTCTACCAAGATTAGAATAAACTAGTTACATGTTTATTTTCTGATAAAAAATTACGTTTCTGCTTTTATCTTGTACGAACAGAGCATATAAGGTTTGAAATTACCGTCAAAGCAATATGACAAGTATTATTCAATTGTTTTCAAAGTGTACTTTGCTTAATCGTAAAATTTAAATGTCGATTTTCCGCAATCGGTTGTTTTTTTTTACTTCAAACAAGACTATCAAATTTTTAGATAAACTTTCATTCTTTAAAGGTTGACTATCAAAATCTTAATAAAATCAAAGACAAAACAGTTATGACCAATTCTTCACCAAGCAAGTGAAAGTAAAGTAAAAAAATCGTTCCAGTATTAAAAGAGTTATAGCCAAAAAACAGATAAAAAAAAATGACTGAGGTTACGTTACATTTCGAGAAAATGTTAAATGAACTTGACACATTATTTTTTCACCCACTAAATTTTGTGTGCGGAGTTTCCAGACACCCTGTATTTGTCGAACTGTAGGCTTACGTTTGACTTTGGTAGGCAAGTACTCACACAGCATTATTTTAAATGCAGTGAAAAAAAATAAAAAGGGTTGTTACGTAACCGTACAGCGCCAAAGTACAGGTGTGTAGAAACCCAGACGAAATACAGTTAAAGCGTGGCGTAGGCTATTGATATGTGGGACTGTAACAATGCGCGTTAACCGCATTGCTTGGGGGTACATTCTGTAAAGTTGTGCTGTGTTGCAGAGAATTACCCTCTCTCAACACAACCTCCCCCCCCCTCGCCATTTTTAAATAAAATGGAACTGTATTCTGTAATTATAACATTATGCAACGTTTGTCAAGTGTTAGATTGGGAAAACTGATAAACCCTACACGCACTCAGTATGCTGAACGGCACAGTATCGTTATCATAGGAGGTTTGTCTTGTACAAAGATTAAACATTTTGGGTATTTTATGGTTGTTTTCAAGTATGTCAGAAACCCATAAATATAAATAATAGCAAATGTATCTTTCTTCTCTGTAAAACAGCTAATAGTTTATTTGTACTTGTAGTAAGGTATCTGAAATTGTGAATTTTATATTAATTATTTTCTAAACTTTATGACATCATCTAGAATTATTACACTGTAAAAAAATAATTACTTATTTTAACACAAAATAACACAGGATTGTGTTAATCGAGGTCCTTAACGGGATTTTGTATATTTTTACACATTTCTCTGTACGTTATAGCTGTGTGTTAAATGTTTAACGCAATCCACTGTGTTAATATAACAAATGTTATGTGTAACTTTCACATTTGACATAACATATTTCGGTGTTATTTGTATCATTAAAGGTGTAGACTTAATATAGTATAATAGTAGAGGTATAAAACACAGAGGCGTGTTAAGTTTACACAAAATGGTGTACTTTTACTACATCACTGGTAAATATTACATAAATTCAGTATATTTCATTATAACAGTAATTTTAACATATTTTGTGTAAAAATTTAAAAAAGCCATAGTGTGTAAAACTATTAACACGGAAATATTACAAATCCTTAATTATACACTGGACAATCTCATTTTAACAGCAGTTTTATACCGTGTATATGGGGTTAACTTTATTGAATAAGATTCATTAGAAATATTGATTCTGTATTTAAATATATTAATATTCTTAAATACAAATTAGATTACTTTCTGTGTAGTAACACATTTTGTGTAAAAGGTATAAAAAGCATGTGTTAAACTTCATACTAGATTTACAGGACAACTTTTTTGCAGTGTAGCTAGTAAATATTTTGATTTTGACAAATTATGGATTGATTAAATGTTTCGACACGTGGACAAATTTCAATTTTATAATTCTTAGTTTCGAATGTATTTGCACCACTTTAAACAAAAATTTATAATATTTCATGTAATAACGACAAAAATAAGTAGAGAAAGATGAAATTTCATACACTGGAATACATTATCTAACATAATTTTAATAAATCGTATATTTCTTATTTTGTCTAAAGCTAAGACCGAAGAGAACTCTTAACAGCTTATATTTTTTTTACCACTTTTCGTCACAGACCTAATCCTGAGAAGGTTCAGACAACCGAAAAAGTGATGTGCAGACTTTAAGAAATTATTATGTGAATTTAATTTCTCCTCTGACAGTCCTCAAAAGGATTATTCGAGGAAAATTGATTCCAGTTCTGTGTTTAAACAATTTGTGTATCACTAAAGAGTTTCAAAAGAAATGCCACCTAAAAATCACATTTTCGGTTTAAGGATCAAGTAGTCGTTGGAAAATAATTGAATGTTCTTTGTTTAAAGTGCATAAATGACATTAAGAATAAATAAAAGGATTAAACTCGATAATTTTTTAATACAGTTAAAACCGATGATGCCGCATTTACTTCAAAATGGCCTTGGTTTTGAAATTGATTTACAAGGTGGAGATTTTCAATGAACCAGAACTGTTCTTTGCGCCTGTTTGGAAAACCAGTACTGACAAACGGATTTTCGTCCGTGCAAAGTTGGTACATGTCAAAAAAAAAGGTTCTGGTCAACAGTTTCTAAGTATATTTCCTACAACTTACAAATATGCATATACATACATACATACATTTTAAAAATTCAAATCATTTAACAAACCTATAATACGACGGATATTAAGATATAGGTAGGGATTACAATAAACATTAAAAAATTAAACAACAGATACAAATTTCTTCTTAATGTGTGCAATAGAGCAGCATAAAATATCTATGTCGAATTATAAACGGGAAGACTGCATACCATATGACATATAGGAGAACTTTGATAAATATTGGTATTGTAGTTTTTAATATACAGTATGCGCCAAAAGTATGGAGTAAATTCAATAAAAACGAAACAATTATTTTTTGGGAAAAATCCTGGAACAGGTCGATTTTTAATTTGAAAAATACATATTTTAGCGTAAAATGCGATTTTCAAATGTCATTTGTTTTCGAGTAATGACGTCATTGATTTTTTTTTAAATGGCAACACCATATTTTTTTCCTTGATTCTGAAAGATCGTTTAATTCTCTATCAGACAGTACTAAAATTTTGCCCTCTTACATAGGAAAGTTTTCGGGTAAATGACGATTGAATGTTAGAAAACGTAAATTTTATCAATAAAAAAGTAACAATTCTGAGGTATATAAAATAAAATACAATTGATTAAATTTTATACTTAAATTAAATGTTCGAATTGCCATCCACCAACTTCTTGACAATGCGCAAGTCTGTGAAGAAATTCTTCTTGCACATTATGAATGATTTCTGGGGTAACTCTGCGTATTTCGTCCCGAATGCGATTTTGAAGTTCTTCCAAATTACGTGGTTTATTAATGTACACTTTTGACTTCAAGTATCCCCATAAAAAATAGTCAATAGGTGTAAGATCTGGCGATCTTGCAGGCCATTCTATCGGTCCGCGTCTGCCGATCCACCTCCCAGGAAAGCAGCCAAAAAATCTCGTACAGGGCGCGCATAGTGCGGAGGTGCACCGTCTTGCTGAAACCATATGGTATCGTCAGGAATGTCAGGGTCATTATCGTTAGGAAAAATTACTGCAAGGGCTGGAACAAGGTCATTTTCTAAAAACTCTAAATATCTTTGTCCTGTAAGGGTTCTTTCAAAGAAGAAAGGCCCTACTATTCTGTCGTCAACTATTCCAGCCCACACATTTAATTTCTGAGAGTGTTGGGTATGTGCCTCTGCCATCCCATGAGGATTTTCCCGACTCCAATATCTGCAAGTTTGACGGTTTACTGTACCATTCAGACAAAATGTGGCCTCATCTGAAAAAAGTATTTGCCGGTGTAAATTTCTATTTCCTTGACATAAATCCATGAGAATTTTGCAAAAGTATAAGCGGCGATCGGGATCATCTTCATTGAGTTCCTGCACAAGTTGAATTTTGTAGGGATGATATTTTTCTTTCCTCAAGATACGTAGCACTGTGCTCTGACTAGTGTCATTGTTTAGTGCAACCAATCGTGAAGAATTATGAGGATTATCCACCATATTTATCAAAATGTTCCTGATTTTCATTAATGCTTGGACGTCCAGGTTTTGAAATATTTACAACATTGCCAGTTTCTCTAAATTTAGACTCTACCTTACTGACTGTTGATTGGCTGATAGGGTGATCTGGATATTTTTCATTAAATAATTCGCAAAATTCCTGCTGAGTTCTAGTCATATTCTAACTAAAATTTCAATTCTTTGAATAACAGTTAAATGTGGCATAATACTTTAAATTGAATATAATTTGCAAAGATGTTCACCTACGTGATTCATAAAAGAACTATGGAATTCGAAAAACTATACTTGATAACGTTTTTGCTTTATTTTAATTGATTTACGTTTTCTAACATTCAATCGTCATTTACTCGAAAACTTTCCTATGTAAGAGGGCAAAATTTTAGTACTGTCTGATAGAGAATTAAACGATCTTTCAGAATCAAGGAAAAAAATATGGTGTTGCCATTTAAAAAAAATCGATGACGTCATTACTCGAAAACAAATGACATTTGTAAATCGCATTTTACGCTAAAATATGTATTTTTTAAATTAAAAATCGACCTGTTCGAGGATTTTTCCCAAAAAATAATTGTTTCGTTTTTATTGAATTTATTCCATACTTTTGGCGCATACTGTAGAATAAACTTGTATTTCTAACATTGAGCCTAGGTACACGAAAATTCAGTGCGGATAAAAGGGATGTGCAGTTTACTTCATTATGAAGAATTTTGTGCAACAAAAGTACAGCAGTTAAACTTCTTCTGTTCTCTAAACTGATCAATTAAATCGCTCCAAGAAATATCTGTATGATGTAGATCTTAGTGGGTACACACTATCTAATATTAAAGTGGCAGATTTAAAAAAACGCCTTTACATCTTCTCAATCGCCGTAACATGTACTGAATATATGGGATTAAAACAAAAATTTGGGTGAAAAATTAAAATTAGTCGTTTATGTCAAATCTCAAATACAATACTTTCGATTGAAAATGACCCAAATTTTATTTGTTTTTTTTTGTATCCTGTACATTCTCGTGAATCAGAAAATTTGTATTGTAATTGTTACAATGAAATAATTCAGTCTGTTGCGTTGTATCTGACGTCCTGTATACAAACAAAGCGCGAGGTACTGAGTAAGGAATGTTAAAAACATTTATTCATGAATTCGAATAAAAAAAGGAATTCCTGCCGTAGGACCAAAGCGTCCTTTTGCCACGGTTAAAATCCGAATCCAACAAGTTGTTCGACGCGCCAACGTGTATTCTCTTTATTTCTTCAAGGACCTCACGAAATTTCAGTTCGCGTTCAATAGCTTCTTTATCCATTTTAGCCTTTGACTTTGCTGCTTCCCCTTTTTTTTCTGGAATTAAAATGTGAATAGTTAATACGCTAGGCCCCTCGAGCACCTATAAATTAGATATTTAGGCGAATAGAGACTGAGGTAATAAACCTGAAGGCACTAGCGAAAGCCATGTAAATGAAAATGAATTAGTGACAAAACTCCAGGACCCTTCACGGTAGATTTTTTTATAGAATTGAATGAAACTGTGTCGTGACTTATTAATATCCAATATTTACCTTTTTTTTTTGGAAACAAAATACCATTCCGCGTGTATAAGAAACCTGGAAATCGATTGTGTATATGAATGATAAAGTTATTGCTTTAAATAAATTATGTATTTAAAGCAATTTAAGTAATGAATATGCATGTATATCGTCTTAAATTAAAACGATATCCATCAACTCCGAGTGGGTCCGATTTTTTACGATATTGACTCCATTTTTTATGACGCATCTATTCCAAAATGCTTATAGATGAGTTCTGTCACCACCTTGTATATCTGTATGAAAATGAATATTTTTAACTGGAATTTTAGTTACAGTGAATTTGCAATTAATGCAACTACAACTAATGCTAATATCTGTAACTATTACTTTTATTGTCACAAAGAATATATTGCCTGGTTTAGAGACACATATGAGGTGTGACAATTGAGTTACGGGAAGTTAGTTATAACTTGGAAACTGGCAACACTGCATCGTTTGTCAACGTTTTTCTAGAGAAGTGGGACCTTCCTTTTAGTTTCAGTGCAAGGGTGAAGTCGATAGCACGTTTGGTTTGTGTTTTATGTGTATTTTTTGGAAGTAACTCTTTTAGTGGCGTCGTGAAAATGAGTGACTCAAATTACAAGCAACGTGTTGTGATACAATTTTTAGTGAAATCTGGTGAAAAATCCTCGGAAATCCTTCAAAAATTGCAGATGGTGTATGGAGACGAGTGTTTGAATGAGCAAAACGGTTCAAGGAGGGGCGTGAATCGGTAGAAGACGATCTACGTGAAGGAGCTCCTGTCACCTCTCGTACTGACGCGAATGTTGACTGATAACGTCTGACCGGCGCACAGTGGCGCAAAACGCCACTGTGCCACTCAAATTACTGTACACCCCTTAGGGTTGGGCCGTTTGAGGTCATTTTTTTCTTAGAATGTTCGTCATAAAATTCCCTATCGATCCCTCTTTCTCAATTTTCGCTTTGGGTCTTCATTTTCGCGGAATTTGACTCCAATTTGGGTTTGCATGGAAAAAACTAGATTTTTCGCACAAAAATGACCCTACGGAACACGAGATTGAGATTTTGCCGGACTTTTTTATGTAGGAATGCTCGTTTTGGAAAGCCCTACAAGACTGTCCACTTAGATTTCGGGAAGAAATTTTCCGTTGCCCTTAAAATGGCTACAATCATCCAAAAATTTTCACATATCAGAAATTGTTCTACTTAAAACTGGGAAAGTATTGGAAAAAAATCTCATCTCACAAAAATTATTTGTACACATTTGAGGAATCCGCAAAAATTTTTCCAGAATTTTTAGACACATTTTTGGACAATCACTAAATTTTTTATAAAAATAAATAAATAAATTAAAAATTACCAGTAGATGTTATGTAAAATAAGCATAACAAAACGTGGAAATTTCCAACAATCGTTATCCGTCACTGCCAAAGTGGTGGAAGCAAACAAGTGTTTTGGAGTTAACATCAGTCAAAATTCGCTGCAGTTCATCAGCCATTACCAGTACCATTACAGTACCAAATTTTTCTTACTTAAATGAAGTTAAAAAAAATTGTGTAACTCAAGGACAGAAATTTGCAAATTTTGCAAAAATTTAAAATGAGAAAGAACTGTTATATGACTTTTATAACCAATTTACCACGACATTATAAGTTTACAGTTTTAAAGACCCGGTTTTACAGTACATGGAAATATTCGATACACTATTGAATTATATATTCATTGTTGTTTACAGATGCAATAAAAGTTGCAAATAATTGGTTTTGCAATTTGAAGGCAACATCCATACTTCTTGGAATTTACAAACAAACAAACAAATTGTTATGTAGAATCTTTCGGATGAACAAATTTGCTTTTGTTAAAAGCATCTCCTCAGAGAGTATAAATTAAGTTTTTTCTCTTATTAACTTTCATCCTGCAGTTTTCATTAGCTTTGGTGCATTACCTACAGTCTTGTATATGTGCCTGTAGTTTATAAAATTCCAACATTTACTCATCGAGAAGGTGCTGACACGTTAACGTCTTCCTAAACAGGTGTGCTCTTTCATGTTTTTCAGTTTTTCTCAGAGCTTGTACTTTTTAAGACGACGTGTGCTGTTTAATCCTCTTAGGCTTTTGAACTGTCAGCAAAAGTAACCGCCTTAAATCTTTCGAACTGAAAAAGTTATTTAGAAACTTACAAAAATGTTTGTTTCTTTGTTTCCACTGCATCTGGAATTCCTGGAGTGGAAATTACAGAGAATATAGCGTTCTTTGTGTTTATTAGCAGTTATAATCATAAAATAATAAATACATATTAATGAGAATTTATAGCTATCGACGGACACCGTAGGCAACGCTGTTTTTCATATCTGAGTAGTTTCTACAATTATTGATTAAGGCTCGTTGAATAATGAATTAAGGAAATGATCCATTGTCCACAACGTGGTACTATATTAATTCACAGTGGGTGTCAAACTATACGGAGTCGAATTCTCTACATTCCATAATGTGCGATAAATTAAATACTGCACGCCAACGAAATGATGCATTGTTCAACGTTTGGATAGGTGTCGTTAACATACGAGGTGTGGCAATTAAGTTCCGGGAATTCGTCAATGAAAAAAACAAGCAAAAGTTTTATTATCGACCTTCACAATAGTCTCCCTCTAACTCTACACAACGATTCCAACGTTGCTCCCACGACTGGAAGCACCCTTGATAGTCCTCCGCAGTTAACCCGTTCAGCACCACGGTTACAGCTTCTTTGACCTCCTGTACGCCGGCTATAGGGTGGGTGCGGAAACGTTGGAATGCCTTTTTTGCCAAAAACTCTTGCACAATGAACGAGGAATGGGCTGGCGCGTTGTCGTGGTGCAAGATCCAGCCGTTCTCGGCGAGTTCGGGTCGCATACGGAAAACGCGGGCCCGCAGCCGTTCCAGGAAGCCAACATAGAACTGTCCAGTCACTATCTGGCCGGAAGGAACATATTCACGATGAATGATGCCGTGGATATCGAAAAAAACGATCAACATTGCCTTCAGTCGTGTCTTGAATATTCTCGCTTTCTTTGACCGCTCTCCACCCTTTTCCACCCACTGCTGACTTTGTTTACGGGTCTCGGGGTCATACTCAAATATCCAGGTCTCATCTTCAGTGACTACCCGACTTATCCATCTTTGCTCAAATCTTTCGCATATTCAAATTTTCGTGTAACATCTTGCGAACGTTTTTTTTGTTGACGTTTAACTCGTCAGACAACGCACGAATGCTTAGGCGCCGGTCAGACGTGATCAGTGCACGCAAACGGTCAACATTCGCATCAGTACGAGAGGTGACGGGAGCTGCTTCACGTGGATCGTCTTTTACCGATTCACGCCCCTCATTGAACCGTCACTCATTTTCATGACGCCATTAAAAAAGTTACTTCCAAAAAATAAACATAAAACACAAACCAAACGGAAACTTAATTGCCATACCTCGTATACCGCTGTTCCTTTGTATAGTGTGATTTCTCCCCAATAAGTTATATATACTTATACAGGGTGTTCGTTAAATGTAGTAGCAAAATAAGTCGATTTATCCTAACATACCTATATCCCAGGTCGCATAATAAAAAAGATACAGGGTGTCAAAGTTAAAATTTTATTTTTAGTATTCCAAGAATTTAAAAGATATTGTCTCCATTTTTCATGGCGCATCTATTCCTAAAATTATTTGGATAAGTTGTGAATCACCCTGTATATTGAATTTCGTGTAAGCACCATTGTAGGTGATAAAATAGATGAAGTTAAAGGTTCGAGTTTGACAAAGTGGCCAAAGTGAGCGGCGTGTTATTGGTGATAAAAAAATCGTATATTTCATGATAACCTCCCAGGACAACTTGGACAATCAAAGTAAATCACTCTTGACTATTTCATGCTGACTGTGAGGCGTGTCACTGATGAATAGATGCGTCGTATATAGAAAACGATTCTTTACTGTTTTATGAGGCCAGTTTGATAAAGTGCGCACCAGTTAGTTTTATCCTATTCGTGTTATTAAATGTTCTGGACATATTAGCTTTTACCTTCTTTTGAATACTTGATTTTATATATACATGTGAATGTGCATAGGTCAACTCTGGCTGCGCAGGAATATGTTTAATGTTTATGCTTATATTTGAGGTTGTTATTACTGACGAACATTTCTTTCACTATAAAAATTAAAGTGGAACAACATGGTTTTTCCCGAGATTGGTTGGTTGGTTACACTAACCTTGTATCCTATGTTCAAAAAATAATTGAAATTAGGGAAACCCAAAACCAAGTAGGCTCCTTGTATAACGATTTTTATGTCTTTGATGAAGTACATCATGTTACATTGTTTATAAAGTTGCAAAATGTCGGTATGCATGGGAATCTGGGGTAAAATAATATTTAACTGATAGGTGTGAATCTCTGCTGAACTTTGTTTACGTTATATTGGGTATACCTCAGAGCTCTCATTCTGGGCTTATTCTGGACTTATTCTCTATTCATTAATGATATTGGTTCTTGTTTTTGCTACTCTGAGTATGTAATTTGTGTTGACGATCTAAAAATATTCTTAAGAAGTTTATCTTCAATCAGATCATCAATTCATTAAATTCACCGGTCTAAACTCTCTCGACAGTTATCCTTCTCCTGAGCATTCAATTGACGTATTAGAGTTATGACAGCAAACAGGTTTTGAATGTGTAACAACGACGCAGACCTACGTTGTCAGGTGTTCCTACATAATAATCATAAGTGCACAGAAGCAAGCACTAGGTGCAAAAGAAACGAAGCGCACTAGTCACAGTACAAATCATGTGCGATGTACAGCAAGTTTGAGTTTAACTATTCAGGTAATGGTTGTATTGTTTGCTTCATTAATTCTGATACAAAGAACAAATTACCTTAAAAGGATTTAAAACATTTTGATGATGGCGCTCATGTTTCGAACATCTTGTACTTCTTGGATAATTTGCAGTGTCATCACGAGTTGTTATGGTCAGTTGAACTGATGAGGAAAGCTGAGCTCGAAATTACATCGAACCTCTGTTACAGAAACTTTGTGTCTTATGCAGGTTGAGATATTATCTAATAGAATTAAAGTTTCGGTACAAGTAGAAGCAGTTTTCATATTTACAGAAATGTGCTATAATTTTCTGAGGTCTTGCCTGTACAAACGACAGCATTTGCATTAAACTCCACAACGTATTAAATGTTAACCCCACGGGTCAGCTCACGAAGCTTTTCGAGTTTTCGAATTGCTAGTAAATTATTTACACATTACTTCAGCATACGCTGCTGTTTCTAAACTACCATTTAACTACATCGAATTGAAACACCCACAATGAATTGTTCGCCGCATGTGTTAAATGAGATTAGTCTAAAACGGAGAAAATATTTTAGGAAAGAACATGATGGCGTTAAATCAGAGATACTCATTAGTTTTGCGTTGCACGATGGCCGTTGCAAATACAAATTGTAGTTAAGCAAACAATTCCAGAATTGTTTTGTTTGCTATGCTTCCAATTGTGAGTAGAACAAGTTCTGTCTTCTAAAGGTACGTTGACATATGACACTTGTATCCTGACATGTATGTCAAGTGTCGGACATATATCGCTGTTCGACTGTTTACATTCTTAAAATGTCAAATCAATGTAAATAATCTTATGCTCATCGATTTTAATTTGCTACTGACACTACCAGGAAAGTAGACGACGTAGACACTAGTCAACTGCAGCAATTTCTTTCAGGCGAGTACAAACATCAAAATAATACATATTTTCATCTAATCGTAAAGATGTGTGTGTCTACACATGCAGACACTTGAAATGTATTGCTTTGACACAAATTCTTCGCTGTTTAGATTAAATTCAGTTTCTGTAACACGTAAATATCGTGCGATTAATATCAGATGAAAACTTTTGGAAAAAATGCCTTATTATTTTATAAACTTAAATGTAAAAAATATATTATACAGGGCGAGTCATTAATAATGGTACATAGCTTGAGGGCAAATTGCTAAGGTCAAAATAAAGCGATTGAGCCGATTGAATCAATTCTTGCTCCTTTTCATTCTACAGGGTGTTAAATTTGAAAAAATATTTTCAACAGTGTTGAGGTCACGACTAGGGGGCCCTAGTTATAATGTACTGTCGATGTAAAAATATGTGTAACTTTTTGTATTTTACACTATGGATTTTTTTAATAAGAAACTACTTTCAATTCTAAATAGAAAAGATATACCTGTTACAAATCGATAAACTCAACCGTTCTCGACAGACGATTTAAGTTTTTGAGATTCGGCGGGAATTTAATTAGAAAATTATTTTTTCCAAAGTAGTAGGCGTTGAAATAATAAGTAGGCAGCTGTCACTACAATACCATATTGTTTCTGTCAGTGACACTCAATTCATAGATTATGCAGTAGTGTTTTTTATTGTTATTTTTTATATTTAAAATGCCCCGTCATAATAGTTTTTCAAACATTAAAATTAGAAACATGATATGTGTATGTGCCTAAGAAAATGTTTATGGTCGCTGTTGGTAATTGCCACCTTAAAAAACATAAGACTACAAATTTTAAAAATAATCGGTCCATATGTTCTTAAAATATAGCAAAATATCGAAAACATTTTTTCAAATTTAACACCCTGTAGAATGAAAAGGAGCAACAATTGAATAAGGCATGTTGGGTTCAATCGCTTTAGTTTGACGTTAACAACCTGCTCTTAAGCTATGTAACCTTATTAATAACCACTCTGTATAGCATAGTCGGAATAGAATCACTGCACACAGGCACTCTCTCAATAACATGGTGGGTTAGAGGAGAGGTTAGCTTTTGACCACACTATTAATTAGTAGGTTTCCCACACGGTTGCACTGAATTGTGGTTGATTTATTTATCAACGCTTTTTTTCACTAAGGCAACCTGTTGCATACTCGTAATAATATTCCGCCGTCTCTCCCGTACAAATTTCCAACTTCTGCGATGATGCTTGCAATTATACTGTCGCGTAGAAGTTACTCAATTCATTTTCCCGCCTCGCAAACTTTACATGAAGTGGAATGACAGTTGTGACGAATAGGCAGCCACGGAATAAATTATGAAACGATAGTTTTGTTGCTTGCTCCTAGAAGGCGAAAGCGAACATCAGGACTAAAGAATCCCATTAGAAAAAAGGCAAACGGGAACGTCCCTCTAATATTTCTCTGGAACGTTTCCAGTGGCAAAATTGCCGTAGTAATCGGCAATTATGAAACATTGGAAATACACGTGTTGGTTGTTCATTTCGCAGTGGTTAATATTAATAGCCAGCGGCGTTATCTTTTATAAACGAGAACAAAATACACAGCGGAACCGCGGTAGGGGTGTGCTGTGTACGTTCGTTCGCATATGCGGTAATATACAGGTGTGCCCGGTAGAGGCAATGAAGAGATCGAAACAGTGGCGCGCTTTTGGCCAGTTCGTTTAATTCCCCTCGACGGATTACAACCTGATAATCAACAATTTAAAACATCTGTTTAGGAATTTAGAGAAAAAAGGCGAGACATTTAATCACATTGCTGATTATCAACAAACGAATTCAGGACGACTGTCTGGAGCTGCAAGAATCAGTATGACTTCCATATTAAAAGCGTTGCATATTGAAAAATACTCTCCGTACCATTTTACACATTGCAAATTTTATTGCTTGTGGATCTACCTTCAACAAATCCAATTTCCAAGGGAAGTTTGGCGGTTACTACGTTAAAATATTGTACAATGAACTATGCAGCTGATTGTTGAAAACCTATTCTCCCGAAAATTGCCAATTTCTCGAGACTAATAACAACTATACCTTTTTTTAATAAAAAACGTGATAACGTTAGGGTAAAAAAGGTAACGCTCACATTTATGTTACAAATATGGCGGATGTGGCGCCTTCTAGGAAATACGCCGAAATAGACAACAGATTATGATTTCTCCAAAAACATCTAATTCGAAATTCTTAAATTCAAAGACACTGTATTACAAAAAAATCACTTTTTAAATTCCAACTGTGACACCCTGTATCTTTTTTATTATCAACATTTTATGAAGGAAAGTTGGCTTAAATCGCAATATTTTCAAGTCAGAAATCCAGTATATGTCCAAGGGCCATTATTTACGAACTATCCTGTATAGAGGTGGGTAATTAACTACTCTAAGAAAGAATGCAACATAACAAGAATATTGAAATACTAATTATGTATTTCAATTTAATTTTTTCTTAATGCAATGTTTATCTTATTCAAAATTATTTACCATTTTTTTTAATATTTGCAGTAATTCACTTAAAACTTCAAATAAAAAATACAATTTCGGAAAAGCGTCACTTCAAGAATTTGTTTAGTTTTCTGTTAAGATCTATATTATGTTAAGGAAAACTTTTACTTAATATTCACCATGTATACTTTTCTTCTTATCACAACCAAAGTTGTATAGTATACCTACGTTATATTTAAGGTGAACAAATCATGTTTCTAGAAAAAATAATATCAGAGACTAAAATGAAATCGGTGTTATGTGAAAATAAAATTATTTAAAAACGTATCACTTGTAACACTTGTTAATAAGTAAGTTAATTTTCGGAAACAATTAATTATGATTACATTAGTATTTAACGCAGTCAAACAATTTTTTACCTTCTTCATTTTACCAGGTGGAAAACGTGCCTTTATAATTAATTCTCGTCCGTTTATAAATGTAAGCACAATTATTATGCTTTGGCCTGGCAATGAACTGTGTATTTATTTGTATTTATTAGGTGTTTATATTTTATAAAGGGAAAAAAAGCTTTGATATGATTCAGGCGGCTATACGATATTCCAGATAATTTTTTAAATGCGAAAGGCAGCTGTAGTTATGTTTTTATACATTTTTTATGACATAAAGAGGTATTTTGTGAGCTATAAATTGAGAAACCTTGCAAGTCACCGATAATCTTCGATTGAAAGAAAAAAACCAATACAGCATCCATGAAAATATGATTTGATAAATATGTTACGCTGCTAGTTAGATATATAATACAAATATTGCCGAAATCGGAGTATACGTTTATATAGAAATCTTTTTTGATATTTTCACCCAATTCGTGACCATTTTCAACTTTCGTATCTCGCTCTTACTCGACCTGCTCTATTTGTCGCGGTCGACAAAAAATCCCTTTCAGTACTCTTATTTATTGATTTGAACAAGCTTTCGATTGACATCAATCATTCGTTATTGCAAGAAAAATTGCCCCGATATGACAAATAGTACAAATTCTATCTAATGGGCTCCGCTATAACTTCCGACTGTCTCTATTAATTTTTTCGGAATCAACATTCTAAATTATTATAAATCTTCCGCTTAATGGTCCTGGCCTTACCACTACTCCAGTCCATTAGTGTGTCAATAAATTTAAAAGTGTTTCTCGATATATACGCCGATTTCTTGATAAGTAAATAATAGCATCAAACTATGATGATGATAAAGATGCCACTGTGCTACTTCTACACTCAGTGAATGAATATCCTGTCGCTAAAGAAAAAGAATTTATATAATATTTATATATTTAGCATACTTATGAATTACGAAATGCACCACGTCCGAAAAATTGAAGAAAAAAATACAAACCAGGTTTTCACCAAAATTTAAGCAGCACTACGATGTGTCAAATTTTGATATGCTTAATTAATTTACATTCAAAATTTGGTTTTGTAAACTTATCATACACGCCATGTATTTTTAGAAACGAGTGGCTCTAAGATATACACTGATAGAAATTATTGGCGATATTACACGGTGGATTGTTGGTTGTTTATTTAATAGGTCAATAGTCTGCAATAGCACAGTAGAATGTATTGTTATAACTCTTATAGTCAATCCTGTTTTTGTACACATGAAATGTAATTTAACAACGTTATTATGTATTTCTAGAAAACAATTAAAAGTTCGGTATTCATATGTGACAGCGCATAGAGAAAGGGACCTAAGGGTAAAATCCGGTTTTGTTCAGGAGAGCCATTTTATAGATTTAAATACGTGTGTATCTTTGGTGTACCATCACTGAGCGTGTTGGTATTGGTCTCATTTGAAAGCGACACATCTCATGACGTCAGGAACGTGTTGGACAACCTTGAAAACGCGCGTAGGTCGTCCCTACCTCTTGTTTTGTGTAGTTGGTTTTTACGGTTTTCTACCTAGCGCGCTGTTTCCATGAGTTTGATATCAATTTTGCTCGCGTTTTTTCGAATCCAGGTTTATTTTCTAAAATTATTAATTGTGAATTATAATAAATACTCATTTATAATTCTTTTAAATTGTGAATATCACTCTGTTAGTACGAAATTTTTTTCACATAACCTTATTATGTTATTCGCGAAAATAATTTAAAACTAATAATATTCTTCCTGACTGTTTTAAGATGAAATGGTGGACGAACTCGAAGAAGTAGATTTACTTTATCGCTTCCCTGATGACGAGGATGATGACGATCACCTTTCTATTTGCGCTTAGAATCGTCGACTTCAATTTCATAAAACGCGCATATCTCTGGGAGGGAACACTTTTGGGGCATGGGATCGGTCTCATTCGATGCTCAGATGTTGTCCACATCAAAAAAGTGAAAAAGTAATTGATTTTTTTACCCTTAGGTCCCTTTCTCTATGCGCTGTCACATATAGAGATTCTTGTAATGCAGTAGTAATATACTATGGATTTGATATTTTTTACATTAATGTTGTTAAGCACCATTTACTTTTTTTAAAATGTTTTACAGCTTTAGCAATGTTGTTGGCTTTTTTATGCCCTTAATCATGGTAATTTTACTTACGATTTGTTTTGTTGTTTGAAGTTACTAATGCTCTGTAAAATTTCAATGTAATTAAATAGATAATACATTGAAAAACTATGTATTTTTACCATGGAAGTTGCTTATGCTCGTACATGATATGTAAATTTACTAATTCTTTATATGAAATTATAATGTAATTATTCATTTAATGTGAAAAATATATTTATGCATACATTCTTACCATTGAAATGAAGTACCTCCCTTTACTGTGTAAATTAACTAATTTTATATTTAGGTGTACCTAAAAGTCATACAGAGTATTCTAATATGATACGGCATTGTGTCGATAGAAAATTTCTATAAACATGAATCTCCAAATGTTTCGTTACCGAGAAAAAAAAATAGTTTTAAGAAGTTAAGGAAAAATATACGTACCATATGCATTTATACAAGGTTAACTATGACACAGTACAAATATTTTAAGAGGGGATAGAGAAGATTAAGAATTAACGGAATGACCCTTCAAACAAATTCCAAACTTATTTACAAAGCAAAAAAAAAATATTTTCGAAATTATATTAAATCCTTATTTAACGCCGCCTATGCGACTTGTCCGCCACATGTTTACAGAATCAGAGTAGGCAACTAGCAACACGACGGCAAAATTTCCCGCCATATCATAATTTAATTCCTGTGTTTACCATATGTTTACGTTGTAGTTGTGTTCTTTTTCAGTTTTAGTGCCTTTTTTAATTTTTAAACGTTTTATAGTTATTAAATAAATAAATTATTTGTGTCGGGTGCAGATACTTTCCCACAATATAGTTCGCCGGTTTGGTTTTCTAGGTTATGACACAAGACTGTTGCGGGAACATTAAAAAGTTTTCTATTATCTATTCCCTTCGTTCAATTTTGTTATGTTAAATATATATTTTATCTGGTTGTACCTACAGGAAGTGTGTTATATCGGTAGTGAGTGGTTATAATGAATGAAAATGTAGTTTTGCCAGCTTGTAACGAAATAATGAAAAACGAACAAAATTTTCTGTAATTTTTTATTCTAGCATCATATCTTTGTGTGAAAAAAAGCTAATTTGTTATATTGATATGACCAACAATCCCAGGACATATACACTATATTAATATCAAGACTTTAGGTGCTTTAGGTATTATTTCAATTAATATGGTAAATATTATGAAAATATAAATAATTTTTTGAAATTTTACAGTATTTTTTTGTGTGTCGCATCCTGTATATAGTGGTCAAGACATTTGCAGGTAATAAATGTGCTCGAGTAGATAATATGATTGCGTAGGAGACATTGCAGAGGTGATTGCGAGCATATTGGGGTCAGTGTAAGTCCCCAATGCTTTAAAAAATTAACATCGTTGTCTGATCGAAGTGCACGCCTATGAAATGAACCTGCGGAAACAACCGTACAACAGAGACCTATAGCCCCATCCCTCCATTGGCCGTCGGAAGTTGCGTATCATACGGTAGTGAATCCCCGCTCAGTCTCATATCCCAAGAGAGCGGCCCATCTTCCGCTCTTTTGCAATGAATACAGTTTCTATTCTATTTAGATCCTTAGAGACAATCTCTACAGCTCGAGTCGTAAGCTTCTTAACTTACGTGTCTCACAAAAACAAATCTCCGTTAAAGATGGTTTGAATTATCTTACGAAAAGAGACTTTATTTATCATTATCTTGTTATTTCATGAACGTTTCCGTATTAATGCTTAATTCGCCCGCAAAAAAAGTCTAAACAGAATTTCCTTTTATAATGAATCTTGTATTATATTCCCTCGAGGACTAAAATACATTAAACGGGACGTTTTTTTTTCACGTTTTTCCAATGCGCCAAAGCCATTACTTCCCTATAACTGGAAGCTACATCATTATTTTATTGATACATACAATATGGAAATTACTTATAGATAAAATTTAGTAACTTGTTCCAACAAAAAAATAATCATTAACACTTTCGTTGGGAATATGTATTAGAACATATTTACTTCTTAGACATTCTTAATGTTATTGTGACTAGTTATATTGTGACAATAAGTCATTTATAACTAGAGATAGTGCAGCGCGGAGTTTAACAGGACCGTAGTCAGTTTACGAATGAACATATTAATATGTTCACAGAAAATATGTTTCAACATAGTACTATTACCAAATAGTAAGATTAAGTTGAGGATAAAATACCTATATCAATTAAGATACACGTAAAAATGATGACACTTACCCGACAAACCTTAGTGTTGAGGCAAGGTGTCCGTGGCATATTGGAAGTGGTTAAAACATATTATTACATGTTTTTCTAAGTTTTCTGTAGTGAAACGGAGACGTTTATCACTTAATATTAACTTGGAGGGAAAATTACTGTTCAACGTCTACTGTTGATAACGGACAGTATGAGAAATTGTTGAGGCATGAACTATACAGGGTTATGACTGATGAAGTACAAAAACTTATCATATCATACAAAAGGAAAAACATTTTGTTTCGAAATTATATTAAATCCTTTTTTAACGCCGCCTATGCGACTTGTCCACCACACGTTTACAGAATCACAGTAGGTAACGTAGGCAACTAGCAACATGACCGTAAAATTTCCAGTTACGTTATAATTTAATTCCTGTGTTCACCATGTGTTTACGTTGTATTTTGGTGGTCTTCTTCAATTTTTAGTGCCTTTTTTAATTTCTAAACGTATACAACTTACAGCAGACGTAAAAAAGAAACGTATCGACGCGACACCGACTATTCCAGCGTTCGAAATGCCAGTCAGCTGTGAAGGTCAAGGAGACGCGCGTTTGACTCTATTAGAGTCACGTATTAATGTACAGGGTCATCACGCGAAAATTGCCCCTCTCCCCTTTTTATCTTTGTTAATATTCGAGATACGAATAGGAACTTTTAAATATTTTTTAAAGCGTATACCATAATTTTGAATATCGTATTTCCGAGAGGCCTTATTCTTGTTTTTTTTCCTAATAGAACACCCTGTATATTTTTAAGCCATTTAAAGATCGTCAACTGAGGTTTTCAAAATAATGCAGGATAATTATCTTTTAGGCTTTTCGAGATTGACAATGTCATCATATAACTCATGAAATATGATCTTTTTAAAGATTTAAAATGAAAGAAGAAATTTATAGGAATAGTTCAATATGACCCCTATCTTTTTCAATGCAAAGTTGAGATCTTGTTAAAAAATTTTGCATGTGGTTATATTATATTAAAAGCTAATTCCTTTTTAAAAATGCTAATGCTCAATTGTTTTGGTGACATCGCAGCCAAAAGATTAATATTTAAGTGACTAGTAATTTCACTTTGTAATAAAATCAAAGCAACTAAAAACCGAATTATAACAACCTACATCTGTGAAGTAATGAACTTTGGTAATCTTATTCCTGTTCAAATAATTTATGAAGGACATCATTATTTATTAACCTTATCTTCACAAGGACTCAGGTAGATTGTAAAATACCTTCTAAGAAATAAAAAGAGAAACAGAACCCAAAACAGGCTAGGGCACACATTGATGACCCAACAACTTCAATACTAATTGAATTACAAATCATTATTTTCAAATCGGAAAGTTACAATTTCCTATTTTTTTTTCAAAGAGTTAATTCTGACTTGGCACAAAATTAGAAGCTAGATTTCTGACTATTTAATTAACGTGGAAAGGAAAAGGCGAGTATTTAACTAATAGAAGACGTTTTTTTATAAAGAGTTGAACTAACGAGTACAAAAAGACAGATTACTACATATAATTAAGTTTCTCATGCTTTAGATTAAAAAATTAAGGAATTACTACGTTTAAAATTAAACTACTTACTTAATTTATAACTACACAGTAAAAAGTGAATACAAATTTATTGGTTTTAACTTTGAACGTGAGTTAATTAGTTTTAACTTTATTATTTTTTGTTTTGTAAGTTCCATGTGAGTTACAGTGGCTATAATTACTTGCCAGGAGTATGTAGGCCTGCTACCAATTCGTTCGTGCATATGCACAATGTATACAGGTGTATGTTGCAAACCAGCAAGAAAATCCTTTTGCGAGTATTGTTTAATGAAAATAATGCCTTCCACTTTATAGTTATACTGAAAATTAATGTCAACTGCTTTATTGAAGTTACTTTATGTCTACACCTTGCAAATGTCAAATATCTCAAAACCGGCCAGGTAGCTTAAATAATTACTTTTCATCATGGCAGGCCCTGTATGTTAGTCAGGCAGGCAACCAGATATACAACAATGTGTGTCACAGTTTATCATTAGATTATATATCGAGCAAAAAAATGAGAAGAATTAATGAGTTCAAGAGGAATTAACTATTTTCCTTAAGTTTTGGCTAAGAGGTAATCTGATAATGGTTGTAACTTAGGAAAATCTCATGTTTCCACAGTGCGAAAGGGCAGGATGTGCGTTATATAGACATCATCAAGTCTAAATCATCAAGGCTAAAATATAGTCATAAAAAATAAGAAAGCAACCCCGCTGGAGAATAGAATTAGCTTGCTTCGCTCCCCTTTTACTGTGTTAATCCTTTAGGGCCTGATTCAGGTTAGATTTATGTTGAAAGTAGGAGAAAGTAAGTAAATTTGGCGTTTTCTTACAGCCAGGCGCAGCGGCTTAAATTTAATTATAAATTTTACACACAGTGCGCGTGTAAAATGTTCTCCTTAGACATTAAGATGCAGGTCCTATTGTACAGGGTGATACGAAAGTTCAAAACATTTAGGACACTTTAAAAACTCGATTTTAACGGAGTTAAAGTAATTTTTTAAAATTGATAGTTTGTTATTGTATACAATGAAAAAACCATGACCATGACCTTGAAAAAAGTCTGATCTGTCAAAAGTAAAGTCATATATCAGAGATTAACAGTTACATGAATCGTTTTTTCATCACATCTGCCAGATACTGAAAAAATTACCCCTAAAAAGTTGTAGAGGACAGAAATAGTCAACAACTTGACCTTGAACCGCGTTTACAAAGTCGTTTGAAGGTCATCATGCGTTTTCAATAAAAAATCCTATTTTTCGTTCAAAATTCAGATGTAGGGTTGAATATTAATCATCAGTTAAAAGATAATTGAAATATTATACCTATGAAGATGATTCGTTGATCGAAGTTGAGTCAATATTCAGTATAAGTTGATTCCATCACTCTTTCGTAGACGTAAAATCAATGTTTAATAATTATTAACAGATTCCAGCTCGGCTTACTAGCTTGGACTCTGATCATCATCGAATCAATGAATGTACAAGCAATGTTAGGATCAACCTTGAATCAAGTTACTTGATGTTCACTAGTATCGACTCAACATCGACATTGAATCTAATTTCCAATAATTTTCATAAGTATCATTCAATACCTTCCAACTCTGACGAGAAATTAGATCAAAATTCAGCACTGTTTCTGATTCTTGAGATGAATGAAACACACGTTGACTTTCAAGTGACCTTATGAAAGAGATTCAAGATCAAACCTTGGTTAACGCTTCCTGTCCTCTATAACTTTTGTTGATATCCGTGACATACAACCTTTCTTTTGATCGACTTAGAGAGCTTTTTCGACTTGGTGTCAATTTCAGATTTCGAGTTAATTTTTCTGAAAACAGACATAATGTAACTGTGTATACATTTAGAACCATTCTACTAGTGTCAACTCTGAATTAACGTATAATCGATATTGAAACTACTCTCGAATCATTTTCAAGTTGTTTTTTGTTTACTAGCTCAACTCTGATCAACATATAATAATACTAATCAACTCAAAATCATTTTCATAAGTATCGTCCAATATCTTCCAACTCTGAGGAGAAGTTAGATCAAAATTTAGCGCTGTTTCTGATTCCTGGAATGAATGAAACAAACATTGTTGACTCTCAAATGACCTTAGCAAAGAGATTCAAGATCAAATCTTGGTTATGTCTTCCTGTCCTCTATAATTTTTGATGATATCTGTGATATACAACCTTTTGACCTACTTAGAGAGATTATTCGACTTGGTGTCAATGATAACTTTTGTTCAAGGCATTTTAAACGTGAGCCTGTATATTCAATTTCAGATTTCGAGTTAATTTTTCTGAAAACAGACATAATGTAACTGTGTATACATTTAGAACCATTCTACTAGTGTCAACTCTGAATTAACGTATAATCGATATTGAAACTAATCTCGAATCATTTTCAAGTTGTTTTTTGTTTACTAGCTCAACTCTGATCAACATATAATAATACTAATCAACTCAAAATCATTTTCATAAGTATCGTCCAATATCTTCCAACTCTGAGGAGAAGTTAGATCAAAATTTAGCGCTGTTTCTGATTCCTGGAATGAATGAAACACACATTGTTGACTCTCAAATGACCTTAGCAAAGAGATTCAAGATCAAATCTTGGTTATGTCTTCCTGTCTTCTATAATTTTTTATGATATCTGTGATATACAACCTTTTGACCAACTTAGAGAGCTTTTTCGACTTGGTGTCAATGATAAGTTTTGTTCAAGGCATTTTAAACGTGGACCTGGGTGTTCAATTTCAGATTTCGAGAGTTCATTTTCCTGAAAACAGACATAATGTAACCGTGTCTGCATTTAGAACCATTAATGTATTTTTCATTTTGTTGCTTGTTTTATTTTTATAAGGGATGCGCCCTTTCTTTTGAAATCCACCTCGTAATAATGAATAATAATATCAAATTTTAATCATACGTATATTTCTCGAACATGGCTTGAAAAGCAGCTGGTCTTGTAAGCCGTAAGCATACGGCAAGCGCCAAATTAGGTTACCAATTAAGGTATGACTTGAGGCAGTAAAAGAACCAACCTATATTATATTATTTCAAAATATCTCGTTACTCTCCATAAACAAATAAACAAACCGTGCGCCTTGATGTTACAATAACAAGCACCGAGATTCAGCGTGTTAATTTTTAATAAAGATCTTATACGTTACACAGAATTATAATATTACGCCTACATACGAAAATCAATGCGAATTCGGGCGTGTTGCTTGACATGGTCAAAACGAAGTTACTAAAAGATTTTGAAAAGCAGTGCTATTAGAGTAATAAAATAAACGATTTTTTACCATTGCCTGCTCAGAAAAATATACAGGGTGTCCGGTAAGTACCTTCTAAACGAGTGTTTTATATGAGTTTAGTTTTTAACCGTATGCCAAAACTATTTGTAATTTTGTAAAATCCATAATTTTACCAGTAATTCCACAACAATCTTGTAGTTTTACAATTGTGTTGTAAAGATAGCTTTGATAAATTTCCTAAATTGTTGTAAATTTCTTATGTGATTTTATTGCAATTTGTTAATATTTTGGTGTATTTTTTTTTGTACTATCACACATATCTTTTATGTTGCATTGTAAAATTTCTATATTTTTATAATACCTACATACTTAAATTAGAATATATAAATTTTACATTATTATAACATTTGCATATTTCCATATTCCATAAAGGTAAATAATGTTGTACGAACTTATTTCGGGATTATTTACAGAGCACAATTGTATACATTTGTCATCAAAGATAGCAACAAAACACGATTCTTTAGCCCCGTATAGTGCCTCTACTTAGATTTAGACTACAAATGAAATTGAAGTTACCACAAACATCTATAAACGATTTTTAAGCCTCCGTTTGAAGTACTGGGACTTTACTTTAGATTTCGAGGAAATATAAATTAAATGAAGGTTATTACAAACAACTACAAACGATTTTTCAGTAGGTATACTACATATAAGATTGTTCACTTTTGTGTAAGTGAAAATAATTGTTAAAATGTGAGGTTACAATAGCAAAATAATAATTATTATACAGGGTGTCTAGCAAGTCGTTACAATAATTTTAGGAGGTGATAGAATACGTAATTTTGAGTCGATTGAAATAAATATACCTATATACCAAGTGTTACAATATTTGTGATAATAAATTTTTTAATATTTTTTAATTTATCCGTGCTTTTCTACGGTTATTGAAGTGTAGAAAAAAAACAACCTTTTTATAACAATTATTTCAATACTTTTTTTTTATTAGGAATGAATGGATTATTTAAATGATTTAACCAATAAAATCCAAAGTGGCTTCGTTACTTACCTAGAACTTCATAAACATGGGGTTTCTTCTTTGTAAAAGCGAAGAGTCAAATTTAAACGTGGATTGTATTTAAACCTTTTCCTAAGAACTGAAAGAGCATTGCTTCGGTAAGTTTTTAATAATATCTGAATAAATCCATGTTTAAATTTGATTTATTGGTTAAAATATTTAAATAATCCATTCATTCCTAACAAAAAAAATTATAGAAATATTTGTTTTAAAAAGGTTTGTTTTTCTTGTACACTTCAATAATTGTAGAAAAGCACGGTATATAGGAATATTTGTTTTAATCGACTCAAAATCACGTATTCTATCACCTCCTAAAATTATTGTAATGACTTGCAAGACACCTTGTATAAGTTATTCTATTTGAAGAAAATTTCAAATACTGACAATGAGTCAACAAATATCAAGAATTTTATTTTTGATCTTACTTTTGTTCTACATGTTCTATTTCTGTACCTAAAAATACTACAAATTTGGTAATTTTCCAGTTTCTTTCTTTTGTATTTTAAATGTAATTGAAGCTGTGCTATATTTTTTGTTGTGAAAAATTATACTTTACAGGTAGCTACCTAGCGTATACTAAATAGTAGGTACGTATTTATAACAAAATTAAATACTTTGGCGTACAGAAATATAGAATATCAAAGCTTAAAAATGCGCGAAGACGATACTTCCCTCAAAAAACGGTTACTTTGTACATTCGATCGTAATGAAGCAAGGTCTGGTGACAAAGAAACTTGTTAAATGTTAGCTCAAATATTAATCAAAGCTACCAAGTTCTTGACGTCTTTTAATTAAATGTTTTCAAGCGATCAATACTTTGTTGTAAATTAATCCCAAGTATCCCTAATAAACACAGAAATGCAATGTGAATGTTACTCCTGATGTTGTTAAAGAATTTTCCAATCTCCAAAAAATTAAAAAACTTCCGCGTACAAGTATTTCAAAATTAAAAAGGGCAAATAAATATTGCCAACAAAAGAGAAGAAATGTTTCGCTAAATCTCGAACTTTCCCGGAAGTTGTAAACCAAACGTTTGGACTAAATAGTAACTGGTATTAGTAATTAAAATTGTAGCATTAAATTAATTTTAAAAAGTGTCTCCAAGATAATTTAAATCTCAATACAATCTGTGTTTCAAAGCTTGTGTTATGATAGTTGTAGTGTTGGTAGTGGTACTTGTTATTTTAACTAATTCGTGTGAGAAATTTAAATTAGATGAATAATTATAAAGTTATATTGGATTACTTATGTTTTTAAATTTTCACTGTACTTTCGAATTAAAATTATAAAAAGTCGATTTAAGTAGTAGTAACCATCATTCGTTATTCACTATTTGTTATTTTAACTAATTCGTGTGAGAAATTTAAATTAGACGAATAATTATAAAGTTGAACTGGATTATTTAATTTTTTTTTAATTTTCACTGTACTTTCAAATTAAAATTATAAAAGAGTCTATTTAAATAGTAGGGCAATATTTATAAAGCAACTATATACAAATGTGTATTTCATTTAACTAATTCGTGTGAAAACTTTAAATTAGATAAATAATTATAAAGCTGGATTGAATTATTTAATTTTTTTAGATTTTCACTGTACTTTCAAATTAAAATTATAGAAGAGTCTATTTAAATAGTAGGGCAATACTTATAAAGCAACTATATACAAATGTGTATTTCATTTAACTAATTCGTGTGAAAACTTTAAATTAGATAAATAATTATAAAGTTGGATTGGATTATTTAATTTTTTTAGATTTTCACTATACTTTCGAATTAAAATTATAAAAAGTCGATTTAAGTAGTAGGGTAATCTATAAAACAATTAGATAGAAATGTGTACATCATTATAACTAATTTTATATTAGAAGACTAATATTTACTTTTTATTACCCTTTTTTAAACACAGACATGTTTTATGGTTGTATCATGTCTCCTCATGGCATGTATTCGTGAACTAATAAATCCTTAATTATTGTCAAATATAACTAACATTCGTTTTTCACTATTTGTTATTTTAACTAATTCGTGTGAGAAATTTAAATTAGATGAATAATTATAAAGTTGAACTAGATTATTTAATATATATATTATTTTTAATTTTCACTTTACTTTCGAATTAAAATTATAAGGAGTCTATTTAAATAGTAGGGCAATACTTATAAAGCAACTATGTACAAATGCGTATTTCATTTAACAAATTCGTGTGAGAAATTTAAATTAGATAAATAATTATAAAGTTGGATTAGTTATTTATTTTTTTTAGATTTTCACTGTACTTTCGAAATAAAAATTATAAAAAGTCGGTTTAAGTAGTAGGGTAATCTATAAAACAATTAGATACAAATGTGTACATCATTTTAACTAATTTTTAATTAGAAGACAAATATTTACTTTTTATTACCCTTTTTTAAACACAGACATGTTTTATGGTTGTATCATGTCTTCTCATGGCATGTATTCGTGAACTAATAAATCCTTAATTAATGTCAAATATAACTAACATTCGTCATTCACTATTTGTTATTTTAACTAACTCTTGTAAGAAATTTAAATTAGATGAATTATTATAAAGTTGAACCGAATTATTTAATATATTTTTTTTTAATTTTCACTGTACTTTCGAATTAAAATTATAAAGGAGTCTATTTAAATAGTGGGGCAATACTTATAAAGCAACTAGATACAAATGTGTATGTCATTTAACTAATTCGTGTGAGAAATTTAAATTAGATGAATAATTATAAAGTTGGATTGGATTATTTAATTTTTTTAGATTTTCACTGTACTTTCAAATTATAATAAGTCGATTTAAGTAGTAGTAACCAACATTCGTTATTCACTATTTGTTATTTTAACTAATTTGTGTGAGAAATTTAAATTAGACGAATAATTATAAAGTTGATCTGGATTATTTAATTTTTTTTTTAAATTTCACTGTACTTTCAAATTAAAATTATAGAGGAGTCTATTTAAATAGTAGGGCAATACTTATAAAGCAACTATATACAAATGTGTATTTCATTTAACTAATTCGTGTGAAAACTTTAAATTAGATAAATAATTATAAAGTTGGATTGGATTATTTAATTTTTTTAGATTTTTACTGTACTTTCGAATTAAAATTATAAAAAGTCGATTTAAGCAGTAGGGTAATCTATAAAACAATTAGATAGAAATGTGTACATCATTATAACTAATTTTATATTAGAAGACAAATATTTACTTTTTATTACCCTTTTTTAAACACATAGACATGTTTTATGGTTGTACCATGTCTCCTCATGGCATGTATTCGTGAACTAATAAATCCTTAATTATTGTCAAATATAACAAACATTCGTTATTCACTATTTGTTATTTTAGCTAATTCTTGTAAGAAATTTAAATTAGATGAATTATTATAAAGGTGAACCGAATTATTTAATATTTTTTTTTTAAATTTTCACTGTATTTTCGAATTAAAATTATAAAGGAGTCGATATAATCAGTAGTACTTATAAAGCAACTAGATACAAATGTGTATTTCGTTTAACTAATTCGTGTGAGAAATTAAAATTAGATAAATAATTATTAAGTTAGATTGGATTATTTAATTTTTTTTAATTTTCACTGTACTTTCGAATTAAAATTATAAAAAGTCGATTTAAGTAGTAGGGTAATCTATAAAACAATTAGATAGAAATGTGTACATCATTATAACTAATTTTATATTAGAAGACAAATATTTACTTTATATTACCCTTTTTTAAATACATAGACATGTTTCATGGTTGTACCATGTCTCCTCATGGCATGTATTCGTGAGCTAATAAATCCTTAATTATTGTCAAATATAACCAACATTCGTTATTCATTATTTGTTATTTTACCTAATTCGTGTGACAAATTTAAATTAGATAAATAATTATAAAGATGGATTGGATTATTTAATTTTTTTAGATTTTCACTGTACTTTCGAATTAAAATTATAAAAAGTCGATTTAAGTAGTACGGTAATCTGTAAAACAATTAGATAGAAATGTGCATATCATTTTAACTAATTTTATATTAGACGACAAATATTTACTTTTTATTACCCTTTTTTAAACACATAGACATGTTTTATGGTTGTGTCATGTCTCCTCATGGCATGTATTCGTGAACTAATAAATCCTTAATTATTGTCAAATATAACTAACATTCGTTTTTCACTATTTGTTATTTTAACTAAGTCGTGTGAGAAATTTAAATTAGATGAATAATTATAAAGTTGAACTGGATTAATTAATATATATATTTTTTTAATTTTCACTGTACTTTCGAATTAAAATTATAAAGGAGTCTATTTAAATAGTAGGGCAATACTTATAAAGCAGCTATATACAAATGCGTATTTCATTTAACTAATTCGTGTGAGAAATTTAAATTAGATAAATAATTATAAAGGTGGATTGGATTATTTAATTTTTTTAGATTTTCACTGTACTTTCGAATTAAAATTATAAAAAGTCGATTTAAGTAGTACGGTAATCTGTAAAACAATTAGGTAGAAATGTGCATATCATTTTAACTAATTTTATATTAGAAGACAAATATTTACTTTTTATTATCCTTTTTTAAACACATAGACATGTTTTATGGTTGTATCATGTCTCCTCATGGCATGTATTCGTGAACTAATAAATCCTTAATTATTGTCAAATATAACTAACATTCGTTTTTCACTATTTGTTATTTTAACTAACTCTTGTAAGAAATTTAAATTAGATGAGTTATTATAAAGTTGAACCGAATTATTTAATATATTTTTTAAAATTTTCACTGTACTTTCGAATTAAAATTATAAAGGAGTCTATTTAAATAGTAGGGCAATACTTATAAAGCAACTAGATACAAATGTGTATGTCATTTAACTAATTCGTGTGAGAAATTTAAATTAGATGAATAATTATAAAGGTGGATTGGATTATATAATTTTTTTAGATTTTCACTGTACTTTCGAATTAAAATTATAAAAAGTCGATTCAAGTAGTAGTAACCAACATTCGTTATTCACTGTTTGTTATTTTAACTAATTCGTGTGAGAAATTTAAATTAGACGAATAATTATAAAGTTGAACTGGATTATTTAATTTTTTTTTTAAATTTCACTGTACTTTCAAATTAAAATTATAGAGGAGTCTATTTAAATAGTAGGGCAATACTTATAAAGCAACTATATACAAATGTGTATTTCATTTAACTAATTCGTGTGAAAACTTTAAATTAGATAAATAATTATAAAGTTGGATTAGATTATTTAAATTTTTAGATTTTCACTGTACTTTCGAATTAAAATTATAAAAAGTCGGTTTAAGTAGTAGGGTAATCTATAACACAATTAGGTACAAATGTGTACATCATTTTAACTAATTTTTAATAAGAAGACAAATATTTACTTTTTATTATCGTTTTTTAAATACATAGACATGTTTAATGGTTGTACCATGTCTCCTCATGGCATGTATTCGTGAACTAATAAATCCTTAATTATTGTCAAATATAACCAACATTCGTTATTCACTATTTGTTATTTTAACTAATTCGTGTGAGAAATTTAAATTAGATGAATAATTATAATGTTGAACTGGATTATTTAATTTTTTTTTTAATTTTCACCGTACTTTCGAATTAAAATTATAAAGGAGTCTATTTAAACAGTAGGGCAATATTTATAAAACAACTAGATACAAATGCGTATATAATTTTAACTAGTTTGATATTAGAAAACAAATATTTTCTTTTTATTGCCTTCTTTTAAATACATAGACATATTTTATGGTTGTACCATGTCTCCTCATGGTATGTATTCGTAAACGAAAAAATCCTTCTTAATCATTAGCAAATATAACTAACATTCGTTATTCACTATTTGTTATTTTAACTAATTCGTGTGAGAAATTTTAATTAGATGAATAATTATAAAATTGGACTGGAGTATCTAATCATCTTTTTTTTAGATGTTCACTGTACTTTCGAATTAAAATTATAAAAAGTCAATTTAAGTAGTAGGGCAATACCTATACAATAATTAGATAAAAATATGTATTTCATTTTAACTAATTTTATATGTGAAACAAATATTTACTTTTTATTACCCTTCTTTAGATACATAGACATGTTTTATGGTTGTACCATGTTTCCTCATGGCATGTATTCATAAACGAATAAATACTTCTTAATTATTCGCAATAATAACTACTTCGTATTTTAACTATTTCATTTGAGAAATTTAAATTAGTTGAATAATTATAAAATTGGACTGGAGTATTTATTTTTTAGATTTACACTGTACTTTCGAAATAAAATTATACAAAGTCGATTTATGTAGTAGACCTATACAATAATTAGATAAAAATGAGTACTTCATTTTAACTTATTTTATATTCGAAGACAAATATTTTTATCTTTTATTAGCCATTTTTAAATACATGGATGACATATTTTATGGTTGTGGTGTAAAATGTTTCTTTCAAAATAAAAGTACATTTTTAGTTACGAAGAAAACTATTGTGGCAATTTTTCTGTGGGCGCACTGTATAATTTATAAAAGTATTTTGAACTTTATGCACCGTACGTATTTGCATGAGAAGTTTTGTGAATGTCATAACCACTCTTGGAGAGTTACGTACCTGGGAGGGAGCTAGAGTAGCTAGAGGCCCATCCATGGAAATTAGAAATGTACAAAGGCTTTTAATGCTTGTACAGCTTTATGTTCCAGCCCCACTCGTATACGTAGTAAATACAGCACATCTACATTTTCAAGTTTCGCACTTTACAAAACTACAACTTGGTGTTTCTTGGGAATAATTGGAGTTTATCTCCAACAACTTTGCCCCCCAAACATAAAAATTAATGTACAAAGGAATCATAAGAAATCGTAAATAACTTACAATGTTCATCCATATCTCAAAAGTGTCATCAGTGCTCAAAAAATATGTTTCAGCATGTTGCAAATATACCTTAGGCATATTGAATTGAAAGAAGTATTCCAGAAATATAAAAGGTGTTATAAAAAGTTATTTATTTCTTTCCTTTGGAATTTCTTTAAATTTTTTATCCGGTCGCCGATCGCATGTTTTGCCCTCAGGTTTTACAGTGGACCAGTTTCCAGTGTCGTGCAAAAGTGTATTTTTAAATCATTTTCAAACTGCCCTTTCTGATTTTTTACAAAATTATATTTTTAAGAGTCTCCTAAGATTTTTTATATGAAGTTCTGAATCATCCTTTGTATATGTATATTTCAGGTGATATTAAATACATTCTCTGTTAATTATTAAATGTGAAGCGTAAAATGAAACGATGTGCCCTAGCTCAGTAAACTTTATTAATATGGTGCTTTTAGATTTCAAATTTACAGTATCGTGTAACAAAACTTTCAGTTGATGTTTTTTACCAGGAACCACTCACCGAAAATTATATTAGATTTTTTTTGTTGAACAAAAATGACATAAAATGTATTTGTATCGCCTGTCTCCATCTACTACATTACGGAAACTTTCACATTAAAAGTAGGCAGAATAGATAAACATATTTTTTTGTTTTGAATAACGCTATAAAAATTACAAATCCCGAAACAGGAACTTAGAGTTCTTTGAACAGGGGTTCAAATTACTCCTTAAATATGAATTATAACATATTTGTTTCTGTAAGTTTAGAATTTAATAAAATGTTTATAACATTTTATTACAAAGAACAGATTTAAAAAAGGAAATGTGTTTTATTCACTATTAAGTTCGGAGTAATGATAAAAGATAAATGAATAGTCCTGCTAGTACTGACCTTATTTTCTTTTATTGTCGTTTCTAATAATGTAAAATAGACACTGTTGTTATCCTCCAAAGTTATGGAAATGAGATGTAGAGGTAATTAATCAGCACAAGGAAAGTAGTAAGGAGATAAGAGTTAAGCGTTTAATCTATTGAAAGATCTTTAGTGACCGCAGTTTTGAGCATCGCGAGATCGTTTACCCCCTAAGTTTTCCAACAGTTTTAGTCCTAGCTTTCCGGCCCAAACGGAAATTAGTTCCTTTTTATGTAGGGATGCTTTCAAAATATATTAGTTCGCATCCATGGTCGATTTGCTCGGATCGTCGCTACATCGTTACGATAAAATCCAGTAAGCTTACTTCTTGCTCTTGCTCTTTCTCTGCCGACTTTATGAGCTCCCAAATTAAGGTCATCTGTGGGTATTGCCTTCAATTCGCACATGCCGTTATGACGTACGGAATAAATTCTGAATTCCTGCACCATTCATCTCATACATTTTTGTACCATTATACAGGGTGATTGGGGAGGAACCCCCAACAATCGAAAGGGGAGCAAAATTGAACAAAAACACACATGGCATTGAAAATATTTTTACTGCTGTTTTTGCGAAAGCTGTTATTGTTTGATACTTTATTTTGAGTAGATCATGCATGTGCGTTCGTTTAGTCGGTATTGTGCACACATACTTTCGTAATGCCTGCCGCATTTAGTCATCGACAATATGCTGATATTATTTTTATTTATGGGTATTGCAACGGTAGCGTTAATCGTGCAGTTGCTGAATATCAACGCCTCTTCCCGAACAGAAGAGTGCCAGATAGAAATGCATTTCAGACAGTCTTCAACAATGCACGTGAAACAGGAACGTTTCCCAGTGTGAGAATTACAGCTGAGAGGCAAGCTGGTCCTGGTCTAGCAGTGGAACAAGAAATTCTAAATATGGTAAAATGTAGCCCGGGTGTAAGTACAAGGCACATTGCAACTCATCTCTAAATTAATCAAACTACGGCATGGGAAGTCATTCACAAAAATGGTTTAAAACCTTCCCATATTCAGCGTATCCAAAATCTTTAGGACGGTGATAATGCTTTGCGGTTGCATTTTGCATTGCATTTTGAACATTTTGTTCACTGATGAGGCTCAATTCACTCGTGATGGAGTAAATAACTGTCACAATGAGCATCGCTGGTGAGATGAAAATCCGCACGCCACGGTGGAAAGTAACTTTCAGCATCGGTTCAGCATTAACGTATGGTGTGGTATGATTAATAATCAGTTACTTGGTTATGCTAGATGGTCGTCTTACTGGAGCTAGATAATATGTAGAATTTTTAGAAAATAATTCGACAGTTCTGCTGGACGATTTTCCATTGAATATTAGGCAAAACATGTACTTTGTTTAACTGTCGACGCTCCGCTCGTCGTTCCCACTCTGAACAGGACTTAAATGCTTACGGTGAGCGCTCGATCCAAAGGGATATAGTTTTCGCTCAGTAACTCCTCAACGAAAAATGATAAAAATATGCGGTTTTTTTTTTAATAGACTACAAATATTATTTTACGTCGGCGTTGTGTTTTGAAATTTTGAAAATATGCAAAATTCATTTAAAAAAAATAATTTTACACTTCTTCAAAATTTCAAAACACAGCGTCGACGTAAAATAATATTTATAGTCTATTAAAAAAAACCGCATATTTTTATCATTATCCGTTAAGGAGTTACTGAGCGAAAACTATGGGTTTCTTCCAACACAGCAGGAATCGATTCCGAACCGTCCAGAATTAGTCAGTCAGTTCAGTTGTTAATGTACTCTAGGCGAATGCGACGTAAGACGGTGTTGGTCAAACATTTCTCACGGTACTGAACCAGTTCTCGACGGTTGTTGGAACAGATCTTATATATCGTTTGATAGAGCGCTCACCGTCAGCCTTAAGTGTGATCTATAAATTGCACCCTATAGTATTTAAAACAACCTGTATCTGTTTACATGTTTATATAAACTGTTTTCCTTATCTTTAAATATAGACCTGCCCCTAGATTCTCTTAACATCATTCTATACCCTTTCGATAGATTAAATTTGACTCAAATTTATTCTACGTATGTTTCTAAATAAGGCAGGTAGTATTTTTATATAAAAATATTTTCCAATAAACAAGGCAGCTTATCTAAAGCAACATATTTCCCGACACTTTGTATGTGCGGCGCAAAGTTAGTAAACATATCCGCAGCCACACTTTAAAATTTTGAATTATTGAGCTAGCAGCAGGTGCTCCTTGTCTATGTTTGGACAGTCTCATATTGTCGCGTTTATCAAGCTTTTCTCGGTACATGAAACTTTCAACCACTTCTAACCGCAGAATGGCAACTTAAATGCAGCTTTATCTAATTAGAATTTGAGTGAAAACTTAAGAGCTGTATTATATAGAAATATCTTCACGCCGCTTTGTTGTATATACTATTCAGTTAAGTATACACTGCAGAATTCTGGCGACAATTTCGAGCAGCTGCTGCAAACTGCTATTACCCGCATTGTTTTTTTTTTCTTTCATTATTTTATGGCAACTTTGTGATGGAAATATGTAGCTCATGGAGCATCCTTCGCGGCATCCACTACAGCAAAGTGCAAATGCTATAGGATCAACGATACAATATCAATAAATAATCACGTGTAAAAACTTGACTTGATCAATTCATAGACCGATAGGTGTTATGGCTGTTTAACATATTAATTTTTTTAAGTTTTATTAAAAGCTAAGAATGAATAAAACGACACATATCAGCCTTCACGCCACATTAGACATAATATTATACAGGCAGATTGCATATCATGTTAATTATTTCAATTTAAAATACAAACTGCTTTAGCGCCGTGATATTAGCATTATAGGAATATTTCCTTGTATAATTATATTTCAAACTAATTAGATATGTGAATATATAATCAATGTAAATTATTTCAACTAATTAATACCTACAAAATGGAAAAACGTTACTGTCATGTATGCAGTTGGTTCCACTGTTGTACAGGGTGATCCGAAGCTATCCCTCCTACATTGTTTTATTTTCGCAATCAAGTGGCCATTCTTATGACGTATATCATTAAAAATATAATAACGACCGTAAGCGTTTAATAAAATTCAATATCAACACGGATAAAATCTAATTTGTATGTAAGTATAATCATTTTTAAAATTTTAAGCGTATGGATGTATTAATTCATTAGTAAAGTATATTTAATATAATTATTTACATATTTTTGACATTGGCATTCTTATACTTAAATCAACACTATCTTTTAAGATTTACGTATAGAATAATATTTTATAATAATATAAATAAAATATTATTAATAATAGAATACTAAATTGTATATTTTCAAGAATTAAAATTATTAATATTTTATAATAAATGTCATACTGTAAAATTTACAATGCGACTACAGCGCAAAATAATAACATTTATACAGGGTGTCCGGAAATGATGAACAAAAAATTCAGGGGATAATTCTAGACCGAAAATAAATGCTACCTCTTTTTATAACATTTTTTCCAAAACTGATTATTAACGGAGTAACAGGGTGTTAAAGTTAAATTTTATTTGCAGTTTTTTGCAATATCTTTTGCCACAGTCATAATATTTTGACAAAATTTCGTATTATAAATTTACTCACTGTTTCTTCGCATTTTGAATGGTTCCAACTTTTTGAATATTTTTGTTCTCCTAACCTTTTGACATAAAAGAGGTATAAGTACTTTATTTGTTTCGATAAATCTAACCGTCTTAAAAATCATTTTAATTTATTTTCTACATTAAACATAGCATGCTTTGGGAACAAGCGCTTAGTTGCCTTGGAAACAAGTTTGTGGAGAATTAGTTTTGACAGATAGTAATTTTTGTGAAAATTTGTTGTTACGCTGATGGTGGTTAATGATAAATAATAAAAAAATAACGTCCTCTACAAATAAAGAATGGTTTACTAACAAAATCATAAGGTTAAAATACATAAGTTACTAGAACAATACAAATACAAATTAAACATTCAAATCAAAGGTTCAAAGTCTTCTTCTTCTTCAGTGCATAAATTAATTCTTCTTAAAAAATGCCGACGAACTCTATGGGATATTCCTTCCTTTTGCTTAATTTCCTCACAATTACCAACAATTCTTTCCCTTAGTTTATCGACGCTATTCACAGGTGTCCTGTATACAAGCGTCTTCAGATAGTAAATAGTTCAGGGGCCCACTGTACAAAACCACCGCGTCCCATCCACCTTTCAGGAACAGTTTCGTTTAAGAATTCTCTGGCCGCTAAACTAAAAGGCGGTGGCGCGCCATCTTGAAGCAGCCACATTGCATTTCTTAATCCGAGGGGTACATCTTCCAATAGAATAGGTAAATGGTTTCTTAAAAAATCCAGGTAAACTTCACCATTGAGTCTTTGTGGAAAGAAATGTGGCCCAATTAAGTAGTCCCCTACAATACCGGCCCACACGTTGACGGAAAACTTATTTTGATAACCACGCTTTATTGATAAATTAGGATTCTCATCAGACCAAAAATCCTCATTGTGGAGGTTTATTAAGTCATCATGGCCAAATCCAGCTTCGTCCGTGAAAAGGATATTACGAAAATGGTCACCATTATGAAGTATTCTAATTCACACGAGCAGCAGGATCTGCGGCAGATAAGCTTGCACATTTTAGTAGTGGTACGGATGAAGGTTTTGTTCGCGTGTTTCATGTACGGAGCTCTTTGGAATGCCCTCCTGAATAGCAATTTTTCTTATACTTACATTGGGATTATTGTTCTCTATCGAATTCAAAATACGAGTTTCTGCTTCTGCTGTTCTAGTATTCCGTTGTCGGCCTACATCAATAATTCTAGTTTTGAACGATCCAAATTCTCCCAGTCTTCTATGAATAGTACTGAACATTCGCCATTGGGGTAGGTTTCTATTTCGAAATGCTTCACGATACAAACGTCGTGCTGCAAGACCACGTTAGAGTAATTGCTGTTCATTTTTATTATTATTTTTATGATAGCAATTACTACAAAATTACTATCTGTCAAAAATAATTCTCCACAAACTTGTTTCTAAGGCAACTAAGCGCTTGTTTCCAAAGCACGCTATGTTTAATGTAGAAAATAAATTAAAATGATTTCGTATTCATCACATGCAAGCAATGTTATTTTAGCGTGGAAAAAATGTTATAGAAAGAGAATTATCCCCCGAATTTTTTGCTCATCATTTCCGGACATCCTATGTAAAAAATTATTGAAATTCTAGTAGTTTCAACCTTTTACTGGGCTACTGTAGTCTACCGATAAGGTGCTGGTCCGCAAATAACAGCGTATTTTGTTTGATCGAATCGGTTTTTGTTCGGCATATACTATGAACTACAAATTTATCTTGAAATAACGTTTATTTATGTCGACAACATAAAAAAATAACCCGGTTACAGCAATTAGAGAAATGTTATCGTGGAGCGAATTTATAACGTCGATTCCTGTAAAATCGACACAAAACATGTTCTAAAAATCTAGTGTCTAGATAAATATGCATTAGCATTTTGTATTTTAATATCAGGTATATTCCTGAATAGCAATTTGGGTCAACTTTCGGTTTATTATAAGTAGTATTTGGGTTAGTAATATATTTTGCAAGATGTCAAGTTTAATTTCTGATGAAAATAAACAATATTTTTTGTTAAATTGCCACAAACAGAATTTTTATTGTTCAAAATAATTGTATATACATATTCCTGGCGACTTCGCCATTTTATCGAATTTATATTGTTTACAATTAATTTCCAAAATGATTCTAAAAATACTGTTAAATACGTTTTCTAAACCCCAAAATAAGGTAAAAAAAATCTTTATAAACATGCATCCTAAAACGCATGAAAGTTAGTTCTTGATAACGGTTTTTAAGTAACAATAGTAAATAATTTAAGTTAAGAAAAGGTCGATTTTCCCTCTCGCAAAAAATACTCAAAATCATAATTCTTGAACTAACTATACTATTGTCAACTTAAATAATTTCTTATCATTATTATACGTTTTAACTTTTTATTATTGATAATGGAAAACCGCATTTTTGTAAAATCCTTATAGTTTCCGAGGAAAAAATCATTAAAATTCTAGTAATTTAAACCTTTACATCACTGGGCTACTGTAGTCTACCGATAAGGTGCTGGTCCGCAAATAACAGCGTATTTTGTTTGATCGAATCGGTTTTTGTTCGGCCTATACTGTGAACTACCTACAAATTTATCTTGAAACAACGTTTATTTATGTTGACAACATAAAAAAATAACCCGGTTACAGCAATTAGAGAAATGTTATCGTGGAGCGAATTTATAACGTCGATTCCTGTAAAATCGACACAAAACATGTTCTAAAAATCTAGTGTCTAGATAAATATGCATTAGCATTTTGTATTTTAATATCAGTTATATTCCTGAATAGCAATTTGGGTCAACTTTCGGTTTATTATAAGTAGTATTTGGGTTAGTAATATATTTTTCAAGATGTCAAGTTTAATTTCTAATGAAAATAAACAATATTTTTTGTTAAATTGCCGCAAACAGAATTTTTATTGTTCAAAATAATTGTATATACATATTCCTGGCGACTTCGCCATTTTATCGAATTTATATTGTTTACAATTAATTTCCAAAATGATTCTAAAAATACTGTTAAATACGTTTTCTAAACCCCAAAATAAGGTAAAAAAAATCTTTATAAACATGCATCCTAAAACGCATGAAAGTTAGTTCTTGATAACGGTTTTTAAGTAACAATAGTAAATAATTTAAGTTAAGAAAAGGTCGATTTTCCCTCTCGCAAAAAATACTCAAAATCATAATTCTTGAACTAACTATACTATTGTCAACTTAAATAATTTCTTATCATTATTATACGTTCTAGCTTTTTATAATTGATAATGGAAAGCCGCATTTTTGTAAAATCCTTATAGTATCCGAGGAAAAAATCATTAAAGTTCTAGTAATTTAAACCTTTACATCACTGGGCTACTGTAGTCTACCGATAAGGTGCTGGTCCGCAAATAACAGCGTATTTTGTTTGATCGAATCGGTTTTTGTTCGGCCTATACTATGAACTACCTACAAATTTATCTTGAAACAACGTTTATTTATGTGGACAACATAAAAAAATAACCCGGTTACAGCAATTAGAGAAATGTTATCGTGGAGCGAATTTATAACGTCGATTCCTGTAAAATCGACACAAAACATGTTCTAAAAATCTAGTGTCTAGATAAATATGCGTTAGTATTTTGTATTTTAATATCAGTTATATTCCTGAATAGCAATTTGGGTCAACTTTCGGTTTATTATAAGTAATATTTGGGTTAGTAATATATTTTGCAAGATGTCAAGTTTAATTTCTGATGAGAATAAACAATATTTTTTGTTAAATTGCCGCAAAGAGAATTTTTATTGTTCAAAATAATTGTATATACATATTCCTGGCGACTTCGCCATTTTATCGAATTTATATTGTTTACAATTAATTTCCAAAATAATTCTAAAAAATACTGTTAAATACGTTTTCTAAACCCCAAAATAAGGTAAAAAAAAATCTTTATAAACATGCATCCTAAAACGCATGAAAGTTAGTTCTTGATAACGGTTTTTAAGTAACAATAGTAAATAATTTAAGTTAAGAAAAGGTCGATTTTCCCTCTCGCAAAAAATACTCAAAATCATAATTCTTGAACTAACTATACTATTGTCAACTTAAATAATTTCTTATCATTATTATACGTTTTAACTTTTTATTATTGATAATGGAAAACCGCATTTTTGTAAAATCCTTATAGTTTCCGAGGAAAAAATCATTAAAATTCTAGTAATTTAAACCTTTACATCACTGGGCTACTGTAGTCTACCGATAAGGTGCTGGTCCGCAAATAACAGCGTATTTTGTTTGATCGAATCGGTTTTTGTTCGGCCTATACTGTGAACTACCTACAAATTTATCTTGAAACAACGTTTATTTATGTTGACAACATAAAAAATAACCCGGTTACAGCAATTAGAGAAATGTTATCGTGGAGCGAATTTTTAACATCGATTCCTGTAAAATCGACACAAAACATGTTCTAAAAATCTAGTGTCTAGATAAATATGCGTTAGTATTTTGTATTTTAATATCAGTTATATTCCTGAATAGCAATTTGGGTCAACTTTCGGTTTATTATAAGTAATATTTGGGTTAGTAATATATTTTGCAAGATGTCAAGTTTAATTTCTGATGAGAATAAACAATATTTTTTGTTAAATTGCCGCAAAGAGAATTTTTATTGTTCAAAATAATTGTATATACATATTCCTGGCGACTTCGCCATTTTATCGAATTTATATTGTTTACAATTAATTTCCAAAATGATTCTAAAAATACTGTTAAATACGTTTTCTAAACCCCAAAATAAGGTAAAAAAAATCTTTATAAACATGCATCCTAAAACGCATGAAAGTTAGTTCTTGATAACGGTTTTTAAGTAACAATAGTAAATAATTTAAGTTAAGAAAAGGTCGATTTTCCCTCTCGCAAAAAATACTCAAAATCATAATTCTTGAACTAACTATACTATTGTCAACTTAAATAATTTCTTATCATTATTATACGTTTTAACTTTTTATTATTGATAATGGAAAACCGCATTTTTGTAAAATCCTTATAGTTTCCGAGGAAAAAATCATTAAAATTCTAGTAATTTAAACCTTTACATCACTGGGCTACTGTAGTCTACCGATAAGGTGCTGGTCCGCAAATAACAGCGTATTTTGTTTGATCGAATCGGTTTTTGTTCGGCCTATACTGTGAACTACCTACAAATTTATCTTGAAACAACGTTTATTTATGTTGACAACATAAAAAAATAACCCGGTTACAGCAATTAGAGAAATGTTATCGTGGAGCGAATTTATAACGTCGATTCCTGTAAAATCGACACAAAACATGTTCTAAAAATCTAGTGTCTAGATAAATATGCATTAGCATTTTGTATTTTAATATCAGTTATATTCCTGAATAGCAATTTGGGTCAACTTTCGGTTTATTATAAGTAGTATTTGGGTTAGTAATATATTTTTCAAGATGTCAAGTTTAATTTCTGATGAAAATAAACAATATTTTTTGTTAAATTGCCGCAAACAGAATTTTTATTGTTCAAAATAATTGTATATACATATTCCTGGCGACTTCGCCATTTTATCGAATTTATATTGTTTACAATTAATTTCCAAAATGATTCTAAAAATACTGTTAAATACGTTTTCTAAACCCCAAAATAAGGTAAAAAAAATCTTTATAAACATGCATCCTAAAACGCATGAAAGTTAGTTCTTGATAACGGTTTTTAAGTAACAATAGTAAATAATTTAAGTTAAGAAAAGGTCGATTTTCCCTCTCGCAAAAAATACTCAAAATCATAATTCTTGAACTAACTATACTATTGTCAACTTAAATAATTTCTTATCATTATTATACGTTCTAGCTTTTTATAATTGATAATGGAAAGCCGCATTTTTGTAAAATCCTTATAGTATCCGAGGAAAAAATCATTAAAGTTCTAGTAATTTAAACCTTTACATCACTGGGCTACTGTAGTCTACCGATAAGGTGCTGGTCCGCAAATAACAGCGTATTTTGTTTGATCGAATCGGTTTTTGTTCGGCCTATACTGTGAACTACCTACAAATTTATCTTGAAACAACATTTATGTTGACAACATAAAAAATAACCCGGTTACAGCAATTAGAGAAATGTTATCGTGGAGCGAATTTTTAACATCGATTCCTGTAAAATCGACACAAAACATGTTCTAAAAATCTAGTGTCTAGATAAATATGCGTTAGCATTTTGTATTTTAATATCAGTTATATTCCTGAATAGCAATTTGGGTCAACTTTCGGTTTATTATAAGTAATATTTGGGTTAGTAATATATTTTGCAAGATGTCAAGTTTAATTTCTGATGAGAATAAACAATATTTTTTGTTAAATTGCCGCAAAGAGAATTTTTATTGTTCAAAATAATTGTGTATACATATTCCTGGCGACTTCGCCATTTTATCGAATTTATATTGTTTACAATTAAATTCCAAAATGATTCTAAAAATACTGTTAACTATCTTAATCTTAATCTTCATAAACATGCATCCTAAAACGCGTGAAAGTTAGTTCTTGATAACGGTTTTTAATCAGTATTTTTTTAATGCTGTTTTGAAAATTTACAATAGTAAATAATTTAAGTTAAGAAAAGGTCGATTTTCCCTTTCGCAAAAAATACTCAAAATCACAATTCTTGAACTAACTATACTATTGTCAACTTAAATAATTTCTTATCATTATTATACGTTTTAACTTATTATAATTGATAATGGAAAGCCGCATTTTTGTAAAATCCTTATAGTTTCCGAGGAAAAAATCATTAAAGTTCTAGTAATTTAAACCTTTACATCACTGGGCTACTGTAGTCTACCGATAAGGTGCTGGTCCGCAAATAATAGCGTATTTTGTTTGATCAAATCGGTTTTTGTTCGGCATATACTATGAACTACAAATTTATCTTGAAATAACGTTTATTTATATTGACAACATAAAAAATAACCCGGTTACAGCAATTAGAGAAATGTTATCGTGGAGCGAATTTTTAACATCGATTCCTGTAAAATCGACACAAAACATGTTCTAAAAATCTAGTGTCTAGATAAATATGCGTTAGCATTTTGTATTTTAATATCAGTTATATTCCTGAATAGCAATTTGGGTCAACTTTCGGTTTATTATAAGTAATATTTGGGTTAGTAATATATTTTGCAAGATGTCAGGTTTAATTTCTGATGAGAATAAACAATATTTTTTGTTAAATTGCCGCAAAGAGAATTTTTATTGTTCAAAATAATTGTATATACATATTCCTGGCGACTTCGCCATTTTATCGAATTTATATTGTTTACAATTAAATTCCAAAGAAAAAATCATAATTCTTGAACTAACTATACTATTGTCAACATAAATAATTTCCAATCATTATTATATGTTTTAACTGTAACTTTTTATAATTGATTATGGAAAGCCGCATTTTTGTAAAATCCTTATAGTTTCCGAGGAAAAAATCATTGATGTTCTAGTAGTTTAAACCTTTACATCGTTGGGCCACTGTAGTCTCAAACCAGGCTATTTCAAATATTCGATTAGTTATCGTATTAACTTTTTGTGATTCAAGTACTTACAAATATCAAAAATGGCTTACCTATAATAACTCGCATTTGATACACAGTAAAAAAATTAGACGCAAATCTACTCAATAATGTATCAAACGAAACTGAGTGAAATTTAATTCTATCGATATAAGAAAAGTAATTGTAATTTTATGTGATAACTTACATAAATGTTGTCAGATATATATTTACATAGGATGTACACAGTTTATCTTATAAAATTACAATTACTTTCGTCATATGGATGTAATGAAAATTCACTCAGTTTAGTTTGACACATTATTGAGTAGATTTGAGTTAATTTTTTTTACAGTGTAGGTATCGTTTTAATTTATGGTGAAGTAAAAACACTTACCGTGGCCGCCAAGATCTCCTGACTTTAAATCATTTGGACTTTACTTGTGGGGGATATTTAAAAAATTAAGTATATTGCACCGAAGTGGACACTATTGATGATTTACGCAATCGGATCATAGCTGCTGTCAATAACTTGCTCAAAACGGACAAGAAGCAGAAACATTTGTGTCAGTTTGTAGAAAATGGGTAAGACGGGCCCAAAATTTTATTGCAACATGAGGTATGTCAAACTCTTTGACGAATTAAAACAAATTAATTCAATTAATAGCAACAGCGACACAAGCAGTTGAATTTACTGTATTAAAATAGGTGCTGTAAAATGTATTTTATTTCTTTCCTCAAATTTTACAGTAGGCGTATTTCCATTGCCGTGCAGAAGTATATTTTTAAATCGAAACATTAAAATTGTTTTTTTAATATGTTCTGAATCATCCTGTATACCAGTTTGGAGTGGTGTTATGTATAATTGGAGTTAAACTTTACACAAATTTCTCTCCGTGTACTTCAATGCCCAACTAACATTTAAGCATAATAGACTACTGCACAAGAAAAATGAACCTAAATTGATCGATATTTACTACATTTCGCCATAAAAATAGTCTTCAATGTTACAAAATCTTATAATACCAAAATTTTAGTCAGAAATTTGTTAACTAAGAGTAATATAATGACTTCCAAGTAAAACGAAATATATGTCAATTTATACAGTTCGAAATTAGATATTGTTTACCTTTTCTGTGTTTTCAAATGCTAACATTCCAATAACCAGGGATTTTTTAAATAATTATAATAGGTAAATATTTGCATATTTATTACAAAATTGTAAAACTTATTTTGTCTTCAACTATAGTGGTTAAGAATAAGCTAATAACTAGTTATTTTTGCCATATTAAATCCTTCAATTTAAAGTTCTATTTTTATTACAATATTAAATATATTCAACTTTGTTGATAAGAAATATTTGATCATTTCAATTAACCTAATAGAAATATTGTTCTATATTATGGTACAAATTTACTTATTAATAATACTTCGACGGAAATGTTTCTTAAAAGGATCTTTCAGGGAGCAAGCTTCTTGTTATTTGCATTCAGATAGATATTTTCATGCAGTAGGGTGTTGAAGTTGTTTTGTGTTTTGATGATCTGCAATAAAAACCTACTTGTGTCGTACGAGTAAATCAAAAGATAAAGCCCAACAGGCGGCTTACCACACCATATTTCAGAGTTGTAAAAAATAATTATTGGGTTCATATTTCGCCTACCAAAATCAAAGCCAACACTGCAGATTATATAAATCAAGCTAATGAAAATATATCGATAAACACATCAAAGTATTCCATATGATAACACTGTTATCGTCTCAAATGAATTCAGTAATGCATGTGAATTGAAATTTGAATTAAATTCCGTTCGAAAATATTTATTTTGTTTTTGTTATTACACACACATAATATTATTGGCTTTAATTTGAATTTTCAATCACAAATAAATCCAAGAGTAGAATTTTATATGTAGGTACCTAGTAATAACTTAGTTGGTAATAAATTACCATAAATGTCTTTATTTGGAGGAAATTTCAACCACAAAGTTAATATTTTGCTGTGACGTCAACATTGGCATAGGTAATCTGCGCTATAGGTTAAACTTCAGACAAATTGACTTCAAAGTTGATTTTATTTGAGCGGCCCTGTTGTAACAAACGCTAGATGTTTTGTTTATTATTTCTAATTGATTACTTATTAAAATTACGTTAATAGAGATAATATTATTTAATACATTTATGACGAAAAATTATTAAACACATTTTATCACGAAATACATCCAGTTTTTATTTTAGGTTATGTTTCAGGATAATAATATTATTAAGAAGCAATAGTAAAAATGTATATTTATAAGGCGCGTTATTTTTATGAAAGTTATGTCATCACATTATACGAAAAAATTTCCTGGGTTGTACAATTTGTTGAATATAAACCAAAAATACAGACTTTATATTATATTAAAATCTAAATATCTATAAATACTCATATACTAACTCCTACTCTACTTGTAGCTTTGTAGCCTGACTTATATTGTTTCTTTCTCTTCTAATCCCTGTTCGCTATTAGAATGTATATAAGCAAACATATAATGTTGTCTCTCTCTAGCAGAAGAAGGTCATATAAAGGGCATAATTAGGGTATATTTTGGTAATAATGTGTTGAAATTTTAACATAAAATTGGTCCGTATTTCTTTTAGGTCCAATTATCTTATTGGAATAAAATCCTTGCCGACCAGTTATTAACTTCCATATTACTTTAGTTTTTTTCCCCACATAAGGAAAAAGGCCAACGAATATAGGTAAACTTTCCTTATGCGGAATTGGTCATGAAAAGTTTATGACCAATTCAGAGGTCAAGTTAACGTAATTTTAACTTTAAATGTTTGTTGGGATGGTCTTATGTGTGCACTTGTCGTGAGCTATCTATAATTAAAATAAGGTAAAATAATGATAAAAACAGGCTGTGTAACATTTTACGACTGCGAACAGTTCAGTGTTCATTCAAATTACGATGCGGATATAATACAGATTCTAATGTAGTAATATGAACTACACCGTTGTGAACGGGAGTTTCATATTTTTCATCTAGTAAGTTCTGTAATGATTCGTCTCTAAAGTTCTTAGAACATGGTTCGGCGCGAGGGAATCTATACCAGATAACTTTCAACTTCCCCAACCAAATTTTGTGGTCTGACACCGAGGAAATCATTTGTAGAGGAAGCAAATCAAGTTTCCTAGAAGATTAATCGATACTTTAGGGTTTTTCTGCTATCGTCACTATGCCATTAGTTTTAAGGGAAGATAGGGAAAAGTATAATACGAATACACGATTAAAACATTTTTAAATGCATATTTACTCAAAAAGAATATTTTTCCGGATTGTTTGGCATTAATGACCATCGAAAGGTGCTCAAAACTTTTTCCTGATTTGAACCACCCTGTATATTTTATGTCCGAGATGCCAATGGTAAGCCATGTAAAACGAACTACCCTGTATACAAGGTATCACAGAATGATTTTAAGAAAACCTAGAAGTTGGTTCTATGTTTAAAAATAAGAAAAAAAGTTTATACAGGGTGCCCCGAAAATATCAAATTAAATTTATTTATTTATCAACATAAAACCAGTATACCTTATTTGTGAAAAATAGATAGGAGAACAATATTTTTCTATTAAAACTTTCGTACACACACTGACGAAAATTCGAGTGAAGCAAGACGTCTCTTCTTCAAAGAAATAATTCACCATACTTACCTATTTTGCAAAAAAAATATATTAAAAACTCGACAAGTTTATACCTATAGGTTCAGAATCACCCTGTATAAATGGCCCCAAAGTAAAAAATCAAACGGAAGCGAATCTGGTAAATGCGCAGACCATTCAGTAGATCCTCTTCTTCCAGCTATTCTTGAAATCTTTCGTGTGTTTCACAGCCATTGTATGATATGAATGAGTTCCGTATTGTTGAAAAATAAAGTTAAGTAATTCTAGAGCTTGTCCATAATATCCTGAACACTGTACGATATCCTAGAAACTGTTAATTGCATAATAATATCTATATTTTATTATTACGTTTATTATTTTAGATATATTTTGTTTAAAATACATTTCTAAATTTTTAAGGTTTACAACTTTTTGTATTTCAAGAAAAATATCTAATACCAAATATATTTCGAGAATGAAATAATTTATCGATAGGCTTGTAATATACATTAAAAAATTTGACAATAAAACTGTTTAGGCTTTCTGTGACTGTAGTTTTATAGAAGTTTTATTATTACCGGCTTAATAAAACAGTTTGGTTTTAAGAAAGCATTTGAGTGAAAATTTGATCTTATCAAGCAATTATAAAATTATGAATTCTTCAAATGGTTTTAAGACTACTTTATAAAATACTGCTGTACACTTTCTGTATACGTTTTAAAAACCTTCTTCTCAAAGAATGCCATAAAGCGATAAATAATTTTTTAAATATACTGTAAATCTTATTAGCTTTTAACATACCTCGATAAAATTGAAATATCTTAAGAGAATAAGGATGATGGCCTATCATAATCTAAGATATCATAAATTCGTATGCAACATGTACAGAAATGTCTAAGTATTAAGTATTATAAATAAACGATGACCAATAATTTTGAAATTTAAGCATTGATTTTTTGAAATACAATAAGTTTTTATATGATTTAACAATTCTTATAAAATTGAAAATATAAAGAGCGGTTTTAAAAATTTAGAAGTAGTTTGATACATTTCATCAGTAAACTGTTTGTCGTTTGAAAATTTTGTATCGACATTATTTACATAGTTTTTTTTATTTGGAAAGGTATTGGTAACAAAATAGTTTTATCCACCAAAGCTTTCTACTGCATAAGTCATGATATACTTGTTGATAAATTATGGTTTTATGGCTGTACACCTGAGAGCACATCTCTTATTGAATCTTACCTATGTCATAGACAACAATATGTAGTGCACAAATCAAAATCTTTAAATTTAAACTACGGTGTACCTCAAGGCTCTGTCTTAGGACCGTTGTTGTTTCTCGTGTATATAAACGATTTCCTAACTTCGGTGAGAGATAATGTGTTTGCAATCCTTTTCGCTGATGATACTATCCCTGACCAATAAATCTTTAAACAATCTGATGCATTAAACTGGTTTTCTTCAAACAACTTATGCCTAAATGCAAATAAAATAGAAAAAATGATACATGTTCCACTGTTTGTACGGCAGAGTGTCTCAACAGACATTGATTACTGCCTATCATAGTCTAATTCACTCCAGATTATCTTATGCCATTCTAATAATGTTATAATATGACTAAACTACTTTTCTGACGTGTGTAAACACTTTTCTATATGTAATACTAATAAATATCTATCTAATTTGTGCACAATACAGTATGCGCCAAAAGTATGGAATAAATTCAATAAAAACGAAACAATTACTTTTTGGGAAAAATCCTCGAACAGGTCGACTTTTAATTTAAAAAATGCATATTATAGCGTAAAATGCGATTTTCAAATTTCATTTGTTTTCGAGTAATGACGTCATCGATTTTTTTTTAATGGCAACACCATATTTTTTTCCTTGATTCTAAAAGATCGTTTAATTCTCTATCAGACAGCACTGAAATTTAAATTTTTATCGGATGCAGGAATATGACTCGAACTCAGCAGGAAGTTTGCGATTTATTTAATGAAAAATATCCAGATCGCCCTATCAGCCAATCAACAGTCAGTAAGGTAGAGTCTAAATTTAGAGAAACTGGCAATATTGTAAATATTTCAAAACCTGGACGTCCAAGCCTTAATGAAAATCAGAAACAGAACATTTTGATAAGTATGGTGGATAATACTCATAATTCTTCACGATTGGTTGCATTAAACAATGGCACTAGTCAGAGCACAGTGCTACGTATCTTGAGGAAAGAAAAATATCATCCCTACAAAATTCAACTTGTGAGGAACTCAATGAAGATGATCCCGATCGCCGCTTACACTTTTGCGAAATTCTAATGGATTTATGTCAAGGAAATAGAAATTTACACCGGCAAATACTTTTTTCAGATGAGGCCACATTTTGTCTGAATGGTACAGTAAACCGTCAAACTTGCAGATATTGGAGTCGGGAAAATCCTCATTGGATGGCAGAGGCACATACCCAACACCCTCAGAAATTAAATGTGTGGGCTGGAATAGTTGACGACAGAATAGTAGGGCCTTTCTTCTTTGAAGGAATTTAGAGTTTCTAGAAAATGACCTTGTTCTAGCCCTTGCAGTAATTTTTCCTAACGTTAATGACCCTGACATTCCTGACGATACCATATGGTTCAGCAAGACGGTGCACCTCCGCACTATGCGCGCCCTGTACGAGATTTTTTGGACAACTGTTTTCCTGGGAGGTGGATCGGCAGACGCGGACCGATAGAATGGCCTGCAAGATCGCCAGATCTTACACCTCTTGACTATTTTTTATGGGGATACTTGAAGTCAAAAGTGTACATTAATAAACCACGTAATTTAGAAGAACTTCAAAATCGCATTCGGGACGAAATACGCAGAGTTACCCCAGAAATCATTCATAATGTGCAAGAAGAATTTCTTCACAGACTTGCGCATTGTCAAGAAGTTGGTGGATGGCAATTCGAACATTTAATTTAAGTATAAAATTTAATCAATTGTATTTTATTTTACATACCTCAGAATTGTTACTTTTTTATGGATAAAATTTACGTTTTCTAACATTCAATCGTCATTTACTCGAAAACTTTCTTATGTAAGAGGGCAAAATTTTAGTACTATCTAATAGAGAATTAAACGATCTCTCAGAATCAAGGAAAAATATGGTGTTGCCATTTAAAACAAAATCGATGACGTCATTACTCGAAAACAAATGACATTTGAAAATCGCATTTTACGCTAAAATATGTATTTTTTAAATTAAAAATGGATCTGTTCGAGGATTTTTCCCAAAAAATAATTGTTTCGATTTTATTGAATTTATTCCATACTTTTGGCGCATACTGTATACAAAAGTAACTAGTAATTAGCATAATGAAGTTCCTTCTGCATGTTAAGTGAACAATTTGTCAGGACTGTAAAAAAAAACTAGTAACCTTCTTCAGCACAATTTAACTGGGGAAATTCTGTCTGGCACTAAGCTAGTCCGAAATATAATTATTTAATTGACTAATGTAATTCCTGTAACGTCATGACCCACCTAGCTATTCGTTCGTATAACAACCTTTATTATCCGGACAGACTACAAATGACCGTTCAAGGCTTCTCTATATTTATGTGGGTTCCACTGGCGAACTCTTCTGGTGCCGTGATTTACAGTCAAATTTAGAAAATTACCAAGACGCTACTAGACTAAAAACTATGTCAACATAAATCTGACTGCCATATCGAGACAGCTCTCTTCGATCCTAAGCCACCGAAATTCTAAATAACAAACGGCAAATTAAATTTGTTGACATTATTCATTATCAGAAAATTGAGATTCTTCGTTTATACAGGGTGATTCTCATCTTTGGGAATAGATCCCTCATGAAAAATGAAGTCAATACCGTAAAGAAAAATTGTAAAATCGTTAAGTTTCCGAGTAAAACGTTATTGCGTCTGGGCAGGCTATTTCGAATATTGAAATCAGATTACTTACAGTAGGTATTAACGTTTTTGTGATACGAGTACTTTTACCGCGGTGTGCAGTCAGTGCAAGTGTAGTGCAATGGGCGTGACAAGGGAAATTTGAACCTGAATCGTGGAAGAGATGGAGGTCCACGGCGTATTATAGCAGTGTGGCGTATCATACACGAAGCTCGATAATATCATTTGGACTTCTTTTTGTGGGAATGTTTAAAAATCATCATAGCTGCTGTCCCAGTTTGCCTTCCATTGTTATCCAAACAACAATAAAACCTTTTAGAAATATTACGTTTGTGGCTTTTTGTATTAGATCTCCTGTCAATGTCTCACACGCTAATCTAATATTTTGTTGCAACTAGTTGATATTATCTGACCTTTGTATATAGACTACGTTCTTAAGTACCCCTCACAGAAAATAATCCAGATGGGTTATCTGGGTGGCCACTGTATTGGACCATTAAGTTCTTTCCAAAGATTTGGAGTGCTGGTTCAAATAATTTCTCACAATTGTAGAATTATGATTAAGTGCATCATCTAATTGCAATCAGAAATGTTTTATAATCTGTAATGGAGTATTTTCCAACAGACCTATAAGTTATCTGCAGAAACCTTTCACTTGTGAGAGTTTGTTAAAAAAAAATAAGAACTTACAATCTACGGTTCAAAGGATATGACTATAGAAGATGTTTTAATCCGTAGTAGCTACCATCATTTGAGTAATAAAATTGAACCTTCGTTGACAGTCATCATTTGTTAGCATTAACACTCTCTGAACCGTCGGTTTAGAAATACGAAGCCTATCGAATTGAATTTTGCGGATATTCTTCAAAATAGCCAATATTGGCAACATTCTCATCATTTGCTATATCTCTTTTTATGTCTTTATCTTTTTTTTACTGTTTTAGAAAGGTATTTTAAGCTAATATAAATCAAATCTCCTACAATTCCTATCAATGATTTGATTTATATTAGCTTAAAATACCTTTCTAAAACAGTAAAAAAATGTTACAAAAGCTAATAATAAGGAATATATGGGTAGATATTGTGGGTGTAATTCAACGCAGGTTGGAGCTTTTGTCCACTGAGTAGTTAGTTTCACACAATATTATTAATACCTAAAAATATATAAAAACTTCTTTATACTTTCTTGAAGAAAAAGTATCTTCATTATTTCGTAAAATTCTTTCAAATTATGGAAACATTTTATGATCTGGCGTTACTTTCTCGATACTGGAAAAATATATTTCGAGAAAAATACCTAAGGAGAGACACCGTGTACATTAGGCAACCAGCACAACAATGACGTGCGTCACATTTTTCATCAGATTTTGTAATGCCGTGAAAGAAATGATAGTTTTCTATGTCTCATAGCTTCATTTACTGAGAAACCAATCTACTCGATTTCCAGTCCAGTTTTATGAAACCTTAATATAGGGTGTACATAATTAATGGGTCACAAACCACCTGATAATAGTTTAAACTAAAATATTAAGAATATTGAAAAAAAGAAATTAATTCCAATATAAACTACTGTACACATTTTTAATTAGTTAATTCACTTTTTTCGCATGTAAATTTGTGTAATTTATATGGTAATGGCTTAAATCGTTTGATATCATTTCATGTGGAACTCTTTGAAAGAAAAGGGTATTGATATATACCAGGAAGGGTGTAAATCCGTTTTAGCTACGGTTTCTGAACACTTAAATATCTTATTAAAAGGGTATGTACAATTTTCACAGTTACATGTATTAATTAATTCATTTTGTCCTTGTTTTTCTTTTCTACTCATTTTGTGACATTACTTTGGCTAATTTGAAATAAAACGTAGGTGCATATTGTTAATAAATAAAATAACTTTACAGTGGAAGCTACATTTGCTTATTCTCCGGCGTGACATTACCCAAACCTTTACAGCCTACTAATTCTAATATAAAAGAATGGTATCATCAGTTTTCATCCATCAATTGTCTTCACCCTTGACAGAAAAAAATACATCAATGTTGTAGCATTACTTCGTTATCCTATTCCGTTGCTACGCTTGGTATGCTATAAATACACGAAGACGAATTTATTTATATATACAGGGTGTAACTTGAAGTGGGGATCATTTTTTTAGATTATTTAACAAAAGTTATAGGTTTTCATGAGAGGAGGTTTAGATATTTTTTTAAAATGTCACATTTTTGAATTATTCTGAATTTGTTTGATGTAGATTGACGAAATTTGCATAATACACCTAAAAAATTTTTCTTCAGCAAGCAATTCAATTTAAACATAATTTATTCTTGACAAATATTTTTTTGTGTAATGCTCATTTTTTTGTGATTTATTTGATAAGAAAATTTCACTTTATTTACAAGTAGTATTTACGTACAAGGTCACCATATTTCCCGCCGTAAAATGATCAAATTTTTGGGTACAGAAATCTCGAAAAATAGAACAAAAAATAAATTTTTTGATGGTTTGTTTATCTACTTTTACTATTTATATTCTCATTATATAGTATAATAACTTTTAAAATGCATATGTAAGACACACATTATTTTGCTATTCTAACCCCACATTTTAACAGTTATTTTCATATATAAACAGAAGTGAACAATCTTACTATGTAAGTTTATGTTATAACAATATTTACATCTACAGTTGAATTTAAAAAATACGCAGTTTGAAAGATTTCTGTACCTAAAAATTTGTTTGTTAGATCGCTTTCTTTAGTTATACAGGGTTAACTATGACTAAGTAAAAATATTTTAAGAGGGGATAGAGAAAATTAAGAATTAACGGAATCACCCTTCAAAAAAATTACAAACTTATTTATAAAGCGAAAAAAAATTTATTTATTATTTAACTCCGCCATCAGAGTAGGTAACGTAGGCAACTAGCAACACGACAGTAAAATTTCCAGTCAAGTCATAAATTAATTCCTGTGTTTACCATGTGTTTACGTTGTAGTTTTGTGTTCTTCTTCAGTTTTTAGTGCCTTTTTTAATTTTTAAACGTTTTACATTTATTAAATAAAGACATTTGTGTTGGGTGCAGCTACTTTCCCACAATATAGTTCGCCGGTTTGGTTTTCTAGGTTATGACACAAGACTGTCGCGGGAACATTAAAAAGTTTTCTATTATCTGTTTTCTTCGTTCGATTTTGTTATGTTAAATATATATTTTATCTAGCTGTACCTACAGGAAGTGTGTTTTATCGCTAGTGAGTGGTTATAATGAATGAAAATGTAGTTTTGCCAACTTGTAACGAAATAATGAAAAACGAATGCAAAATAGTGGAGCTAACTGGATTAACTGTTACCTACCTATCTATCAGGTATTATTACTAATAATAATTTTAATTTTTGTCGTTTCTGCATTTATAGGAGGAAAAGAGGGTTTTGCCCCATTTTTTAAATATCGGGCTAAAATTCTGTCTATTCTAAAAAATTTTTATTGGCTTTGAAGCCTTCCTGAGCACGTAGTTAAAATTTTTGTACTTAGTCATAGTTAACCCTATATATTCGTTTTACTTCGGTACCTTTGAATATTCGCAGGTGGCATGAAATAACATTCCTGTTATATGCTAAACTCTATATTATTCAGTACTCAAATGTCCAAAATTACTGTATTTGTAGAAAATACTATTTCATAAATATGGCACCCTTAAATGAAACAAACGATTTTCAAATAAATATATTTCTTTCATTTACATGAAAAATTTGCCAAATCTATAAAAAATTTACGTTTTGAAATAAAAAAAGATTTTGATTGTAATGAATGTGCTTTTCGATTCGAATAATGCGTTTATTTAATTCAAAAATGCATATTTTTAATTAAGAAATGTGGGAAAAAATGTAATCTTTTAATTATTTGAGAGCTAATAATTTTGAAACCGGTATATGTTGACTATTTGCTATAGATCTTTCAGGTGTAATTCAATGCTGGTCGGGGCATTAGCCCGCAGTTGTTTCCTGAAATTCCTGAATAATAAGTTGTTGACTTAAATAAGCAGGCATTGGAAAAAAATCTGACATAGTATAGAATAGAATATAATTAAATCGACACTAGAAGTGTATCATTGAAAAAAGAATATTGTGTTTCTAATTTAAAGAAATGCTTTGGTATTAGCAAATAAATATTTGTTTAATTTATTTCCATGAAACAAAATTTTTTACAATCACCAAATTGTTTTTTCGGTGTAGGTGCATTTAATTCCTTTTGCATTATAAGAGTATTCGATTTAAGTTCTTTAAAATACGCTATTAAACAAATTGCTTGAGTTATTAAACGAAACAGGAACTTCAAATGACGTGATGATAATGGACAAATAAAATTTTAATCAAATATAGCTCCTCTGAGATTTTCTCATGTATGAAGAGATATCAAAACAAACAATCTTGTTTAATTATACTGACCAAATCATCCGATGCGGTATTTGACGCATACCTAGAAGCTTAACTAATGGATTACTCGGCGTTGCGGATGTTGTACATTCACTTCTCTTGCATCATATATTAATCAAAGGAAGGATTATAGCATTTTTACAGTGGTACATATGTTTTTCCGTTGAAAAAGTTGCCACATTCAAGGATATAATATAAAATCACTGTTTCAGATATGCCTAATCTATATTTTCCGCATAAAATAAGCCTTTATTTATCTTCGTGTATTTTAAAACATCTATTGAAATATAGAATGGGAGGATTATCTTATAAATGATAGCAATTTTATTTGGAAGCAAAATTGTAACGTAACTTGATCCCGGTTTATAGCAAATAATCTTCTATATTTGATGTTTTATCAGACATTGCATTTATAATAGTTTTTTATAAAAATTATCTAAATATGTAAAAAAATTAAAAAAGAGCTGTTCCAAAATGATTTAAAAATACATTTTTAACGAACAAAATACGTTCTTGTTAACAAAAAAAAATGTGCCTCTCTATCTAACCTAAATAAAATTTTATGTATATCAACAACAAGAAGTTTCAATTTGGTCAGCATTTGTGAAACACCCTGTATCTTAGTATCCTGACTGATTGGCTCGCTGAATGAAACGGAACTTGCCGTTTTTTAAACTAACATGATAGTTAGTATGTTTAAATAATGAAATCGTGTCGAATCGTGTTAATAAAAAAACAAGTTCAATTATTTTACCCTTCCTTCTCGTAGCATATTTCGATTATATGATTGGTCATATCCAAGAAATTGCTGGCAGAACGTGACCCTACGCGGAAAGAAATTACACTGATTAAAATTATTAGCGATATTACACATTAAAGTGTGAAATAACATAGCAGAATGTAATATCAAACTGTAATAGAAAAATACTATACTTATAAATATGCATTTTTCATAGTAAAACCGTGTCTTCGTACATATGAAATGTAATTTTACAATTATTTTTATCAGTGTATACTGGTATCAAGATTAACACACTTATTCCAACTATAGCTTAGTTTAATTATTTCTCAAGTAAAGTAATATTTTATTGAAAGATTGACTTATTCTTGGATAATAAGATTATATCTTGTTCATTTAAGAATTAAAAGTTACTTGAAATCAAGAAAACTACTACACTTAATATGAGATAAAGTTATGTTTCTTAAAAGAATTGTTTTGTTTTATTTAGATAATATGAATTACTTGAGTCTACAATTGTTATTCTCAAAATAAGGTTATGATTCTTTATTTGACGTTTTAAATGACTTGAAAAAATTACTGCAAATATTTAAAATAATTTTGAATAAATAATAACATTGCATTAAGACAAAATCAAATTGAAGTACATAATTAGTATTTCAGTATTTTGCTATATTGTATTCCTTTTGTATAAATAAAGAGAGACCTATAGCAAGCTGTTAAAGTTATTAAGCTTGCTAGCTCTCTTCAGTATGCAACAGGAGACGAGGCAACCGACGACTTATCCCACAGAAGGTAACCTAGGTAGGCATGATGCAACATGGAACTACATCTTTTGACCACATGCTGAACCTAGCAGTTCACCTGGAAGCACAAATTTAATACAATTTGTGGTAAATAATACTACAATAATTGTGTATCTATAGTTTTGGTAATGATCACCACAAGTATTGTATTAAAATCATCTATAAATATTATTATTTTGCACTATAGCCGCATTTTAAATTTTACAGTATGACATTTATTACAATATATTAAAAATTTTAATTTGTACAAATCCATAAATTAAGGAAGAATAACCTATTCTGTAATTAATAATGTTTTATTCACACTTTAACAAAATGTTAATCTTTCAGTAAATCTTACATTTAGTGTCATTTTAAGAAAGAAAACTGTTGAATTAAGTAAGAGTTAAGAAAGCTTGGATGTAAAGAATATGTAAATATTTATACCAAATATACATACAACGTCAAAAGTCTTGGACCCCCTGTATATAAAATAATTCGATTAAACCTAGTGGATTTTCTTAATGTGGTAAAAAAGTACATGTACTTAGGGAACACAACAATAAAAAATTGCAGACCATGAACCTTTTCTTTATTACCAATGTTTTTACAAATCTGGTCAGTTTGGCAGTGTATTCAGCCAAGTGTTTATTTGAATTTTTGTACATTATAATGCCAGAACGTGAAATTTCTGCGTTTACCTGAGCAATAATGACTGCTTTACATAATGCAGGACATCATCAGATATCGAACATTTTGAGCATTCCTAGATCATCTGTTGTATGGATAGTACACAGATATGAAGAATTTGTTACAGTGGAAACCAGACTACGTAGTGGACGTCCTCCGGTATCTAATTTACATCGAACAAGTTATTACGCCCATTATCTACCCCCTAGGTAATGAATTGGGTGAAAATTTTGTGTTTATGGACGACAACACTCGACCACATCGCGCAAGATGGTTCAAGAGACACTCGAAGCAGTACATATCAATAGATTAGATTGGCTAGCCAACTCCCCTGACATGAACTCTATTGAAAACATGTGAGATTTCGTTGCTGTTGCCATTCATAATCATATTCCTCCACCTCAGACTGCAGATGCGTTAGTCGTGGCGGCAGAAGAGATCGTTAACCGCTTGATTATCTCAATACACAGACGTGTCAGTATACTATTGGAACGTGGTGGAGGTCATACCGACTATTAATCAAGTAGAGAACTTGCTTTGTTACTTCATTTTGATTTAAGAAATTTTGTCAAAAATGTCACACATTTGCTGGTTTTTAATTTTCTAAGACTCAGTTGATCGAACATATTCTTTTCACAGAAAAAAAAGATTCAGAAAACAATATACTTTTATAAATGTATTTGTTTTTTTTTTGACAAAAAGATTTCTTTAAGAAAAATGAGGGTGAGTCCAAGACTTTTGACGTTGTGTGTACTTTATTATTGAATTGACACATACAGTCAGGGTTGCCACCCGTCCCGTATTTCAAGGGACAGTCCCGTATTTAAGTCACATGTCCCGCGTCCCGCTGCTGGTTCATACGGGACGATAAAAGTATCGTATTTTGGTATTGAGAAAAATAAAATATCAATCCACACCTAAGCAATTATTTGAATAAATTATTTTTAGCCAAAAATGTGACAATAACATTTAAGTGTCGGACAACAGCACAGTTATTTATTGAAAAGTTGTTTGCTTATGGATCGCCATCTAGCGCCAAGAGGAAAAGTGTCAAGTTTACTTAAATCTAAATTTCTATTCGTGCCAACTGCCTTGTTTTGTTGTCTTTGTCACTTGTATGGTGATTGGTGATTCCTCACTTATGTGTCATTCTATCTAAAGGTTGAGTTTTCCAGTGCCTTGCGCGGTGATTTACAGCAATATTTTAAATTACTTACTTTGTGTTTTAAATGCGCACTAGAAAATTATTAAGGTAACAGCCTAAACAGCTTAGCATAGCTTAGAAAATTTTAAAATTACCTAATTATAATCATTTCAAAATTAAAAGATATGGGTAAATATTTAGAAAATCTTGTAAATGCAACTAAAAATGTCTAGACTTATTTTAAGCAATTTGACCTCGAAAATTTAAAACTTTTTGCCTGCGGCGCTACACCCCCCCGTCTCTACTGATATAATAAAAAATGTATGTAAGAGGTGGCAATCCTGCATACAGTGCTTTCGAAAAGTAACGAATAAATTCATTATTTTTGAAATTGAGAAGTTTTCGATCTCCTGGCACGTCGATTTTGTTTTTAAAAAAGGTACTTTTTGACATACGACCCATATTTGTGACGTCATCGTTGTTCGAGATATGACGTCATCGACAATTTTTTTAAATAGCAACCCTCTAATTTTGACCATGCCATTTGGAAGAGCGTGTCATTCTACGTACACATCATGAAAAATTATGGTGTTATATAACAAAAATTTCAAGAAAATAATGTTTGAAGATTTTAAAATTTAATTTTCACAATACTATCCAACGATTCGGGAACAGCTCATCTAAATAAGCACGGACAGGTGTTGCATAATGGAGAGGTGCCCTGATACGTTCTTTCAAATGGCATGGTCAAAATTGGGGGTTGCTATTTAAAAAAAATGTTCATGACGTCATATCTCGAACAACGATGACGTCACAAATGTGGGTCGTATGTCAAAAAGTGCCTTTTTTAAAAACAATATCGACGTTTTTCGAAAACTTCTCATTTTTAAAAATAATGAATTTATTCGTTACTTTTCGAAAGCACTGGATGAAGATAAACTTGAATGAAGATTAAAATTTAAAATATAATACTTAAATACAAATTAATTTTTTCCGTGTGTACTATTTTTTAAATTTTGTTTTCATCTTCGTTTTCATGAAAACAATTCCAAAATTGTTACTTCTTTTTTTTAGATGTCTGAGGTTCTGCATTTTTAACTTTTATCGTTTCTATATGTCTCTGCATTCGCTCGTTTAATGTAATTGTACGACACAGTTTATATTGGGACAAAATTTATAGCAGCTGGTACAACTTACGGAAAACATCGTTAACCAGTAATTAAATACATCAGTATCTACGTTTTGCTTTTCCCTCTGCGTTCCGTTGACGTAGTACTTATAGTTTAATGCATTCCTTTACATTATCCACGAGAATTGCGGGCAGTTTTCACACTATCCCCATTTAGGTTTAATTTAAGATAGCTCGTTTAGTGTGGTATAACGTAGTGTATATTTTGCCCTAATGAATTATTATTTTAAATAATGGAGCACCAGGCCAACCATAGTGATGATTATTATGAAGTACATCTGCGGCAGTGTGATATATCAGGGTATACAACCGCAGAAATTTAAATTATTTATATTAAAAGTCTAGATAGGGTTAGGTCCCTAACATATGATGCCTTACAGGCGATATACTATCTTAAATGTGTACAGAGTATCTCGAACTCGATTGTATGGACCTACTATATTTTTTTCCAGAAACATACCCAAATTTTGTTACCTTAAAAGAAATACCACCTAAAAATCACATTAGCAGTAGAAGGATCAAGTGATCGTTAGAAGAAACAAACATTAAAAGTAATTGTGAAATATCGGTAAGTTTTAATTAACAACAAGCCTAAATTTCCGTAAAAAAATCCAGTTCAAAATTAATTAGTATACGAAAACCGTTTATCTCTTTATTTGTTCGTTTTACAAAATTCCATAAAATTATACCATATGGCAACACTGTCTAAGCCTTTGGATAAGCAACTGCTAGGTTCATAGTTGCCAAACGGTAACATTTTGACGCCAGGCTCTGTATAAATAATATATAAATATTAAAACAATTAATAATAGTTTTGCAAATATCATATATTTTTCTTCCAATATTATTTTTCGTTTTATTATACGCAAACAATTCATACTACACGTTGAATATCAAATTATCAAACGGAAAATATTACATACCGTAAAACAGGAAATATATTCAATTGTTAATAAATTCGCTGTATTTATGTACTATATATTTATGCTTTACAAAGTACCTTGTTCTAATAAAAGAGTTTTCATGTTGAGAACTGTAGCATAACTTGCATGCCGCTAATTTCACATGACATTTATTATTAACAGGCAAAAAACCTACTAGCATGCTTGCAACTAGTTCGTAAATCAGATTAGTTATTTGCAATGGGACTATTTAGCAATGTGTTCTTTTATTTATTGAACTATATTGCCTTGGTTTTATATTTATTAAATTATGAGGAATCGAAACATTAGTGCTTAATTCAGTTCATATTTTCTTTTATGTTCTATTTTTGCATGTGCATATCATTTCCAACGACTGGATTTAGTACCCTTGAAGCCGCTTCTTGCAATTTTTCATAGGAGATGCATTATATTTTCATTCTTTATACTAGATAAGTTTTCCCAAGTTTTCCCTAGTTCCTGTGTGAAATAAAATTTATTATATGCAACAAACCAAAAGGGAAATACACAGGATAGATACTTTGACATTATTTAAATTATTTAAAGCTCAGTCATAGAAAGGACATGCTATGTATTGGTGTAAGTTATTCTCTGTAAAAAGAAAATGTGCTTAACGCACTTAGACATTAGTCGTGACGATTGCATGTCACCTTGGAGCACGAGCTACAGCGCCACCTACCTCAGTACCTCAGTTTTTGCGATAAGCTTATGCAGTTTGGCCATTGTTGTACGACTTATTGCCAAGTAGTTTGAATTTAAGAAAGGTGTGTGTGGAACCGTCCAATAACATATTATATAAATATACAGGATGTTTAAAAAGGGTTACAAACTTTTATGACGTAGCACAGGATGTTAATATATGAATTCCCATTCGAAAATGTGTCGTTTTCACACCAAAGCCTTACAAGTCGTGTTGGCAATCTGGCAATCTCCGTCATATCTTGGTCTTGCAAAGCAAGAAAAAATAAATTGAGTCATAGCAAACAAAAAATGTTTCCCGAAATCGCATTTTTCAGATAAACTAGTTTTACCATTGTTATATTGAGTATAGAAAATTATCACGCTTTATTTTGAGTAAATTATAACATCGTTTACTGCTAAAGAGGGTGTCCTGAATATAAGTGTCGATGTTAAAGTGATTTGTATATTTGACCAAAGGCAACAAAAAAGTCTTATGAAAAAAAAAATGTTTAAAACGAATAGTTTTTCTATCTACAAATATTTATTAACATAAAAATACAGTTGCAATAAAATGCAATACTGTTTTTTAAGTATCGTAAAGGTAGTTAAGTTAATATAAATCAATTTTGCTACAATTCTTATCAATATGTCAAAAGTGGTGATGGTCTGTCAAGAAAAATATAAATTAAAGACGTTTACCTATTTCATCAAAAAAATCTACTCTTTGTGTTATGTTACTCTGTATGTTTGCCTGGGTTAATGCATAAGTTATAAAATATAAAAAAAAATATTTAAAAATTCACTCATTGCACCGCGTCCATATTCATTATATATGTCGACATACATACATATTTCATTACGTACGCTTTGTTTGCATATATACATATTTCATTTATTTAATTAATGAAAGTGAAAAAAATAGACGAGAAATATAGAGACCAGAAAAGAATAAAGGCTATGTGACTGTATTTTATGTTGTCATGGTATGTCACGCGATTTCGCCTGACGACCGGTTTATTACTACACGATAAAATCTCAAACTGGTCAAACTCGATAGAACGCCGCCGCTGAAATTCATACGTCCACCGTTTGCCGTTGTTAACAACAGTTTAAGTTTTATATTCCTACTTCTCGCAACAGCAATTGAGACATTACGGAGTGTGAAAAAGACCAACGCCATCTCTTGATGCGAACCATGAACGAATTATCATGAATTATAAAGGAAACTGTTCTATTTTATCCACTGGGTGACTCAGAAACCTCGTATACTTCGGTGAATTTTGGTATTTCAAGTTTTTGTCTAGGACGCTTCTTTAAAAAGGTACAGGGTGTTAACTTGCAAAACTATTTTTGATTTTTTAAATTATTTTATAAAACTATCGAAAGAAATAATTTGAAATTGGACAAATGGATTTATGTAAATATTGTTCAAAATCTGAAGTTACAGCATAGTTTCTCTTCTCTTCTGTGTACTTTCTCGCTTTTCTTTGTCTACACAGAGTGTTCTGCTGTCAACGTACACAAATTTATCAGGTTATAGAACCGGCCAAAATAATTCTAAAACTAGTGAATTGTCTTCAGCAATATCTTGAAAATCCAAGAAACCAAATTGACTTTTGGCTGAGATGTATTATACTTCGTTAGATGTATTCTAGATCATTAACACCACGCTACATTTGATTTGATCTATTATCACGAAAAGCCTTGGCCAAGTTTTACACCAATTATGCATTTGAATGTTGTTTCAAATTGATTCTACAATCATGGTAGGAACAATTTGTGTAATTTCGAAACTTTGTAGAGCTTCTTCAAATCTTCAAGGATATTATTGTAAATGATACCTAGTTGAGTAGAGGAATAGAATAACCCCTTCCCCCCGTTTCTACGTTTGTTACTTAGGCATCGTTTACAAGAATGCTCTTGAGGATTTGAATAGGAACAAAAAGTGCACAAAATTTTAAATTCGCACATGAAAACCTGATCAAATTATTGTCCAATTTTAACACTCTCTTAAGGGAACCGTTTTTATATAGAGTAATACACAAAATTAGCCTGTCAAAAGTAACTGGATTCTACGATAAAAATAAGAAAAAAAGTTATATAATCATAAGTCCGTAGACGCCCCATAACGGAGACATGGCCCCTTAAATAGCGACCTCAAAATTTTATTTTTCCCAAATATTTCCAAAAGAGATCAAGATAAAGTAATCAAATTTGAAATTGAGAATCAGAATTAGATTGCGAATGTAATGTTCTGAAAATAATTCCTCATAATTGGTCATGGGCGGAGTCGGTGGGTAAATATTGCTCTAATTTTCTTGTATTTTCGTCGTCATATCAAAAAATTTTAAAATGTTGGTCTATTTTACATGAAAAAGGTACTCCTATTTCAATCCGATAAACTTTTCGAGTAATCTTAATTTAGAAATTTTGTGACATACCACAAAAGTTTAAGATGGAAGCTATAAATAGGAAAAATATCCCTAGTAGGCTTTAAGAAAATACTGTCGACTTATTTAACATATATTAAAGGTGTTATTCAAAATACTTTTAAAATGCATCTCATTAAGGTAATTATTTGTAAATTTTTGAATTTTAATATAGTCTATTAATACTCCAAAAATTTTTAAAAACATATCTAATATGTATCAAATAAACTGAAAAATAACTTTTCAAAGCCTGCTAGAGACAATTTGACCGCTTGCATATCATATCTATTATTTTTGTTTTGTAACATTTTTAACTGTTTGATCTGACGGCAAAAACCTCGAGACATGAAAAAGTTGCAAGCAATATTTATCCAACAAATTTGGTTACTTTATCTCGATCCGCTTTGAAAATATTTGGAGAAAATGAAATCTTGGATCCCCCTTTAAAGAGCAATAGCTCCGTTAGAGGGCGTTTACGGACCTATGTTTATATAACTTTTTTTCTTATTTTTGATCGTAGAATCCACAGTTATTTTTTAGCCGGTTAATTTTGGAACTGTAGAGTTAAATCGTCATATTTTGCCGCCAAAAATACGGAATCACCTGCTTTTTGGTTAGACCTAATAATATTGTGCATTTTGTCGCTTAACATTGTGTGATTATAATGAATTATGAACAAAATTCGTATTCTCGCACAGAAATATTTTTTTTTTTCATCATATACGAGGTGGCAAATTGACATACAAAAATTGACCTCTATTTTCCTAGGTAAATCTTAACGATTCTTAATTAAACGTATCACCGTGTATCTGGGAAATAAGGTTGTCGAAAGAACTGTGTAAACTTTCAAAGATTGGCTCTGGGCAAGCCTCTATTCATTAAGTATAACTAACTGGACGCACTCAATCACGGCAGCTCAGAAACACTAATTACGATCTTTTTATACCAGGGATCAACAAATAAATTAAACTGCTGCGTTTCCTTCATCATCGTTTGATCTTTCTTAACATGCACCTCCGAGCAGAAACAATATTAATCGCTGAAGACAATGGGATTTCATTTCAGCCTTCTTACTAGTTGTTTTCTGATGAAACTGGGAATCAAATTATTTGTTTCTCTTCATCGTCGTTTATTACCACTATTAAGATATTAGCTCTGAAATATTTTAGGTGTTAGTGCTTTACCGTTCTGTACATATACAGTCCTTTCGAAAAGTAACGAATAAATTAATTATTTTTGAAACTGAGAAGTTTTCGAAAAAATCCATTGGCACGTCGAATTTGTTTTTAAAAAAGGCACTTTTTGACATACGATCCACATTTGTGACGTCATCGTTGTTCGAGATATGACGTCATCGACAATTTTTTTAAATAGCAACACCCAATTTTGACCATACCATTTGAAAGAGGGTGTACAATTTTTGTTATGTAACACCATAATTTTTCATGACGTTCAATATGTAGAACGGCATGGTCAAAATTGGGGGTTGCTATTTAAAAAAATTGTCGATGACGTCATATCTCGAACAAAGATGACGTCACAAATGTGGGTCGTATCTCAAAAAGTGCCTTTTTTAAAAACAAAATCGACGGGCCAGGAGATTTTTTCGAAAACTTCTCAATATCAGAAATAATGAATTTATTCGTTACTTTTCGAAAGCACTGTATAGTAATGGAAGTACTAAATGCTTTTAACAGTTTAATATTATTTACTATTTTAGCTCCACTAAATGTTTGTTGGAGAAATACCGAAACGTCGTGTTTTCATTAGTTCAAACATTTTTTAGAATTATTTAAAAACCGTCAGTTCTACAGATAATCCTGAGCTCGAATTCCTCGCACTAAATTTACCCAACATGTTGTTCCTAAATATCGTTATTCAGCAACACGAGTTTCGAACAACTGTATAAGAGTTCATATTTTAATTTTTGTTTTCCTGGAATTTCAGACAAACTATAGGACCTAGAGAAAAATTGAGAGAACCAGCGTATTCAGCTGGTCCAAATACGTAATATGTGATGTTGCTACCTAGATTTTAGGCACTTTTGTATTTTGAGAATTATTGGAAATTTTACTGGACTATTGCTTATGAAAATTTTTAGCTAAAACATATTTTTCTCTAGGAAAAATCTGCAAAAATTCTGTTAGACAATTTCGGCCCTTCTAAATTCATTTTTGATATTAGTTATATGTTAAACTTTGAGAGCAAGGAGATACATGATTTTTTTCAAACGCATGCTTTGTTTCGTGTAGTAAAAATCGCAGGTTCTACAGGCAATACCGAGATAGATTCGAATTCCTCGCACTAAATTTGCTCAATATGGTGTTTCCAAAATATAGGTGTTCAGCAATACGCGTTTCTAACAGCTGTTCAAAAGTTCATATTTAAATTTTTGATTTTCTGGACCTCCAGAAAAACTATATATCCTAGAGAAAAGGACAATGTTAAAAATAACCGATTTTTGGCTTATCCGGGGGAACGCATAAATCATAAAAAAATCAATTGATTATTGTTAATTAACATTAGAAATGGCCCAGAAATACGTCAGATAGCTGGGGAAATGTCGCTACTACCCCTAAACCTATATAAACTACCCTTAAATAGCTTTTAAATGGATAATCATTAATTATTGTTATAAAATTCGTGTAAAATGAAAAAAATGCTTGAAAATGATTTGAACAGACAGTATGTCAATATAAAAAGTGATAAATAACTGTAAAAATGTCCATTCCACCCCTAAAAATTAAAAAAACGACTTTCAAAAGCTAATTACTTCGACATCAAAAATAGATAATGCTTAAATGTTCAAGGGAACGCCTATTGCTAGAAAAAATTTATAGATTACTGTCAAACTATGCAAAAACTGATACTAGAGTACATTAAGTAAGTGGGGAAATATTAATTGCACCCCTAAATCTATATAAACTGCCTTTAAATAGCTTAAAATAGATAATCATTATATATTGTTGTTAAATTCGTTTAGAATGAAAAAAATGCTTAAATCACTTTTAAGGTTCATTTATACTATTGCGACCTGAAAAATGGGCGCAAGGATAAATTGCCATTTTTTCAGTACGCACTCACAAAGTGAGAACAATTGGCGTTATTTCGCCATTGAATGGGTACTTTTACAGTCATTTATCACTTTTTATATTGACATACTGTCCAAATCATTTTCAAGCATTTTTTTCATTTTACACGAATTTTATAACAATAATTAATGATTATCCATTTAAAGCTATTTAAGGGTAGTTTATATAGATTTAGGGGTAGTAGCGACATTCCCCAGCTATCTGACGTATTTCTGGGCCATTTCTAATATTAATTAACAATAATCAATAAATTTTTTTTATGATTTATGCGTTCCCCCGGATAAGCCAAAAATCGGCTATTTTTAACATTGTCCAGCGGGTCCAAATACGTAATATGTGATATTGTTACCTAGATTTTAGGCACTTTCACATTTTGAGAAATTTTGGAAATTTTACTGGACTATTGCTCATGAAAATTTTTAGCTAAAACATATTTTTGCCTAGGAAAAATCTACAATAATTCTATTAAACCATGTCGACCCTTCCAAATTCATTTTTGATATTAGTTCTTCGTTAAACTTTGAGGATAAAAAGATTTGTGCCATTTTCCCATTATTTTGTTTCATAGAGCATAAACAACTTCTACAGGCAATATGATGTTAGATTAGAATTTCTCATACTAGATTTACATTGCGGTCTTCAAAATATAGCAACACAGCCAATTTCTAACAATAACTGTACAGTAATTTATTTTTTTAATGAAATTCCAGACAAACAAAATCTTTGGAGATTATCGTGTCTATTAAAAAATTAATTTCTAATACTCGTTCTTATCTAAACATCGAGCGCAAGGGAATACGTGGCTCTTTTACTCGTATTTCGATAGTTTGTTGTATACAACAACACCGATTGTTCTAGAGGTAATCCAAACCTGGATATGAATTCCCGATTGCTTAATGTCACACACGTTCTATTTGTGCATACTTATTTTAAGATTAATATTAACTGCCTTACTAACAGAAAACTAACTTCCAGGGCTAGATAGATATCCACAAAATTACTAACATGGAACGGCAAATAATACATTTAGATAGTAACCCTTCATTTTTTATTACAGAATTCGCTAGTTTTTGAAACAATGTCGATCGAAACCGCTACAAAGCAGTGTTAACTAATCTGGAATTGTGAGCGGAAAGGAGATTACACGTCATATGCAATGATTGTGTATTTTTGAGAATAGCAGAGGTCCATCAGCGAAATCTGGAAGATTCAGTCGTCGACGTGCGAAAGTGACAAATAATTATTAATAAATAAAATATTAATAACCAAAATAAATACATTTTGTTATTTAAATTATTTTAGTATTGTAATTGTAGTGTCATGTAAATTACTTTCCTGAATTGTTAATAAATTTGTTTAACACCGTATTTGTTTCTGTACAAAACCGCTCAAATTTTTTGTTGAAAATAGACAAAAAATGGAGCAAAAAATTGGACAAAAAAAACGGTAAAAACACACTAAAATTTTTAGAATTTTTTTTTAAACATTTTTTGTTAAAAATCGACAAAAAATGGAGCAAAAAATTGGACAAAAAAAAATGGTAAAAAAACACTAAAATTTTTAGAAATTTTTTTTAAAAATTTTTTGTTAGAAATCGACAAAAAATGGAGCAAAAAATTGGACAAAAAAAATGGTAAAAAAACACTAAAAATTTTAGAATTTTTTTTTAAAAATTTTTTGTTGAAAATCGACAAAAAATGGAGCAAAAAATTGGATAAAAAAAATGGTAAAAAAACACTAAAATTTTTAGAAATTTTTTTTAAAAATTTTTTGTTAAAAATCGACAAAAAATGGAGCAAAAAATTGGACAAAAAAAATGGTAAAAAACCACTAAAATTTTTAGAAATTTTTTTTAAAAATTTTTTGTTGAAAATCGACAAAAAATGGAGCAAAAAATTGGACAAAAAAAATGGTAAAAAAACACTAAAATTTTTAGAAATTTTTTTTAAAAATTTTTTGTTGAAAATCGACAAAAAATGGAGCAAAAAATTGGATAAAAAAAATGGTAAAAAAACACTAAAATTTTTAGAAATTTTTTTTAAAAATTTTTTGTTAAAAATCGACAAAAAATGGAGCAAAAAATTGGACAAAAAAAAAGGTAAAAAAACACTAAAATTTTTAGAATTTTTTTCTTTAAATTTTTTGTTGAAAATCGACAAAAAATGGAGCAAAAAATTGGATAAAAAAATGGTAAAAAAACACTAAAATTTTTAGAAATTTTTTTTAAAAATTTTTTGTTGAAAATCGACAAAAAATGGAGCAAAAAATTGGATAAAAAAAATGGTAAAAAAACACTAAAATTTTTAGAAATTTTTTTTAAAAATTTTTTGTTAAAAATCGACAAAAAATGGAGCAAAAAATTGGACAAAAAAAATGGTAAAAAAACACTAAAATTTTTAGAAATTTTTTTTAAACATTTTTTGTTGAAAATCGACAAAAAATGGAGCAAAAAATTGGACAAAAAAAATGGTAAAAAAACACTAAAATTTTTAGAAATTTTTTTAAAAAATTTTTTGTTAAAAATCGACAAAAAATGGAGCAAAAAATTGGACAAAAAAAATGGTAAAAAAACACTAAAATTTTTAGAAATTTTTTTTAAAAATTTTTTGTTGAAAATCGACAAAAAATGGAGCAAAAAATTGGATAAAAAAAATGGTAAAAAAACACTAAAATTTTTAGAAATTTTTTTTAAAAATTTTTTGTTGAAAATCGACAAAAAATGGAGCAAAAAATTGGATAAAAAAATGGTAAAAAAACACTAAAATTTTTAGAATTTTTTTTTAAAAATTTTTTGTTGAAAATCGACAAAAAATGGAGCAAAAAATTGGATAAAAAAAATGGTAAAAAAACACTAAAATTTTTAGAAATTTTTTTTAAAAATTTTTTGTTGAAAATCGACAAAAAATGGAGCAAAAAATTGGATAAAAAAAATGGTAAAAAAACACTAAAATTTTTAGAAATTTTTTTTAAAAATTTTTTGTTAAAAATCGACAAAAAATGGAGCAAAAAATTGGACAAAAAAAATGGTAAAAAAACACTAAAATTTTTAGAAATTTTTTTTAAACATTTTTTGTTGAAAATCGACAAAAAATGGAGCAAAAAATTGGACAAAAAAAAATGGTAAAAAAACACTAAAATTTTTAGAAATTTTTTTAAAAAATTTTTTGTTAAAAATCGACAAAAAATGGAGCAAAAAATTGGACAAAAAAAATGGTAAAAAAACACTAAAATTTTTAGAAATTTTTTTTAAAAATTTTTTGTTAAAAATCGACAAAAAATGGAGCAAAAAATTGGACAAAAAAAATGGTAAAAAAACACTAAAATTTTTAGAATTTTTTTTTTTAATTTTTTGTTAAAAATCGACAAAAAATGGAGCAAAAAATTGGACAAAAAAATGGTAAAAAACACTAAAATTTTTAGAAATTTTTTTTTAAAAATTTATGTTAAAAATCGACAAAAAATGGAGCAAAAAATTGGACAAAAAAATGAACAAAAAACACTAAAATTTTATAAAAAATTTCGGTAAAAATTTTTTATGAATATATGAACTGCCTTTTCCTGTTTGTAGCCATATTGATGTGAGCAACAACAAAAATATACTCCTAGCCCCAGACAGTATAATATAACGCCTGGGTACTAGGAACATCATCTTCGAAAGTTGCTCCTTTGCAGTTTCCTGTAGAAATCTGAAAAAAAGAAATCAGAAAAATTATCAATTACATTTTAGGTAAGTTTACTTGCAGCTTTACAAAGTTGGGAATAAATATATATTACTACAACGCGCATGGATTTGCTAGCTGAGCGAATCGTGAGCGGAAAAACTAAAAGACAGGTCAAATTAGCATTTCGATGGAGCTTTCTCCTCAACCAAACCGCGTCCCTTTACGTCGAATAATAAGGAAGTTATGACGTCCTGAAAATAGCCTATAATTTAAAAAAATCGAAATATCTCGAAAACCGTTCGTTTTAAAGCAAAACCTCTGAGGCACCCCTGAGAAAACTATGGTAGGATTGTATACAGAGATTCATTCAGGACCTCCTGACACCCATAGTTGCTCGAAAAATTTATGAGAAAATATTCGTTTCTAAAAATTTCGCTTAAAAAAAATTCGTCAAATAATTTTTCACGTTAAACATCGATTGGACCCGGCTAAAATATTTGTATTTTCATCAGTATAGATGCTACAAGGATACACTGTACCGGCATCAGTGTCGGTTTTTTCTTTCGGGGACCGCAGTTGTTGGAAAAATTCGACAATTTCGATCGACCGCAACTCTCGAACAGTTGCAGATATCGAAAAACTAAAAGACAGGTCAAATTAGCATTTCTATGGAGTTTTATCCTCAATCAAACCGCGTCCTTCTACGTCAAATAATAAGGAAGTTATGACGTCTTGAAAATAGCCTATAACTTAAAAAAAATGAAATATCTCGGAAACTGTTCGTTTTAGAGCAAAACGGCTTCAGGTACCCCATAGGAACTCCAGGGAAAAATGTATAGAGAGATTCATTCCCCACCTCCTCACACCCATAGTTGCCTGAACAATTTTTGAGAAAATATTCGTTTCTAAAAATTTCCCTTCAAATCCATCGACCGTAACTCTCGAAACGATTGCAGATATGGAAAAACTAAAAGACAGGTCAAATTAGCATTTTGAGGGAGTTTTTCCCTCAACTAAACCTCGTTCCTCTCCGTCGAATAATAACGAACTTACGACGTCCTGAAAATAGCCTATAATTAAAAAAAAATCGAAATATCTCGGAAACCGTTCGTTTTAGAGCAAAATGGCTTCAGGTACCCCTTTGAAATCCCAGGGAGAAATGTAGAGAGATTTATTCATTCATTCATTCCCGACCCTCCCACACATAGTTGCCCGAAAATTTTTTTCAGACAGAACCTAATATTTCATATGGTGCAATAGAAAATGTAGTTGCTATTTAAAAAAACCCTTATCTACTCTCGCCGCCCCTGGTTACATTTTTGAGAATTGAATACCACTAAAATCGATGCCCCAAAAAAATCAAAATTGACCTGTCCGAGTGATTTTTCCAAAAATTTGAAGTTTCCGAAATCCGCATGACATTTGAGACACACTGTATAGTAAAGTTTGATAAAATTATAATATTCCGGACAACCCTACATGCACCTACCCTGTATCGGTTCTTACGCGGGACACTTTGTATAAACTGTGTAATAATGTTTGTAGTGTTTATGAAGTTACCGTATAAGCTAAATTTAAATAATTTGTGAAAATTACGTGAACGTTATTCTGTGAAAATTGAAATAATCGCCCCATTAAAACCACGATACTTTCCTACAAATATCGCAGTCTGCGGAATTATTGATATTCATATCGTGACCGTCCTGTACATGCATCTTCCTAACGAGATTAAACTAGAAGGTGGATCCCAGAGTTCTCCATTTAGCGGTATATATTTAAAAATATCTCCTACGACATCTAGTGTAACCGCTTTTTACCCAGGAAAAATTATTTACCCGCAATGCGGAATCCTCTATTTAACGATTCACCGGGGGTATACGTTCGATTAAAAAACAATGTATGAGGATGGAAGAGAACAAAAAGAAACTGGCTAAAGCACTAAATATATACCGTACTTTCGTTCTTTTGCGTGCATTAATTGTATTAACTATCGAATGTGTTACAACAACATGATTTTAAGATCTCTATTATCGAGCCAACAACAACAATCATTATGGAGTGCAAAGTCATAAAGAAATGAAAAATAATCATACAGAGTGTTCCACCGGAGACTAGATTAATCGATATCTGAAAAAATACTGATCGGAGAAATTTTTAAAATTTTGTATTGCATTTTTAATCTCATGGAACATTTTAGGGCCATTTCGTTAACATTTCCTACAGCTTGGAGTTATAGATTTTCTGATATTAATCTATTAATGGCGACGTATTCTTCAAATAGTGTTTTCTACAAATACAAGTTATTTTAGACATTTAAGAACTGAATAATATATAGCTTTGCAAATAACAGGAATGGTATCTCATGCCATCTGCGAATAGTCAAAAGTACGAATATACAGAGTATCTTGCAACGACAGAAAGCGGTTTAACCAACAAATTTTTAGGTACAGAAATCTTTCAATTTTTCTTTAAATTTAACTGTAGATGTAAATATTGTTATAACATAAGCTTACATAGTTCTGCATATAAGATTGTTCACTTTTGTTTATAAATATGTTAAAATAATTGTTAAAATGTGGGGTTAGAATAGCAAAATAATGTGTGTCTTACAAAAACATTTTAAGAGTTATTAGATTATTTGAAGAGAATTTAAATAGTAAATGAGGATAATTTTATTTTTTATATATCATTTACTTTACGTGTTTTATTTTTTCGAGATTTCTACACCTAAAAACACCACAAATTTATTTTACGGCGAGAAATATGGTACCTTTAAGAAAGAAATTGACGTATGCCTGGAAATAGATATTAAGTTGGTATTCGTACAGAACTTAGACGACGCTAAATTATATCCGTAAATTTAAATAATACCAAGTGCTTTATTCTTGTTGTTATATTTTGAACACTCTGTATTATCTGGTGCACACTGAAATTGTCTTTGACATTTGAACATTTCTACCATTCTGGCAGTTTTCGTCATATTCGGAATTTTATCAAATTTGCCATGGATATAACAATATATTTGATGTATGCAAAGCCAAATTTGTTGTTTTTTATATGTATAATCCTCTTTTCGGTGGTGCCAAAATCAAATATGGCGGTCATAAGGAAATCAAAAGTTGACTATGAAAATTTAGGCAACTAGTAGTAGGGTAGAATTGTGTTTGCATCTTTATTGGAAACCTTATAACGAACAATAATGGTACAAATTCCATAATTACTTCAAAAAGAAAATGAACTTTTGCAATTTTCAACCGGTAGTTCAGGATTTACACAAAATACCTCATATTTCCTTCCAGAAAATTGAAATTTTTTACTTAAGCTACCCTGTATATATTGCTGTTTCCGAGATGCCTGTACTGAGTACAGTAAAAGTAACCACCTTGTATAAATAGAAATTATTTATTAGTGTAACATAAATTGTGTTATTTAACAAAAACATATATTTTTGTACAATAATACGAATTTTGTTCATAATTCATAATAATCACACAATGTTACAAAACGCACAATGATACTACTTGATGTAACAAAAAACATCCCATGTAACATCCCGTTAACTGCATATTTTCGGCGGCAAAATATACACAACGTCAGATGTCTTGGACCCCCTATACATAAAATGATTCGATTAACCCTAGTGGTTTTTCTTAATGTATTTAAGTAACAAAAAAAGACTATAAAAAATTGCAGACCATGAACTTTTACTTTATTACCAATGTTTTTACAAATCTGGTCAGTTTGGCAGTGTATTCAGCCAAGTGTCTCTTTGAATTTCTGTACATTATAATGCCAGGACGTGAAATTTCTGCATTTACCCGAGCAAGAATGACTACTTTACATGATGCAGGACATTCTGACATGTTGGGCATTCCTACATCATCTGTTGTATGAATAGTATACAGATATGAGAGAATTTGATACAGTAGAAAACAGACGACGTAGTGGACGTCCTAGAGTATCTAATGAAAGGGAGGATCGGTATTTGGTGCAATATGCCCGTTATATTACTATTCGAAGACGAGTCCACAATACAAATTTACGTGCTAGAAGACCATTACGGGTCCCCACTCTACTTCCAAGGTATCACGCTGCCCGTCTCCAGTGGGCGCGAGAGCATAGGGGTTGGCTTTTACGCCAGTGGCGGTGGGTCTTATTTACAGACGAAACCAGAATTGGGCTGGTTACTGCATGATGACAATCGACAAAGAGTCTGGAGAGGACCAGGTCGTCAACAGCGACTTCATTTTCTCCGTAAAGTTGCTGCGTATGAAGAGGGTACCGTAATGTTTTGGGGTGGAATAATGTTCAACCGCCGCACCCCATTAATTCGCATACCACAGAATATAACCAGTCAAATTTACATCGAACAAAATATTACGCCTATTATCTACCCCCTACGTAATGAATTAGGTGAAAATTTTGTGTTTATGGACGATAACGCTCGACCACATCGCGCAAGAAGCGTTCAAGAGACACTCGCAGCATATCAATAGATTACATTGGCCAGCCAACTTTCCTGACATGAATCCTATGGAAAACATGCGGGATTTCGTTTCTAGAGCCATTCATAATCATATTCCTCCACCTCAGACTGCAGATGAGTTAGTCATGGCGACAGAAGAGGAATGGAACAATATTCCGCAAGAGATCGTTAACCGCTTGATTATCTCAATGCACAGACGTGTCAATATGCTATTGGAACGTGGTGGAGGTCATACCGACTATTAGTCAAGTAGAGAACTTGCTTTGTTACTTCTTTTTGAATTAATAAATTTTGTCAAAAATGTCACACATTTGCTGGTTTTTAATTTTCTAAGTACTCAGTTTATCGAACATATTCCTTTCACAAAAAAATAATAAGAAAACAATATACTTCTATAAATGTATTTGGTTTTTCTGACAAAAAGATTTCTTTAACAAGAATGAGGGGGAGTCCAAGACTTTTGACGTTTTGTGTATGACAATTTAACCTTATTTCCCTATATTTTACTTAGGTGAATGATACGTGAATCATTCTGGAACTCGAATTGTTCCTTTATAATTTGAAATTTAAAAATGTTATACAACTCATTTTGCTGCAACTAAATTTAACTTAGCATGCCCAAAAATGAAATTTATGTGGAAAATGAAAAATTTTACGAAAGAATAACAAAAGTAATGACGTCATAAAATGTAGGCATCGTTTACAATAATACCCTTGAAGATTTGGTTAATAACAATGTAACAAATAACTGTCTTTTAAGGAGGCATTTTTATATATAGGTAAATAGGGTTAAATCGTCATATTTTGCCGCCAAAATACGCAGTTAACGAGTTGACTTGCTTCTGTGTTACACCCTGTATGTAATACTTACACGAATTGTTCATGTCATGATTTTAGAATCAATTTGAAACAATAATTCAAATGCATAATTGGAGTAAAACTTGGTCAAAACCTTCCCTGATAATAGATCAAAATAAATGTAGCATGACGTTAACTAACTAAAATATAATGAAGTAGAATACATCTTAGACAAAAATCAATTTGATTCCTTGAAGGATTTCGAAGACATTGCTAATAACAGTTCACTAGAATTATTTTGTGTACGTTCACAGCAGAACACCCTGTATAAACAAAGAAAAGCGAGAAAGTACACAGAAGAGAGGGGAAACTATGCTTGCCTCCATGCAGAAATGAATTTTTAAAGCAAAGTATCATTTTCCGGCAAATTCATTTGCATATTTAACCTGAAGTTAAGTTTTAATAATTAAGGGAAAAGTTTGCTTAATATAAGAATGTGTAAGATTGCTAACTGGTGTATAATTATTAAAATACTTTAAGATTCCGTAATTATTTGCAGTACCTAGCTGCTTTCTGTTTGAAACTATACGACTCCCTTTCTAGATTAAAAATGGAATAAACTTATTTCTTAAAACTTTACTTAAGGTATTAATCATATTTTACTGGGAAAGTTCTACGTAGGATATTTATATTAACCTTTGCCTGGGAAAATTTTCCAGTAGTTTCTTTGGTAATAGGTATTAATTAATGCTTCAAGCATTTATTTGATTTATTCGCATTTTTTTCTGGAAGTTAATTCAATTCTGATGGAAAGAGAATTTCCGCATTCTAGATGTACCCGTAAGTACACTAAATTGAATATAGATTTTTTCAAACAGAGCGAATCCAATATTGCGGTTCTTAATAAAAAAAAAGTCAAGTAGCAACAGCAACAAATTTAGACAAAATTTTAAATATGTTCTTTAAAAAGCATGAAAGTGAGACCCCACATACATTTGAATTTTTTTGTGCGACATAAATTATACTCATATTTACCAGTTGTCTCGTAATAAATACGAGCTGTAGCCCTTAATTACGAGATAAAATTAGTAATTAAGAAAATACAAATCGTAATTTCAAGTTACATTCGTAAATATGACGTACCTACAACACTTGGAACTTGAGACATATCTAATTACGAGCTACGCTAGTAATTATGAGATACAAGTCGTAATTTCAAGTTACCAACCATAATTTCGACTTATAACTCGTAATTACGAGGTACAACTTATAGTTACGAAATATAATTAGTAATTAAGAGCTACACATCGTAATTTCGAGTTGTAAATTGAAATTACAAATTGTATTTAGTAAATATGACTTAGAAACTCTTGGGATTTATATATAATTACAGGATACACTTATAATCATGAAATACAAGTCCTAATTTCCAGATATAACTTAAATTTCGAATTACGACACATAATTAGTACCTATTCAAGGTTTGTTTGTCTGAAACAACTTGTAATTACGAAATACAAGTTATAATTACCAGTTTATAACGGGTACTTGATAATGATTTATTTATAAATAAGTTTATAAAAAACTTTATAACAATTTAAACTGTAAATTTATTTAATTTATCCTTTTAGTTAAAGGCAAAATCTCGTAATTATGACAAACCAAGTGGTAGATTCAAAGCATTAACCATAATTTCAACATAAACCTCGTAATTACGTAATGTAATTAAGAGATACAAATCGTAATATCGAGTCGTTAACCGAAATTACAAGTTTTATTTTGCAACATGTGTTACAGCTTATAATACAAATCGTAATTTCAAGTTGCAGTTCGTAGATATGACATATCTACAACTCTTACGCTCGTAATTATGAGATACAATTTATAATTACGAAATAATTAGTAATTAAGAGCTACAAATCTTAATTTCGAGTTTGAAAATGAAATTACAAATTGTATTTGGTAAATATGACTTAGGAACTCTTGGGATTTGTATTTATTTACAAGATACACTTCTTATAATGATAACATACAACTAAATATAATTAGTAATTATAAGCTACAAATCGTAATTTTGAGTTGTGAGTCAAAATTACAAATTGTAATTTGTTAATGAACACCAGACAATATATTTATAGCTATAATTTTATTAACATCTTGTTTTAATTTCCGTAAAATCTAGCGGCATAGAATAGGACACCCTGTATATGAGAGAAAATTATAAACGGTTATAATTTCAGTAGTGTAAAGAGGTAAAGAAGATTTGTGTAGCAAAATTCAATTCAATCATGTCAATTTAACACTTTCATAATACTTGAACAACAATCTAATGCTGAACAACTAAAGTTTGTTCTTTAATTAAGTTTTATAAGACGGATAAAGGAATCAGAAGGCTTATAGTGCTTCTTTTGTTTCCTCTACTCCACGAGAAATTTTCATCTTACGCTATCAGATGCAAAGTAGTCATCACAGGGAGAGAGAGAGTTCTCATTTTTGTATGTACGACATTAAATGCAGAGTTTTATTTGTTTTGTCTTTAAAATAAATTACAAATTAATACATATATAGTCCATACGTGTTTCGTACATATAGAATTTTGCCTAGCTGCGCCATGTTATGCACCTTATGGCTACTAAGATGTACAGGGCGATTTCTTATCATATAAAGTAACCTTTCAAGAAAACAGATGCGGTAACTTGTATAAATATAATATAAATATATAAATTTAATTATTGACTTAAAAAATAACAAATTTCTAATAAACAAGCAATAGTAAAATTGTGGAAAAAAAATTAACTACAAGAACATTCACTTAAGAAAATGCTGATTTTGAAAGGAATTGGCCTATATTTAAAAAAATAACTTCGTCTGAAATAAGAAAGTGCTATAATCTATGTGTATATACTGATAAAGCATATATCGAACACATATTAAAGTAGATTTTTATATATTTTACAAGTTTGCTTAATATATGATCCGGACATCCTGTATGCAGATAACACCTGTTAAGCTTACTGACCCAATCTGTTTCTGATGATCATCAATTATTGTTTGTTCAGTGTGTCGTTTTTGGAACCATCCAGCTACATGATAATAATAAATGTAGGCGCATACATACGAGTATTACCTAACCATAGGCGTGCTTACTGCTTTGAAAGGGTCGGTCAACTAAATCACACAAAATAATGGTTGTCAAAAATTATTACAGCAAAACTACTCTCAGTTTTGAAGATACGATGTTCTTAAAGTTACATTATAAAAAAGCCGTAGTCTTGGAACGTTCAGGATGAAACGAGCAAGGTCACACCTCCATCCAAGAAAATAACGGAGCATGCTGAATCTTCTTATAACTGATTTTAATAACACTATTAATTTAGCCGTGCAAAATGTTTTGGTTAAGTACAAGTTTCACACTTTCCGAAGTCAACTTTCATTATAAAAAAATAAATAAAGCAAAGGTGTTTACCTGTTTCAATTTGCATTCTAAAATTTATAATCAAAACGGCACATTGCATTTTATCATATAAAAAATATAAATAAAAAGGTCAGAATATATAAAAAAACGTACGACGTACGTACGGTAAACAAAGTTTACAGGTTTTCTAACTTTGAGGTTATGATTGTACTGCTGGTTGCATATGTACACTTCCTTCGACTTCATCGAGATACACACGTACGATTGTACGTGTGTATCTCGTGTACGTATTGGTGTGTGGAAAAAACAAATAAGAGCTTATGACAAAAGTTGAAGGTAGATGTCATTAGAAATACGTCAGCAATTTAAAACAAGTTACCAAAATTTATGTCCAATACCAGTGAAAATTTTTAAATTTGGCAACGTAGCACCCAGGCAACCAACGAGTTAGTTCAGAGCTGTATGAATCGATCAGTGACAGCCTGAAAGAGCGTTTAAATAATGTCTTGAAAATATTTTTTTTCAACGTAAATATGCATTTATTTATTTTTTTAATAACGTCATAGTATTATATTTATTTTTTCCTATCTCCTCTTAAAATTAATGACATTATGACTAAATCACCCTGTGTATGCCACAATTGACTGAATAAGTTTCATGAATAAAGATGTAAACAAGTAACGTTTTATTTTTATTTTTTTCATACAGCATCTATTCTAATAAGTATTTGAAGTTGTCATGAGTGTATCATAATAGAGAAGTTTGTAACGTTTCGATAACTTTTCAAGAACCACAACAGTCTCATAAAATTAAATGTGTAGCGGTTGTCTAGATTAAGGAGCATAATAGACAAAATGTCCCATTTTAATGCCTATTTAGATGTCCCAGGTCCCTTCGCTATCTCTTTGGAACAACTATGTGTATTGATAACAGCCGGCAGTATGCCCTTGTGACCTGTTAAATCGAACCACTGAACTATATTGGCGTATTTGTTATAGCTATAAGTCGGGCAGTGCAATGAAGATATACTGCATTTTATACCGATGTATATTATCCTGCATCTACTAATGCCTTGTAAGTGTGCAATAAATACGTTTATATAGAGGAAACCTTAAACTACATCGAATGGTAAATCCGGTTGCTGTGTTCATACAAGAAATATCTACCTAACCTAACTTAACCACTACAAAATACTTTTCAGCTGCTGTGCGCAATACTAACTTTGCAAGCATGCACATACAGTATGCGCCAAAAGTATGGAATAAATTCAATAAAAACGAAACAATTATTTTTTGGGAAAAATCCTCGAACAGGTCGATTTTTAATTTAAAAAATACATGTTTTAGCGTAAAATGCGATTTTCAAATGTCATTTCTTTTCGAGTAATGACGTCATCGACTTTTTTTTTAAATGGCAACACCATATTTTTTCCTTGATTCTGAAAGACCGTTTAATTCTCTATCAGACAGTACTAAAATTTTACCCTCTTACATAGAAAAGTTTTCGAGTAAATGACGATTGAATGTTAGAAAACGTAAATTGTATCCATAAAAAAGTAACAATTCTGAGGTATGTAAAATAAAATACAATTGATTAAATTTTATACTTAAATTAAATGTTCGAATTGCCATCCACCAACTTCTTGACAATGCGCAAATCTGTGAAGAAATTCTTCTTGCACATTATGAATGATTTCTGGGGTAACTCTGCGTATTTCGTCCCGAATGCGATTTTGAAGTTCTTCTAAATTACGTGGTTTATTAATGTACACTTTTGACTTCAAGTATCCCCATAAAAAATAGTCAAGAGGTGTAAGATCTGGCGATCTTGCAGGCCATTCTATCGATCCGCGTCTGCCGATCCACCTCCCAGGAAAACAGTTGTCCAAAAAATCTCGTACAGGACGCGCATAGTGCGGAGGTGCATCGTCTTGCTGAAACCATTTGGTATCGTCAGGAATGTCAGGGTCATTATCGTTAGGAAAAATTACTGCAAGGGCTGGAACAAGGTCATTTTCTAGAAACTCTAAATATCTTTGTCCTGTAAGGGTTCCTTCAAAGAAGAAAGGCCCTACTATTCTGTCGTCAACTATTCCAGCCCACACATTTAATTTCTGAGGATGTTGGGTATGTTCTGTTTCTGATTTTCATTAATGCTTGGACGCCCAGGTTTTGGAATATTTACAACATTGCCAGTTTCTCTAAATTTAGACTCTACCTTACTGACTGTTGATTGGCTGATAGGGCGATCTGGATATTTTTCATTAAATAAATCGCAAACTTCCTGCTGAGTTCTAGTCATATTCCCGCATCCGATAAGAATTAAAATTTCAATTCTTTGAGTAACAGTTAAATGTGCCATAATACTTTAAATTGAATAATAATTTCTATGTCGCTTACAATACTTATTAGAAAGTCGGTGTGACAATGACACTTTGCAAAGATTTTCACCTACGTGATCCATAAAAGAACTATGGAATTCGAAAAACTAAGCTTGATAACGTTTTTGCTTTATTTTAATTGATTTACGTTTTCTAACATTCAATCGTTATTTACTCGAAAACTTTCCTATGTAACAGGGCAAAATTTTAGTACTGTCTGATAGAGAATTAAACGATCTTTCAGAATTAAGGAAAAAAATATGGTGTTGCCATTTAAAAAAAAATCGATGATGTCATTACTCGAAAAGAAATGACATTTGAAAATCGCATTTTACGCTAAAATATGTATTTTTTAAATTAAAAATCGACCGGTTCGAGGATTTTTCTCAAAAAATTTTGATTTATTAGTGTAGTAATTTTTTAGTTAGATATTTGACCCAACGTAGGAGGCCACCTGAAGAAGCAATCCTAAAAATGCAAAAATAGATCGCATCTCATCTATTGTGGTTGAATATTCGAGTTCCCACAGTTTCAAAAGTGAACTTAGATATTTATAGAGTGTTTTCATTAAACCAGGTTAGTAAATTTAGCTAAACTATTTTTTTTTTTTAGATAATTATTGAACAGAGCTTTGTCTGTGGAATTGTTCATTAGCATACCTAGATTTCTGGTATCAGAGATCATATGACTTCATTGATAGGAACTGTAGGAGATTTGATTTATATTAGCTTAAAATACCTTTCTAATACAGTAAAAATGTTGCAAAAGCTAATAATTTTTTTAGATAAGTTCTCAATCACCTGTATATAGAAGCCCTTTGAGTACTGGCACTCATATTTCAGACACCCTGTATTTTTGCTAAGGAAGCCGTCATTTGTTTTTACCTACTACAGAAATGTTCACGCAAAAATAGTTTTTCTAAGTATATACTCGTACTCGCAGAATTACTCCGAAAACAAACTGCTACACAGCTAAATTGGAATGGGAGAGTTATTTTTAACAAAATGCTATTTTCCCGGATCCTTGAAAATAACCTATTCTCGTATTAACCTTAATTTGAAATTATACCATTGTATTTGTTATTTATTTGACACATTTCTGACAACCCTCAACAATAAAGGAAATATATTTACCACATCTCACGCACATGCGTTTCTTTTTGTGCCAAATGCCTATAATATAAAGAAACAACGTCTATGATTTAGATAAGAGCTGTTATTATTTTTCCTACAGTGTCGGTGAATACAGCAACATATTTCTGTTGTAATTATGATTAATTAAATCTTCGTTACCTTTTCACTATACATTTGTTACCTTTAATGATTTATTTTCGCACCCAATTTTCTACAAGGCAACTAATTAGTTTCATTATACTTCAGACTGATAAGTTTGAAAACTAAATAAAATATATACATACATAGGTGGTCACTTTTACGAAGTCCAAGTACAGAGATCTTGGAAACGATCATGTATGCAGGATGGTTTAAACTAGGAAAGAGGTGCATTTGTATGCCTTTAAATTTCCTGAAATGGAATATGAGATATTCAGTATTTTATTACTACTATACTAAGATATTTATAAATATGACAAAAATGCTCGTGCTTCAAATAAATAAATTTTGTCGCTAGCGATTTCGAATACAAAAAATATTAAGAGACAAGACACGAAGATAATACAATTATACTATGATACTACACAGTATATATTTTTTTATAAATAATAATCGATTATACCCATATCTCCGCCACTGGTAATTTCTTGTTTGAGCCTAATGGCAGTTAAAAATTGTTTTTTTACATACTGTACAGGATAAAAAGCCCTTATTAATGAATGAACAAAATATTGCAGATTATAATAGATCCACTTACACATTTGATTAATTTATCGTTTAATACGGGTATTTTTCCGAAACGAAACAATTATTTTTTAAAAAAAATCCTCGAACAGGTCGATTTTTAATTTAAAAAATACATATTTTAGCGCAAAATGCGATTTTCAAATGTCATTTGTTTTCGAGTAATGACGTCATCGATTTTTTTTTAAATGGCAACACCATATTTTTTTCCTTGATTCTGAAATATCGTTTAATTCTCTATCAGACAGTACCAAAATTTTGCCCTCTTACATAGAAAAGTTTTCGAGTAAATGACGATTGAATGTTAGAAAACGTAAATTTTATCCATAAAAAAGTAACAATTCTGAGGTATGTAAAATAAAATACAATTGATTAAATTTTATACTTAAATTAAATGTTCGAATTGCCATCCACCAACTTCTTAACAATGCGTAAGTCTGTGAAGAAATTCTTCTTGCACATTATGAATGATTTCTGGGGTAACTCTGCGTATTTCGTCCCGAATGCGATTTTGAAATTCTTCTAAATTACGTGGTTTATTAATGTACACTTTTGACTTCAAGTATCCCCATAAAAAATAGTCATGAGGTGTAAGATCTGGCGATCTTGCAGGCCATTCTATCGGTCCGCGTCTGCCGATCCACCTCCAGTTGTCCAAACAATCTCGTACAGGGCGCGCATAGTGCGGAGGTGCACCGTCTTGCTGAAATCATATATCGTCAGGAATGTCAGGGTCATTATCGTTAGGAAAAATTACTGCAAGGGCTGGAACAAGGTCATTTTCTAGAAACTCTAAATATCTTTGTCAAAGAAGAAAGGCCCTACTATTCTGTGGTCAACTATTCCAGCCCACACATTTAATTTCTGAGGGTGTTGGGTATGTGCCTCTGCCATCCAATGAGGATTCTCCCGACTTCAATATCTGCAAGTTTGACGGTTTACTGTACCATTCAGACAAAATGTGGCCTCATCTGAAAAAAGTATTTGCCGGTGTAAATTTCTATTTCCTTGACATAAATCCATTAGAATTTCGCAAAAGTGTAAGCGGCGATCGGGATCATCTTCATTGAGTTCCTGCACAAGTTGAATTTTGTAGGGATGATATTTTTCCTTCTTCAAGATACGTAGCACTGTGCTCTGACTAGTGTCATTGTTTAATGCAACCAATAGTGAAGAATTATGAAGATTATCCACCATACTTATCAAAATGTTCTGTTTCTGATTTTCATTAATGCTTGGACGTCCAGATTTTGGAATATTTATAATATTGCCAGTTTCTCTAAATTTAGACTCTACCTTACTGACTGTTGATTGGCTGATAGGGCGATCTGGATATTTTTCATTAAATAAATCGCAAACTTCCTGCTGAGTTCTAGTCATATTCCCGCATCCGATAAGAATTAAAATTTCAATTCTTTGAGTAACAGTTAAATGTGCCATAATACTTTAAATTGAATAATAATTTCTATGTCGCTTACAATACTTATTAGAAAGTCGGTGTGACAATGACACTTTGCAAAGATTTTCACCTACGTGATCCATAAAAGAACTATGGAATTCGGAAAACTAAACTTGATAACGTTTTTGCTTTATTTTAATTGATTTACGTTTTCTAACATTCAATCGTCATTTACTCGAAAACTTTCCTATGTAAGAGGGCAAAATTTTAGTACTGTCTGATAAAGAATTAAACGGTCTTTCAGAATCAAGGAAAAAAATATGGTGTTGCCATTTAAAAAAAATCGATGACGTCATTACTCGAAAGCAAATGACATTTGAAAATCGCATTTTACGCTTAAATATGTATTTTTTAAATTAAAAATCGACCTGTTCGAGGATTTTTCCCAAAAAATAATTGTTTCGTTTTTATTGAATTTATTCCATACTTTTGGCGCATACTGTATATTCAAAAATGGCAATCCGAAATTTGTTGGCAACTACAGACCTGTTACCATATCTCCTACTTTTTCTTCTGTGTTTGAATACGCTTATTCGTCTGGTGCCCTTCTTTGATAATAATAATATTATTACAGTTAAACAGCATCGTTTTCGATCAGGTAGATCAACAAATACGGCTATTCTCAAATTTTATGAAAAAATAATTGATTGCATTGAAAAAGAAGAATGCCGCGTAGGTATTTTCCGTGACCTTTTTAGAGCCTTTGACTGTGTTAATCACGAAAAATTATTAGCAAAATTATATGCATACGGTGTACGGGGCGTGGCACTGGACTGGATTTCTTCATTTTTAAAAGATAGGAAACAATATGTTAGTTTGACTCATTATAGTGATGACCATGGTAGCATAAATAAAATTTTTAATTCAGTGAGTAAAGATGTTGAAATGGGTGTCCCTCAAGGTTCTGTGTTGGGTCCCATACTATTCCTTTTGTACACAAATGAACTGGATACTTTGACACCTGATATGTTTATTACCATGTATGCTGACGATCAATCAATTATTATTTGAGAAAAAACTGAATGAATATCTACAGTGGAAAGTTCATTATGCCCAATTAATAAATTAATTAAATTCTGTATTATATTTAATTCGTAAACTAAAGAACAGCTTACCATGGCCTAGTGGAGATATGGTTTGTCTGTGGGGCCCTTCAGCCTCATTTTTAGATGTTTTCATTTCACAAAAAAGAATTTTAAGGTGTATGGCTGGTGTTGTTAGTACTGTATCATGCAGGAATATTTTTAAAGAGTATAGAATTTTAACTTTGTGTATGAACTCTCGGTGTATGTTTATACGAATAAAAACAAATTTTTGAAGATTAGTGATATTCATCAAATTAACACGCGACAAAATGATAAATATCGTATACCATTTTTCAAATACAAAGTTTCACTAAACTCATCTACTTGCCTGGGTCTTAAAATTTTTAATCATTTAGGTGTTCATATTCAAAATGCTAAAAATGTGACAGTTTCTAAGGTTGGTTTGTACTTTTCTATTTTGACAATTCCTATACAAAATTGTATTTTTGTCTTTAAGGAAATAAATGTTATTCTATTCTATTCTTGAACCGCACATATTTGTCTACCACACCTTTACACAACTAAAACGCTTTAGCCTGCTTCTCCGCATGTGCAACAGAAATCACATGAAAAGTTTGTAAAGTTCCATAATACACTGAGCAAAAGTAAAAAGTACATTGTACCTTCACATTATTCCTGAAATTTCCTAATTTGATTACGTAAAAATACATATACTTGATTTTGCGTAATATACCGGGTGACAATGGAAAGTGGGAACACGCTGTAACTTTTTTATGACTGCTGATAAAAATTTGAAATTGGGTGGGTTTATACTAGATGGTGCCATGAATTCTTTGAGGTCATTTCGGATTTCATGACATTGCCAGTTTGGCAGGAAATGACCGTCAATTTATATTTTTAAATGGGACACTCTGTATTTTTTGACCTTTTTGGAATCACCGGATCATTTTACGTAGGGTAGAACCAATTTTCTGACACATTTTCTGGATGTATTTTTTTTAAATTTTTTAAAATAAAACTAGAAGGCCGCGACTGGCAGGAATTGTTCTCTTTTTTAAAAATTGTACTACAAAATTCAGAGAAAATCCTTTATTAAAAAATCAATAGGGCCCACCCTTTTTACATTTGAAAAAAATGAGTTTTTAAGGAAATACAAAAGACGAAATTTTTAATGCTAAAAAAATGTACAAAAATATTCAAATTTAGAATTTTTCCCATAATTACAAACAAAAAGAAAACAATTTCTGCCAGTCGCGGCCTTCTATGTCATGAAATCCGAAATGACCTCAAAGAATTCATGGCACCCTCTAGTATAAACCCACCCAATTTCAAATTTTTATCAGCAGTCATAAAAAAGTTACAGCGTGTTCCCACTTTCCGTTGTCACCCGGTATAATGTAAATAAAAAATTACCAGTAAATATTATGTAAAAAGAGCATAACAAAACCTGGAAATTTCCACCTGCTTTTAACTGTGTATTCATGCTCTATTTTTTTTCTAAATTAATTGTTGAAAGTGATTGATACTAACTTATTTTATGACACCTTAAACTATTTACACTTAATACTAAATGTGGTTATTTCATATCTTGTAATGTTAATAGAAATGGATAAATTATTATATAAATTTGTCTGAAGAAAGCAGTTATAAGAAAAACTGAGAAACGACTGTGCTGAAAAGTTTATTATTCATGTATGATTTAATTTCAATAACTTCAGTGATGTTCTTTGATTTAAGAAAAGGCAATTTAGTTTCTCATTAGCGGCATTGAAGTCGATCCGCATTGTAGGAGTCAATTAATCCATGGAAAATTCTCTGGGGATATATCACTGTTATAAATGCAAGTTTCTAACGATATCGATCGGTCGTTACAATAGCCTAACATGCCGCTTTTTGTTTTAGACCTCATAATATTACATTATAATAGAATTGTTTGATGGTTCGTTTGCCGTCTTAATTTAAACAAAATGAAAATGTCTGCACCGACTCCCTCAAGCGGCCAAAGCCCTGAATTTGATTTACATTTTACGCAGCGAGAAGTTTAGACAACGGAGGCTGTAAAAACTGAGTCCAAAAATTTCCAAAAACTGTTATTTTTTAAATAATAAATGAAACAATGAATTGTTCTGCAGTTATTTCAAATTTCACTACAGTTCTAAATTTTTTTAACTTTATAAATTTCACACCACTTTCGAAATTTTATAACTTAACGTACCAAAATTTAAGGTTTATGTAGGTACATTATTTACGAAAAACACATTTCTGTACACTTGTGAATTTTGATATGTTATACAGGGTGTTTCTTAAGCAGAGGTCAAAAATCCAGGGGCATTTATTTTGGCTGAAGGTGGCCATTTCCAACATTTGTTATAATAAATCATTAGTAACGTAATTCCATGGTTAATTAATTATTATTTTCAGTAATGTGATGAGTATCGTAAAAATGCACCTGACGAAATAAATCAATTTTGTTGATGCAATGACGCATATGATGACTTATTTTATTTGTAACATTATACAAGGTTTTTTTGCAAATAATACCCACATCTCCGCCACTGGCAAAGTTCTAAAGCTGGTGATTTTTTGTTTCATTCGTACTGTCATTCTAAATATGCACCCAGAATTTGGCTAAATTATTTTAAGCGGTTTAGAAATTAAAAACTGATTTTTTTTAATCATTGGTACTCTGTAGCTGGACAATGGCTGTCCTAAGGCCCTACATTTATATAACAAAAAACTATTATTTTTGGTCATAGAATACGCCCCTGGATTTTTAACCTTTACTTAAGAAACACCCTGCATTTAATTAAAATTTTTCGCACATTTCTCTCCAGTTCTGAATCTTCGAAAGTTTAGTACTAAACGCTATAACAGCTATTAACAACTGAATGCTCACACACATTTCTAAAATAACTGTTACTTTTTAAAGTAACAAATCGTTTGGTGCAATATCTACATTTTTTCAATAGGACAGTGCGTGTGTGTAAAATGTTTCGGTCAGTTTACATTCCTTCAGGTAAAGTCGTGTAGTTCTAACTTTTAATTAACAGAATTACCTGTGAAACATTTCAGCATTAATATGGCAGTAATATTTCAATATGGTAAATTTGCGGTTGAACTCACGCGAGGACAATTCCCGGATAATACGTGCCGAGCCGACAACATGTAACGTGGCAAGTAACTTTTTCGTCAACTAGGACAAAATGATGGAATTAACCGTGACACTAGAGTAATTTATGGTTTGTGGCTTCGTCTACTGTTCACGGAAAAACTCTAAAAAACGTATTTATAGTAGATGCTTTGTGTACAGCGACAAGTTATACAGGGCATCCATGGTATCAGTACCGTATATTCAAATAAAAAACTTTTACGCGATATAGATCCTAACGCTGTCAATTTTTAATATATTAAAAAAAGTTCTATGAATTTGTTTTTTAATTTTGAACTTTTCACCTTAAATTCCTCGAGAACGGATCAATCAAAATTAAAGAACTAAATAGCGTTCAACAGATAACTGAATGACGTGATATTTTTCATAAAATAATATTAAGTTATACTCATATTGTAGAACTTTCTGTTTATTTTGATATACAGGGTGAATCTTAAATAAGTACAAATATTTTAACCAGCAGTATAGTTTTGTGTGTAGAACACATAATTAATAGTTTTTTTACAAAAAAATCAGAAATAAAAAAGTGAAATTTTACATAAATTTCGTAATTTTTCAGCAGAAAACTTGTTGAGGACCGCTGGCCTAGACAGACCCTTCATACTTTTATGAGTCATAGTGCTGCAGACTGAACGTGTGGTTCACAGTGTTGCCAGTATTACACAAATGTCTTTGCTTCAAGGAAGAAAAAATCTCAACTTTTAGCGAATTTTGTCAAGTGTAACATTTTATATTATTTTTTATTATCAAACTGTCATTGACTGTCATGACAGATTATCGGAAGCCCAAGTCAAACTTGTTAACCCCACATAATGCATGAAAAGTGTGTTGACATTTTTTCCATTTTAAATAAAAAACGCGTGCATAGTTTTTCGTTATTCTTCATAAAATAACTTAAGGAAATTGTGTTTTGTGTCCCTTTCTAACAGTGTACAATGACATTTAACTTGTGAAATGTGGATTACTGATTAAATAGTTAATTTTTTAACAAACAGGTAAACTTGTGTGCACGTTTATGTATAATTTTTGAACATTGGACATAGGAATATCACGTAATATCTTCCTAAATATTTTACGGTAGTATTGAACTTGCGGAAATTCATTTTTAATCGTTGAAGTATAGTAAGGTTAGTTCAGATGTTAAAATTTATGTTAATATTGCTGCGTATCATACTACATACCCAATTTTACTGTACTTATGCTTAAAACAAGTATTTTTAAAATAGAACTATTACTTTAAAGGAAACGTAATATTTATATTGGAGGAGATATGGCAACCTCGCAACAAATCATATGTTTCATTACGTTGTTGGATGAAAAATCAACCAGCGGTCCTCAAAATGTGGGTATTTTAAAAAAAAATTAATATCTCCGTAAATATTAGAAATTTTTAAAAATGGCTTTCACTAGACTGATTTAAATGACGAACTACACCAGCAGTTAAAATATTTGTACTTATTTAAGATTCACCCTGTATATTATCTCATAAACGTAGAAATTATTTAGGATTTTATCTCGTGAACATTTTATAAAAGATGGAAGTGTATGAATTCTGTTCAAGTGATCCTTTTGGAGATGTTAGTGCATACACTTTTAACATGCAAAATAACAATAAATTATGCAAAGCTGAATCAGTTTGTAAATTAAAATTTCAAACTTGTTTATTTTGTTAACGTTAAATTTTAGTTTCCACTTAAGTACACATTTCCAAGCAACTATACTCGTATACTCAAATTGTTTAACATAACTCATCTGATAATTTATTATGCATGCATATTTCATACAAAATATATGCAATTATTATAATTAAAATCAAATCATATGGACGGTAAACCCCTAACATATTGTTAGCAAAGCATGCAAATCAAATCAACTTTTTGCAAACTATCATACAGTGTTGAAAGATATTCATTTACATATGCAGCTGATACTTTTCCAAAAAGTATTGCATTCAAATTAGCACAAGATTTTGAAAATGCTGAAAGCGTCACTATTAATAATTTGAATATGAAACATAGAACATCAAAATATAATAGTACAAGTGATTTTTATCATACACATTGCTGTAATCCTATTATATCTAGTATAGTAGCTAGTTAATAATTAACGATTTTATTAAAAATAATCCCATAATATACATTAACATCCAATATTCGATTTGAATTGGTTTCCCATTCAATTGGTAGGCGAATATTTTTGCATGTACAGCGACTATTGAAATAAATTTAATTCATCGCAAGCGTTATGTATAATTACAAATTTGTGAAAAAATATATATCAATACGGATGTTGGTGCTGTGTTAACAATAGTAGTATTATTTATAACTATAATTAAACTGTAATACAAATTAATATATACTCACCTATTTTAAAGTTAGATATCCTATTTTTAAAAGCAGGTTAGGTATGAATTTTGTGTCAAGGACAATTCTTAAGCTTAGAAATTTCTCGTCTCTCCCATATTTAACATCACAACAATATGCAACAACAGTTGAATATATATTTCACTAATCTTTCGAATATTCTTTACAAAATTACTTTTAATTTACAAATTTCTCTTCACTCTCAAATTTTTATAATTCAGTGAAAGAAAATTTAATGCCTGTATAAGTTATCATTTACAAGAACCATGTTTCTCTACACTTATAAATCTTGTTATTTTACCGATATTATATTTAATTATAATCTGTCTCTACTTTCGAATCTCGATACTTTAATTCAATGAAACAACACGTATGTTGCCCTTATACCAGAAGAACATTTTTCTACACTTTTAAATCTTCCAATTTTACTGAAAATAAGTTTAATCGATTTTCCACACATTTCACCCCACTTTTGAATCAGTATTTCATCAAAATGACATTCAATGCTCGTATATGCGAAAAAATAAAGATTCAGTTTTCATATATTTTACCATTGTCAAATATTCTTTATAATAATTCATTTTAATTTACAAATTTCTCTTCACTTTCAAATGTTTATCATTCAATGAAACAAAATTTAATGTCTGTGTATTATCATTTACAAGAACCACGTTTCTCTACACTAACTCTTGATATTTTACAGAAAATGTATTTAATTATAATTTCTCTCTACTTTCGAACTTTGATACTTTTATTTAACGAAACAATGTTCATGTATGTTGCGTTACACGAATATTTCTATACACTTTTAAATCTTTCTCATCACTTTAAAATTTTTATAATTCAATGAAACAAAATTTAACGCCTGTGTAAGTTATCATTTACAAGAACCACGTTTCTCTATACTTCTGAATCTTGATATTTTACAAAAAATTTATTCAATTGTAATTTCTCTCTACTTTCGAGCTTTGATACTTTTATTCAACGAAACAATGTTCATGTATGTTGCCTTACACGAGAAGAATATTTCTCTACACTTTTAAATCTTCCGATTTTACTGAAAATAAGTTTAATAGATTTTTCACACATTTCATATTTTACGACTGTCAAATATTCTTTATAAGAATTAATTTTAATTTACAAATTTCTCTTCACTTTCAAATTCTTATGAGTCAATGAAACAAAATTTAACGTCTGTGTATTATCATTTACAAGAACCACGTTTCTCTACACTTCTAAATCTTGATATTTTACAGAAAATGTAGTTAATTATAATTTCTCTCTACTTTCGAGCTTTGATACTTTTATTCAACGAAACAACGTTCATGTATGTAGCCTTACACGAGAAGAATATTTCTCTACACTTTTAAATCTTCCGATTTTACTGAAAATAAGTTTAATCGATTTTCCACACATTTCACCCCACTTTTGAATCAGTATTTCATCAAAATGACATTCAATGCTCGTGTATGCGAAAAATTAAAGATTCAGTTTTCATATATTTTACGACTGTCAAATATTCTTTATAAGAATTAATATTAATTTACAAATTTCCCTTCACTTTCAAATTTTTATAATTCAATGAAACAAAATTTAACGTCTGTGTATTATCATTTACAAGAACCACGTTTCTCTACACTTCTAAATCTTGATATTTTACAGGAAATATATTTAGTTATAATTTCTCTCTACTTTCGAGCTTTGATACTTGTATTCAACGAAACAATGTTCATGTATGTTGCCTTACACGAGAAGAATATTTCTCTACACTTTTAAATCTTCCGATTTTACTGAAAATAAGTTTAATAGATTTTTCACACATTTCATATTTTACGACTGTCAAATATTCTTTATAAGAATTAATTTTAATTTACAAATTTCTCTTCACTTTCAAATTTTTATAATTCAATGAAACAAAATTTAACGCCGTGTAAGTTATCATTTACAAGAACTACGTTTCTCTACACTTCTGAATCTTGATATTTTACACAAAATTTATTCAATTGTAATTTCTCTCTACTTTCGAACTTTGTTACTTTAATTCAACGAAACAACGTTCACGTATGTTGCTTTACACGAGAACATTTTTCTATACTTTTAAATCTTCTAATTTTACTGAAAATAAGTTTAATCGACACACATTTCACCCCACTTTCGAATCAGTATTTTAGCAAAATGACATGTAATGCTCGAGTACGCTAAAAATTAAAGAATTTTTTTTAGTTTCATATATTTCGCGACATTGTGGAATATTCTTTACAAGAATTAATTTTAATTTACAAATTTCTCTTCACTTTCACAGTTTTATTCAATGAAACAAAATTCCCTACACTTCTAAATCTTGCTACTTTAATTCAACGAAAGAACGTTCGCGTTTGCTACCCTATACAAGGCAAACATTTCTCTATACTTTTAAATCTTTTTATTTTACTGAAATTATATTTAATCGATTTTTCGCGCATTTCACCACACTAAATTGTTATTTTATCAAAAACAGAATCTAACGCCCGTGTACGCCGCCCTCCATGAGAATCACATTTAATACCATTTTGGGAGGCACAGGAGGTGCTCAGGCTTTACAAACAGCCTAAGAAAGTGGCCTATTCTGCCGGCCGGCGGCGCGTTGCCTTCACGATGAGTTTGCCTCTGACCGCCGAAGGTCACTTTTGCGGTGGACAGGCTGTAAAGTGCACTTGATTAATGTGTGGTGGTTGTTTACAGGACATGAAGGGAGGATGGGCGACCTCGCAAGGGAGCACTGTGCCTGTGAATCCTCCAACCCTTCTTGCAGTGCAGCCACTGCTGACACAGACGAGCACACCGGTTCCCGTCTCAGCTGCCGCTGCTCAGTCCGTGGCGCCAGCTCAGAACAAGCCGGATACGTCCAGTAAGTGTTATTAAAGATATTAAATGATACTTTTGCGAATAAAAGCCGAACTAGGCAAAGGGAAGGTTTTGGAACAGAAAATTTAGGAATTCAATTTCATTGGGAACTCAATTGAATACCAAAATAATCAAATAAAGATATAATTAAACATTGGAACCTACAATCCGAAGTAGTAGAGACGCCAAATGCTAGGTAATAAGAACTTATTATTCTTAAAACAAAACAAGAAGAAAGGTATTTTTTAAATAAAAAAAATTGTGAAATTGAATCGCTCATTCTTAACACAACACAAGTCACATTCTGCTGATTTCATGTTGAGTACAAAAACTAATCTATAGTGCTTGTTCCCTATATGCATTTCGAATACAGAGTGTAACATGATTATGTACTTCAAGCGCGAAATATGTTGTCAGAAGTTTTTTAAATTAAAAATATTTACATAGAGTAAAAATTAAAAATCACTTGCCGATTACGTTTAAAAATATTTTTTTTAAACGTTTTTCTTAATATTTTAGTTTATGCACAAGTTATAATAAACGGAAAAAACAATAATTAATTTATTGTTATTCGACGTGCAGATATGGTGGAGTAACAACGAATTATACGAGGACACTGTTGATAAACGTCAACTCAAACCATCTAAATAGAAGTCTTGTGTAAAAGTAAATGTTTAAGTACCTATACCGGAAATATATATTTTTTAATTAAATCTACATATTCTTGCCACTCATGAAGTGCATGTACTCAATTTGTGCCACTATACAGTATGCGCCAAAAGTATGGAATAAATTCAATAAAAACGAAACAATTATTTTTTGGGAAAAATCCTCGAACAGGTCGATTTTTAATTTAAAAAATACATATTTTAGCGTAAAATGCGATTTTCAAATGTCATTTGTTTTCGAGTAATGACGTCAGCGATTTTTTTTAAATGGCAACACCATATTTTTTTCCTTGATTCTGAAAGATCGTTTAATTCTCTATCAGACAGTACTAAAATTTTGCCCTCTTACATAGGAAAGTTTTCGAGTAAATGACGATTGAATGTTAGAAAACGTAAATTTTATCCATAAAAAAGTAATAATTCTGAGGGATGTAAAATAAAATACAATTTATTAAATTTTATACTTAAATTAAATGTTCGAATTGCCATCCACCAATTTCTTGACAATGCGAAAGTCTGTGAAGAAATTCTTCTTGCACATTATGAATGATTTATGGGGTAATTCTGCGTATTTCATCCCGAATGCGATTTTGAAGTTCTTCTAAATTACGTGGTTTATTAATGTACACTTTTGACTTCAAGTATCCCTAAAAAATAGTCAAGAGGTGTAAGATCTGGTGATCTTGCAGGCCATTCTATCGGTCCGCGTCTGCCGATCCACCTCCCAGGAAAACAGTTGTCCAAAAAATCTCGTACAGGGCGCGCATAGTGCGGAGGTGCACCGTCTTGCTGAAACCATATGGTATCGTCAGGAATGTCAGGGTCATTATCGTTAGAAAAAATTACTGCAAGGGCTGGAACAAGGTAATTTTCTAGAAACTCTAAATATCTTTGTCCTGTAAGGGTTCCTTCAAAGAAGAAAGGCCCTACTATTCTGTTGTCAACTATTCCAACCCACACATTTAATTTCTGAGGGTGTTGGGTATGTACCTCTGCCATCCAATGAGGATTTTTCCGACTCCAATATCTGCAAGTTTGACGGTTTACTGTACCATTCAGACAAAATGTGGCCTCATCTGAAAAAAGTATTTGCCGGTGTAAATTTCTGTTTTCTTGGCATAAATCCATTAGAATTTCGCAAAAGTGTAAGCGGCGATCGGGATCTTCATTGAGTTCCTGCACAAGTTGAATTTTGTAGGGATGATATTTTTCCTTCCTCAAGATACGTAGCACTGTGCTCTGACTAGTGTCATTGTTTAATGCAACCAGTCGTGAAGAATTATGAGGATTATCCACCATACTTATCAAAATGTTCTTTTCTGATTTTCATTAATGCTTGGACGTCCAGGTTTTGGAATATTTACAACATTGCCAGTTTCTCTAAGTTTAGACTCTACCTTACTGACTGTTGATTGGCTGATAGGGCGATCTGGATATTTTTCATTAAATAAATCGCAAACTTCCTGCTGAGTTCTAGTTATATTCCCGCATCCGATAAGAATTAAAATTTCAATTCTTTGAGTAACAGTTAAATGTGCCATAATACTTTAAATTGAATAATAATTTCTATGTCGCTTACAATACTTATTAGAAAGTCGGTGTGACAATGACACTTTGCAAATATTTTCACCTACGTGATCCATGAAAGAACTATGGAATTTGAAAAACTAAACTTGATAACGTTTTTCCTTTATTTTAATTGATTTACGTTTTCTAACATTCAATCGTCATTTACTCGAAAACTTTCCTATGTAAGAGGGCAAAATTTTAGTACTGTCTGATAGAGAATTAAACGATCTTTCAGAATCAAGGAAAAAAATATGGTGTCGCCACTTAAAAAAAATCGATGACGTCATTACTCGAAAACAAATGACATTTGAAAATCGCATTTTACGCTAAAATATGTATTTTTTAAATAAAAAATCGACCTGTTCGAGGATTTTTCCCAAAAAATAATTGTTTCGTTTTTATTGAATTTATTCCATACTTTTGGGGCATACTGTATAGCTGAAATAGATTTCAAATGGAATAATGAGAACAGGCAAAAATAAACTCTTGCCGCATGTGTAGAGCACTAAAATATAAATATTTGTTTACTTAGCGTGAGGTATGTTATTTTCCTTGATGATACTTTTGATACAAGCATTCGCACAAAATGCTGCTATTATTGCCCGTGAAATAGACTCATACCCTTCGACTGCTAAATATAACAAACGGGATATGTACAGAACATACTCCAAACTTCCTGGCTTTAGCAATACTGTTTCATTTTCCCTATGTGAGAAAGCAAACCACTTTCGCAAACAGATAAATTATTTACCGAATTCAGGGCCGGATGAAACTGATACAACGTTTTCCGGTTCCTAAAATTTAGGTAAAATGTATTTTGAAAGAAACCTTTACCGGAAAAGCTGTAATATTTGTATATAAATACGAGTATGTGGTATATTTTTGCTAAAATAATTACAGCCATTGCAAGAGCTTTTAATTTATAGAGTAAACATAATTAAATATTAAAATTGATATTTTATTAAAGCAAGTAAATTATTACTACGGCAGTTTTATCTAATACATTATTTTTATAAACAGTAATACTGCGCACTCGGTATGCTGAATGTTGAATTTGCGTGTGTGTGTTTGAAATTGTAATAAAACGAAAGCATTTTTGGTCGACGGTGCGGAAAAATTGGTGACTAGAAAATAGAGAGAATTAGTAAGATAAATGAATTTACTAATTTCCATAAATGACTAAATTTAGGTAAAACTTATGCGAGGTGACACAATATTTGTTTTAATTATTGCTTTCACGAATAGGTAGATTTCCATTCTAGATATAGTCGCTCAAATTAGTCAAACTACGGCATAACTACAGCTTATTCAACAATAACTTATTAATGAACATTTTACGGTGGTAGAATACACAATTGTTAGTCTCATTGGTTTAAACTGCTTTAATAACACAATAACCGTATTCTCTATCATTATTCGGGAACTACGGCAGCAGAAATATTACCGTATGGAGCTAACTTTGCACGTAACTACTTCTTGATTGTTTACGCCAACATACGGAATGTTTCATTATAAAACTCATTATGCCTACGAAATTAAATAATTATCATTAACTCAAGATGCATAAAAATGTATACAAAGGAGTCTATTAAGACGAATTTCAACCACGCTAAACTAATTAACGTTCACACAACGTCAAACGTCTTGGACTCCTCCCTCATTCTTGTTGAAGAAATCTTTTTGTCAGAAAAACCAAATACATTTATAAAAGTATATTATTTTCTGAATCTTTTTTTTTTTTTTTGTGAAAAGAATATGTTCGATAAACTGAGTACTTAAAAAATTAAAAACCAGCAAATGTGTGACATATTTGACAAAATTTATTAAATCCACAAGAAGTAACAAAGCAGGTTCTCTACTTGACTAATAGTCGGTATGACCTCCACCACGGTCCAATAGCATATTGACACGTCTGTGCATTGAGATAATCAAGCGGTTAACGATCTCTTGCGGAATATTGTTCCATTCTGCCGTCACGACTAACTCATCTGCAGTCTGAGGTGGAGGAATATGATTATGAATGGCTCTAGAAACGAAATCCCACATGTTTTCCATAGGGTTCCTGTCAGGAGAGTTGGCTGACCAATCTAATCTATTGATATGTCCTGCTTCCAGTGTCTCTTGAATCCTTCATGCGCGATGTGGTCGAGCGTTGTCGTCCATAAACATAAAATTTTCACCTAATTCATTACGTAGGTGGTATATAATGACCGTAAATAATTGTTCGATGTAAATTTGGCTGATCATATTCTTTCGTATGCGAATTAATGGGGTGCGGCGGTTCCACCCCAAAACATTGCGGTACCCCCTTCATTCGGAGCAACTTCACGGGGAATATGAAGTCGCTGTTGACGACCTGGTTCTCTCCAGACTCTTTGTCGACTGTCATCAGTAATCAGCCCAATTCTGGCTTCGTCTGTAAATAAGAGCCACCGCCACTGGCGTAAAAGTCAACCCCTATGCTCTCGCGCCCATTGGAGATGGGAGCACGCCGCCTTCGAAGTAGAGTGGGGACCCGCAATAGTCGTCTAGTTTTATATACAGGGGGTCCAAGGATTTTGATGGTGTGTGTATTTCTGCATCGTCTCGATATTGGTCAGCCTCGAACTTGGGCTACGGTTTTTCCGCGTCAAATTAAAACGGATTAGGAAAAGCCAACTTCTTTTAAAATTCACAGCATGCTATTTAAAAGCATATTCTAATACACCGATGCAGGTTTAATTACAATTATGGACTATTTTAATACAAGTCACCAATTTATAAGTGTTGAAATGAAAGGTGTAAAAATGCAACGGTAAGTTCTAAAACGAAATCGTTAATAGTAGCTAGGTTTTTCAAATACTGTAGATAAGTACCTACTAAAAGGTATGTATTTATAATGTTTCAAAATTAATAATAAAATGTCTATACAAAGAATTTAATGTAATTTGTTTAGTCAGCATTTTAAAATTAATTTAAAGTGTGATTACTAATTATACAGTGTGTAGACAATTAAAATTTGATTTTTTTTGACGTTAAATATTAAAAATTTTATACGAGTATACAAAAAGTCAAAAAATTATTATAAATATAAGATCTTCAGGAAAAAGGAGCTTATGTTTAAATTAAAAAAAAAATTACAAATGCTATTATTTAAATTTAAATTGCATACTAATTTCAGTAACTTTATTTATTTATAGTTGTTCGATTTCTTTCAATTCAACCTTATAAAACCAAAAATTAAGCAACCTATAAACGTGATATTAAACAGGCTAATAAGGCGGTATGTTGTGTTGCAGGAAATGTTATAAAAAAATGTTAATTGATTAAAGATTTTAATATTACTACATATTAAATTCCATCTGTATGAAATACAAATTCTTAAAGAAAATTTGAGGAAAAAATATACATGTTAAACTTAAATTTGTATTGTTTTCAGCATACAAACAGTTGTTTCAACGGAGTATAGTTGGAACAGTTTGTTCAACCTTTCAATTTTAAACCCGTTGGGATTTATTTCCATTAAATAATGGGTTTTATAAGCAGCACAAAATTACATCGTTTATTTTTAATAAACCCCATAGGTGTAAATATGAAGGATTATTCTTAGTGAATTGAAATGACAGTAACGTGAGCTTCAATTAAATTATCAGATAATGGTTTGTATATACATGTGTGAAGCTTTATTTAAAGCTTTTAGTAAACAGAAATACATACAGAGTATCGATAAAGCTAGGTACGATACGAATATCGATATTTAAATCGTCATAACTGAAGATATTGATTTCATAATAATGCTTATTGGGTTAAAGAATGCCATAGCCAACGCCAAGGTAAAGGGTTTATGGGCTTAAATGTAGCAAATTTACTCTATTTTTAAAAAGAAAAACGTAGTTTTTATCGAAAAAACTAAAGCTTCAGGATTAAAACCGTCAAAAATTGAAGAAAGGTAGAAAATTTCGTGATTTTTCGGATTTTTGACAATGTTGCGTTCGACGCTCGAAGTCGAAAACTTGGATTATTCATTGGACCAACATCATAAACAATTCAGCAGCAAAGATTTAACTACTGGATTCGCAATTGAACGATTTTGAAATACCTTTAAAATTTCTGTTACAAATTAAAGCCGCACTTTTACCGTTGTAAGAAGATCCGCAAAAGAAGCAATATATTGAGAACGTTGGCCGGCACATTTTTAATTAAGCTAAAAATTAATGTACCTAAAAATAACCGAGTGTCGCTGTAGCACAACGAATTTCATTTATAACAACAGTGACAGTCTCTTTGATAGACTACGTGCTACTTTTCTGATAAATAAAAAACAGAACAGTGCAATGCGTACGATGGGATGATAAATCGTCTTCTGCCGACGGAAAAAGTGACTTTGGCTTTTAAACCTTGTCGTTTACCGACATAAAAAATAAATAAGTCTAATGTCACTACTTTCCTTTGAATTACTGAATTTGAATACTCAATGTGCCTAAAAATATCGAATTACGTGTACCCCTTTAAATATTTTTAAAAACCAAACAAATGAAGTTTCCCAGAAATTCTTTAAAACAATGTACGACATCACTGTAATCTAGCACCTGTTGCTATTAAAAGTATTATTAGTAGTTAGTGCCAGCGCGGAGTTTAATAGGGTCGATCGTACGGTTAGTTGGCTTTCACAGCTGATTCGCATTTTTATCTGCGCTTTTATTTACGGAACGCTGTAATAGTCGGAGTCGCGTCGATACGTTTCTTTTTTACGTATGCTGTAAGCTGCATTTGCCGCTTGTATTTAAATAGGAGAGAAAAAAAGACATGAATTATTTCAAATATGGTGTGACAGTGATCCTGACGGTTATAGGAACATATATATTTAAGGAAATGACCTGTTTTCTACTGTGTGTGATCACATTATATATTTTTCTGACAAAACTGTGACAAGACATTTGAAGAGCCATGTCTCGTCCAATGCTGAAAACTTTGTATTTTTCTATGAACTTGCAGACGCCTTTCTGTAGTAAAGGTTCATGGTCTGCAATTTTTTATTGTCTTTTTTGTCCCCTAAGTACATGTACTTTTTTGCCACATTAAGAAAAACCACTAGGTTTAATCGAATCATTTTATATACAGACTTTTGATGGTGTCTGTATTTCTGCATCTTCTCGGTATTGGTCAGCCTTGAACTTGGGCTAGGGTTTTTCTGCGTCAAACTAAACCGGATTATGGACTATTTTAATACAAGTCACCAATTTGTAAGTGCTGAAATGAAAGGTGTAATAATGAAACGGTAAGTTCTCAAAAGTATGTATTTATTATGTTTCCAAATTAATAAAAAAAATGGAAAATTTAATGTAATTTGTTTTGTTATATTCCTATTAGTCAGCATTTTAAAATTAATTTAAAGTTTGATTACTAATTATACAGAGAGTGTAAACGAATCAAATTCGTTCTTTTTGACGTTAAATATTTAAAATTTTATATGAATATACAAAAAGTCATTTGCAAAAACATTGGTAATAAAGTAAAGGTTCATGGTCTGCAATTTTTTATTGTCTATTTTGTTACCAAAGTACATATACTTTTTTACCACATTAAGGAAAACCACTTGGTTTAATTGAACCATTTTATATACAGAGGGTCCAAGACTTTTGATACCTTACCATTTGGTACTAGCACTATGTCGCGACATATTTTCTGTGAATATATTAATGTTCATTCGTAAACTGACTACGGTCCTGTTAAACTCCGCGCTCCACTTTCTAATTCGTGGTAAATCTGGGCAAAACGCTTTCGCAAGGAACAAGTCATTTTGCAAGTATTTCACGTTTTATTATGTATTGTGAAAAGAGCTTTAAGAAAACCATTCAGAGTACACGCCTGACAATCCTGACATGGCATGTGAGCATATTCAAGACCTGTTTGCTGTCATAATTCTGTTAAAATTGTTCAGAGAAAAAAATTGTTAAATAAAATATCTTTTGTTTGGTGCAATTTATTATCCAGCAAAATAAAGATACTCATATTCCGGACACCCTGTATATAATTAATTACAAGCCGATTATAAAAGTTTTACATAAATGGAGAAATGTACAAATCTCTAAAAAGTAGTCTTTAGTAGGACGAATATTCAAGATATATTTGCTTTGAGTATATTAGCAAAAAATGTAACAACATAATAAGTAAGGAGCTATATTTTAGGGGTAATATTGCAAGTAATTGCAACTAATCAGGGATTAATTAATTTAATAAACATTCCGTTACTTTGATCTTTTGTTGCTTGTCTACTTAATCTAATGAGAATTTATAGGTGTCCGATATTATATTGCTCAATAAAGCTGTCAGGTCATATTTTAAGTGGTTTATTACTAATATAATACAGAAAATATTAAAGGCCCTATACAGGTGTTTTTTAATTTCACCACAATTTTGAATATATAACTGTCTAGTAACGAAACACAATTATTTAAGTTTGTTTACCTTCAAGAAAAAAAAAACAGATTTGCTGAGGATAATACCTGACAGCTATTGTTAAACTTCGATCCACTGTGTGCGACTTGAGCTGGTGTATTGTACTGTACACCTGAAGGCAGATCTAACCAAAACTGTTACATCATAGTTTCATGTGGTTTATCGTTAAAATGACATTCTAAAGCAAACCGCGTCGTGTGGTGGGTGAGGCTAAAATTGAATAGCAGCTCCGCAGGACTAGAGGACATGCAGAACCCTATATCAGAAATACACGCCAGCAAATAGGTTATGTGTTTAGGTAAATACAGCAATATGGATTCTGCAAATGTTTCAGAACTATTGAGTTTTCATTGGATATTCAGGAAACGGTTTAAAACCTGTCTACCAAATTCTCCGAACATCTGAATCCTCTGTACGGCATTTCCTACGTTCCTATATGCTCCGTTTCCATTGAACATCTGGGTTATGTAGGTATCTACTTATGTTCTTGTATTTTATATTTATAAGTAAGTCTACCCCAAATACGCTACCCGATATTCTTTGTGTTTTTAAGTCTGATATACTTTGGACTGCAAATTCAACGATGGCGTATCAATAACGAAAGTACCGTCTATATACAATACATCCAATTTTGCACAGTGGCGCAACATTTTCTGTTAAACCGCCTATTGATAATAAAAAAAATCAGTGTAAAGCTTCTTTAAATTGATAAGCTTACGTTGATTACAAGAAAGTATCGCTTATAATACATCCAATTTTGCACAGTGGCGCAACATTTTTAGTTAAAACGTTCATAATAAAACAAATCAAGCAAAAGTTTCTTTAATTTGATAAAATTTACATTTGTTATAAGAAGGTTAAAAAATAGTCTAGTGGCGTATCAATAACGAATGTGTTGCCTGTAATACATCCAATTTTGCACCAAAGTACAATACATCCAATTTTGTACAGCGGCGCAACAGTTTTAGTTAAAGCGTCCACAGTACAAAAAATCAAACAAAATCTGTTTTAATTTCAAAAAATTAACGTTTATTATAAGAATGTTAAAATAGTTTAGTAACGTATCAATAACGAAAGTATTACCTATAACACATCCAATTTTGCATATTAGCGCAACATATTTAGGTAAAGTGTCCATATTAATAAAAAAAAGTAAAACAAAAGCTGTATTAATTTCTTAAAATTAACGTTTATTATGAGAAAGTTAAAAAATAGTTCAATAGTATCAATAACGAAAGTATCGCCTAAAATACATCCAATTTTGCACAGTGGCGCAACATTTTTAGTTAAAGCGTTCATAATAATAAAAACAGTAAACAAAAGCTCTTTTAAGCTAATAAAATTAACGCTTATTATAAGAAAGTTAAAATAGTTTAGCAGCGTATCAATAACGAGAGTGTCGTCTATAATACATCCAATTTTGTACGCAACATTTTTAGTTAAAGCATCCATAATAATAAAAAAGTCAAACAAAAGCTGTTTTAATTTCTTAAAATTAACGCTTATTATAACGAAGTTAAAAAATAGTTTAATGCCGTATCAACAACAAAAGCATCGCCTAAAATACATCCAATTTTGCACAGCGGTACAACATTTTTTTGTTAAAATGTCTATAATAATAAGAATCCAGCAAAGCACCTATTTTGATAAATGATAAGGATAAGGAAGTTAAAAAATAATATAATGGAGGGAAGAATACTTTCTATATGACTCTTACTCTTTCCTATATGCTTCTAAACGGCGGTGAAAAAATAAATTTGTATGCCTCAATGTTACACCAAAAAAATATATAGAAAATCTTCCAAACCTCAACTGTTATTTCTTTATTGACAATGTTAAATTACTCCCGGCATTTGAGGAAGTAAGTTAGCTACATGGTTCTCTGTATACCTTTAGCCTAGGCCGTCGCAAATGACCTTGTGTTACGCGTGAAAGCATCGCTCATACCGTGCCATAGTTGTGCAGTTGGTGCTGGTTATCCTAGCCGCCGCAGCGATGAGCTGTTGTCCTTTGAACACATATTCGCCGATTGGAAATTGGAACATCGATCCGACGTGAAAATTCTAACAAAGCAAATGCGTTTTGCGGTAGTTGGGTAGTTGACACATTTCAGCTTTGTGTGGGCCCCGACAATTAGAAGAACACTATAAAAATGTATACGGGCTGCCGCTGATCATAGTTGTAAAAATACAATTGGAAAGATCAAAGTTTAGTTGGGCTTATTCTCGCCTTTCCGAATTGTTTGTTTGTTATGCTAGGGTTCGCATTACATCGCTTTAACTGTGTCACTGCAAAAACGATAATAGGAATCAACTTTTATTTCAAAATACTCGTTCCAGGTCTGGACAGCTATAATTTTTTTTTTATATACGCTGAATAAATCTACAAATGTCTGCAATACGGTAAAAGTTATTTCGGTTCAAAATAACAAACACAGTAAAACACGTATTGGAAAGGTTTTGGATTGGAAGGTTTTTTAAGCTGCACTGCATAATGTTCCTTATTTAAATATTCAAGTCCATTAGTCCATCAACATACACACAAAGTCAAAAGTTTTGGACTTCCCCTCATTGAAAGAAATCTCTTTGCCAGAAAAACCAAATACATATATAAAAGTATATTGTTTTCTGAATCTTTTTTTTTTGTGAAATTTATTAAATCAAAAAGAAGTAACAAAGCAAGTTCTCTAATTGACTAATAGTCGGTATGACCTCCACCACGTTTCAATCGATACGTCTGTACATTGAGATAATCAAGCGGTTAACGATCTCTTGCAGAATATAGTTCCATTCCCCTTCTGCCGCCACGATTAACTTATCTGCTGTATGAGGTGGAGGAATATGATTATGAATGGCTCTAGTAACGAAATCCCACATGTTTTCAATAGGATTCATGTCAGAACAGTTGGCTGGCCAATCTAATCTATTGATATGTCCAGCTTCGAGTGTCTTTTGAACCCTTCATGCGCGATGTGGTCGAGCGTTGTCGTCCATAAACAAAAACGTAGGTGGTATATAATGACCGTAATAAATTGTTCGATGTAAATTTGACTGGTCATATTCTGTCGTATGCGAATTAATGGGGTGCGGCGGTTGGACATTATTCCACCCCAAAACATTACGGTACCCCCTTCATTCGGAGCAACTTCACGGGGAATATGAAGTCGCTGTTGACGACCTGGTTCTCTCCAGACTCTTTGTCGACTGTCATCAGTAATCAGCCCAATTGTGGTTTCGTCTGTAAATAAGACTCACCGCCGCTGGCGTAAAAATCAACCCCTTTGCTCTCGCACCCACTGGAGATGACAGAACGCCGCCTTCGAAGTAGAGTGGGGGCGCGCAATGGTCTTCTACTACGTAAATTTGCCTTGTGGAGTTGTCTTCGAATAGTAGGTGTCGATATAACACGGCGAAACGTACCTTCAAAGTGGGTCCTGAAAGCTGGACGTCCACTACGTGGTCTGTTTTCCACTGTATCAAATTCTTCATATATGTGTACTATTCATACAACAGATGATCTAGGAATGCCCATCATGTTCGATATGTCTGTATGATTAGAATGTCCTACATCATGTAAAGCAGTCATTCTTGGTCGGGTAAACGCAGAAATTTTACGTCCTGGCATTAAAATATATAAAAATTCAAAGGAATACTGCTGAATACACTGCCAAACTGACCAGGTTTGCAAAAACATTGGTGATAAAGTTTCTGGGTTTGCAATTTTTTATTGTCTTTTTTGTTCCCTAAGTACATGTACTTCTTTACCACATTGTAACGTTCAATAATTTATTTAACATTATTTAAATCATTTCGCAATTTCATATAAATTTATTTCTGATAGTTGGTGGCAACTTCCATTCAACCTCGGTGTATTGTGTATTGCCTAAAACAATTAATTTGTCTATTTAGCCCTTAGATGGTAAATAATACTTATTCGTTGTTACATTGAAGATAAAATATAAACAAGACGAATGAATTATTGCAGCATCCTCGTATTAAATAAGTATAAACCACCCTAGATAATGTTATGGACATCCTGGCATAAATTGCTTTATTCCCAAACCTAAAACAAAAATAACCTCTTATTGTAAACAAACACTATTATCTCACACTATAATCAGAGAATTGTGATTAATTTAATGGATTGAAATAAGAATAATAACTTACCTGCAATGTTCTAGATCATGAGGTTCTATGGAGAATATCTGTTGTGCATTAATTATTTATTTAAGGGTTATATTGTTATTGTTGTCGTTTGGCTTTGACATTTCATCAATTACCGCCGTCTTCTTCGTCTTCTTCACGAAATTCAACTTTCCGGTCAAAGTCAGATCTGATTCTGCGCCAAGCGCTGTTGTCGGCTTGTGCAAGAAATCTGTCTATCCACGATTTTTTTCAATTTGCGTAATTTTAATAATTACGCTATAAATTTGCACGTTTCGCATATTTTGTAACTGTAGGTATTATAATAAATTTTATTAGCCAGTTTGGATAAATTTCTATAATTATTGGGTGTCCAATTTCATTGCTACAAACCTGATTGGCTAGTGTCCAGCCAATGGGAGGTAAGGACAGTTTTTTTTAAGGAGACCATTTTTCAAGATCTTTTCCGGTACATGGCGTGACGATCATTGTGTGTGTGAGGGTAGTTTGAAAAATTTTGATGATTTCGCATCATCTCCTAGGAGGATTATTATTTTTCAAACCTATAATTGCTGCTTTGGATTTCATTGGTATTTGGATTTCGTTGGTGGGAAATTTGTGTTAATCCGAAGCAGATACTTTCTGAAGAAAGGATTTATTCTCACACCAAGACACTTATTGCTGAAAGTCTATTGTCTATTGCTTACGAGTCTGGTAAGTTTTGAATTCAATCCACTTCAACTGAAATTGCCTCCTTCATATACTCGAAAGATTCTAAAATAGGTCCTATTTACAGTTACCGTAAGGTCTATATTCGCTAACTCTACCATCTTACTAGAAGCTGTGGTGCAGTGCTTTTGCTAAGAACCCCTTACTCTAGGGTAAGTAATTTTATGTCTATATTTATATTTATTCCAAATTGTGTTATTCATAAAATATTTTGTGTTCATTTCGAAAATTTTTCACACCATGTGCTCGATTGCGGCGTTGCCGCATTGCTTATTTTTTCGTTCATACTTGTCAAATAGACAAACACGTGTATTTCTGATTTCCTAGGTGCTTATGCACTGAGTTTTGTTAATTTCACTAATTGTTATTAGTGTGATGGTGACAATGCGATCTGATTATTTTATTTTCATTGCATTTAGGGTTCTTACCATATGCTGTGGTTCTTATCTTGGACAAATTTTGTATTGAACCAATTGAAGGCAGCTTAAGAAGGTTGTCGAATTGCCGTTGTATCAACCTGAGTTTTGGATCTTCCTGAGAGTTGTTAGAAGCCTCCTACTCCTGCTAGAGATCCGCTTATAGTTTGACAAAGAAGCGCTGCGACATCGTCGCCTAGGAAGCACGCAAGTTTTCTAATTGCTTTGCTATCTTACTTACTTACACACATTACATTATATTATTACCTGAGCGGTTGGATGCATTTTTTTTATATTGATTCAATAGTAAATTTTACTGAAACTTTATTCACTAGTTCACTAGTAGTTAAATTGTTTGGTATTAGTTAATTAGTGCATAATATTATTTAGCTTATTTGCTGGATCACTATTAATATTTTATGGTAGATTCTCGAATATCCTTAATTTGAGCTTATTATTATTAATTTACCTTATTTGCATGCTGCTTATTGTTATATTTAGAATAATTATTTGTAGTTACTTACTTTTCCCGCATTTATTACAATTTTTTTTATTGTCTTATATTTTGCTTAGCTTGTCTCACTTAGTATAATTTTGTGTAATTCGGTCAATCATTAGCCATGAGAATTTTCAGTCAATCTTTATCCGAGAATTAAGGCGAACGTTTTATGGTGTTATTTACTATTTTAATAACAAGGTGTTGTTAGAATAAGCCGATGCGCCTGAGCTCACGCGACGCTTCTACTACCTAGTGTTCTAAATTCTTCGCGCGCTTATTTATACTTATTATTATTATTATACTTATTTTTCCACGCTCTTAATTTTCAGGACTCTTTTTTTCATGCTTATAATCGCTTGGCTCTTGTATTGACACTACTTTCCTTACTTATATTTATTTTAATAGCCAACTTACTATTTAAACTTTTGCCATACCTTATCCAATTGTCATTAACATCTATTAAATATTAGAATAAACCGCCATTTGTGTAACCGAATGTTTATTATTTGATCTTGTTTGGCAAATTTTCTTGATCATTTAGTCAATCTATCTGGGTGACTTGGTTTGGGGAAAATTTGTCTGGCGCCCTTGAACAACTGAAGTTTATCCTGTCGTAATATACGATATTGTGAAAACAAAACAAAAAAAATTAGAACCACCCCATCTCCATTGAGCTGGCCACTCACCCTTAAGTGGTGGACGACCTTATACACGAAGGTGTGCTTTTGTTGGTCGCAACATTAAAAAAATCACTATGTTTAATCGAATCAGTTTATATACAGGGGGTCCAAGACGTTTGCTGGTGTGTGCAGTTTTATGAGTGGTAGCTCGACTGTAACAAATTAATTTTGTATCACTTAATATATACGCTAGCAAATAGATTTAAATAGCCAACTTTTCATAAGTTAGATTAAGATTTGAAGCTTTAATCGTCACTCCCTTTATTTAACCTATTATGGTGGCACTCCCTTAGGTTTAGCTGGAAACCTTTTGGTTATTGGCAGCTTTAACATGTATAGCGAACGTAGCGAACATAGCTAAAATATCTAGAGCAGAACTAAGTGCGACACAAAACAACAAAGCCATTTAATAGACTTAACGAGCAAGTAAATACAGTACAATCTTCTATGCAGTCCTAATATTGGCTACTTTAATGTGTACTGCGAACATAGCGTTATACGTAGTCTTGGCATAAAACCATTTTAGCGACTTTTTATACATATTACCCAACTATCCCATTTAGCATAGTGCTCGGTATGGTAGTGATAATGGCTACTTTTGACGTCTATAGTATACGTAATGCACATAGCTAGAATAATATACATAGCTTTGACATAAAACAATGTTACCCAGTATTTTAATATATTTTATTACACATCGCGGGCAAGTTAATACGGCATAGTGCTCTGTGTAACCCAAATATTGGTTGCTTTAACATATAAACATATTTTGCGAACATAGTGAACATAGCGTTGCGTGGCCTAAGTATAAAACAATTAACGGCTTTTAATACACAATACGAACAAGCGAGCACAATTAGCATAGTGCTCGTAATATTGGTTACCTTGATTTATATAGTGAATGTAACGAACATAGCTAGAATAGCACTATGTGTGGCCTTAGCATAAAGCAATGGTAGCGACTTTTAATAATATTCCGAGGAAGCATTGTTAGTATAGTGCTCCTAATATTGGTTACCTTGACGTGTATACTTAACGTAGCGAACATAGTTACAATAAAACTAATTGTAGCTTTAATATAAAACAATACTAGCTACTATTTTTCATACATTTTAATACATATAGTAAGCAAGCAAATTCAGCATAGGATTCTGTCTGACCGTAATATAACTTTAACGTATATATCGAATGTAGCGAATATAGCTAGAATATCGCTATGTGGCCTTAGAATAAAACAGTGGTAGTGACTTTTAATATACATTATGAGCAAACAAATATAATTACATGATGACCATAATATTGGTTGATTTAACGTGTATAGTAGCGATCATAGCTAGAATAAAGACCTTAGCATAAAACATAAACACAATTAATGTAGTTGTCTGTGTTCGTAGTATTGACTGCTTTAACGTATATAGAGAACGAGCATATCGCTTTGTGACCTCAGCCTTACATGAATAGTTTCTTTGAATAATATCTCACCGCAATAATCGAATACATGTGTGGGAGAGGGGGTCACATATTATTATTAGCCCTTATAGAAGAAAATGTAGTTAAAAGCTTATGGGTTAAACTCGGAACAACCTGTAGAAAAAGCAAGCAAGTCTCGGGATAAAGAAAGGAGTAGACGGGGCACGGCAACCACTTGTGGTGTTGGTGCAGTAGGCCGCAAACAGGTCGACGGTCCTAGCGGACTGAACCTTTCATGTTAATTAATAATTTACCTCCACCTCTGCATGCGGTGCAATTATATCCTATCGACCTATTACAGTTTTATAACGTTCTCTTGAAATTGAGTCTTTATGCTCACTACCCTTCAAACACATTTATTAACTAGTCATTTCAGCTGCTTTTCAGAAATAAATTGCTCGGTGGTTTCATTAAATACGTTAGATAAGGCAAGCAGAAATACACACACATTTTTTTATTGGGGTGTTTTTGTGGCTGTTCCAAGTAATTACACAGTTTTATACGACCTTAAATTAATGTTGATAAAATAAACATATTACTTATTGGAACGTCCAGGTCTTAAGTTATTGAAATAATGCCATAATTTTCATAAGAAAAAAGAAACTCAACCGTAAGATGTACAAACACAAAGAAAAATAACGATATGTGTGTTATAAAAACAAACGTAATAGCTAAATAAACAAACAAAAAGTAAAAATAATAGAAAATATTAATTATACAAAAATACTCGTACAATTATAAATGATTAAAAAGCAAAACATACAACTCTGAAATTTCTCCAGTTTTCAATATACAGTGTGTGTAACATGATTAAACAAAATTATTATATTTTTTTGTAATTGAAATTCAAACAATCGTCGAAATAGGTAAATTCGTATAAAGAATTTGTCGTATTTCTACAATATTATCTGACTTTTGAACTTTTAAAATAGAACGCCCTATATTTCATAGATTAAATAGATAACCCTTCTAAATTTGTATTAATTCAGTGTTCAAATTGGTTAATTTCATAATGAATAATCTGTTATGTTTCGAACTTCTTCTGTGACACGATTTTCCAATCCTTCGACATCGCCTTATATATATATATATATATATATATATATATATATATATATATATATATTCTAGAAAAGAAGCAATTTATATATACTAACTGACCTCCTTCAGCGATTTGTTAAATTTCAACTAAAAATTCTTGAAAGTTACATTATTTTTTTATGAAAACAAAAATTTTAAATAATTTATATCTGAACTCATCGTTGGGGCTTTTAAAAGTTTTTAAATAGGAATGCTGCAAAGAGCTAAATAGAGTTCTTGCGTGTGTAAAAGGTATGCTTATAAACAGTCCATCTGCATTAAAACATTGCTGAAAGCATATAAAACATGTTTTGTGACGCATGAAATAGTTTAATTTCAGAGAGAATGTAATATAAAGCAGACACTTGATATACAGCTTTAAAATATCTCGTTTACTTATGTTACACAACGCGTGTCATGCATCTTTGGCTTTTATTGTTTTTTAAATATGTTAATTACAAACTAATGAAATCGCTGACAAATATACTGGTTTGTAAGAGAACTAATTTCGTACGAAATATAATGAAACTTCTATATATATATATATATATAACAGTAGGTAAAATAATTTAGAAAACATATAAAATTATTTTGAAAAAATAAATACAACCAAAGTCTAAAACCTTGGTTTTCTACGTAAAGACTAAGATATTTTGGGAATAGAGATTACAACTTAAGGGTATTTATATACCCTTAACGTTTCAAAGGAAGAGTTGTTCATAGCAAATCCAAAGTTCAACGTTTGATATGCAGATTCTGACATCCACAAGGATTAACCTGAGACCAAGGATATTCATGTTTTCTTAACGGATTTATATTATATACTAATTAGACAGGCGCTCGAGTTAATTTAGAAAATTGAAAAATCCTTTATTCGACGATATTTTGCCTTTATTTAACTTTTAGATCTAATTCTAAACTGTCAAACATACAAAACGAGTTTTTCAGTTGCATAAAAAAGAAAACAAATAGCTCAGCTCCATAAATAGCAGTCGAAAACAAAACTGCATTAATGGATTTGCTCAAAATTGAAACATTTATATTCTTTCTTTTGGTTTTTAAGACGGTTAAGAAGGATAATGCGTAGGTTTTGTACTGCCTAATATATGATAAAAAATTGTCAGATAACTTGTGAAATATCCTGTACATACGTTATTGCATGCCCAATATGTAAGGAATTATATGAATAACTTTTTAAAAACACTCTTCATAAAATAATGTTTAGACAAAAGCTTTTGTAGCTTTTGGTAACTTTGAGTTTGTTTCGGAACCAGTAATTTCCTTGCCATGGCAACCGAATTTGTTTTCTACATGGCATCACACAATTTTCTGTTCCCGTTTGGAATCAACTCTATTTTCTGTGTGCGGATATGTAAAATGTGTGTGAGGTTGCATTTAAACATTACATTTTTGCATGTAACGTCAACTTGCAAAGGGTTTGGTTAGATTATAGTTAAGGAATAGTGAAGACTAACAACAACGATATTGACGGAAACTTCTCAACTTGCCTACTTCTTGGATTAAGTGAAGTTTCCAATAAATAACTAGACTGTTTTGTAACTTATACATTAAATAATTAAAACTACAATGCTGGGAAATTGTTAAATTTATAAGAAAGGCTACTTTCGGTCGCTTTTTCGATCTAAATGGATTTTAAGCGATACAGGTTAGAAAGTGTATCCTATTCCATTTTATTTATTTCGTTACTCAATCTCCTCGACCAGCCTATTATTACTTCAATCTACGTATACTGCGGAGACGAAGGACAAACCGGGATAGCTATACCTGGTCTCTTTCTGTCACGAATTGAATCCACACGACGACCGGTTTCCCGAAATTAAAATCCAGCAACCCTAGGCCTGTATCGTTATTGGGACGGTTGAAACGCTAACGGTTTCCTTGTATATATCCTGATGCTTGCTAGAATGCTTTTCACATATTTAATGCTCTATAGGACCCGGACGAGTTTCCGAACGATTAAGTACCGAATTTACACGCCTTTAGACACAAATAGATAACGAAAAGAAAATTAAGTTGTGATCTAACTGGTTCTCATCAAAGATTATCTTTAGTACCTACTTTCATTTCCTGTACCAAAATTCCTGATCTCCTTAAGTTGAGTCAAATATCTAACTATAAAAATTATTATATAAATTAAAATGATTTGTAAATTAAATATCGACAATGACAAAAGTGGTGGTTTTGTCCACAGAGTAGTTAGTTTCACACAATATTATTAATACCTAAAAATATATAAAAGCTTTGTTACTTCTTTTGATTTAATAAATTTTATCAAAAACACATTTGCTGGTTTTTAATTTTCTAAGTACTCAGTATATTGAACATATTCCTTTCATAAAAAAAGATTAAGAAAACAATATACTTTTATAAATGCATTTGGTTTTTCTGACAAAAAGATTTCTTTAACAAGAATGAGGGGTAGTCCAAGACTTTTGACGTGTGTAGTATAGCTTTCGTTCCGTGTTATTTGAAGCACCATGTACAACGTTTTTCATGGCCCGACGTTTGGAATGGAGAAAAAAGTGCAGCTAGAATTATTCCATCATTGCGGAAGAGTACATAATGGCCCATTATCATCCGACTAAACCTAGATTAAAAGTCAACTGAGTGCTTTAATAGACCTATGACCGCTGACATAAACAAAAATTCGGCATTTAACTGTGACATATCGTTAAATCGATGTTTTTAACAACTGAATGCATATATGGTAACGTGTGCGCTTATATTTGCCTAAAATGACACCTAAACAGAACAATGTGAATATGGATTCAGTGTTGTATTGTGTGCATCGAAAACCATAGTCACTTAAAAATTCTGTTTTCCCTAGAACAAATTGTCTAAACACAATCCTAAATAATAATTACAGTCCACAATTTGTCTGTAATTTCACATAAATTTACGTTGACAATTTGTATCCAACATAAAGTTATGTAAGATTATATAACGAGTACACTGTAATATTATAAAAATAAACACAGATGAAATTTCATTATGTAATTTTTATTTTCTGATACTTTATAATTGCATTTTAAATAATATAATTTCATATTTCAATCAAAGTTAGAACAAATGAGCATTTTATTTAACTGTACGCGGCGTGTGTGGTTTTGTTATGAGTTGTGCGAATGATTATGAATTTTATTTTGTTGGTCATAAACGGTTAGTTTTAACGCAAAAATGTAAGAGACGTAAAAGTTTTTAAATATACCAGGCTATCTGATCCGCATTTTTGAATACAATTTTTGTCAGTTGTAGCAAAAAATATAATTCTAAGAATTGTTGAAAAGCTGCACATGTATTAGTAAAAAAATGTGTAAAATTTCATTATTATAGCTATTTTGGTTTTCAAATTACAGCCACAATTTAATAAGAGATGAACATTTTACTAATGCCATTTTTATGCAAACGTGTTTCTTTTAGCTGTAGATTCACCGGTATCATTTATGCTACTTCTTTTGAAAACACTATATAATGTAAAATACAAATTCAAAACATGGTCATTTCAAAACTTGATCATTCCCACCCTTTTTTATTAGAGCATGATAACTATTGTAAATCACTTTAGTAAAATTGTTATGGCGTTAGGTATGTTTAATTAACCTTAGTAACCTCATGTTTAAATTAAAAAAAAATTATTCAATTACATTCTTCAAATTTTAAAGCTGTAAGCTCTTAAATGGGTTGTAAAACAACACGTGAATTTAAAGGTCATTGATAATTTAATCAACTGGAATTTACTAATATTTCAGTTCAACGATAAACATGCTGTTTTTTTACCATTTTAGATGTGCAATTCACATTAATTGCGAAAGCAACTGATCAAATAAAAATTCAATTAATCGTGTACTGATATTGGTATGAAATTGCCAAGAAAAAATGTTGCAGCAGCAATTTGTTTATAAAATCACGTATATTAAAAAATTATCTGATTATATCTGAAAATATGGAACTAGAATTTAGTCATTTAATTTTCAAAAAGATTTATTAAACGCAATCGTTGGAATTGAATATATTTCTTTCATAAATTTTACGAAAAAGCTCTATTAAACGCGAAAACGATTGCTGAACAGAAAACAACTAACTGTATTTGTTGGATTTGTTTGTGTTATACATTTGCTTAAAAATAAACAGTTTTATTTACATTTGCGATGTTTCAATATTGGCTATATAAATATTTTTCAGGCAAGTCGCTCGCCAAGTTGAATACCGTGCCGTATATGCGGGTCCTGAAAATATCTCTTTATCATGTTTATTTAAAGGTATCAAGTTAACACAGCGTTTAAATTTCAAAGGAAAGTGTCATCCTATCATTTACAGATATCACCCACTCTCCTTTTCACATGATGCTTTTCCTTTCCTTATTCGTTCTTCGGCGAATGTGAAACTAAAATATGCAGAAGTTGATATACTTTCTTGACAAGGGAAACGGTTTTTGGCTTTCAGACGGATATTAAGGAAACAACAGTATTTTAAATAGACGCTAGTCCGTCAAAAACGTTACTAAATTTATCAATATTCTAATATTCAAAAGTTTGTATTATTTACATTTAAATAACAAAAGGTACAAATAATCAACAAGAAAAAGGTCGCAAATGTAATGTTCACCTTTTCTTTAAATATTAAAGAATCTGCAAAATTTTGCTACACTTTCGAATGATCAAACTATTTTTGAAAAGTACCGTACTTTCGAATTATAAAGACGTAGGATCGGCTTTATTACAAACTAAACAAAAATAAAGCAGGATGCTTTCACAAGTTAATAGTGTTGTTGTACTTATGAATGTCGAAAATATTTTAAAAATGCTGTGCTTTTTACTTACATTTAAATAACAAAAGGTACAAATTCCTAACAACAAAAATATCGCAAACGTAATGTTCATATTTTCTTTAAATATCAAAGAATCTGAAAACACTTACTCCATTTTCGAAAGATCAAAATATTTTTAAAAGTACTATACTTTCAAATTTTCAAAACGTAAGATCGGCTTTACTCCAAAATAAACAAAAACAAAGCAGGATGCGTTCATAAGTTAATAGTGTTGTCCTTACGAATATTGAAAATATTTTTAAAATGTTGCGCTTTTTTATTTACATTTAAATAACAAAAAGTACAAATAAGTTACAAGAAAAAGGTTGCAAATGCAATGTTCACCTTTTCTGTAAATATTAATGAATCTGAAAAATGTTACTAGACTTTCGAATGATCAAAATATTTTTGAAAAGTACTGTACTTTCGAATTATAAAAATGTGAGATCGGCTTTATTACAAACTAAACAAAAACAAACCAGGATGCTTTCACAAATTAATAGTGTTGCTGTACTTATGAATGTCGAAAATATTTAAAAAATGCTGTTCTTTCGAATTCTAAAAACGTAACATGGCCTTGTTAGAAATTTTAAATGAAAACACAAGAAGTATTTTAATACGTCGGCAATATTCCAAAATTTTACATTATTTTAGTCATTTTTTAAATGACGAAAATATTTGTAAAAGATGCCACAATTCTGAGTTATGGAAACGATACATTTATAATAACAGTCGAAGTGAAAAGACGTAAAATACTAGAACAAAATTTCTCACTCTTCTAATTTAATCTAAAAATTTTGCTTCTGTTTCGAACATTAGAAACGTAAAAACTGGTAGTCAGTTTATAGAAAGGGAGAACCTGCGTATCCATTTTGAAATTAGTACAACGCAAACAACTTTCAGGAAATAAATGGAAGGGTTGTGGTAACAGTACATTAGGAAAACAAGCATAATTTCGAGGACTATTTTAATGGTAGGGTTTTACCTGTACGGCATGGACGCCAATGCCGCCGTTCCATTAAGAACTATGCGTGTGTTTATCTGCAGTGCTATTCGGCGTGCGTGCTTGTGAATCTCTTGGGATGCGTTATATCCAGGCCCCATATATGAGACCTCGCCCTACGCATATTTTTAATATAAAATTTCGTAATATAAATATTTAATATAACTTAGCAAATTAGCTCAAGTAATGAATTCTCTCGACGACTACACGACTATCATCCGCAAATGGAACTTTCTTTTGTCCTTAAAACTTATTAATATGATATAACCTCAACAAATATTTGAGGGTTAAAGACACAAGCGAATGTATTAATATTTAATAAGGCAAATGTCCTACCCCTCGTACAGACTGTGGTGTTTATAATGAATGATTAAAATGTTAGGTTCTTGATGGTTAATGAAAAATTCTATTTTAGTTGGACGATTTTTAATTCCTTGACGGAATATATGCTCTGTTCCTCAGAACTAACTCTGAAATTAGAGAGTCCTACCAACCCTCTATATGTATACAGGGTTAACTATGAAGTACACACATTTTAACTCAGGAAGACCTAAACGACAATAAAAAAATTATTCTAGAATTTAAGCTCGATATTTAAAAAATGGGGCAAAACCCTTTTTTCCTTCGCAACGTCTGTTAACAATATCTACTACCATGCGGTCGTTTTTTTGCAACATTTGTAAATGCAGAAACGACAAAAATTAACATTCTTATTAGTAATAATACCTGATAGGTAGGTAGGTAACAGTTAATCCAGTTAGCTCCACTATTTTGTATTCGTTTTTCATTATTTCGTTACAAATTGGCAAAACTACACATTTTCATTCACTATAACCACTCACTACCGATAAAACACACTTCCTGTAGGTACAGCTAGATAAAATACCTATTTATTATAATAAAATCGAACCCGCAATATACCCGCGGCGGTCTTGTGCCATAACCTAGAAAACCAAACCGGCCAACTATATTGTGCGAAATTATGTGCACCCAACACAAATTTCTTTATTTAATAACTATAAAACGTTTAAAAATTAAAAAGGCACTAAAAATTGAAGAATAACACATGGTAAACAAAGGAATTAAATTATGACGACTGGAAATTTTACGGTCGTGTTGCTAGTTGCCTACGTTACCTACTCTGATTCTATAAACGTGTGGCGGACAAGTCGCATAGGCAGCGTTAAATAAGGATTTAACATAATTTCGAAAAAAAAATTTTCGCTTTATAAATAAGTTTGGAATTTTTTTGAAGGGTGATTCCGTTAATTCTTAATTTTCTCTATCCCAAATTGGCAATAACGTTTATAAGAAAAAATTTTAGGAATTAGCATTCCTTTTTTTTTCAGTCAAAAAACAAATGCTAATTATATAGGATGTTACAGATTGATGTTAAGAAAATCTAGGGGCAAGTTTTGTGCTTAAAAATAAGAAAACATGTTTATATGGGTCCAAAAATGCCTCGTTTTCGAGATACAAGTTGTTTAAAATTTTATGTCTTAAATACTATAGTCTTCATTTATCGAAAACCGATCGACATACTGAGATGAGATTTGGTGCACAACAGTGTATAGTGGAGAGCTACCTTTAAGTGTATAAATTATAATAATATATCTTGTAATATACTAGCATCAGAAGCCTTCGGCGTTTTTATGGCACTTCATATGCCATTTTTTGAATTCCCTTATATCGACGAGGTAAACTATACCTAAGTCTATGCTGTGCGATGTGGGCGTGAGATACTATTCCTGGAATCACTCTGTACATGGTGAACGCACGCGTTACACTATAACAGTGTTTCACTTCCGGTCGGAAGGCCGTACCGTACCATGTATTAGTCGACGCATTCCTTTGCTAACGCAATTTACAGTTGACCTCTTTGTTGCTGCAATATTGCTAAATTTACCAACCCTATGCAATGGCCTTTACATTAATTTAAAGCTTATATTATGACGAAGATATTGTCATATGAGGGAAAGTTATGAACGCTAAAGGTCGCACGGAATAATTAAATAGATCTCTCTTTATTACTGGGTAAATAATTAAATATTGATTAAATAATATAATACTACAAAAGCTGTGTTAAATATTTCCTAGCCTCACAGAGAAGTACGGCGCGAATATTATTAATTAAAAAAGTTTAATTTACATCGCAATCAAGTCGTCTTTAAAATTTAATTATTATTATACAGGGATATTTACATATTGTTAAGTATGTATCTCACAAAGAAAAATACAGATACTTTTGAAGCATATTCTACAGGAATATGTACATAACATTGCATATTCTTATAATTTTTATATTTCTATTTGGAACAAACACAACTACCTGGCAGCACCATTAGCTTGCTTTGATGCTGCCATATGAACTGCTTTTTCTGAATCTTTATTTATTTGGAACGTTACAATAGACATCAACTAAGGAAAAACAAGTTTGAAATTTGGCGTATTATAAAAGTTAGGATAATAAATAAATATTATTATTGGCACAAGGAAATATTGCTGAATAATGAAATCTTATATTCCTGACGACAAATGAAGTATAAAGTGAAAAAGATCGGTGTATTACGTTATTGTATTTATGGATATGCATTATGCTGTGTTTGTTTTGCTGTTTTGATTTGAGTAACAGATATTTGAGTATAATAATGTGGTTGCAAATTACATTAAGTAAAAAATAAGAAACTTCAGGTGCTATTTGTTTGCCTAAATTAGATGCGTCGCTGCCAGATTTGCCTCCGCGCTAATAAATATCATTTTCTATAAAAGCGGTAAGTTTGCACTTAATTTTTTTTGTAGAAATCCAACCTCTATCACCGGTTAAAATAATAGTAGTCTTTTCTGTAACACATTGTATTTTGTTTCTACATCTTTTTGTTCAAAAAAGGTTAATTTTAATTGAATCTAGTCTAGTCGATACAATTATACTAGGATTTTATTAACAACTAGCCTAAATTTCCTTAAAAAATCCAGTTTAAAATTAATTAGAGTGTGAAAACCCTTTCTCTTTACTTGGTCGTTTTACAAATTTCCGTAAAATTATACCATCTGGCAACACTGGCTGGGTCTTTGAATAGGTAATATCATTACAAAATTCAATTCTCTTTTCTTGGCACTAAAATAACTAAAATCTCTGTAGAGTTTAATTCAAAAGTGTAGTAAAAATCTACAATATGTTGACAAGTTCAATTCACGAACACTTTTTTATAAAATTATTTTTTCCTATAAAGCCATTTTTTAAAATTGAGAAAACTAAACCTTACTTTATTATTAAAAGTATAAAATTGAATTTTATAACGAATAATAAATAAGTAAACGACAAATATATAATATTTTGTGCGCTGGAGATTGAAACAAACTCTGCTCCACTTTAAAACTAGTCGAGAGTTTCCATGCATGTGTAAAACAAGTAATTATTTGAAATATTTATAAGTGCATGAATATTCCCTTAATAGATTATGCAGAATACATTAACACAAAATTAGTCACGAAATAACTAATGTTGGCTATTTCAAACCGATTATCTACCATAAGTTATTGCGAAATTTTCAATCTTGATTTCTTTAGAAAATTATCGCGTCTGTATTTTATTATCATTATCGATCCAGTTAACGCATATTTTAAATTTATATTTGCACGCATTTCCACAGTAATACTTGCTTAAAAAGGTAATACATTATAAATGAAAAACCGTCTCACCCTTCATTTGCACCCTCCTACTCGTAAGTACAAAATGAACACACTTTGCCACACTGGAAACAAACTAGAACCCTTCCATTATATAAAAATTACTTAACTTATTACTAAATTTAAATTTAATTGTTCCTTTTTGTATCTGCAGACACAGGGCGTTTCATAAAATTGTTACAGACTGTCCTGGTGAAAGTGCTGCCAGAAATATTTTGAATAGAGCATTAAAGCTCCGCTAAAGGAACGTGAGCCTCTTCCCATAAAATAAGCCTGCTAGAAGTACGTTAGCTCAGTTTCACTATTACTCGAGTATCGTAATACTTTATTGAAAGACAAACTTATTCTTGTATAATATGATTATATATTCTTCGTTTAAGAATAAAAAATACTTGAAATCAAGGTAAATACTATACTTAATATGAGATAAAGTTATGTTTTCTTTATTTGAAGTTTCAAGTGACTTACTGCAAATATTTGAAATAATATTAAATAATTCTGAATAAAGTAAATAATAACCCTACATTAAGAAAAAGTATGACATAATTAGTATTTCAATATTCTTGCTATATTTTGTTCCTTTCTAGAGCAGTTACTATTTTATCCACCTTATAATAAATAATTAAATAATATTCATAATAGTATTTAATTATTTATATAAGGAAAGAAAGAACTAGCAAAAATGTCAAAGTCATTCATTATCGATACACCAGACATATACCGCTTTGGAGCTTGTTAGCTCTCATCAGTATGCCACTGTGTCAAACTCGATGGTATGGGCCTACTGTGTGATGGTATGTGTACTGTGTCAATCTTTCGGATTTGACATAACCAAATTTTTTTCCTGTTACATAAATACATCACAATCCTAAGATAGCATATGAGCGACGTTGTCACCATATTCAAGACCTATTTGCTGTCATAATTCTGTTACTTTTGGGCGGAGAAAAAAATTTGTTAAGTCAAATATGTTTTGTTTAGTACAACACATAACAAAATTAAGGCGCTCATATTCCGGACGCCCTGTATAAATCTATAATTTAAGCAAGAATGATAAGTGTTGGATTAAGTATAAAATTTGCTTGGATTTCATGGATATGTAAATATTTATATCAAATATACTTTGTTACTGAATGAATACATTGAATAAAATTTTAAGTAAAATTTCTAAAATTTTTAGTACTCGTACTTTAAGGCTCTGCTGCCAAAACAGCACATCTTACATTTCCATGTCTTAGCCTCCTCTAATATGTACAGTTTATAACTTTTCGCATACTACTGCCAGTTATTATAATTTTTAGACATCCTATATTTCATATGCTTTGAGTAAATATTTAGATAAAGCGCTGTGCATAAATTTAAACACGCCAATCAACGTGTACATTTTTGTTGTTATTATTAAAGCATTTCCATTTGATATTTTTGAATCTACATAATATAATTTAATTACCAACCGAATGTTTATACACCATCTATGGGGCCAAACAAAGGCAATTATGGATGTGAAGTATCCCCGCATTGTTTATATTTATTTTGTTAAAAACAATAATGTTAAAACAACCGCGCTGTACGTATTTACCGTTCTTTCCAATTTTGCACCTAGCTTTCGCATTGTTTGTACTGCGGTCATCAACACGCTATAAAAATAAAATGATTTCATTTCGTAACAGGTACTATAACTTGTATGGAACGTTTGCTGCATTGTTGTTGGTAAAATATTTACTCACCGTTCTCCATGAACACGCCCGTTAGGTTTTAGGAACAAAGTAATAATCGAATGTTAAACAACTTTGCCGTTATAAAAAACCTTTAGATTTTTTTCAAGTCAAATCGCCACAAAGGGTTTTGCAACAAAGCGGAGAAATCAAAGGCATTACGAATTTCGCGCATAACGGCTGTTGATGCAAATTGCATTTTTCCAAATGCCGTTGTTTGAAAGATTTTTTTGTTCCTGCCTAAAACTGGCGGTAATGAAATTTATTCGCACAAATTCATGAAATAGATTTAACACTACTGATGTAAATATGGCTTGCGATAATTTTTATAATACGCCTTATTCTATCCTAGACAGATATGTCTACTATACAGGGTGAATCTTAAATAAGTACAAATATTTTAACTGCTGGTGTAGTTCGTCATTTAAATCAGTCTAGTGAAAGCCATTTTTAAAAATTTCTAATATTTACGGAGATATTAATTTTTTTAAAAAAAACACACATTTTGAGGACCGCTGGCTGATTTTTCATCCAACAACGTAATGAAACATATGATTTGTTGCGAGGTTGCCATATCTCCTCCAATATAAATATTACGTTTCCTTTAACGTAATAGTTCTATTTTAAAAATACTTGTTTTAAGCATAAGTACAGTAAAATTGGGTATGTAGTATGATACGCAGCAATATTAACATAAATTTTAACATCTGAACTAACCTTACTATACTTCAACGATTAAAAATGAATTTCCGCAAGTTCAATACTACCGTAAAATATTTAGGAAGATATTACGTGATATTACTATGTCCAATGTTCAAAAATTATACATAAACGTGCACACAAGCTTACCTGTTTGTTAAAAAATTAACTATTTAATCAGTAATCCACATTTCACAAGTTAAATGTCATTGTACACTGTTAGAAAGGGACACAAAACACAATTTCCTTAAGTTATTTTATGAAGAATAACGAAAAACTATGCACGCGTTTTTTATTTAAAATGGAAAAAATGTCAACTTTTAGCAAATTTTATTGCTATTTTCATGCATTATGTGGGGTTAACAAGTTTGACTTGGGCTTCCGATAATCTGTCATGACAGTCAATGACAGTTTGATAATAAAAAATAATATAAAATGTTACACTTGACAAAATTCGCTAAAAGTTGAGATTTTTTCTTCCTTGAAGCAAAGACATTTGTGTAATACTGGCAACACTGTGAACCACACGTTCAGTCTGCAGCACTATGACTCATAAAAGTATGAAGGGTCGGTCTAGGCCAGCGGTCCTCAACAAGTTTTCTACTGAAAAATTACGAAATTTATTTAAAATTTCACTTTTTTATTTCTGATTTTTTTGTAAAAAAACTATTAATTATGTGTTCTACACACAAAACTATACTGCTGGTTAAAATATTTGTACTTATTTAAGATTCACCCTGTATAGTGCGTCCCTAAAGTCACCCACAAATTCATTATAAGCTAAATAAATGACATTATTGAAAATTTCCGAAACAGGTCGACTTTTGATTTTAATTTACTTTTTTTTTTTTCAAATAATAATTTAATATACAGGGTGACCTACCTTCGAGTAATAACGTCATTGTTTTTCCAATTTCCGGATTAGCCTAGCTGAGCGGTTTCCAAAAATATATCACAAGTTGCTCCTAACTGTTACAGGGTGGGCAACAATACCCAAATTATTTATTTTATATAGAATATGCTCATGCATTTTTTACAGGCAATTAATTTTCGGAAACAAGTATTAATACAACCAACGTTATTAGAACATATCTTTGCTTAAAACTGCACCCCTGCACTAACTATGCTGACTATGATGCATGGTGATGATCGTGATATTTTCCCTGAACTTTCGAATATTTGTCCAGAAAGACCTTTCGTATGCTTACCATCGTAGCTTTTAAAGATCCGGTATATAGTTTCTATATCAGTATGGATCTCTGAAAAGATCTATAGCGGTTTGGTTAAAGTCATTCATATGCCAATTTCCGGTTGACAAATGTGGTTAAGCAAACAATTAAAACCGCAACTTTAGAATTCTGCGAAACCTCTTGCGCTACGAATAACCTTTGCCGTAGTCCAAATATGATCTCAGCCTAGCAGATCTCAGTCACGTTTTCCGAACATTTTGCTAAGATTGTACGAGTGAGTCCATTTTAACTGGTTCTTTGTTAACGTATTAAGTTTTTCTTAATTAATTAACTTGATTTCGTTTTGTAAGAACATGAATCTAAGTGAAACGGAACGGATTGAAATTCTCATGATGATCGGGTACGGTGATAGAATTCAAACTCATGAGGAAGTTTGTGTTTTTTTTTAATGAAACACATCCGAATCGTCCACCAATAAATCGATCTGCCCAGATCTGGTCGACCAAGTATACTAAATGAAGATGTGCACTTACAAGCCCTTTTGGCCATCATGAAAACCCGCATTCCACTATGAGAGTCTTAGTAGGTGATTTAGGTGTGAGTAAAAGCACATTGGGTAGAGTTCTTCACAAAAGCAAGTACTATCTCTACAAAGTTCACGTAGTGCAAGAATTGTCCGATGACGATTTCGACAGACGGACAGAGTTTTGCGAAATAATGATGGAAGAATGTCAGGCAGATCCGGATTTTGTCAAACGCATAACTTTCTCGGACGAGGCGTCTTTTTATCTGAGTGGCAGCGTTAAGAAATAGAATTGTCGGTATTGGTCAGATCACAATCCACACTTTACGATGAAAGCACACACCCAGCGTCCCCAGAAGATCAATGTTTGGGTCGGAATTGTTGATAATCCAATTTTGAGGCCGTATTTTCTTGAAGGAGATTTAGAAGGCGCAAGATATTTAAATTTTCTTTACTTTGATTTAGTTCGTTCCTTAGTTGTACTGTTCCCCAATGAAGAAGTACCAGATGTGGCCAATGATAATATAATTTTGTTACAGCAAGACGGTGCACCGCCGCACTATACTTAGATGACGTGTTTCCTCGTCGGTGAATTGGCAGAAGAAAACCTAAGGAATGGTCCGCCAGATCGCCAGATTTGACACCGCTAGATTTTTTCCTTTGGGGATATGTAAAAAGCAAAGTATACGTCACTAAGCCAAATAATCTTGACAATCGCAAGGAACGAATTCGACAAAAAGTTCGTGCCATGCCGCCTGAAGTTATTGGAAATGTACAACAAGAATTTGTTTCTCGTCTGGTTCATTGTTTAGTGTGTCCAAAGATTTTATTAACGAACAATAAAATGTTCTACGATCGATCACGTTTCTCTACGTTATTCTATGTAACACCAATGTTTTTATAAATTGAGTAGTGAGTAGTGGACTGTCCATTGTTGTCGTCAAAAGTTAATTTTACAATATCTAGGTTGGAATCTCGACAAAACTCTCAATTTTAGTGTCTACTTAATCGTACGAATATACTCAATAATTCTCCAGTTTATTTGATGATGAGTACCTACAACAAAGTTTGTAGTCAATGTGACATTTAGAGGGTAATTATGTACTCAAGCTTGACAACAAGTGACAAGCCTCCTCATGGTTCTTATTCTACCAACATAGGTAACCACTATTAATATCTCAATTCCCCCCATTTTCGTTCGTAATTTTGCTTATTAAACTTACAATTTTTCACAACTGCCTGATAAAATTAAGTGAGAAAAAACGGAGCTCATCACTTATATATCCATGTGGTTTTCTGCCTTGTTCCAAGTCCATGGTGAACCTGACGGTGTATATGAAGTCTGAGTCAGAGCTGGAGATAAAGTTGCTCATTGACTTTTTTCATGCTTCATTCATTAGGTGCACACTTGTGCCAAGTCTTCCAAATTGTCAACTTTTCCTACTGAGCAGCTCTCAATGAAGTTCTGCGTATCTCCTTTGGAACTTTAAATATCAGTGACGTCACATCAAAACTGAGTAGAATATTATCTGGGTCCAGCAAGATTCTCTTCATCTTTTAATGTACTGTTTTTCCACTTACGCGATCCAACTGTATTTACTATTGGCTAAAGTGATAGGATTAACTCGTAAACCTTTGGGAGACAATAATGTTGAAATGTTCTTACATTTAGTTAGAATGAGATTCTTTCGGGTTCATTCGGAATGTTATTTCTTTCTTAAACGCATGATTCGATTGTTTTTGTAAGTAATCGGGAATTATTTTTTTTATAACTGCTAAATTGTTTGCGCTCTGGTAAATAAAAAGCTATCCTATTTGTGTGTAGGTGGTGAGACGTAAATCCAGCATCGCTGTTGAAGAAAAAAAATCGCATTTTATCCGAAGCGTACATAATAAATACCTATCTATTCCATCCCCCTTTGTCACACAAGATACAATGAATGACATCTAAACAGCTCCAGTTATTGGCAATACTACTGATGTGACAAATAAGTGTTGACTCTGCGTTATCTTGTTATGTACATAATCAAAATCTTCGACAGAAGGGGAAAAGCAACAAGCTCCTCAGGAATTTGTCAAGCGGCAACGTCGTTGTATTCTCCAATCAATGTTCTTTTGATGTAGGGAATAGTATCAATTATACAGGATACGGATTTAGATGAAGGTAACTGGATTTAAAAATACATTTCATTAATTTTTAATGATTATTTTACTAGTCAAAATAAGAAACAAGTTGGTGGAATATTTTAAAGATACAGGGGTCGAATGCATATATAACTTTAATGACATTTTACAAATTAGATATTTGACAGAAGGATTAAAAGGCACTATAGTTTTGACATATATACGTAGGGTGTTTTTTCAGTAGCAGAAAAATTCGAACAAAATCAGACGTTTTGAAAAATAAAAATAATATTTAATATACAGGGTGTTCGGAAATTAGTGAGCTACACTTTAAATCAATATTTATTTTCAGAATGTCTCAATTTCGTTTTAATATCAATAAAAATAAGTATTAAAGCAGATTTAGGATAGCTAAATATAAATATGTATAATTTACTTTTTATATATTTATTATAAGTAGTTTTTTATTATTTTGCTATATTTTTGCAGTTCTTGAACACATTATTAAAAATGTTTAGTTCTTATATTTTCACATTTTAACCTCCTCTACCATGTCCCAAAATGTGTTATTTTTGTGACACATCCCGCATACGCTATTTTTGACTTTAAATAACCAAAATAATTAATTTATTTACAATTATATTATATGTATATATGCATTAAAATAGTACAGAGTGCAAAAAGGATATTCGCATCTGTAGTGCAATTTTACAAGTGTCTCCATTTAATGATCCCTCTAAGTCTAAAACTTAACTAAATTGATTTTGCTTTACCAGTACGTTGAAATACATGTTGAAATATATGGAAAACACACAGAGAAAACTAGTTGATCAAGTCAAAGAAATTTGATTCCATTAACAAAGTTATTTGGTCATATATACATAACAAAATATATATATATCAGTTAATTGATTATTTCTGTTGATTTTGTGACACACCCTACAATTAATTTATATGTATAGACGGATGAAAATAGCACGGAGTGCAAAAAGGGCATTCAAAACTGTAGTGCAGTTTTACAAGTGTTTGCATTTAATAATCTCTCTAAGACTCAGACTTAATTAAATTAATTTGGCTTTACCAATACGTTGCAATACATATTTAAATATATGAAAAACACACAGAGAAAACTAGTTGATCAAGTCAAAGAAATTTTTTGTTCAATTAACCAAATTATTTGGTCATATATGCACAACCAAATATATGTCAACCAATTGATTATTTCTGTTGATTTCTAAATATGTACATCTTTTTTTATATATTTTTAGGTATTAATAATATTGTGTGAAACTAACTACTCTGTGGACAAAAGCCCCAACCAGCGTTGAATTACACCCGCAATATCTACCCATATATTCCTTATTATTAGCTTTTGTAACATTTTTTACTGTATTAGAAAGGTATTTTAAGCTAATATAAATCAAATCTCCTACAATTCCTATCAATGAGGTCATATGTATCTAGGTATGCTGATGAACAATTCCACAGACAAAGCTCTATTCAATAATTATCTAAAGAAATTAATCTATCTAAATTTACTAACCTTGCTTTAATGAAAACACTCTATAAATATCTAACTTCACTTTTGGCAGTGGTTGAATTGTCGTGTTCCAACTGCCAAAAGTGAAGTTAGATATTTATAGAGTGTTTTCATTAAAACAAGGTTAGTAAATTTAGATAAATTAATTTCTTTAGATAATTATTGAATAGAGCTTTGTCTGTGGAATTGTTCATCAGCATACCTAGATGTTTGGTATCAGAGAACATACATATGACTTCATTGATAGGAATTGTAGGAGATTTGATTTATATTAGCTTAAAATACCTTTCTAATACAGTAAAAAATGTACATCTTTGTTGAAGACAATTATACATGGCTTTCTTTGATTGGAGTATTTATTCAAATTAACAAAGAATTTGTTTCTATTTCAGAATCAATAAGTTAATCTGACAATTTTATTTATTTAAGATAATACAAGTGTTGTTGACATAAAATATATTTTGTTCAAATCACACAGCAAGGCAATTATTTTGTAATTTTAACAAATTATCTTGTTGGACTGGGCTAATCAATTTGACAAAATATATTTAATTTGATGAACAATTATTTTCTATCCCCGCAGTGAATATACCAACTTAAAAGAGTATCCACCTTTTCTTTTTTTCGTAAAATTCGGTTAGAACTTGCTGCAAATAAAAACACATCATAATTCCGCCAAAACTATTCTTTTTGGATTATGTATAAGTTTTATACCTCGGTACTCCATATAATTCTGAATTTAATGTGACAGAATGATGAACTTTAATCGAAACTACAGCGAAATAATAAAATACTTCAGTTAATCCTTGAAAACGATGTAGTTTGAGGAAAAATTCCCCTATTTAAATATTATTTTAGGAATTTGGATGAAATGTGATGTGTTTTGATGTGCAAACACTTTGAAATGATCAGTTCCTATTATAAACCTAATCTAATCAGTAGGGGCATGATTACTTTGTTCAGATATTAATAATTCCTCGTGTTCGAGGAAGGATTTTAGGAAGCAAACAGTGCCCGGGTGTGAAGCTATTAACGAATTCTCTTTATAGTTACACAGCCTCGTGTATTCAAATGCCGTATAAATAAATATAAACTAATAAATTATTAAAGCGACGGATTAGCGTTCGAATTTTCCTTCATTATTATTTTTCTTCGAGGCACTGCATTATTCATATACATATTTATTAAAACATATTTTTATGGGGGCAGATTAACGTTGACCCTTGTTAGATTCATTAGAATTTGGAAATTCTATGAGATACGGAATTGCAAATTTATTCAGCATCAACCGACGCATATTTCAGAAGTTCAACAGGCACGCGCCAAATAATGAAACTTATACAGGGTGTTTGTAAAGTAAAAGCGTCCTTTCAAAGAAATTATAGGGGAAATGAAAATCAACAAGATTCATTAAGCAATATGGGATCTAAAATGTAATTGCCAGGTGGCACCTTTGGATGTTTGCTACAGGTCTTTCAGGATGTAGGGAACAGCCCAGTATTTGCAAAGTGCATAAATTATGTTCAGGGTTGTTAATTTAATTTATACGAATAATGAAGTGAATGTTAAAGGTTAAAATTGATTAGTCCAATAAAATATTGTTGTTAAAATAACAAAATATTGCCTTGCTGTGAGTAACGAATAGTCTTATTTAAACAAAATTTTAACTAAATAAAATGATCAGTTTGACTTACTGATTCTGGAATAGAACTAAATATTTTGTTAGATTGAATAAATACTCCATCTATGTATATTTATCTTAAACAAAGATGTATTTAGAAATCAACAGAAATAATCAATTTGCAACATTTTTTGCTTTGACTTAATCAACTACTTTTGTGTTCAAAAAAAAAAATCTAAGAAAAATATGAATGTTAAGCGGTAACTTAAGCGGTATATGCCATTGACAACCTGTTTTTCCTAAGATTCCCTTCAATAGTAGCATATTTCTATAATTATATATATATCACTAGGTCACCCGGCAAACGTTGTTTTGCCATATGAATTATTTCTAGTGAATACTTGGCAGTTAAATAAAAAATAACTAACTTATTGTAAGTGTGTGTGGAGATGTGGTATATGACTAAAAGAGGAATGGAGCATTGTGAACGATGACGGCCTATAAGAATAACAAAACACGAAACATTCATTTTTTGAATTATTTCGCGTGCCTGCAATTTTACTTGTTTGACGGCCCAAATTAGCCCCTTTACGTCTTGTTGGCATTGTTCACTGTACAAAAAAATAGCCATATAGTAAAATAATAGCCCTTGTTGGCGGGAGCTCGTGACACGTGTTGCGTACTTTTGAGGTTATGTAGATCACTTAATTAACTAATAATTAGAACTACACTTAAAATTAATAATTTTATTAATTATTGATAAAATAGGAAATAAATAATTATGGCCCAGCAAATTAATAATAAATTTACTTGAGAATTACACTTAGAAGGTAAAATGATAATTGTAAACGTCACTATTACGCTCGATTCATACACAATAATAATGGTCGAAAACTATGTAGGGAGTGAGAGAAGGCTTATTGTGAGAGAGACAGGAGACCGGCTTCGTTATCATTCCTACTCCGTGCTGTTTACTGGGTGAGAAATGACACCGGTAGATGCCTGGCGGAGATAACTGATCTAGAGTGATATTCGATCAGTTATCGACCAGGGTTAAAAATGATTAAATTACTAAAATGGTTATTAAAAAATAGGGGCTTGTGATAGAAAGATGAAAATTGAGGGTTGTATGTATTTTTTAATGCCACATCATAAAAAAATAAAAATAAAAAATTTTGTCCAAAAAATAAAAAAAAAATTGTTTAGGGTGGAGCACCCCTATCACTTAGGGGTATGAAAAATAGATTACGACCGATTCTCAGACCTACCGAATATACATATAAAATTTCATAAAAATCGGTCAAGCGGCTTCCGAGGATTATGGCGTCTAAAATTGTGACACGAGAATTTTATATATTAGATTTCAATTCTAAAAAAAATTCAGAATCCCACTTGTCCTTTCTTCTATTCAAAACGTAATATTTAATTTGGAAAAACACACTCATTTTCGAAGGAGATTATTCAAACCGAATTTTCCCAATTTATTTCTTAGTTGTCCTTTTGAAATTTTTCCGGAATTGAAAGGGATGCTTAATAAATTACCTTTGTAGTATGCAATATAAATAAACCTTCGAGAAAGGATGACTTCAATGCCCTTTCTGACTATTTCTCCCTCAAATTAATTTACTGGGATCCTGAGTAATAAGATTCTTGCTTCCGACTTAATATATTCAGTACCTTTCTTTGATCTGACAGCTTTAGGCTTTCGCTTTCAGATAACATATTTCCAAATTTAACCCACTCGATTTAATATCCGAGGATTTAAACTAAACAAAATTCGGCTCCAGAATACCGAACATAAAATATACATAAAAAGTGCATTTTATATTTTCATAAGATGATGAGTCTCGAAGAAGGTATCGATACGCTCAAGGGTACTTCAACTTCACAATACACAGTGAGTCAAGTTTAAATAGTCAATACGAAATTTTAAGACACGTAGATACAACATACCTTTTATCTCGTTCTCCAACAAAGACAGGGTGATTAATATTTTCTCATATAACGATAGACGCAGAAATCTCTCGGGTTCAGATAGGACATGAAAAAATAAGATAATAACAAGTTCCTATAAATTTTTTTACTACAGGCCCTTCCTACGGAGATATGTGTCCCTGAAGAACGCCGCTGGAAATCGGTTTTTCTTGAATAACTTTTGAAGTACTTAATAAAATTTAATATTCATCTCATAGAAAATAAACAAGAGTATCTTTTTCTATGGTTGAAGCTACACAGATTTATTTAAAAGTCTTTATCACAAAGGGTGTTAAAAATTTAGGCATTAAGTTGTAAAGCTCAGCCCGCCCCTGATAAACTAAAAGAGCTAAATATGTTTCAAGGACACTATTTTAAGAGGTCCTTACTAGTGTCTTACACACATTAAACTTTTATTAAATTATATTGAGTACTTTAAAAGTTATTCTAGAAGAACAAATTTCCAGCAGCGTCCTTTTACAAGAACTTGTCACCTTATTTTTTCATGTTCTGTCTGCACCCGAGATATGTTCCGGGACACCCTGTATATTTTTTACTATAAACAAACTGAGGGGGTAAGTTTTTTTTAACAAATAGTGGGGGTAGTTTATATACCATTTTCTACATTACCGTTGCGGTTCCGATATACAAGATGAATTTGTTACTCAAAAAAAATTTTTTTAATTACCTTATACTCAGTTGAAGATAAAGATAATCCAAGAAAGATATATTGGTTGAATTTACCAATTTTTAATATACCTTAATTGTAAAACAATCGTAAATTTACATTTCATTGGAATTCTACATTTGCACCTAGCTTTAACTTTTACAGTAATTCCTAACATTCACCATCAACAAAAAAATATATACAGTAAGTGTTCATTATTTTGTCTGAAAAGGCACAATATATTATTGAGTTCAACTAATTTATAGATATATTATTTAAAAGTCGAAACATGCATTTAGTGTGCATGTGTATCTATTTTTGAACCACTCTATTAAGGATTGATTTAAATGTATTTTTGATTGCTACTTACTAGTATTAGTAAGAGACTTTTATTTTAGTACCGAGATAACCTATGGATAGCACATATTTAATAAACTAGTACATATAAATATAAACCGTAATTTCCACATTTATCGTGAATCAATTAAAATCACTTAATTCTATGATGTAAATCATTGTTATTATTTTGGTAGATTTATAAATGAAACATAAATAATTGCTGGTGTATAATGTAACAATAACACATTATCCATTACAGTTTTGTGAGAGTTTAACAGTTTAGAATAACATTTATAATTAGTTGCTACCTAACATTGTTGTTTCATCGAAAATAATAATAACCGGTAATTACGGTGGATATTTCTGCACGCAGAATATGTTTGCGAACGTAGTAGTATAAAATATAATCTACGCTGTACAGGAAATTTGGAAAAATGAGATAAAAGCATATACAACTTCATTCTTTTCCAGTTGTATTCGTAATATATGTTCAAAACATTACGTATTACGCACTGATCGCCCTGTTCAGTATATGTATTAAAGATGTACGTTCTGTTATTTTATGATGCCACACATAGCTCTACTATCCTAACTATGCTCGTTACCTTCATGACACTTGTTAAATATATGGTATTTCAAGTAGCTATCCTCGTCCAATGCTATGTTCGTTGTGTTTATTAAAAATAACTACCATTGCATAGCGCTTGCTACTTTCGTAATACATATAGCTATATTCGCCATGTTCGCTGTGTATATTAAAAATCACTACCATTGTTTTATGTTAAGGTCACATAGCGCTATGCTAGCTAAATTCGCTATGTTCGTAATACATGTAAAAAGCCATTCACTATTACAAACGCACACGGTCCAATTGTATTTGCTATGTTCGTAGTGTATATTAAAAATAACTACCATTGTTTTGTGCTAAGGCCACAAAGCGCTATATTAGCATCGTCAATATATTGTAAAATCATCAACTATTACAATAGCACAGTGCAATTATGTTTGCTATGTTCGCTGTGCATATAAAAAATAACTACCACTGCTTTGTGTTAAGGTCACATAGCGTTATGTTAAAAAAATTCGCTATTTTTGTAATGCATGTTAAAAACATTCACTATTATACAATCGCACACAACCCAATTGTATTTGCTATGTTCGTTGTGTATATTAAACATAACTAACAGTGTTCTATGCCACAAATAAATTATTTATCTGACTGTTTAAACAATATAACAAATAATTCTTTTTTATTAATATGTGCGTCTTTTGTATTTTATTTTGCAAATTCTACACTGGCGTTGTAAATGCAAAGTTTCGCATTCATAGAGGCGCTCTTTCTGCGTTAAACGGGATAAATAGCAACAGAAAAGAGATAAGAAGAGGATTGTTTAATCATAGTTGCTCAATATTCTCCTTAGACAATTGTTAGTTCGATTGCCGACCAACGAGAGATGAATAGAATGACAGATTAGGAGTTGGTTGAATTGGCAATGCGAGATATCAAAGTCCGGAAATGAATTAAGACCATGCTCTTCCTATCCACTCCGTCTTAAGACAATTAAGAAAAGGACTTCAAACGATACAGCATCAGGTGGATTTTCAATAGCATTAAATCACTTCGATTTTCCTTTATTGTTCTAGCTTTTATTTTTAATCAGATTTCTAAAGACAAAATTTTAATCAATCTAATTTTCGCCAAAGATTGGAACGTAAATATTTATTAGACGAATTTAATCAACATCGATTAATAAACAAAACAATCTAGATTGTGGTATAATAAAAATAACTATCATTGCTTTATGCTAAGGTCGCATAGCGCTATCTACCTTCGCAATACGTATTAAAAACAGTCAATATTACGATCGCACAGAAATCAATCATTTGCTATGTTCCTTGTGTATATTAAAAATAAGCGACACTGTTTTATGCTAAGATCACAGAACGCTATGATAGCTATGTTCGCGACCGTCGCTATACATTTTAAAATTATTCACTATTACAATCACACATAGTGTAATTATGTTTGCTATGTTCGCTGTGTATATTAAAAATAACTACCACTGTTTTGTGTTAATATCACAGAGCGCTATGATAGCTATGTTCGCTACCGTCGATATACATATTAAAATTATTCACTAATACAATCACACAGAGCGTAATTATGTGTCCTATGTTAGATATGTTAAAAACATTCACTATTATACCCCAATATAGTTATAGTCCAAATGTATTTGCTATGTTCGTTGTGTACATTAAAAATAACTAACACTGTTTTATGCTAAGATCACAGAGGGCTATGATAGCTATGTTTGCGACCGTCGCTATACATTTTAAAATTATTCACTATTACAATCACACAGAGCGTAATTATGTTTGCTATGTTCGCTGTGTATATTAAAAATAACTACCACTGTTTTCTGTTAAGGTTAATATATGTTAAAAACATTCACTATTATACCCCAATATAGTTATATCCCAAATGTATTTGCTATGTTCGTTGTGTACATTAAAAATAACCGACACTGTTTCATGCTAAGATCACAGAGCGCTATGATAGCTATGTTCGCTACCGTCGATATACATATTAAAATTATCCATTATTACAATAACTTAGAGCGCAATTGTGTTTGCTATGTTGCGCTGTATATATTAAAAATAACTACCACTGCTTTATGTTAAGGTAACACAGTGGTATTTAAATTCGCTAGCTTCGCAATGTATGTTAAAAACATTCACTATTATACAATCACACACAGCCAATTGTATTTGCTATTTTCGTTGTGTATATTAAGCATAACTAACAGCGTTTTGTGCTAAAGCCATAGTGCTGTGCTACCTTAGTATAATATTTTGCAATACGCTCCCTACCACAAATTGTCTCCCATTAGTTGGAAATGCAGTGCCCACAGGTCAAGTATGTAGCTATGAATAACTCAGTTTGAACATACATAAGTTAAAATTCTGGAAAGTTCTCGAAGTTACGGAATAGGGAAATATTTATTTCGTCAATAATGTCCCCAGGATTTGAAGAAAAATTAAATTCTCCAAGTTTGTTTATGCTACTATATTAAATTGTATTTTTCCTGTTCCGGTAAAGTTCTGGAAAGAATAATAGGCAAGGTGTATTTCAATTTCCCTGAGGGTATTTTTATAAATAAGTATATGAAATATACGTAATTATTTTTAAAGCGTATTGTAATATTTTCCTCCATTACGTAAATAATAAAATACTAACTTAATGCCGTACAAACCAAATCTCGAAAGTCCTTTAGTAGCTCAACTCTTTCATAGTTTATAAACAGCAAGATGTCTTAGAAGGGTTACTAAATAGGAAAACGTTTGTAGATATGTACCAGTCTCAAATATCTCTCTTGTACTACGCGGATTAAAATAAAGTAACACATAACATATAAAATGGCCGAGTTATATGGCTGTCATAAAATCTCACGTACAATCATTGCCTCTGCAAGCAGCTTTATGTGTGCGTATGAATGAATCCTTTCGATCACGATTATAGCTTTCAAGTTAACTGCATACACTGAAAAAATTGTATGTGAATATACAGGACGATTCAAAAATTATCCAAAGTAAAATTTTTGATTACAAATACAATTTTGTAAAAGAAATCAAAACGCTCAGTTTGAGCAACCATTCACAAAATCTAATTTGTAAGGGATAATCCATTGGTATTAATGTTTGAACATGTTGTACATGGTACGGATATATTTGAGCCTCGTGTATAATATGCCACACTGTTGATGGGAGCATTTCTTATACTTGTTGAGCGGCTTGCCCAGAACTTATTCGGGAATTTTCTTCAACAATCTCTAAAATGACACTAGAGATTACAGTAGCACAGCAAAGTACAGGTTTATTTTTTTTAGATGTTGTGAATAACCATGCATATATCACAATAACATTATTGCACAGTCAAAAAATTACTTAACAAACGCATTTTTCGTGTCCCTACTATTTTTTTTTTGTAAATTTCTATAAATTAATACATTCTTTTGGTAATGCATGTTTGCAATGTGTATGCAAAAATATTAAATATTTGTAAATTGTCAATAAAAAAGTGAAATTATAATAGGGAATGGGATCTATATATGCATTTACGAATCATATGAGAAAGTAAACGAATAATTATTACCAGGTGATGTACATATATTAGATCTATCTCATTTGGCTATTGTTGCTGTAGTACTGCGAGTATTTGGTTGGATGTACAAGCTGGTAAAAATTTTGTATGGTTATATAGGATGTTAAAAAAAAGAGTGTAAAATATCAAGAGGTAATAGTATGAACCAAAATAAGCAGAAAAGTCTTAATAAACAGGGGTCCGCAAAGTAACGGTTGTGGAGATATGGACCACTATTCGTTTTTCAAACATTTTATTTTATTAGGAATAAACCGACAAAGGAAGCTTTTAACAAACAAAAAACAAAGTTACAAAATATGTTCAAAGTGCCCTCCGTCTATTTCCAAGCAGGCACGACATCTTCGTCTCAACGATATTCGAACTCTTTCGAAAATACCCTCCTTGGTTTGGATTTCTTGACACTTTTGATTAATTCATAGCTGCAGCTCTTCGAGGCTATTTACAGGAGTACCATACACAAATGTCTTCAAATATCCCCAAACAAAGAAATCTAGAGGGTTCAGATCAGGCGATCTTGGAGGCCATAAAACAGGTCCGGCCCTTCCTACCCATCTATGTGGAAAAGTTTGGTGTCAATGCTCTCTAACGGCCATGGAAAAATGAGCTGGAGCACCATCATGCTAGAACCACATTTGTTGCCTCTGATTCAAAGGAATGTCTTCCAAAAACTCATACAGTGTGTTCTGCAGAAAGTTGAGGTAAGCAGCGCCAGTTAATCGGTTTGGTAAAACAAAAGGACCTAGAAACCTGTCGCTTACAATACCCATCCAAATGTTTAATGAAAAACGTGCCTGATGTCCAGGATGAGGATTTTCTTCGGCCCAAATATGCATATTGTGCAAATTAAACACTCCATTTCTTGCGAATCCGGCCTCATCAGTAAAAAGAATGTTTGCAAGAAAACGAGGGTCCTCAACATCATGACGTAGAAACCAGCGGTAAAAAACCAAACGTGCTTGATGATTATTTATTGGATTTAAGGTCTGTACTCGTTGCACATGGTATGGATAAAGCAGTTGCTTGTGAAGGATTATCCAAACAAGAGGACCACTAATTCCTACCTCGGCTGATATTCTCCGCACACTCGTACCTGGATTCTGCTCTACCAGTGCTAGAATTTCTTCTTCTGCTCTAGGAGTGGATACCGACCTTGGTCTTCCGGATAAATGGCACTGTTTGCTCAAGGAACCGGTATCACGCAATCTTTGGTGAATTCTTCCAAACATGCGTTGTGAAAGAATCTGGCGATTTGGATAAACGTCAACATAAAGACGTCGACCTTCGGTGGCGTTCCCATTAGCACGACCATACATTAAATGCATGTCTGTTAATTCTGCGTTAGAGTAACCAGCCATAGCTAAAGAAAACTTGTGCACTGAGAACAACTGTCAAATACGTACTGTTTATTTCACTAAACATCAACCAAATATTATAAGAAAATACACAACGTTTTTGCAAAATAAAAAAAGAGGCTAAAAAACATAAAACATTCCATATCTCCGCAACCGTTACTTTGCGGACCCATATTTATTGAGACTTTTCTGCTTATTTTGGTTCATACTATTACCTCCTTAAATATTTTACACTCTTTTTTAACACCCTGTAGAAGGACACCCAACTAACAAAATGGAACTTTAAAAGAAGCGAATTTATTTTTGATAGTTATATCAAATAGCGTTGTTTAATGAACAATTTGATTTTATAGATTAAACAATTATGATAATTTTGTTCCTGGAGAAAGTAATTGTGTAAAATTATTTTATAATAGTTTTTACAGTGTTTTATAGAACAAATAAGTTTCAGTTGTTTAAATTTTTTGTAATAGTATTAGGTATAATGCGTTATACAACATTTATATACATATATATATATACATAAGGATTGTAAACATATTGTGTAGTAAGAGTCGTGCTTGGGCAAATGACTTTTAATTATAACCTTATAAAATAGTTGCATTAACGTGTTTTATTAAGGATATATAATAATATAATAATAATATCTCTACCCTTCATTCTAATCACGAGGATTAGCCCAGAAGTCGAAGACTTATGCGGGAGAGGGGGCGACATATTATTATTAAGCAGGCCGCATTTTCGCCCAGGAACGACTTACGTTGGTAGGCCCTAACCACCATTCAGTGCAGGAATGAGGAAAATCTGAAAAACCTCATTAATTAGGGGAGCCAAGCCAATATTCTTCCACCATACCATACCCGCAGAGAGGGTGCCAATCCTCTCTATGAATATAGCTTATATACGGTCTACCCGCTGCGGGGATCGAACCCACAGCGATCTAGTCACCTCGATTCAAGTACTGACGCCTTAAACCGCGCGACCACTGACCGATCCTAAATAATGAAATTATTTTTTAGCCTCGAAATGTGCTTATTAATAAAAAAAGTTTTATAGTTGTGTTTAATCTATAAAAATATTCCCGGTTTTATAAATTTGTTGTGAAACAAAATTGTGGCTTGAGAAAATAAAATTATTGTATATTTCGCGTAATAAAATTCTAAACCTAACCTTAATTTTGTATGTGTGGAATAAAATCGTGGCCATGTTTAAATGAATATTTGTTGGATCAACGACTGCCGCCATTATGTAAAATTAGTTGAAAGACTTAAAATTGTATATAAAACATGATTTTACTATTTTTGAAAGATTACTGTATAACAAGAAAATATTTTTTTTAAATTTATTTTTTATAAATTTAAAGGAAATGTGGTCTAAACTAAAGCGCATAAATTGTTGTCACAAACATATCTATAGTTTATCAATAAAATTAGCGGCGCAATAAAATTGAAACAAGAGATTGTTAAAATATAAATGATAAAATTGTAAGTATTATACCTATTTACCATTTACACAAATGATCGCCATTGAATTTAAGCTACCCCATTTTTGAATATAAGCACAAATAATTATGAATCTGCATTATACACCAAACTTATAATGATTTAGTTTTAATACTGTTCACTAAAAAATATAATGTTTCTTTAAATAATACCAAAATACCGAAACGTTTTTATAGTTGCTGTATAAAATTGTTTTAAAAGTGTTGCATACATTTTTTATAAAAACTGTTACATTACTAAAGCATTTTATAAAAGTGGGCCCTCTTGCATTCTATAAGTATCGTATAAAGGCATTTAACCACGTTATATGAATTTGAAGCTCCTACAAAATTTATTTTATAGCAATTTATACAATCTTTATAAAATTTGTTTTGCTAGTTGGGCAGTATTGTATATACTTTGAGAAAAATAATGGACAATAATATACCCCTCATTTTACAAGCAAAATTACAAATACATAGTTTCAGTGTATTTTGAAATTTTCGAAGAGCCTTGCTACCCGACAGGGACGTATTAATCAAAGATAACTATGTGTTCATTCTGATTAAAACGAAAAGGACAGCCAATCTTTCTAAACGTACAATAAGTTGAAAGGAGTGTTAATCAACGACTAGTAATCGAATTAAAATGAATTTTGATTGATCTTACAATCATTGGATATAGACAGAGTTTTCATCATTCGTAGGATAATATTTCAAATGTAATTGTTCCCTTCTATAATTGTTTAACATGTTTAAGTAAGAATTATTTCACAACGCTCGCAATAAATTACTTTTCGCTTAAAATAAAGGAACCTGGCGTAATATCCTTCAAAACTATTCCGATTAAAATACAAAAATGCTATGCTTGGTATTATTCAGCATCTGCTTTACAATTTGTTACTTTGAAGTCAGAGGACGCCTCTGATGAATTTGGACAAATATTTGTAATCAAAACCGAGCTCCCCATCACGGGAAATTGTTAGATTCGTTTCTGCATATACTTAATGAACATATTTGATCAGTCGATATAAAACCAAATTGGATAACCGATTTAAAAGTGCAACTACAGACAATCATAAGAAATTATTTTATTATCAAGGAAAACATATCTTATATACTATACAGGATGTTACAGAATGATGTTAAGAAAATTTCTCTTGTAATATACTAGCATCAGTGGCGTTCGTTCCATCAAATCCTTATTTTTTTACAAAAAGAAAATTATAGCCACTGATTTTTGAACAAATTGGTATCGCTTTCTTAAAGCCAAGTTAATTCCGCTTAAAAAGTGTCTCTTGGACTTTTTCCACCTGACAGATCGTTTTTGAGATAAAAATTAATTTATTAATCATTACAATAGACCAACTTTGGAATGCTAATTAAAAAACAATAATCTAGGTGCAATGTGTCCATTTGTCATAAATTCCATGTCAGACTTAACCAAAAAAAAGATAATACAAATTGCCGAGTGACTTGTTTTTGAAGTGTTTGTCAGTTTTTAATACATTTTTTACAAAATATGTAAATATGGCGAATTATTCCTTTGAAGAATTGGCCGACATACATTTTATGTATCGAAAAGCAAACGGAAATTCGAATGAAGCGTCTTGGAGATACAGCCAATTGTGCATAAAATTTGAATTTCCCGTCCCAAGAAACCTCCTCATACAAAATTTCATGAATTTATCTCAAAGTAATCGGGAGTTATTAAAGAAAATGTAATAATTTTTTTATTTAAATATTAAGTTTAGTGTAATTTTAAGGATGAAAAATGTTTGAATTAAGTATATAAATGCTTGGATGTCAAGAATATGTAAATATATATATATCATATATACTACAAAATACTATTGATAACACAGCCCCACAAAAAAAAAGTTCATACACAAGAGAATGACATATGTGTTCCCTTGTATTTTTCGACGCTGAATCCGATCCCGAGCTCAGAATTGGGCCTACACGTCTGGAATTGGCCCCAGGGGCCGAAAATGGCCTGAAATGCGGTTCCCGGGATAAGGCGAAGTCGACGCTGAATTTTGGAGCTAAAGCCGGATTTGTGCTCGAAAAGTTTATAACTGAAATTCCGGGTTTGGGTCCGGGAAAATGACCCCTTGGGGCGGGAAAATCCTGTTTTGGACGTCCCGGTCGCGACTGTGGTATTTTCGTGTGTTTTTCAATTCTGGACCTGACACTGGGAGTGAAAAGTTTTTGGTCAGCTGAAATTCCCAGTTTGGGTGCGGGAAAATGGCCCATTGGGGCCGGAAAATCATATTTCGGACGTACCAGTCGCTAAAGTGGGATTTTCATGTATTTTTCAATCCTGGTCTTTAGAGTATGCTCAAAAAGTTTTTGGACAGCTGAAATTCCCAGTTAGGGTCCGAGAAAATGGCCCACTGGGGCCGGAAAATCATATTTCGGACGTACCAATCGCAACAGTGAGATTTTTATGTACTAATTCCTGTAGCTTAGACTGTGCTTGACAGGTTTATGGCTATGTGAAATTCCCTATTCGGAACCGGGAAAATGACCCTTAGGGGCCGGATAATCGTGTTTTGTACGTCTCAGTTGAGACATTGGTATTTTCATGTACTTTTAAATTCCGTGTTTGGAATGCCTTTGGTCGATTGGAATCTCTCATTTACATTTCGCATTTAAAAAAGTGTACATTGTAACAAAAAAGGGATCAACAAGGTGCAACCAAGAACAATCAAGAACAAGAAAAAATATGTTCATACAACAAAACAGGACAAAATCAAATACAAAAAAGAATATCGTGCAATAAAATAGAAGAAAATCATATACAAACAAAAATACCACTGACTACTTCCGAAACCACAAATACCATTGTTGCGACTGGTATGTCCGAAATATGATTTTCCGGCTCCAATGGGTCATTTTTCCGACCCAAACTGGGAATTTCAGCTGTCCAAAAACTTTTTGAGCGGACTCTAAGGACCAGGATTGAAAAATACATGAAAATCCCACTTTTGCGACTGGTACGTCCGAAATATGATTTTCCGGCCTCAATGGGCCATTTTCCCGGACCCAAACTGGGAATTTCAGCTGACCAAAAACTTTTCACACCCAGTCTCAGGTCCAGAATTGAAAAACACACGAAAATACCACAGTCGCGACCGGGACGTCCAAAACAGGATTTTCCCGCGCCAAGGGGTCATTTTCCCGGACCCAAACCCGGAATTTCAATTGGTCATAAACTTTTCGAGCACAAATCCGGCTTTAGCTCCAAAATTCAGCGTCGATTTCGCCTTATGCCGGGGAACCGTATTCCAGGCAATTCCAGACGTGTAGGCCCAATTCTGAGCTCCGGATCGGATTCAGCGTCGGAAAATACATGGGAATACATATGTCACTCTCTTGCGTATGAACTTTTTTTTTGTGGGGCTGTGTAATTGTTTTCATTTTATTTATGAAATGTACATTATATCTAGCGATATTTGCTTTAAAAAATCTTGTATTCAATATGTGTAGGTAGGTATCATGCTAATAAGAGCAGCAGTAAAAAAATCATTCAATTACATCCGATCGACTGTACCTTAATCCGCTTTATTCCAGGGGAACTTGCTGCGGTATTGTTTACTAAACTCAGATAAATTGTAACGATATTTAATTCATAAAGTAATTTCGAAATTTCCGGGCTGCATTGGGTTTCGAATTATATCATGCGTTTAATGCCTATATCACTGCTAACAGAATATAACTACCAACTTCCTGCCTGCAAATGCATCGTTAAAAATTTGAAACATTATGAAATAATATTGATTGAATACGTACGTATGTATGAGATATGTTCCAACGCATTATTTATAAACACGCTTGCGGCTTTAATAAATACAATTCTATGATACAGTCCACACACGCAAAAAAGTTATACTAGTATCAAGATTAATACACTCGCTTAGTCTCACTATTCCCTTTATTGGAAGATTGACTTTTCTTTTATGATGCATATATTCTTCTGTTAAGAATAAAAATTATTTGAAGTTTCGTTTGTATAAAGAATATTTTTGTTTTATTTAGATAATAAGAATTACTTGAGGCACTAATTGTTATTCTCAAAGTATAATCATGTTTTCTTTATATGAATTTTTAAGTGATTTGAAAGAATTACAACAAGCTGAAGTGATATTAAATAATTTTGAAATCGGAAAATCATGATAAAGAAATTAATTTTGCGTAGAAAAGCTATCCATGTAATTGTACCTTCGTTCTGCAGCATTGATTTTGACAGTAAACAGTAATCATATATGCCGTTCTGTGTTGGAAAACTGTTTATGTCGAGGTATGTTAGCAAAATTTGACAAAATAATACTAATAATTTGAAATCATTTACATTTGACAGGCTTTTGATCAGATTTTATTTAATTTAAGCGTATCAGCGTCAGTTTGACAAGTGGTAACTTGATCGAATTAGAAAATTTATTTCTATTTTAATGTGCGGAACTTTCCAAATGCGTTTTTACCGAAAACGGTGCATTTTATCAACATGGAACAAGTATAGCTTTTCTACGCAAAATTAATTTCTCCATCATAATTTTCAGTCAAGTGTATCAGATTAGGACCAACAAAAAAGATCTTCTTCTTTCAAGCCCTGTAACTTCTAAACGAGGCACTTTTGAACTAAGCTAAGTTTATCTAAATCAGTTCTATTTGATTACAGGAATCTATGTGTAAGAGGAAAACGAATGTTGCTAACAAACAGATATCAAATTAATAGTTCAAGCTAAATTTAATGTTTTCCTGGAAAATGAGTTGTAATGGAAACTGCCGACATAATTTCAGTTAAATAATCGTCTGTTTAATATAGACTAATGAACTTCAGGCATCCAATTGGAGCCAAACGTAAAATGTTACAGGGTTTATATAAAGAAACATGAGATATTGGGTAAAATTTTATTGTATGCTACAAATTGTCTTTTACCCTGCAGTTTTATAGTTCTTGGATTCGTTGAAAGATGTCACAATATGTATGAGAATTGTGACAAATTTGGAACACAAAAAGTCATATACGCACTTTTTCATATGACATTTTTATACATTACACGAAAAAAGATATACTAGTATTAAGATTAATACACTTATTCCAAAACTAGTTCAATATTCCTTTAAGTCTAGTAATACTTTATTGAAATATTGATTTATTCTTGTTTAATATGAATATATATTATTGTTTTAAGAGTCTAAATTATTTGAAATCAAGAAAACTAATATAGTTAATATGAGATGATATTGCGTTTGCATAAATAATTGTTTTGCTTTATTTAGACAATAAGAATTATTTGAGGCAAGAATAATTGTTATTCTCAAAGTAAATTTATTTAAACCTTTAAGTGATTTGAAAGAATTATTGCAAATATTTTAAATAATATTTAATAATTTCGAAGAAAATAAATAATAACATTACATTAAGGAAAAATAAAGCTCTAGTATATAATTAGTATTTTTTGCTTGAAATATATTTTATTTTTAAGAGTACTATTTATTTATATAAGGTGGATCAAAGAAAACATATCTATAAAATAAATATATGTAAACACCCTAATGTTATCACGTTTTATATTAAAAAATCTTATACCCTCATTGTCTTTGAGGAAAAAAGGTTTACTTGTCATTAGTCTCAGAAATTGGCCATTTTCGAGAAAATAGCATTTCAACAATCACTTGCATAGTTCATTGTACATTATTTTAATGCAGTAGGCGCCAAAATTTCCTTGCGACAGACAAAGCTCTATTCAATAATTATTTAAGAAAAATTAATCTAGCTAAGTTTACTAACCTAGTTTAATAAAAATATTTTATAAATATCTAAGCTCACCTTACAACAGTGGGAACTCGAAAATTCAACCACAATAGATGAGATCTGACCTATTTCTGAATTTTTAGGATTGCTTCTTCAGCTGGCCTCCTTTAAGTTGACATATCTAACTATAAAAATTATTATATAAATTAAAATTATTTGAATTTAAATATCGAAAACGTCAAAAGTGACTTTAACCTGTCAATGAATTAAACAAGACAATGACCTACTTAATTAATAACAATTTTTTTTACCTTTTATGTAATAGTTTTTTATATATTTTTGGGTATTAACAATATTGTGTGAAACTAACCACTCTGCGGACTAAAACTCCGACCAGCGTTGAATTACACCCACAATATCTACCCATATATTCTTTATTATAACTTTTGTAACATTTTTTAGTGTATTAGAAAGGTATTTTAAGCTAATATATATATATATATATATTAGCATATCAAATCTCCTACAATTCCTATTAATGAAGTCATATGTAAGCTCTCTGATACCAAATATGCTAATGAACAATTCCAGACAAAGCTCTATTCAATAATAAAAAAAATAATAATCTAGTTAAATTTACTAACCTGGTTTAATAAAAACATTCCATAAATATCTAAGTTCACTTTTGAAAACGTGGGAACTCGAAAATTCAACCACAATACATGAGATTTGACCTATTTCTGTTTAAAAATTTATCTTTAAAAGGCGACTGTATATTTTGAAGAAATACATTTTTCGTGATAAGCATCCGTGTTAATGAACGAGTTCTGATCCGAAATTAAGAACTTGGTGGAAATGCACAAAATAAATTCTTCCCCCAAAAGATCAAAGGGCTGTGTTGAACTGAACAATCTGAATTTTATTTAATCTGTATTTATATCTGCTTTTGGAAGTTGAGCCACCAAATACAAACGTGCTTTATACTCGTATATTACATTGTTGCGTAGTAAACCTTTCAGCAGTTGGTATTCCATGTCCTGCAGTTATAAATTAATTACCGTCTTTCTAAAATTAAAAACACTTCCAGTGTCTCTTTTTTTTCTTTAATATCTGCCACGTAGATGTACCAACACATATTAATATTTAATTACTTTGCCTTTGTAATTCCCACAGAGAACTTTAAGCAAACTCATTTAACTCTTCCTATTAACTGCTAACTTTTGAAAAACCGTGTGACGTAAATGGGTTTTATGAAGGAAAATGCAATTCTAATTTACCATATATGATAAAACGTTATAAGTACTAGGATACGGGAGACAAAAATTAATAATATTTTTAAAGAAGGATGTGATTCAATATCATGTTCAATAAGAATTCTAATATGCACTTTACAAATTTCCGGGTGACATCTGATTTGCACGAAAATTATAACATATTACATACAGCAATATTGAAACGATATTACTTTGAAGCTTTCCAACTTAAGATTTCTGTTAATCTTTTCTTTTTCTATTTAAGATGGGTGCGAACAAAATGCCAGAATATAAAAGTTTGTAAATACAGGGTCCGGAAAATGAGTACCTTAATTTTGCCATATGATAAGGTGTAGTAAACAAAACATATTTGATACTATTTTAGAAAGGTATTTTAAGCTAATATACATCAAATCTCCTACAATTCCTATGAATGAAGTCATATGTATGTTCCCACTGCCAAAAAGTGAAGTTAGATATTTATAGAATGTTTCATTAAAGCAGGTTAGTAAAGATAGATTAATTTCTTTAGATAATTATTGAATAGAGCTTTGTCTGTGGAATTGTTCATTAGCATACCTAGATGTTTGGTATCAGAGAACATACATATGACTTCATTGATAGGAATTGTAGGAGATTTGATGTATATTAGCCTAAAATACCTTTCTATATAGTAAAAAATGTTACAAAAGCTAATAATAAGGAATATATGGGTAGATATTGTGGGTGTAATTCAACGCAGGTTAGGGCTTTTGTCCACTGAGTAGTTAGTTTCACACAATATTATTAATACCTAAAAATATATAAAAACATATTTGATTTAACAATAACAGCAAACATGTCTTGAGTATGTGACAACGTAGCTCATATACTATCTTAGGATTGTGTATTTATACATAATAATTAAAAATTGGTACACCTAAACATAGATACTTATGGTTTTCTTAAAGCTCTTTTCACAACACAGGATAATAGTTACAAGTGTTTAAAATTACTTATGTTCCTTGAAAGAAGCGTTTACCGTATAAACGTCTCGTAGCCAGAGAGTTTTGACTGGATTCGCCGTAAATTAACATGTCATGCAACTGGTGATGGTTACTATAAATTGTTCCATTCTTGTTTAAGTACACTCACAAACATCAAAGAAAAACTAGATAAAAGTGAAACATATTACTTATACTCACCACTATGACTAATATTACTTTTAGGGTATCAGCATCAGCCGGACACTGCAACGTTGTCGAATTTTACAGTACGTTCACAGTTTTAACGAGTTTATCGGAAACTTCAATTGTTCACCGTTAGTTAATACTGATCCAAAAATTAAATTACGAACAAATTACGTTATCAGGCTACTTTCAAATATGATATATTGATATTTTAAAAAGCTTGTAACTTCTAAACAAAAACGAGTCTTTGAAATTAACCAAGCTACCAAATAAGTTGATGTTTCACTTTTACCCCGTTTGACCCCATACCTAAAGAAAACTCATTATCAATTTGCTACATTTTGCCGCGAGATCTAACAAGGCGATAGCGATAATAAAAAGGTAAAGCAGGAAATTTAGAACCCTTTAACTTAATGCGTTAAAGTCATAACAAATTATTTTGCTGATTTGTCAGGCAATGTTTTACGAGTCAGTATAATCTTAGCAGCAGCATAACAATCGAGTATTCTTATAGATCTGTTTTAAAAATATCTGTAAAACAGTAACAAGCAAATGTGAGATATTACAGGCGATCACGAATACTTTGTCGAATTAAAAGTAGAAAGTGTGGCAAAAAAACACTTAGTAAAATCACTTTGTGTGTATATACTCGATATGTGAGGAAATTTAAAACTGTCAGCAAACTGTGATAGAATTGATTTTTTCTCAGTGTATAAAACAATTAAAAATAAAAATAGTCACTAAAACATGAAGAAAATATATAAAATCACAATAACACACAGAATTTCAATAATGACAACGAATTTTACACTGATGAATACGCTGAAAACTCTGAGAAGTCAACGTTGTTATAAACAGGCGAAGCAGCTCTCGACTTCCGCTACATCCGTAAATTCAGCTATACGCGTCCCGTTGTCATAGCAAGCACCGTAAATTAAAATGATAGACTGCAGTACGTTTTTCTCAATATGCTACCTAGTCCGTTACATACGTTGGCTAGCAAACAGTAGTTATTTATGATTATAGTTAGTCGTTTTATAAGTATACTGTTGCTTTTGAGTGAAAATTTACTGAAAAGTTTTTGCGGCGTAATGTAATGGTATATGGGTTAAATTTGATAATTTAACTACAAATGCAGAAAACACATCATTTTTACCTCTAATAGACAAACAATAATTGTTTCATACAAGCTATATGCTTTAATGCAAACCCGTTTAAATCAAATTCTCGAATAATACAGCCATCCAACTTTGTGATCGTTTCTTTATAGTCAGTACTTCGAAAGTTTCGGTAAATCTACACTGGCATTTTTGATATTCTCTGCACAGTTTTATAAGCTATGAAAATTCCCGAGCAGTCTCCATATATATACCGTGTAGCTTTCTATAACTGTAATTTATTAACTAGATCATAATACAATGTTGAATTCCTCTAACATTTCCTTATATCATAAAATTTCTAAATCATATACATTCGAACAAATAGCTCCTATGAGAGCAGGGAAATGTGAAGAGTCTCTCAAACGGAATGGAAGTGATTGATATACATTGAAATAAACAAATACTAAATACAATATCAAAGAATGTCGATGAGGGATAAATATATCGAAATATTATTTAAACAATAAAATAACGAAACAGCCTTAATTCCTTTATTATTAGAATAATGTTAAGAAAACGTAACATAAACAGAAGTAACGGTGTAGTTACAACCTTAAGCACATTACAACTCTTAAAGTTGATGACACATAAATGTTATATTTCTGCAGTTTATGGAACGGCTTAAAATATAAGAATTAAACTATGCCATTACTTTGTATATTACTGTACTCAAAACTTGTATATTACACCAACCATTAAGCTGTACTGTTATCTTTCCGCATCTTAGTTATCTCTTCGCCATTAGAGACGTCAATTTTGCATTCTCGTGTCTGTAAATTAGGTATTTTAATACCAAACTATTAAACTGCTGTTCTACCATCATAATGTTGATACTCTTTCTGATTTTGATTACATTTACTAAGTCTTTAATATTATATTTAAAGCACCACGGTCAGGGTGATTCAGTTATAATGTCTTCGTCAAGATTGCAGAAAAACGCTCAGACTCGTCGATTTTAGATTAAAGGGAGACAGTCTTTGCTGGTATTTTTGACTCCGCCATTTTCACCCCCCAAGCAAGGGTGATGCTTCATCACAAAATATTTAAATGGCATTGGGGTTGAGTAATATTTATTTTGAAAGCTCTCACACTTTAAATTTTATAACTCCGCCCAATACTTAATAAGAATTTTTATTTTAAAATTAAAACTTATGTACAAACAATTAGTAACGGTAAAAATGTCACTCATTCGAGCCAATGGTATAAATTGAGTATTTCTTGCATTACATTGGTTTTCGGCCATTTGTTATCACTTACGTAAAAAAATACAATTGTAAAAAACAGAAGTGAATACACACACAACGAACGTAAAATTATTATTTTCTAGCATTATTTGGAAGCGTTGGTTGGTAGTTTATTTAATTGTGTTTTTGAAAATTAAACACTATGGTTTATTCCATTGCGGAAGGGGTAGATATCATTTCGCTTTACTTTATGAACAATAAATGTGCGAATAGAACAGCTCAGCTATTTAATGAACAACATCAAGATCCACATTTCAGGAGGAAGAATGTTCTAGAGTTTGTAAAAAACATTCAAGAGACAGGAAACGTAGCCAATGGAAAACGAGATATTGACGGCGGGTTCGCGTGCATAAGAAAGACAGACCCGAACGATGATCGACTTATTCCGCTGGTAACGTATTAGAACTGCCAACTTTTTACCTGTGCCGAGTGTGCCGATTACAGCCTATGCTATGTCTAGTATTTATTATAAAATTCTCATGATTTCATACTGATAACATCTGATATTTATAAAAATGCAAATTGAATTATTGTCTGTTATTACTATTTAGCGATTCTGCAGCTCTTGTCATTTAGTAGACATTAAAAACAAGGTTATTGACCTAAATATGGTAGGTAGAATTGTTTATTACTGAATAGGTGTCTCTGCTTTTTTTGACAATACGAGGATTTTTTATTACTGTCTGTATTTAAATACAAAAAAATATCTCTTAATAATTTAACCTAAGATTTTATTTCACTATTTATGTAATAAAATGTATGGTTTATTTTGATCTGTTGCAGTTTTGTAATTTCAATATTAAATATTTTTTATGTTAAAACTTAATATGTTAATACCATAATTTATAGCATTAATTGCATATTTCAATAAGTCGATACTATAGGAAATTATTTAAATTTGGCAACGTCGCGTCAGGTTGGTGCCGAGTTCAACTGTCGTCGGTCAGTGGAAGTCTGAAAAGGAGGTTTAAATAATGGTTTGAAAATATTTTTTTCGGTGTAAATATGCATTTCAATTTTTTTTTTAAATCGTGTATTCGTATTATATTAATTTTTCCCTGACTTCTTTTAACATTAATGATATTATATAAAGAGTTAACTACGAGAAAGTACAAATATTTTAAGGGAGAATAGAGAAAAATAAGAGCTAATGGAATCGTCCTTCAAAAAATTTCAAAAATTATTTAGAAAAGCAGAAATATTTTTTCTAAAGTATATGAAACTACAACTGATAACAAAGTACTGCTACAAATACCAAAGTTTACTCAACAAATATAAGTTATACCACTCTCTGTCGGCACTTTGATGTTTTGAGATCTAAGCCGAACCGCCGCCAAAAGGCCAAGTACGAGGGACTTAAAAAAGTAGTTTCTTTCCAATTGGGAAATATTTATATACGAGGGATATTCCAAAAGTGTGATGTAAGGCTGCTTATTGTATAAATAAAATATTTGTAATGTAATAAATATAAATATTATAAAACGATTATAGGTAAATGTATACAGTTTTGTTAATTAATCTTGGAAGTCGTATATTTACTTGTAAATTTTAAAATAAAATATATACGTACTCTACTATATAAGAAATAATGTAGCCATGAGGAAAATTTGCAATAAAATGTTTATTTAAATATTTAAAAAAAAACAATATTCATTATTTTAAAACTAAAATAGGCAATAATATAATCTACATTGTTTACAAGTTAAAAATACTGCGGTATAGGTCTTTTTTTATTTGCTCTTTTATTGCAGCTTTTCTTGGACTCCTACACGAAAGTGTTTGTGACGTTTTTTATATTCTTGTTTTTTAATTTAATAAACTATATATTCTTTTCCAGGTCATTTTTTAGTACTTAATATTATTTTAGTGATTTGGGTATTTCTATACGTATATTAATTAATGTGAGACAAATTATTTTAATTTATTTAAAGATGTTACTGTACAAACCATTTTTATTATATACTGTTTGTGCACAGGTCTCCCTTAGAATCGGTGTACCAGTTTGACCTTCAGAATTTTGAAATTTTGGCGCCAAAATAGTTTTTGTATTATCAGAAACTCTGCTTGGACCAAAAATGCTTGAGTGTAAAATTTACATGACACAATTAAGTACCTACTTACATAATTATTACATATTACCCTTTTTTGTAATAAATACCAGTACTAATAACTTACTTGTTGGTACATACAAGTTTATGCGTATAGGTTAAGAATAATCTGTGTATCATAATAATGAAGGTGGTCAAACTTATAGCAACGTTAAAACCGTAATGCATTAAATATTCATAAAATAACACATCATTAAGCTTATTTCCAAATGATCTTATGTGTGTTTATACTTTTTAATGCTGCTATTTATTAAAAAACGTCCCTAGGAAGTTCACATGGGACTTTCCAGACACAGCAGGAGGTATAAAATTGTTTAAATCCCAAAATGTCGCGCATTGGTAATCGCTAGTGTATTTTTTTAAAAATCCTGGCGCATTCGCCAATTTCTCGAATTTTTATCTTCGTCAACAATTTCAGTCCGATGACTTGTACACTAAATCCTAATAGTTACTACCTTACTATACACGTATTTTACTGAAAATAGTTAACATAATCTCAACTGATTTAACAAAATATGCTGTTACACTAGACAAACACTGTCGACATCTTCGAGGAAATGTTATGTTAGTTATGACAAAGTTTCAAATAATAGCCACATATCGATCGGCTCTGTTATAAGCAGCTATACTATTGATATGGTTACTGAGCTGTGTAGCTAGGGTAGTATTAATTTGGAACTATATGGGAACATATACCCCTTCAAACATCCCTTTACTAATGTACCTATTTAGTCTACACATTTCATTATGATCTAGGTGTATCTATGTCATTGATATGGCCCTAAAATATACGTTTTAACCAGAAAGATTTACACCAACTAAAAACATTGTGTGGCAGAGGGGGCAGTGTATTAGGAAACGATTCGTTATATTACAAAAATAACCTGTAATAACTTTGTGATATTACATGGTGAATTGTTGGTTATACGACAATAATGCGAAATAACACACCAGAATGTAATATTATAACTATGGAAAATTACTATTTGAAAGTACTCTTACTAGTTCTATGTAAAATTCATATGTAAGATGTAAGAAGACCACTTAGTTTTAACTTTGGATATTAATTATTAATAAAATTTAAAAGTAACAAGTAAATAAAGAAAACTACTAGATAACTTCCCTAACCCTAAATATATTTACAGAAAGCAAATATATACGATATTCTTTATACCCCAGTAAACACACATACGTTATTTAAACGTATTGTCAACGTACCATTGGTTGATAATTCGTGTTACGTTACAAAATCAACCATTATTTTATGGTTAGAAAAGTAACGGCCTAACATAACGTTTAAAATACGTACTTTTTTTAACAAAAAATGTTGGTAAACCTTTTGTAACGTTAAATGAACGTTATTTAAAATATTTAAATAAAACTTATTTATTTAAACCTTTATAAAACGTCTGTGTCAACTGATTAATATATTGACATTGAATAAAAACGTGTTTGTAACGTTTTAGAGTAACAGGCATAAGTAATGGTTACAAAAAGGTATCATAAACGTTTTGCAATTAATAAATATTTCGGAACGATACCAACCCAAAGTAAATTTTATACAAAATAATTTAATAAAAAGATATTGCATTTAGAATATATAGGTACTTATATATACAAATAACTAGATAGTAATTATTTTTTAATAAACCTCACAAGTGTTAAAAAATAGTACAATTTAAACGTGTATTATACGTTATAATCATTCACTGAAATAAGAAAGCGAATTGCCGTTTTTTACACGTGTCAGTTATAATGCCGTTAAACGCTCTATACGAATTTAATAATCTTATTGGTAGATTAAGATCACGTGTTACACACATACCATTTCGAGTTCTTTTTTGTAAAAGTTTGTCAGTTGCATATTCATCACTGTACGTACCTACTGTGATCCGTGAAATATTTCCCTATTTTATTTTGGTAAGTGTACCTACTTCTATAAGTATTTAATTTTATTTTATTAATATAAGAATATTAGGTTTTTTTTACATTACATGTTACAAATAATTAGATAATGGAATCTAAATTTATTCCACTATAACTTTTCCTACTTATGTTTCAAAATACCTACAAAATTAGTAAATACAGCAAGACGGTGCACCGCTGCACTATGCCATCGCTGTTCGCCGCTACTTAGATGACGTGTTTCCTCATCGGTGGATTGGCAGAAGAGAACGAATTCCATCTAGAAGTTCGCCGAATTTCTAAAACTTAAATCGTCTGTTTCTCGAAATCGTTCGAGTTTATCGATTTGTAACAGACATACTTTTTTAGAATTGAAAGTAGTTCAATAGCTCTTATTAAAAAATTCAAAAGTATAAAATACAAAAAGTTAGGCATATTCTTACATCGACAGTACAGTATAACTAGCGCCCCCTAGTCGTGACTTTAGCATGTTTGCATATTTGTTATTGCCACCTCAAAAAACATAAGACAAAATTTCAAAATAATCGATCCATACGTTTTTAAAATATAGCAAAAAATCAAAAACATTTTTACCGCTTTAATTGCTTTATTTTGACGTTAACAATATGCCCTTAAGCAATGTACCAGAAATGATGCTTTAGTCATAAAATCAGTTCGGGCACCAATTTTACGTTGTTCACCTTTCCACAAGTATCAAATGTAGGAAGTAGGTAATTGCATATGCCGAGTTGGTAACTTTAGAAATAAATCATTACCTGCGAGGTTAATCAAAATATAACAGTCACATGAAATTTGTCAGTAAATTCGCACAACACAATTAACTGTTAAGGTTTTCCTTTAAATTTATGACGATTATATGAGCGAAGTAACAACATCAATTCTCCATAACAAATGTATTACTCACGCATTATTTTTTTCTGTTCTGGGACTGAAACATTCTGTAATAAGACTACGTTTCGCCGCTCATCACTATCAGCATCTTCAGTGAAAATATAATCTTGAATCAGTAATACATTTATATCATGTTGTTATTAAATAATTAATACTTTTGTAACAATTTACTTGCAGGCAAGATTAGTTTCAATAAATATCTAAAATATAAATTAATCTAGTTAAATTTATTAATGAAAAGAGACATACATAATGCGTAATAAAATCATTAAATAATTTCAAAGTTCAAATTCTCTTTTGATCATATACGAACACGCAGTCAGCCATAATAAATGAAATCTCACTTATTGCGCCATTTCTAGCATTGTTTCTTCACGTGGCCTCCTTTATTTTAAATTGAATCAAATATCTAATTAAAAAAAAAAATAACATACAAATTAAAATTATTTTCTTTTGTGACTGATTGTGTGCTGGTATTTGTTTAACAGTGAATGGCAGGTACGTCCTTTTTCATTAATAAATTTACCTAGATTAATTTTTATCTTATTTATTGAATCTAACCTTGCCTATGTAATTGTACCTTCGTACCAAAGGACATAAGTATATCTTCATTAATAGGAAAATTGATTTATTTTATCTTAAATATCTTTACAATACAGTCAAAAAATACTTCTATATTTAAACGTTTTGAAATAATAATACAATTCGTCGGTTTGGTGCAAGACTATCCTAAGTCCATTTAGAATTTGAGCAAATCGCAATTAAAGATTTCTGGCCCTTGTAACTACAATATTTTTTAAGGTGAATTTTAACAATTTTAGGAGTTATTTGTACTTTAGGATACTTAAGAGATACAATATGTTTAATTTCAATATGCATTCAAATTCTTGTGATGAGGGACATAGGCTAGCTTATATTAATTTAAAAATCCTGTGATGCTGTTATATATATATTTTATTATTAATTTATATATATATTTTGCATTTAAACATTTTAAAGGCGGTAAATTGAAAAATTTGGACTTAGGATAGATAGTTTTACAGGAAAATATTGATTTGTTTTACAACAAGCACTCGATCTCCCATTTTTAGGGGAAAAAATGGACTTAGGATAGTTTTGCACCAAGCCGACGAATTTAATATCAACAACTTAAAATATTTGATAGCGAGTAACAGTAATTAAATAACTGCCAATAGACTCAGACAGTTGACACCCTGTACTTCAGCTGTGACATTATGCTAGAAATAACTACGTCTGCAAAACTTTTTATATAATTATTATGTACCTATCTTATTTATCAAAACACAACAGTTGAGAATTCCTGTCGAGCCAGGTATAAAGAGATAAGGCACGTACTACAGCTACGTTTAAAATACGAGTATATTTCTGATTAACCTATTGCACTTTAACAAATAAACCATTTAGATATTGTTCGTACAGCGTTGGACTCAGAGCAAAGCAATGTGGTTTAGCAACAGAGACTATATTTACAACTGTTTATAGATATTAATAGTAATTCAAATTAACAATCAGTCAATTAATTCACTCAAATGTATATATATTAATTCAACAATAAAGTATATTTTATATAAATATTTACGTATTCTTGACATCCAAGCATTCTTACTTAATTCAACACTTCTTTTTCTTACAGTGACACTAAATTTAAGATTTACTTAAAAAATAATATTTTGTTAAAATATGAATAAAATATTAGTTATTCTTCCTTAGATTGTAGGTTTATAGATTTGCTAATATTAATACTTTGTAAGATATGTCTTGTAAAATTTAAAATGCGACTAGTCATGTGCAAAAGTAAAAAAAACGTGCAGGACTGTCAGGTTCAGCAAGTGGTCCCACGATGTAGTTATGATGGATAAGTCGCCGGTTACCTCATCTATGGCATACTGAGGAGAGTTAACAGGTTCGAAAGAAGTATATGTCTGGTGTGCCGCTAATGAATGACTTTGACAGGTTGCTATAAGTCTTTCAGGTGTTTACACATATTTATTTTATAGTTATATGTCTTTAATATGTATATAAATAATTAAAAACTACTCTAGAAAAGAATACAATATATATATACAATATATATATATATATATATATATATATATATATATATATATATATATATATATATATATATATTCTTACTTAATTCAACACTTCTTTTTCTTACAGTGACACTAAATTTAAGATTTACTTAAAAAATAATATTTTGTTAAAATATGAATAAAATATTAGTTATTCTTCCTTAGATTGTAGGTTTATAGATTTGCTAATATTAATACTTTGTAAGATATGTCTTATTGTAAAATTTAAAATGCGACTAGTCATGTGCAAAAGTAAAAAAAACGTGCAGGACTGTCAGGTTCAGCAAGTGGTCCCACGATGTAGTTATGTTGGATAAGTCGCCGGTTACCTCATCTATGGCATACTGAGAAGAGTTAAGAGGTTCGAAAGAAGTATATTTCTGGTGTGCCGCTAATGAATGACTTTGACAGGTTGCTATAAGTCTTTCAGGTGTTTACACATATTTATTTTATAGTTATATGTCTTTAATATGTATATAAATAATTAAAAACTACTCTAGAAAAGAATACAATATATATTTAAAATAAAATAATTATTATGTTTTATTTTTCCTTAATGCAATGTTATTATTTATTTCATTCAAAATTATTTAACATTATTTCGAATATCTGCAATGATTCTTTAAACTCACTTAAAAGTTCAAATAAGAAAAACTAATGTGGATAACAATTATTGTTGTCTTAAGTAATTCTCATTATCTAAATAAAACAAAACAATTCAATACAAACGTAACTTTATCTCATATTAAGTAACTACAGTGCTTTCGAAAAGTAACGAATAAATTCATTATTTTTGAAATTGAGAAAAAATCCCCTGGTACGTCGATTTTGTTTTTAAAAAAGGCACTTTTTGGCATACGACCCACATTTGTGACGTCATCGTTGTTCGAGATATGACGTCATCGACAATTTTTTTAAATAGCAACCTCCAAATTTGACCGTGCCATTTGAAAGAGTGTGTCATTCTACATACATACATCATGAAAAATTATGGTATTAAATTTTCAAGAAAATAATGTTAATGAAGATTTTAAAATTTAATTTTCACAATACCTGCCCGTGCTTATTTGTCTCATGTTTCTTAATACAAACCCTGTTAACATTTTACGTTTAGCTACAAATGGGTGGCTGAAGTTCATTAGTCTATATTAAACAAACGATTATTAGATTTAAAAATTGTGTTTGGCAGTTTCCATTACTACCCATTTTCCAGGAAACATTAAATTTAGCTTAAACTATTAATTTGATATTTGATATCTGTTTGTTAAGCAACATTCATTTTCATCTCCCATATTTGCTAGCCCTATGATTAATACTGTAATTTACACTAAAGTAACTGATAATTTAACTGTAACATACTGAAACCATAATTATCAAACACCTACGCCCAAGCCCAAAATAATATTTAATCAAAACAACTTAAAGGCACTGCTCACAACAAAAGAATATACTAAAAGGAACTATGTAAGCCATTTTACTATTTACATAATTTTGTTAAGCTTTGAAAACATCCTGATGATTAAAGTGTACTTACTCAAGTCCGTCTCTGGTCATCTATAATTATATTAAGGCTGAGTAGGCAGAAAATGCATGTTATTGTTTCAAGTTCAGTGCTAACAAATGGATCAGATTGGACTGAAAGAAAATTTTGATAAATCGCTGCAAAATGTGCAGGTACAGTCGATGGAAGAAATACTGTCGATAAGTAGTGACGACAGTCAATCACTGAGAAGTGTATATAAAATGGATTATAAAGAAGAAGTTGTGGATGAAGAATTAATTCCCAAACAAAAAAAAACAGTTGCTATCACCTTAGAAGATGTAAAACCAATTAAGTGTAACCAAAACGGAGTTTTTCAAAATGAAGAGGTTCAACTACAAGTAGGAAAGAAAGAGTTCGATGGTTTAGTTTCCTACCTACAAATCGATGAAAAGATATACGAAAGCGAATACTCGACTGCATATGGAAAAATTAAAAAAAGCGAAGAATTAGAAAAACCAGTCACTCCAAGAGATGAAAATCTGTCTTTACAAAACATTTCCATCGTTCTTAATGACGAAAACTCCTCTAAACATAAACTTGAGAGTAAGCAAGTGCCAATGGTTGATGAAAGTGTTATTTCTTTTCCAATGGACGACGTAAAACGTTCAGTGAAGACGAAGATAGTAAAACAAGTGAAAAAGAATGTGGGGTGCATTCTCAACAGCATATCCTTTGAATTAATGGACACTATTGCTAAAACTGCCGCCTTTTTGTTCATTTTCTGGATCGTGTGGAAAATATTTTCAGTGTCCGCTGACTTAACAAAAAAAGTTACTTCTGGAAGGTCCCATACACATTAACAATAAGAAATAAAGCGAAAGGAAATTCCAGAACCTGGTATATAAAAAACAAAAAAATATTGAAAATATAGTGTGGATAGTCTTAAGACACTTTTACATTCTTTTAATAATTTTTTAAAAAGGTAAAATATATTACACATATTAATAATTAAGACTGAAATGTTTTAAAAATAAATCATTTTCACTACAGTTTCGAAAAAATAAAATTAAATAACCTATAGAAAGAAAATTAATTTCTAGACTGCATTACACATGCTAATCTTCAGATTGAAATAACTGTTTTAAAAATAAAGAATATATTTAGTGTGCTAGAAATGTTTTAGATATTTGAATTTTACGATTATTTTCACTGCAGTTTCGAAAAAACAAAATTAAAGAACTTGTAGAAAGAAAGTTAATTTCTAGACTGCAGTACACATGCCAATCTTTAGATTGATATAACTGTTTTAAAAATAAAGAATATATTTAGTGCGCTAGAAATGCTTTAATTATTTGAATTTTACGATTATTTTCACTGCAGTTTCGAAAAAACAAAATTAAAGAACTTGTAGAAAGAAAGTTAATTTCTAGACTGCATTACACATGCCAATCTTTAGATTGATATAACTGTTTTAAAAATAAAGAATATATTTAGTGCGCTAGAAATGCTTTAATTATTTGAATTTTACGATTATTTTCACTGCAGTTTCGAAAAAATAAAATTAAAGAACCTATAGAAAGAAAATTAATTTCCAGACTGCATTACACATGCCAATCTTCAGATTGAAATAACTGTTTTAAAAATAAAGAATATATTTAGTGTGCTAGAAATGTTTCAGTTATTTGAATTTTACGATTATTTTCACAGCAGTTTCGAAAAAATAAAATTAAAGAACTTGTAGAAAGAAAGCTAATTTCTAGACTGCATTACACATGCCAATCTTTAGATTGAAATAACTGTATTGAAAATGAAGCATGTATTTAGTGTGCTAGAAATGTTTTAGTTATTTGAATTTTACGATTATTTTCACTGCAGTTTCGAAAAAATAAAATTAAAGAACCTATAGAAAGAAAATTAATTTCTAGACTGCATTACCATGCCAATCTTCAGATTGAAATAACTGTTTTAAAAATAAAGAATATATTTAAAGTGCTAGAAATGCTTTAATTATTTGAATTTTACGATTATTTTCACTGCAGTTTCGAAAAAATAAAATTAAAGAACCTATAGAAAGAAAATTATTTTCTAGACTGCATTACCATGCCAATCTTCAGATTGAAATAACTGTTTTAAAAATAAAGAATATATTTAAAGTGCTAGAAATGCTTTAATTATTTGAATTTTACGATTATTTTCACTGCAGTTTCGAAAAAATAAAATTAAAAAACCTATAGAAAGAAAGTTAATTTCTAGACTGCATTACACATGCCAATCTTTAGATTGAAATAACTGTTTTAAAAATAAAGAATACTTTTAGTGTGCTACAAATGCTTTAGTTATTTGAATTTTACAACGATTATTTTCACTGCAGTTTCGAAAAAATTAAATTAAAGAACCTATAGAAAGAAAATTAATTTCCAGACTGCATTACACATGAAAATCTTCAGATTGAAATAACTGTTTTAAAAATAAAGAATATATTTAGTGAGCTGGAAATGAAAAAATAACATTTAAGAATCTATAGAAAGAAGATTAATTTTTAGAATGTATTTTTCAGTTTGTTTTTAATATACATTCCCTTAATTAGTTCGAAATGTTTATCTGCTGCATTTTATTGAGAATATTGGAAGCTTTGTGTCACAGTTTCTACTCGACTTTTATCTACCGCAAACTCGCTGCTATTTGATTTAAATAACAAGATACAGAGCCTATTATGGTTCGCGATTTTCTTATGAATTTGAATTTCAAATTATTTTGTCTTACTAGACCTTTCTAAAGCGGATCAAAACCCTCGATACATTTATGATAACTCAGTATATATAATATTACAGATTTAAGTAAGTATTCTCCAATAACAATAACGCAACAATTACTAACGACATAGTCGGGCATAATTGATTTAAATTGTTCTATTTTCCTATAGGAAATCAACGTGGGAAGTGCATGTTATTGATACTACATCGTCATACGTTGAAAATAGGTAAATAATACAACAACATATTTACAAAAATATATGTTCTAGATTATTTGTTATATTGAGGTTAGATACCATATACAAGATGTTTCCCGTATATGAGGAGAACCAGAGTATATTTTTTTCTCAAATGCTTTTTATTAAATAACTCAAAAACTTAAAACCGATATTATTTTGGCGTTGTATATATTAATGTAAAATTAATTTCCACAAGTAAAATTACTTGCTTTACTGTAAATTTATAGTATATTTACATAAGAGAGGAAAAACACATAACAATTATTTAGTATTTTCAGTATCATTAATGCAAAATATTAATTTTGATGTTCGGAATATAAAAGTGAAATTATGTTAATGTAATTTTAAGTTTTGCTGTATATTTGTAGCTATTTTAAAAATAAGAACCTATGAAACGAAATTTAATTATTTTGGCCAAACTGAAAATTCACAAATATTGTATATTTAGTAGTACTATGACACATTTTGCAATATACAATGTAAATAGTACTTAATACATTTTGAGCGCTAAATTAATATGCTTACACGACAAAAAAATCCATTGCGTGTAATATAAAGATGAAGATATGTAAAGATTAATACAATTGGTGGCTTTAAATAAATGACATCATTAGAACAACAAAGTATCTGATGTCAATAACTCAAAATAATTTGTCACAAAACAGATAGCATAGTACAGGGTTTGGATTTAACTTAAATCTTGCGTAATACACATATATAAGGAGCAGAAGACGGATTCTTTTCATTTAAGGTATACGCCAAAGTACATTACTCTGAGTATAATAATTAATCTCTTCCAAAGACGGAGTTTTCAATCAGATTGACTCTGTCTATCACTCTGTGCTTCCCACGCTCTTCGCTTGTCAACTCGAGCAGCCCGGCGTGATGCCTGTCAGATATTTGCAGAGCTGTTTTAAGCAGTCATCATGTATGCACGAAACCAATACCTGCCCAAGTGTAGAACTTTAAAATTGACATCGCTATGCCAGGCAGATCGACTGCTTGTGTATTCTGTCTGAACATTTGAAAGACTAGGCTACGGGGGCTTCCCGCATGGTGTCGGATCATCTCAGCCTGTGCCATAGAACACCAGATAAGTTTGATAATCATCTCAGAAACGCAATTATTACTAAATACAGGTTGCCTTAATAAAATGTTGATAACAAAAAAGATTGGAATTTATAGTGATTGTTTGTAATAATTACACTCTATTTGAATGTACCAACTTAAAAATTTGAGAATAGAGGTTTTTGGATATGAGAAATCATATGTTGTCTATTTCGACGTATTTCCTAGAGGGTGCCACATCCGCCATTTGTGATGTAAATGTGAGCGTAACATTTTTGGACCTAACATTATCGCTTTTTTTATTATAAAATGTTAAACCTATATTGTTTTTAAGGCAAAAAGGTATACTTGTCATTAGTCTCAGAAATTAGCCATCATCGAGAAAATAGCTTTTCAACAATAAACTGCATAGTTCATTGTATAATATTTTAACGTAGTAACCAAGCGCCAAAATTCCCTTGCAAATTGGTTAGGTTGAAGGTAGATCGACAAGCAATAAAATTTGAACTGGTGTCAGATGCTACGGATACTATTTTTCAACATGCAACGTTTTTAAAATGCAGGTCATACTAATTTTTGCAGCTTCAGATAGTCGTTCTGAATTAGTAGAATTTTTCGTTTCTTTTTCTCTAAATTCCTAAACACACTTTTTAAATTCTTGATTATCTATTTCAAAATCCTCCTACATATTTTCGTTGCCCGACAAATTATTGTGTCGCAGAATGTTTTTATTTTGTAAAGTAATTTGAACCAAAACTGGATAATACATTTTATTAAGAAATACTAATCACTTTTTAAATTCCAAGTTTGACACTCTGTATCTTTTTTATTATCAACATTTTATTAAGGCATATTGATTTAAACCGTAATATTTTCATTCTCGTTAAAAAAATCTTTTTGTCAGAAAAAAATTACCCAATAAACAAATAATAAACATGCCAAAATACTCAGTGATAACTCACATACCAATTGACACAACACAACTCATTAAATCTCCAAATCTCTAGTGCACTATTCACTAACTTAATTTTATACATACGCAGACATACACCCTTCGAGCTTCCTTATATAACCGAAGTCATTGGCCACTGTAAAAATCATATCTCACTGAAAAGTTAAGACAGCCATTATTATTATTAGCTTTGTTCCTAGAGCGCAAAAAATTGGTTTCAAACTGTCAGGGATTGTTTGACCAGGCGAATATTGCTTTGATATCGCTGAAAGTATAGTAGCAACATAATTGGTCGCATATCTGTGATAGTTTGAAACAGTCTCAAACTGACTCTTGGAACAAACCTATTAATGTGTATGTTATCGTGACTTTTTTACAAATTTTGCCAAGTGTATTTATTTTAAATGTTAAAAACTAAAATTTTTAGAATTCATTTCAATAATGTTAATGAATCTAAAGTAATAAAATATTACTACAGTTTACAATTTATTTAAAGCAATTTGTATCCTGGTCTTAAATAAACAGAAATTAAACTTCTAGGCATCTTCCGCAAGCCTACCGAAGCAGACAATTGTAAATAAACCTGTTTCACGGTCTTTAAATGTACTGATACAGCCTGGATATAGGAACATTAATATTTATGGGCTTTTGTTATGAAGGTTCCAATGAAATTTCATATCGCTAGTCAAACTAAAACCTATTCGAAAATTTAATACTACCCAACGGACAGCTTACAGTTAGAATAATTTGGTATTAACCAACATTCAAATAATACAGCTTTATTACCCAGGGAGGAATCTATACAGGGTGAGTCATTAATAATGGTACATTGCAAACGTCAAAATAAAGCGATTGAGCCCAACATGCCTTATTCAATTGTTGCTCCTTTTCATTATACAGGGTGTTAGAGTTGAAAACATATTTTCTATTTTTTGCTATATTTTAAGAACGCATGGACCGATTGTTTTGAAAATTTGTAGACTTCTGTTGTTTGAGGTGGCAAAGAGAATATCTTAATAGAAATTTTCCGCACCGTTGGATTGGACGCAGCAGCGAAGTTGCTTGGTCTGCACGTAGCCCTGATTTGAATCCGCTGAATTTTTACTTTTGGGGCTATATTAAATATTTAGTTTAAAAAGGCATTATTAATAGTCATGAACAAATGTGGGGAAAGATTCAAGAATCGGTTAATATTATCAAGCAACATAGAACTTCATTCAGCGTCACACAAACTTTAAATAAGAGGTTAAGAAAGTGCATTGAAGTCGCTGGTGGTCACTTCGAGAATCTTTTTATGATTAATAATCTGTTAAGACTATATGCTATAAGTATGGGATCAAAGCAATGGTTTTATTTGTGGACTTCAAGAAAGCGTATGATTCGATCAAAAGGAATAAACTAAGTAAAATTTTTAAACAATTTGGGATACCAACCAAACTAATTAGGCTATTGAAAATGACCTTAGAAAATATTAAATCCAAAGTACGAATAAAAGGTGAATGTTCGGAAGGCTTTACTATTGATACAGGACTGAGACAAGGAGACCCACTCTCAACGCTTCTTTTTAATTTAGTACTAGAAAAGGTCATAAGAGATAGTCAGTCGAACAGAGAAGGACATATATTGTTTAAAAGTCATCAAATTGTAAGTTATGCAGATGACGTGGCTATTATTGCCAGGGATAGTAGGGAATTAGAAGAAGTAACGAGAAAACTTGTGGAGGAAGCACGTAAAGTGGGATTGCAGATAAATCAAGAGAAAAGTAAGCTTTTGAGAATAGGAGAACAAAAAAAGGATACCAATTTTAAATTGTGAACAGAGCATGGAGAGATGGAGTTTGAGAAAGTTCAAGAATATGTGTATTTGGGGGCGCTAATAACAGCTAATTGTGATGAGGAACAAGAAATAAATAGGAGAATAATAAAAGCAAACAGAAGTTCGGCAGCAGTCAATCACTTATTGAAATAAAAAAATTTGTCCAGAGGAGTAAAGTTTAGAATGTATAAAACAATTTTAAGACCGACAGCGCTGTATGAGTGAAACTTGGGTTCTCAATAAGAAGTCAAGAGAAAACCTTTTAAGGTAGGAAAGGAAAATCTTAAGGAGAATTCTAGGGGGTAAGAAGACGGAGGAAGGCTATGTATGGAGAAACAATGAGGAAATATATGCAATGCACCAGGCACCAACAATAGACGAATTTGTAAAAGCCAGAAGAGTGCAGTGGCTAGGGCATCTAGAACGTATGGAAGATGAAAGGGCAGTTAAGAAAATAGTAGGGAGTAAACCTAACTACAAGAAAAAAAGAGGTAGACCGAGAAAGCGATGGAGAGAGGCAGTGGCAATGGATCTAAGGGAGAATAATGTAACGGATTGGAAAAGAAAGGCGAAGGACAGAATGGAATGGAGGAGAATAACACAGCTCTGGGCCTAAAAGGCCTGTAAACAGCTTTATATATATAATCTGTTAAGATACACATAATAAAATTGTCAGTTGTTGTAGTGTTCGTCTTATTGTTAATTCAGTTTTGATATCACTCACTAATGTTCTAATCTAATTCCTGCCGAATCTCAAAAACTTAAATCGTCTTGTTTCTCGAAAACAGTTGTGTTTATCGATCTGTAACAGGTATACCTTTTCTATTTAGAATTGAAGGTAGTTCAATAGTTTCTCATTAAAAAAAATCAAAAGTATAAAATACAAAAAGTTAGATATATTTTTACTACGATTGTACAGTATAACTAGCGCCCCCTAGTCGTTACCAAAACACTGGTTCGTAATTGCCACCTCAAAAAACATAAGATTACAAATTTTTAAAATAATCTATCCATACATTCTTAAAATATAGCCAAAAATCGAAAACATTTTTTCAACTTTAACACCCTGTAGAATGAAAAGTAGCAACGACTGAATAAGGCATGTTGGGCTCAATCGCTTTATTTTGACGTTAACAATGCCCTTAAGCTATGTACCATTATTAATGACTCACCCTGTATATGTAAACATCAAGATTCTGGAAAGAGATAGATTATATAAACAATTTTAGTAATTAATGCGTAGGCCCCTTTTGCGGCTTCAGATGATGTTTCATTACCAAAAATTAACGTGGAAAACATGTAGACCCAATTAAATTCATATACATTACGTACAATATATGAAATACATAGCACACTCCGCACGAAAAAAAAACGCTTAGAAGGGGATGTATAGGAGACGACGGTAATTATTTTGAAAAAAAATCCTAAACAAAGGAATTACCTCAGTACAAATTATACAACGTAGCTAGTATGCCTTGAGGAGTATAAAAATGTTACTTTATAAATTTCCATCATTACAAACTACCTCGATTGCCTAATTAGGTGATACCTCATTTTTCACCGCAGCTATATTATATAGTAGTGGCTGCAATATAGCAAACACGTCTAAATGTCGACTACAAACGTTCTAGGTGTTAGACGCAGTTACGAACTATCTCTGTATCTGACAGAACTAATTTGAATCCCGCAAACTACATTCGAGCAAATTTTTATGGCATCAAAGTTGATTTAACGACAAAAGTCACTGTCTCGAGTTATAAGTCACATGTATGGTAATATGTCTCCTTGAATTTTTGGCAAATGAGTGTACACGATGTCTCAAACTAGATAGTATAGACCTACTGTAAGGATATAAAATATTTAAATAACATTTGAGACATGTGAGCAAGCTCCATTTTCAATTGAAAGGACTCTAATGATGTCATCAATTATGTTCTTTCCAGAAACATACCCAAATTTTTTTCCTGTCAAAAAGCTCTCTTTTTTCTAATAACATAATTGAATGTTTACAATAAAGGAAATCCAACAGAATTTCTATAAAAATTCCAATTATAGGATACCACTCAAAATTACATTAACCATATAACTATGTGCATTCCATACAAAAAAAAATACGAAAAAGGAACATATGTACTTATTTTTAAAAAAGAAAATGTTCATATGTGATAGAGAAACTTATATCTAAAGAAAAAAAACATATAATCTAAAAAACATCAAAAATGACAATAAATTTTTAACAAAAAACATTAATAGCACAGCGCCTGATTTGATTAAATGATTTATCAAATAAATCTATGTGAGTGAAATACTCGTTGTAGTTTTTCTGTAGTTTGTCTGTAGATCAATTTAGTTGATCTTGTTGTCCGAAGCTTTATGTTAAAATTAAGCCTACTTAAAATATAATCAGTCAATATTACTATTTAGGAGTTTGTATAAAAATAAAACGTACGATATTAATCTACGAGAGGATAACATTAATATTCTATAGTGTTTGAAGTTTATTTCATAAGGTGTATAATACAGATGCCTATTAAACCTGTAGTTTTTTTCAAAAAATAAGATTTACAAAACACACACGAGATATTAATAATTTGAAAGAAAAAATCACTAACGCTAGTTAAACGGCGAAATAAACGCAGCCCACAAAGAAGTCATGCGAAGATTGGATGTGTCTTGAAATGAGAGGGGGCCATATAGAGAATAGATTGTAATCTGTAAGTAGTATGAGGGCGTTTGCGTCATTTTTTAAATATAGTTATTGTTATCGTCACCTTTTGTTTTAACTGTATTAAAGAATTATCATTATTTGTCATAGCAATGCTCGAAACCCGCTCGGAAGACGTATTAGGTGCCTCAAGTTTTGATTCTATCAAATCACACAAGCAATCTTTAAAATCTAAAAATTTATTCATTACTTACTTCTCGATCCGCGCTATACTCGCGTTAGACTGTATTTCATCACACTTATTGTACAGACCTTCTAGGTGCTTTAACCTATTTTTTAATTTGGTGACAGTAGCCTCACTGGTGGCAGTCTTTACAAAATGTTCTACTCGCGTGATATTGGCTTTAATTGAACCGCGTTTAGCTACTAGTGCATGTACTTCAGCCATTATGAAATTGAATAAAATTTAAGTAAAACAATCAAACTTTCTAGTGACAATTTTTCAAAGCAAATGTTGATCTTCAAATCATATTAATTATTCTTAATGACATTTGTGCACTTTAAACAACGGACATTTTTTTTATATCCTATATACTAACAAGTTTGAGACACTTTGTACAGTGTGATCCATTTTCGATAGTTTTCAGAAATCTCGGAAAATTTCGCAATAGCGTGATACTATTTCGAAAAATAACTGACTGAACTTAATTTTCGCCTTAACAAGTAAAATATTTCCATATACAAGGTGTTTCAATTCTATTGTAACTTCGGTGTATCTCGTAAACTGCGAGAGGTAGAAGCATGCGGCTTTCGCAAAGCTAGACTATTTTTTCGAAAAACTTAAGATGCCGCAGTCAGAATGTTCATAGACCCCTTCGTTTTTGTGACACAGGGCGAAATTTAAGATAACTATTTTTAATGAATTCTTCGTATCCCTGAGAATTGCTAAGATATATAATAAAATAATAAGTTTAACCCGTACTGCTATCTTTTTAATGTGTTGTTTTCCACCCTATCATTCTTCATATAGGGTAAAAATGTCCAAATAAAAAGAAAACGTTGAAATAAGTCACAACTAATTTAGAACACCATCTATATACGACACGAAAAAAAAGTTAAAATACTGTTGACATTGAATTACGTTTATAGTCTCCACAGCAGTCCAAGATCCATATCAAATATTATAAAACCATAAGTTATTATTCTTTCTTGACCAATGAAAAATTTATGAATAACGGATCCCAGGTATAATGCCGGGAAAGGGTCACTTATACCTCATTTTTGGGATACGTCATCGTTCGAACAGTCGCCTGGGAACACTTGGATGGTGCAAAGGAACTGTCTCTCCGACATTTCAATAAAAACCCAACATCAAAGGCAATCTATATTTATGATTCCAACGATAAACTTTCTATGAACACTTAAAATGATGCTCTTATTATAAATATTTAATGCTTACAAATAACTGAATTTAATCGAAAAACAATTAAGGCTCACACTTATAACAAATCATTTGTAATATTACTTAGCGGAATGTTGGTTATTTATTGTCTAGGTTAATAATATGAATATAACTAATGGAAAATTGCTATTTGAAGTGTTACTGAAGTTGTACTGTTACCAGTTCAATGTAAAATTCATATGTAACCTTCCATTTGTTTTGAATACTACCTTGAGTTTTTAGTGAACGGAACGTAACGGCCATGACACTGATAATTTTAAAGTGTATTGCCAAAATTACTGCCACACGATAGAAACAGTACCTTCAAGTGGAGGTGACTAAAATGGGAAAACCTTTTTTGGAGACAACTAAGCTCCAACGACGTTTTTGCATCTTATACAAACACGTTTAAGCCACGTTTATGGATATGTGGTTTATTATTTGTTTTTACCTGAAGCCAATATTTGTATGTATAGATCTATGAAATTTCATGCAGTACTGATGGGTAATAATATTTTTAAATTTTTATTATAAAATGGCGACCTTAAAGATACATCTGTAAACATGTCTGCTTTTAAAAATATAACTTATAGATGAGTAATATCACCTAAAGGTTTGTTAGAGGTATTGAGAATATGTCGCCAAAAATTACAAACACTTTAAAGCTACTGTCACTTCTAAGTTAAAGTTAAAGATACATCTGTAAACATGTCTGCTTTTAAAAATATAACTTATAGATCAGTAATATCACCTAAAGGTTTGTTTGAGGTATTGAGAATACGTCGCCAAAAATTACAAAAACTTTAAAGCTACTGTCACTTCTTAAGTTAAAGTTAAAGATACATCTGTAAACATGTCTGCTTTAAAAATATAACTTATAGATGAGTAATATCACCTAAAGGTTTGTTAGAGGTATTGAGAATATGTCGCCAAAAATTACAAACACTTTAAAGCTACTGTTACTTCTAAGTTAAAGTTAAAGATACATCTGTAAACATGTCTGCTTTTAAAAATATAACTTATAGATGAGTAATATCACCTAAAGGTTTGTTACAGGTATTGAGAATATGTCGCCAAAAATTACAAACACTTTAAAGCTACTGTCACTTCTAAGTTAAAGTTAAAGATACATCTGTAAACATGTCTGCTTTTAAAAATATAACTTATAGATGAGTAATATCACCTAAAGGTTTGTTAGAGGTATTGAGAATATGTCGCCAAAAATTACAAACACTTTAAAGCTACTGTTACTTCTAAGTTAAAGTTAAAGATACATCTGTAAACATGTCTGCTTTTAAAAATATAACTTATAGATGAGTAATATCACCTAAAGATTTGTTACAGGTATTGAGAATATGTCGCCAAAAATTACAAACACTTTAAAGCTACTGTCACTTCTAAGTTAAAGTTAAAGATACATCTGTAAACATGTCTGCTTTTAAAAATATAACTTATAGATGAGTAATATCACCTAAAGGTTTGTTACAGGTATTGAGAATATGTCGCCAAAAATTACAAACACTTTAAAGCTACTGTCACTTCTAAGTTAAAGTTACATCTGTAAACATGTCTGCTTTTAAAAATATAACTTATAGATGAGTAATATCAGCTAAAGGTTTGTTAGAGGTATTGAGAATACGTCGCCAAAAATTACAAACACTTTAAAGCTACTGTCACTTCTAAGTAATATGTAAGTGATATTGGCGTTGGCGTTATCTTTAATATCCACGTTTGAGCAACTTTAAGGTGCTTATGCTTAGTTTTCATAAAGTTCCAGACACCAAACCGCCCACCAAAAATTACAAAACCATGAAGTGATTTTCAATAGTGAGGATTACGTACTAGCAACTATGCTAACACAAATTCGAGTTATTTTTGCTATATGGTGGTAGATTTACTGATTATTACGTAATAGCTACTTAATTGCGGTACCATTTCTCATTACTATAATGTACTTGGGTAGGTACATTCTGGTGTGTTATTTCATACTATTGATCTGCCAATTGTTAGAGATTCTATAAAAATAATATAAAAGTTATCAAACATTTTGGCGAGATTATAAAATTCATGTATGAAAATCTATGATCAGAAACCACGGAGCTAAAATAAAAAATTCAAAAGATATTAAACAGGATCATCAGTAAGACAACTATCCGTCTACAAACAGTCTAGACCTTTTCGTGCTGCGAGTTTCCTTAGAGCTCTAAGCTTTGCGCTGGCACTGTTTTCCTTAATAGCTTATCGATTTAATGAGAAATGACATGCAACAATACCTGTTGATTAGGAATGGTCAATAAATTATAGTCAATTTAGACCGCGTAATATCAAACGGGTTTGTACCAATTTTCTTTGTTTGGACTGCACACCCCATCGATGTGGTGCTTGTGTTTCCATCAACTATACCAATAAATTTCTAATTACGCTTTGTGTGAAAAGGTGCACTATCTGATGCAAATGCCTATGATAAGTATATGTTTATTAATATTTAAACAAACAGTTTATTTTCTAATAAAGATAAAACATCAGTAAAACATATTTATGGAATGCAGTTGATATAGCTTTATATCAAACTGCAATGGCAATTAATGTCGACTGAGGAATTAAAAAAGTTCTGAGTACAAGTTTTTATACAGAGCGATTCAGTCATAATGTCATTAATTTTAACCAGGTATTCGGATGGCCTAATAAAGACAAAATATCTAAAATAATTTTTTTTTACTCGACTTCCAAGAGATAAACAAATCATCCTATAACAATCGGTAACACGACGCTACTGGTACGCTACAAATTTTCTGTTGACGCTTTCGAGTATTGAAGCCATAAGAAGTCCAACAGCGTTGCCACTCAGTGATAGAAGTGATAGATTTTTGTATTCTAATGACAAACTTCTTGTTTGCAATCTAAAATGTATGCATTTTGTATATTCTTTGAAGTACCTTGAAGGTATTATTAAGCTCTTTATCAAGTTCTGACGTAAAATTCATTCATCATGCCCTCGTAATGCTCAAAGTTTGAAAGCTCCGCAAAATTTTATACAGCAAATAATTTTGGATAAAACATTAAAAACATACCTATATTTTGTCTTTTCGTTATGTTCTTGAAAGCAAGTTGGGCTCGTACGTTAATATTCCCAAATTATGCAAATCGCGTGCATCTGTTCCATATGCAGTCGACAGTGAGCTCGCCTGCATAGGAAACCGCCGGTAACGTATTAAAGGGAAATTTGAACTGTCAACTTTTTAGCTCTACCTAGTGTGTCGATTACAGCCTACCTTATATCGACGCTGATTACTGCGGTTGGCATTTATTAGACTTAGGTGGATTTCTTATAAAATAGAAAATAAAAAAAAAAATAAGTTCAACGTCCAAATTTAGCACTCTTATGCTTAATGGCACCTAGATACGGTCCTGACTTGTACTAATTATTACCAGCCTTAACAAAAATGCATCCTAAAAAATGTTGACAACGTTTTATCTTTAGAATTGTGCATATTTCACAGCATTTAGTACAACAAACAACCATTAAACTATTGCGTTTACATTATTTGCAACTTTGTCATTTATATGTAAATATATAAATCACGTGGCAAAGCACAGCGTTGAACCTAGGAATTACGTCCGTGTAAATTTTCAAATAAATAATACAATTTCGACAGCTGCAATATAATACGACACAGTTCACACAACATAACCTTTGACATAGTTGTAAAATGTAAACTCGTGCAACATTGGTGGTGCGTTTTTATTTTAAGGCACACGGCAGAAAAGTCTCTTTTGTTATCTTTCATCCAGCTACAGTACTTGGAATAAAAAATATCGTCCAAGAGCGGGATATACCGAAATAATCCAGCCAGATGGTAATTTACTTGGAGGAAACATTTATATGCATACATATGTAGATTTAAAATTTCAATCTAGGATAATGCAGAAAAATGAGGCCGCTCCTTAGATCTATGAAAGTTCCGCTAGAAAACGTATTAAGGATAAAATTAATGGAATTTAAAGTTACATTCCTTTTGCTGCAGGTCCATGTTCTTTGCCAGATATTCATACTTAAAAATAATATAAACATGCATACGCTATGATAAATTTCTGATAGTGTTTCCAAATTTAAGTCAACATTATGAAAGAGATTATAGAATTTTTTTACGTAATATAAAATTACTTCTGTAATATAGCTCTCGGAAATTATAAGTAGCATTTTATTCCGTAAGATCTAGGAATTAAAACAGCACTTCAAATTTCGTAATGTTTCGTTTGTTTTTGATAGACACATTTAAGTCCTTGATGATTAAAAGTGGTACTTTATTCCGTGAAACTACAAATTAAAACAACACTTTATTTCTTGAAAGAAGAAATTAAAACAGCACTTATAATTTAGTTAATTTTCATTTGTATATATTCAATCCTTCAGACAAAAAGATACTTTATCTTTGAGACTAAGGATTAAAACAGCACTTCAAATTTCGCAATGGTCTGTTTCTTTTTGATCTATACGTTTAAGTCCTCGCAGATTAAAAATGGTACTTTATTCCCACATCGTAATATTTTGTTTGCTTCTGATAGATACATTTAAGTCCTCAGAGATTAAAAGTGACACTTTATTTCCTTAGACTAGTAATTAAAATGGCACTTCAAATATCGTAATGTTTCGTTTGTTTTTGAGAGACACATTTAAGTCCTTAGAGGACGGTGGGTCGGAAGGTGGCACTTAAACTAAGAATTAAAACAGCACTTGAAATTTAGTTACTTCGTATATTCTGATAGACATATACTCTTAAGGAGATTGAAAGTGGCACTTTATTTCCTGGCACTAGGAATTGCAATCGTACTTGTAATTTAGTTAATTTTAATGTGTTTTTCAAACATGTTCTTTGCCAGATATTGAAATATGAGGTGTTTCCCAATTTAACATTATGAAAGAGATTTTTTGTACGTCACATAAAATTAATACAGCTTTCGGTAATTAAGAGTAGCACTTTATTCCTTTATACCAAGGGATTAAAACAGCACTTCAAATTTCGTAATGTTCCGTTTGTTTTCCATAGACACATCTAAGGCGTCTATAATTAAAAGTGACACTTTATTTCGTGAAACTAGGAATTAAAACAGCATTTTTAAGTCTGTTGTTTCATTTGCTTATGATAGATATATTTAAATCCTAAGAAATCAAAGTTGCACTTTATTTCTTGAAACAAGAAATTAAAACAGTACTTATAATTTATTTATAAATATGCCTTTGTATATATTCAATCCTTCGGAGCCGAAAAGATACTTACTACTCATTAAGATTAATGGTTAAAACAGCACTTCAAATTTCGTATTGTTTCGTTTGTTTTTGATAAACAAGTCTTCGCAGATTAAATATGAATGTTTGCTTCTGATATATACACTTAAGTCCTTGTAGATTAAAAGTGACACTTTATTCCTTTAAACTAGGAATTAAAACGGTACTTTAATTTATTAAACTTTAGTGTGTTTTCAAACATGTTCTTTGCCAGATATCGAAACATTAAAATAATATAACATTATACAAACACACAAACATTATAATAATAGTGATAGAGTATAAATACGCATACGATACAGTTTCTGATAAAGTGTTTCCAACTTTAACTCAACAAAGGGATTACAGATTTTTTTTACGTAATATAAAATTACTCCTGTAATACTATCTGACAAAAGTAAAAGCTTCTTTGCAATTTTCTATTAAACCTATCAGCTTTATTTGGTGATCTTGTGTCTTAAAAATATTACACAAAACAAATATTTGTATGAACAAGTAAAACATATAACTGACATCCATACACCTTTATGTACATGTACAAGTCCAGTCGAATACGGATTATATTTTTTATCTGTGCTGACTTTTCAGGTAAAAATTTCTAGATTCTAATCCTAAGAGACGTTTCACAATAATAAAGTTGATTCGATTTGGACCACCCGTTGTTTATCATTCTCGCTTCTCCTCAGAATTCATTAATAATAACAGTTGTTTATTTTTATACTTTAAAGACGTTTATGCTGCCTTACTTCAGTTGGTATTATAGTACACTACACCCTATTCGACACAGAGATCATCGTTAAGGAATCCAAAAGTATTACGAACACTTCTAAAGGGATTAGTAGACTTAGTTCAGGCGCTGAAATTGGTAAATGGTATAAAGGACACAGCCAGATGATCCGAATAGCGTCGTGACCCTCCATCAATTTGAATGGCTACAGTAATAAAGGTGTAAAAATGTCGGAAAACCAGTTACCAACGTTATCTTTAATTTATTAAACTTCATAATTTATATTCCGATATTAAAAATGTATTCTGTTGTTTTTTTTTAGATGAAAATACATAATTTATGTTTATTGTATAATTTATCAAAATCAATAAATATGGAAAAAAATAATTTTTACAAATCAGCTTCATTAGTCTTATTTACGGCGCTTGCTATGACAACGAGGATGCGCATAGCTGACCAGAATTGGCAAATATAGCGGAGGTCGAGAGCTGTTTCACCTATTTATAAAAAAACAACTTTGACTTTTCGGAGTTTTCAGCGGACGGAAGACTTAACAGTTGTGACATGTTCATCAGTGCAAAAAAGCTCCATTTTCAATAGAAAATATTATCTTTGGGATTTGACAGAAACGACTAATGACGTCATCAATTATATTTTTTTCCAGAAATATACCCAATACAGAAAATTTCTCTAATAAAAGTTCATCTGATTTAACACCACGTATCCCAATTTTTTTGTATCCTCGCACTAGACCCACGCTGTCGAGTTTAAGACACCCTGTACATTAGAAAGAGTTAAAACTGATAACTCAAGTACATTTCTGTGAATCCATAATTTCAAATTTGCCAAATATATCAAATGAGAACTTTTATAACCATTTTGCATTTTACGACATAAGCTTACAGCTTTAAAATAATAGACCCTATATTTAAAAATTAATTACGTTTGGTAGATATTTTTCTTTAATACAAAACGGTAAATTCACTCCGCGAAGTATTATTTACCCCTTCAATTGACGAGCCGCCACTGGCCACCGCTGAAAACTGAGCGCGAATAAAAACGTTAAAAGATATCGGAGACATAATTTATTTAATTGGAATTAATCAAAGCTAAACAGCTGTTCAAATAAACTTCTTTTACGTGAAAGAAACAAAGGAGCGAACGCTGAAAATGCTGAACATGTTGTATCCCTCCCTAGTGGTTAACAAATTGCCACCTACCTATACAAATAATTTTATACTGAATGACTTGTCAACAATCTTTTATGGAGTGTGGACATTGATGAATTGTTCTCACCTACATACTTGCTGCTAGTGGAAACCGGTCTATATACTCGTATACATTTTAATTAAGAGTAAAAGCATAAAATTTTAGGAAAATATTAACGACCGTTTTGATCAATAGCTACGGCGATATATAATATTTTCTACGGTAAAGGTAAGGTGTCAGAACGAATCGAATTCTGTCCACATACGCAACTGTTAGAGCTTTTTACTGCGATTTATATTGCTCTTTTATGGATACATAAAATGAAAAAACAATTTACTACGATAGAGTAAAACTTATTTCCGCTAGTGAATAATTTATTTGGTCCCATTGAATTAAATATACCAATGCCTAATTTAATGTACCTAACAGTATCAAAGCACTAAAGTGCATCTTTCAATCCCGAGGGTGAAGTTTCAACGATCATCCGGGGGACTGAAAGGCACTAAGAAAATAATCTATGTATTTCTTTTTAATAAAACAAGTTTCATCGCAATCAAAGTAGGTACATGAATTTAAACTGCACTAGTAAATACTCCTTGTATTTCATTAATACATTCAATTCATCGAAGGTCAGAAGATGAAGAATTAAAACAGCATTTAACATTTTGCAAATTTTCGTTTGTTAAAACTAGCACTTTATTCCTTGCGACTAGGAATTAAAACAGCACTTCAAATTTCGTAATATTCCGTTTGCTTTTGATATACACATTTAAATCCTTTAAAAGGGTATTTTATTCCATAAAACTAGCAAACAGCTTTAATTTAATTGTATCGTCTGCTTTTAATAGATATATGTAATTCCTATTAGATCTAATGTGGTACTTTATTTCATGAAACAGAGAATTGAAACAGCACTACAGCACTAATTTCATAAATTTTCTTTTGTATATATTCAATACCTAGAAGATGAAAAGGTACTTTACTTCTTAAAACTAAGAATTAAAACAGCACTTCAAATTTAAGATTTAATTCCTCGCAGATTAAAAGTGACACTTTATTCCCACTTCGTAATGTTTCGTTTGGCGGCTTTTGATAGATACATTTTATGTCCTGAGAAATTAAAAGTGACACTTTATTCCCTTAAACTGAGAATTAAAACGGCACCTCAAATTTCGTAATGTTTCGTGTGCTTTTGAAAGATACATTTAAGTCCTTAGAGATTAAAAGTGACACTTAAACTCAGAATTAAAACAGCACTTGAAATTTAGTTGCTTTGTTTATTTTTGATGGACATAATTACTGCTACTACAGGAGACTGAAGGTAACACTTTGTTTCCTGATATTAGGAATTAAAACAACACTTTTAATTTAGCAAATTTTAGTTTGTTCTTCAATCATCGATGATTAAAAGTAGCAGTTTATTCTGTGACATTAGGAACTAAAACAGCACTTTTAATTTAGCCTTTTCGTTAATTTTTTATAGATATATTTAATTCCTGAGAGATTAAAGGTGGCACTTTATTCCTTGAAACTAGGAATTAAATAGGCACTTTTATTTTTATTGTTCTGTTTATTTTTGAGACATTTAATTCCTAAAAGATTAAAATTACTTTATTTCTCTAAATGGGGAATTAAGACTTCACTTTAAATTTTTGTATTAAAAGGCATTTTATTCCTTGAGACTAGAAATTAAAACAGCAATTCACATTTCGTGAAGCGTCGTTGGTTTTTTATGATATAAGTTCTCGGAAATTAAAAGTTGCACTTTATTCTGTAAAACTAGAAATTAATACAGCACTATATTATCCCTTTTAAAACAACGGACTGAAACAACATTAAATCTACGGAATATAATTAGTGACTAGTCGTTTTCTTTTTGATAGATAGAGAAAAATAACGCCTTTGGAGTTAAAGTAACACTTAAGTATAGGTTAAAACGACACTTTGAATAAAAGAATTGTAATTGTTTTTAATATGCAATCTCTTAGGGTTAATAGTGACCATTTTCTCCCTGAGTCTAGAAACTGAAACAGCACTTAAGCCACGTAGTATATTTAGTACTATACTTATACTAATATGAGATATGTATCATCTTAAAGGTAGGAATGGGGCACCATTTGTCCGACAGAGTAAAAATGAGGATGTAATAATAACAGCAGTCCATTTGACTTTACCTTTTCTCTATAAATATGACGGTTGTTATAACTATATAAGCTACATTTAAAGAGTGGTTAGCCACCATTATAACTGCAGTCTCAGGGCAGTAGTAGCTACTTGTCTTTACAATACATTGGACAGCTTCCAGTTAGAGTTAATATTTAATGTCGATATAAGGTATATAGATGCATGGCAGCTTTACTGCTGAAATCAGTTATATGGCCGTAGTATATTCCATTAAAATCCGTATAAGAACAAATAGTGGTGCAGTTGCATCGTAAAGTAATAACCCAGAACCTAGATTTACGTCCTTTATGGTTGATTATTTCACGTAAAATTTAAGGGGTTTAAATAATGCGGTCACCGTTGCGAATATATCCAGCGTTTGCCCAAAATTAAGCAATGAATTCTTTATGTATGAAGTTTATAAATCTCGGTTGATACACGTAGGAAACATAAAAAGGGATTTGCGGTATCGGTTTTATTTCGTGAAATAAAACCTAACTTTGATAAGATGGCCCAAGTATTCCTCTGGTCTCGACCATTCATTTTTTAAATAGGGACGAAATTTTGAACAGATAATCCTTACAAACGGCTGAATAAAGGAAATTTGCAGATTACACAGTGAAAGCTTTTGACTGAAAGAAAAAATTATCAAGTCGTTTCGGAACTAGAATAACATTATTTTGATGTAGGGAAACATTCTGAGGCTTCTATATGTTAAAATATTTATGAAACTAAAACTAATATTCTTGCAAGTATATGTACAGTATGCGCCAAAAGTATGGAATAAATTCAATAAAAATGAAACAATTATTTTTTGGGAAAAATCCTCGAACAGGTCGATTTTTAATTTAAAAAATACATATTTTAGCGTAAAATGCGATTTTCAAATGTCATTTGTTTTCGAGTAATGACGTCATCGATTTTTTTTAAATGGCAACACCATATTTTTTTCCTTGATTCTGAAAGATCGTTTAATTCTCTATCAGACAGTACTAAAATTTTGCCCTCTTACATAGGAAAGTTTTCGAGTAAATGACGATTGAATGTTAGAAAACGTATATCAATTAAAATAAAATAAAAACGTTATCAAGTTTAGTTTTTCGAATTCCATAGTTCTTTTATGGATCACGTAGGTGAAAATCTTTGCAAAGTGTCATTGTCACACCGACTTTCTAATAAGTATTGTAAGCGACATAGAAATTATTATTCAATTTAAAGTATTATGGCACATTTAACTGTTACTCAAAGAATTGAAATTTTAATTCTTATCGGATGCGGGAATATGACTAGAACTCAGCAGGAAGTTTGCGATTTATTTAATGAAAAATATCCAGATCGCCCTATCAGCCAATCAACAGTCAGTAAGGTAGAGTCTAAATTTAGAGAAACTGGCAATGTTGTAAATATTCCAAAACCTGGACGTCCAAGCATTAATGAAAATCAGAAACATTTTGATAAGTATGGTGGATAATCCTCATAATTCTTCACGATTGGTTGCATTAAACAATGACACTAGTCAGAGCACATCCCTACAAAATTCAACTTGTGCAGGAACTCAATGAAGATGATCCCGATCGCCGCTTACACTTTTGCGAAATTCTAATGGATTTATGTCAAGGAAATAGAAATTTACACCGGCAAATACTTTTTTCAGATGGGGCCACATTTTGTCTGAATGGTACAGTAAACCGTCAAACTTGCAGATATTGGAGTCGGGAAAATCCTCATTGGATGGCAGAGGCACATACCCAACATCCTCAGAAATTAAATGTGTGGGCCGGAATAGTTGACGACAGAATAGTAGGGCCTTTCTTGATGGAACCCTTACGGGACAAAGATATTTAGAGTTTCTAGAAAATGACCTTGTTCCAGCCCTTGCAGTAATTTTTCCTAACGATAATGACCCTGATATTCCTGACGATACCATATGGTTTCAGCAAGACGGTGCACCTGCGCACTATGCCCGCCCTGTACGAGATTTTTTGGACAACTGTTTTCCTGGGAGGTGGATCGGCAGACGCGGACCGATAGAATGGCCTGCAAGATCGCCAGATCTTACACCTCTTGACTATTTTTTATGGGGATACTTGAAGTCAAAAGTGTACATTAATAAACCACGTAATTTAGAAGAACTTCAAAATCGCATTCGGGATGAAATACGCAGAGTTATCCCAGAAATCATTCATAATGTGCAAGAAGAATTTCTTCACAGACTTGCGCATTGTCAAGAAGTTGGTGGATGGCAATTCGAACATTTAATTTAAGTATAAAATTTAATCAATTGTATTTTATTTTACATACCTCAGAATTGTTACTTTTTTATGGATAAAATTTACGTTTTCTAACATTCAATCGTCATTTACTTCTTTCCTATGTAAGAGGGCAAAATTTTAGTACTGTCTGATAGAGAATTAAACGATCTTTTAGAATCAAGGAAATAATATGGTGTTGCCATTTAAAAAAAATCGATGACGTCATTACTCGAAAACAAATGACATTTGAAAATCGCATTTACCGCTAAAATATGTATTTTTTAAATTAAAAATCGACCTGTTCGAGGATTTTTCCCAAAAAATAATTGCTTCGTTTTTATTGAACTTATTCCATACTTTTGGCGCATACTGTATATGCTTGAAGTGTGATTCCATCGAGTCCTTGACAGGAGGAAGAAGATTTGGAGGACATTCTTCGACAACATAAGACTTATAAGGATACTAAATAAATACACACAACGTCAAAAGTCATGGAGATCCCCCCCCCATTCTTGTTAAAGAATCTTTTTTTCATGAAAAGAATATGTTCGATAAACTGAGTACTTAGAAAATTAAAAACCAGCAAATGTGTGACATTTTTGACAAAATTTATTAAATCAAAAAAGTAACAAAGCAAGTTCTTTAACTAATAGTCGGTATGACCTCCACCACGTTCCAACAGCATATTGAGATAATCAAGCGATTAACGATCTCTTGCGGAATATTGTTCCATTCCTCTTTTGCCACCACGACTAACTCATCTGCAGTCTGAGGTGGAGGAATATGATTGTGAATGGCTCTAGCAACGAAATCCCATATGTTTTCAATAGGATTCATATCAGAAGAGTTATCTGGCCAATCTAATCTATTAGTATGTCCTGCTTCGAATGTCTCTTGAATCCTTCTTGCGTGATGTTGTCGAGCGTTGTAGTCTATAAACACAAAATTTTCACCTAATTGATTACGTAGGGGGTAGATAATGGGTGTAATAACTTGCTTGATGTAAATTTGACTGGTCATATTATGTGGCATGTGAATTAATGAGGTGCGGTGGTTGAACATTATTCCCCAAAACATTACGGTACCTCCTCCATACGGAGCAACTTCACGCTGTTGACAATCTGGTCCTCTCCAGACTCTTTTCGATTATCATCAGTAACCATCCCAATCCTGGTTTCGTCTGTAAATAAGACCCACCGCCACTGGCGTAAAAGCCAACCCTTGGGCTCTAGCGTCCACTGGAGACGGGCAACACGATGCCTTGGAAGTAAAGTGGGGATCCGTAATGGTCTTCTAGCACGTAAATTTCCATTATGGAGTCGTCTTCGAATAGTAAGTGTCGATATAACACGGCGAAACGTACCTTGAAAGTAGGCCCTGAGAGCTGAAGCTGAAGAGGTGCAGTGTCTACGGGCATATTGCACCAAATACAGATCCTCCCTTTCATTAGATACTCGAGGACGTCCACTACGTGGTTTGTTTTCCACTGCATCAGATTCTTCATATCTGTGTACTATTCGCAACAGATGATCTAGGAATGCTCAACATGTTCGATATCTGATGAATGTCCTGCATCATGTAGAGCAGTCATTCTTGCTCGGGTAAACGCAGAAATTTTACGTCCTGGCATTATAATGTACAAAAATTTAAAGGAACACTTGGCTGAATACACTACCAAACTGACCAGATTTCTAAAAACATTGGTAATAAAGTAAACGTTCATAGTCTGCAATTTTTTATTATCTTTTCTGTTCCCTAAGTACATGTACTTTTTTACCACATTAAGAAAAACCACTAGATTTAATCGAATCATTTTATATACAGGGGGTCCAAGACTTTTGACGTTGTGTGCATTATTTTGGCGTAAGGTAACATTCTAGGGCTTTTATACGTTAAGATATTTTTGAAATTTTAAAATTCCTGTAAGCATATAGTTCAAGTGTAGTAGGTTCATCGAGTCCTTGACAGCAGAGACAGGATTTGGAGGACCCACTTAATTCTAAAAGTGATTGCCGAAGGTGCCACCTGTTACGTTCCTCAAGGACTCTATCAAATATCAAGGGTATTAATTGATTTGATGCAGTATTTGGGGCGAACGCATGTTGTAATCCTGTCTCAGGATCAGCAGCAGGAATGTCGCAGGGTATAAAGACTGTAGAGAGCAAATTCAGGCTTTGAACGCGGCGCGATGTTACGCTCTAGATTTGAAAGTCTACACAGGATTCAATTATTTCACTTCATGGATATACCATTGTTTCACAAATTAAAATTTTTATGACCACATAATTTTCTATATTGAAAATTTGTCTGTCAGCATCTCATGAAACAATATTTTCTATCATAACTTATTTTAAATATTTAGCTGACAAAACAAGCGACTAAAAGTAAACTGTCACAGACATTTTTAAATTTAAGTATGTTTCTGTTAAAAATAATTTATAATAATAAAGTGACACCTATTCGCAATATAAATATTAACAATACTCAAGTTGAACGTTACAATTTCCAATAAGGTATCAGTATTATTAAAAATATTACACTGTTTGAAATTTTAATATTTCTGCATTTCTGTCATATAACAAATTAAATAATACAATTAATTAGTTAATAAACAGAAACAATTTTGCTCTTCAGCTAATATATCGCATTTCTTAAGTTTCAAATGCTTATACAACATGATTCGTTTATAAATGCACAATTCTATTATTCTGTCCTACGATAAATTAATTAATAAAAATTATTTAATTAATTTTTGAGTCATTTATGCAAAGGTAAATATAAAGCATAAAATATACAGCCAAAAAATAATTTGTTAAGAATGTAATTTGTAATTTCAAAGGACTATTGTTTGCATTCAATCACCAAATTACCTGCTACGAAAAAATCCATTCAGTCACCAGTGTGTACATTTTGTTTTAACTGCAACTACATTAATTTTTACATTGTCGAAAAGATTCGAAAGTATAGCAAAAAAGTAAAATATTGTGAAACAAAGAACTGTTGTCAAAATGTTCATGTAATCACCATATGTGTATATTTTATTTTAACTTCTGCTATACTTTTACTTTGGAAATAGTTCGAAAGTGTAGCGAAAATGCAAATTTTTTGGTAGTGTCACAATACAAAATTAAACAAACTATTATGAAAAATGTCATCCAATCACCAAATGTGTACATTTTGTTTTAACTGCAAATACATTTTTTCATTGTGGAGAGGATTCGAAAATATAGTAAAGCAAAATGTGAAACAAAAAACTATTGCTAAAATTTTCATCCAACCACCAAATTACCGTTTGTTTTATACTTCTGTTACATTTTTACATTTAGAAATTGTTCGAAAGTTTAGTGAAGAAAATTTTGTGATAGTATTACAATCCAAAATTAAATATGAAATTTCACTATTCGAAAGTATACCTAGAAAAAAAAGTGTAATATTGTGAATGAAAGAACTATGTCAAAGTTTTCATCCAATCACCAAATTACGATACGTTTCAATTTCTGATTTATAAATAAATACAAAATTAATTAATTTAGAGGTGGCAAAATTCAGCTAATCATAGGAAAACATGAAGTTTGATGACGCAATGATTTATATAACTGCACAATTCTGAAGTTACAACCACTAAGAATTAATTAAGTAATATAAATTACGTAATTAATACGAAGCTATTTGTATCTATAAATGCACAATTCTTGAAATCTGTCCTATTAAAAATTAATTACTAATTAATTAAATATTAATTAATTCAGAGCTGCCAACACTCATCTAAACAGAGAAAAATATGGCACAAACCATAAATTTCAGACAAGGAGAATACTGTATAACATCTGATATGAGTGTTTAAATTAATTCATTAGCTGGAAACATCCAGCTCAATAAAAAACTGAAATATGACATTAAAAAACTATTTCAGACAACTAAAAATGTTCTCCTGCATCTGATATGACAGTGTTTATATTTTTTGTTTAAATTTGAAGGTCCTTATACGAAATGATTTGTATCTATATTCTGTCCTAATACAAATTAATTAACAAAAATTATTTAACCCTTGTTAATTAAGTAATTAATTAATTTCGAATGAGACCATAAAGTTAACCAGAGGAAAACAAAAATATAGCAGAAATAAATAATTTCAGATTATTGAAAATACTCCACCATCTGATATGACAAACTGTTTACGTTTTTATTATTCAAGTTTGAAGTTTGTTATGCGAAATGATTTTCTTGTCGACAATAAAAATAAGTTTAGTGAAAATGCAGCATCTAAAGATTCTATTAAAATCCGGCTTTTGCAAGATTTTAACCTTTGAGTTTGTGGATTCAATGGTACGTATCTGGGGTGAACAAGAATCGAATCGGTATTCAATACCGCCCCATCTAACTCGTGAAATAGGTCGAACACTGTAATCATTCATTTCCCGCAAAAATACTTATTTGCCGCCACTAGTCCGGTGAACCAATAAGAATGTTTATTTAATCAATAAATTGAATATATATAACAGGAAATTAAATTAAGTTTCTATATTATGTTATCAGGTGAGGTTCGGAGGTTTTATTAGTTATCGCCAGAAATATGTTGTTCTTTTTTTTAATTCAACACCCTGTAACTCTTAAAGCTTAGTAATTACATACATTATAATGGCAAATATACAGGGTGTCCGGAAATGATGAGCGAAAAATTCAGAGGATAATTCTAGACCGAAAATAAATATAACATTTTTTCCAAAACTGATTATTAACGGAGTTACAGGGTGTTAAAGTTAAAATTTTATTTTCGATATTTGTAAATAACTGTTTAAGAAATCCAAATATTTACATAAAATTTGGAAATCGGGGGTTTTTGCGGACGAGAAATCCAAATATGTTTCTAATTTTGACGTCACTAGTAGAGGGCGCCACTTATGGCACATCATGTTTCTTTTAAATGAGAGAACTTGCTTGCTGCTTAGTGTATCCATCTGACTATTGAAACAATCGATTCTCCTACCTGTTATATCTGAAAAAGGTATACCTTATCGAAGTCGCTAGGAGTAACAGTTTTCGAAATAATCTTATTTGAAATGTTCAGTGCACCGATTGAAAACTGTTATCGTTAAAGTGCCTTTTTTTACTAAAAATACAGCAAAATGTTACTTGAGCGGTAAATTATGGAGATGTGCAAAATTTTAAAAAATCGGTCTGCATTGATAAAATCTTTGTGCAAACAATATACAGGACGCTCTATTAAAAAATGTACTATTGCTTCTTGTATCCCTCAACTTTAGCACGTCACTGTGCTTCCATTAACTTATTAAAAGGACAACTTTTATTCGAAACTTTATACAATGGTGCATATGACGACCTATTTTATTTATAACATTATACAAAGCGATATATTTTTTTTTGCCAAATAATGATCGATGAAACCCACACTTCCGTCACTGGTAAGTTTCTAAAGCTGGTACTTTTTTCTTTCATCCCTACTATCATACCAAAATATGCACACCAAATTTGGTTAAATTATCTCAGGTGGTTTAGAAATTAAAAACTGATTTCTTTTTAATCCTTGACACGTTGTAGCTGGATAATAGCTGTCGACTTTGTGGGGTCACGCCACAATTACATAACAAAAAAGCACAGGCCACAGAATGCACCCCTGGATTTTTGACCTCTACTTAAGAAACACCCTGTATTTAAAAAGATCTGTTCTTCTTGTGATATTCATAGGGACAGCGATGGACATATTTTGTCGATGTATAAAAAAAATCTGTTGCCTTGTCGATACCATAATTTTGTTAGTTTTATTTTTTTTCTGCTATATCACACAGTTGATAGCAATTTAGAGAACCTGTTTGTATCAACACAATAGTTGATTGTAGTTTTTCTTTTGTATTTTAAATGTTCTCTAAATGAGATATAATGAACAAACCTGTACAAATTATATTCTACGAGCACTTTCCACAATTCGAAAGTGTGTTTCCAAATTTTCCGGTTGTGTAAAAAGATGATACAAAGAATTCTCCTCGTGGCAATGATCAGCATCGAATTTGGGTGCCAGTGTACATTGGAGACCGTACTTTCGAATTTGAGCAATTTCGTACAATTCGAAAGTGTGTTTCCAAATTTTTCGACAATGTAAAAAGACACTACAAATTTCATTACAAAACGTTGCGTGACTATCAACAAAGAATTTTCGAAGTGGCAATGATCAGCTTCGAATTTGGGCATCCGTGTATATTGGAGAACGTACTTTTGAATGTAGTAATACTTCTCTCGTTTGTTTTTACGGGTCCAAAGCCTACTAGTGACTTTTTGATATCAATTTAGTAATTTTTTTTGTATCTACACAATATTTATTTGTAGTTTTTCTTTTGTGTTTTAAATTTTCTGTATTGAGAAATAATGTATACAATTCGAAACTGTGATTCCAAATTTTCCGACTATGTATAAATACGTTACAAATTCATTGTACAACGTTGCGTGACTATAAACGAAGAATTCTCGGGGTGGCAATGATCGGCTTCGATTTTGGGCGTCCGTGTACATTGGAGAGACCGTACTTTTGAATGTAGTAATACTTCTCTCGCTTGTTTTTACGGGTCCAAATCCTTCTACTGACTTTTTGATATCAATTTAATAAATTTGTTTGTATCTACACAATATTTATTAGTAGTTTTTCTTTTGTGTTTTAAATTTTCTGTATTGATAAATAATGTATACAATTTGAAAGTGTGTTTCCAAATTTTCCTACTATGTAAAAAGACGCTACAAATTCATTGCACAACGTTGCGTGACTATAAACAAAGAATTCTCGGAGTGACAATGATCGGCTTCGATTTTAGGCGTCCGTGTACATTGGAGATACCGTACTTTTGAATGTAGTAATACTTCTCTCGCTTGTTTTTACGGGTCCAAATCCTTCTACTGACTTTTTGATATCAATTTAATAAATTTGTTTGTATCTACACAATATTTATCCGTAGTTTTTCTTTTGCGTTTTAAATTTTCTGTATTGAGAAATAATGTATACAATTCGAAAGTGTGTTTCCAAATTTTCCGACTATGTAAAAAGACGCTACAAATTCATTGCACAACGTTGCGTGACTATAAACAAAGAATTCTCGGAGTGACAATGATCGGCTTCGATTTTGGGCGTCCGTGTACATTGGAGAGACCGTACTTTTGAATGTAGTAATACTTCTCTCGTTTGTTTTTTACGGGTCCAATTTCCCGTCGTATGCACTGGGAGCACTGCGACAAAGAGGTGGACACGGAGGGAGGGTGGTAGCAGCGCCGGCCGGCGTTCGGCTGCGTGCCGCTGTTGGGTTATCGATGCAGCAGCCTCAGCAGTAAATGATATTCATGGTGTAGAAGGGCCGACACCACAGTACCATGGCACAGTAACAACCCTTCACGTAACAGTTAATGCCATAGCTGACGCGCACGCCATTGAGCTGGGGCAGACAAGTGGCGCGCAGAAGAGCGCCGAAGCCGAGCCTTTGCCGCAGTTGGAGTCGCCCGCCGTTTGCAATAGTACGGCCACTGTAGCGTTCCGCCCTCGCGTCCTGCCACCCCCGACTGAACGACGACATGGAACAAACGCGCCTTCTGCAGTCTTTGAGCAGCGGGTCGCGCGACTAGTGTGTCTCGCCGCCGCCGCCAACCGATTCACGCGGCAACGCGCAAACTTGCCCAAACTTTTTCTCCTTGGCGTTGCGAACTTTCACCGCTCCCATTCATGTGAATCGCCCCCGTGACGTACCCCGTTTTTATTGGAAGTCCACGTACGCAAATTTACGCGAAGATGTTGACCATGTCGACGTTGATGATGCCAGCCCCAGCGATGACCGCCGCCTCCATGTCCACCCCCGGCCTTCTGCCGGTGCCCAGCAAACTTGAGGTCGCCGGAAAATTGACCATTAACCACAACGCTGCGGCCAACAAAGCAGGTATGCCCCATTAGCATATTCAACATGTGGCCATAAACTACCTATAATCGAAATACCTGTACCACGGAAACTTTATCTTTGTTTTACTTAAACGAACTTTCCGTTCGTTGGGGAATTGCCGCAAGGTGATATTTAGTTTGTGTTGCAGACAAAAATTATTTACGCATTTATAAATGTTTAAGCCAGTGTATCTGCGGCGCGACAGGTTTCTTGAGACACGCTGCGGATATTTCTGTGCGATGTGACTTGCCTCCGACGTTTAAACACCTGCAACAACCCCAATTATAAACTCGAGCGCTCTTTCAGCCCGACACTGAAGGCTGCAAATTGTCCATCCGTTGCATAATATCGCCGTACAAAGGCGCAATAGCTAATACCTAAACGCCAAAAGTACAATAACTAAACTTGTATTGAAAACATACCTTAATATATTCTAAACACTTTTATCCCTTTATTCATAAAATGAGTAAATAAATTAACTTATTTTAAATATGTTTATAAAACTAATTCAGATACTGCAATAAAATTGTAAAAAATAAAATTAAATATACAGGGCGATTTTAAATCTATTTTTAGGAAATTATAGCTGAGGACAAATAACAATGAATAGTGGAAAAATATAGTAAAATATTTTAAATTTCAGAACAATTACTGCAACAATTTATCAAATTTTTATACATATAAGTATTGACTGATGTCACAATTGTTTAAACTTGTATTGAAAACATACCTTAATATATTCTCAACGCTTTTATCCCTTTATGCATAACATGATTAAATATAGCACAAATCACATAAATAAATTCATTGATCTTAAATATTTTTTAAAACTAATTTTGATTCTATTTTTTATACGGTATAAAATTCGATCACAAATAAATTTTGTAGAATTATAAAATAGCAAAAAATAAAAAATATATACAGGGTGATTTTAACCTATACGTATAAACTTGAAAAATTATAGCTGAAGACAATTAATAACAAATAGTGAAAAGTGTATATTTTCAAAAAAAGCATACAAAGTTATGGGATTGCGTCAAATTTCATTAATTTATATCTACGTTTTTGGGAATTAAAGAACCTTTCACATCCTGTATGTTGAAAACGAATAACCCGTCAACGTCAAAAAAAAACTGCTTATATTTCAAATTTGACTGACTGGATTTCTACCATTTCTGAGAACTGGTAAATATTTTTTTATGTTCTATAGCTTTGAGAATAAAATTAAGTAACATTTGTCATGTTCAAATCAATTAATAAAATATACACATAAAAATAATATATTGTTTTTCTAGATATATATCTTCAGTATTTAATTGTAATTTGCATAGATCCATAAGTTCAAATATTGTTATTTTTTAACTGCATTTAGAAACCTCAGGTATTATATAAATTAACATCATTATATTATATTTTTGTTGAAATGGGAACCAACATTTTTAAATTTATATACAACCTAATACGGATAACGAAATACATTAATAACGAAAAAGACAAAAAAACACTTCACTATAGTTAATCAAAATCAAATCTAAAAGGCTTAGAGAAATTCCTGTCCCTAATAATTTAAAGTTTCTAATATTTATAATTACACAGCTATCCAAAAAAAAAACAAATCTAATTAAAGGTTCCATTATTTTTAGAGACCTGTGAAAGTAAAAAATTAACAGTATCATTTAATTAATTCATTGTTCAAGTTAATGTAAATATTCACTGATATTTCGAATCTCAAGATTTTTAAATTTGTCAAATTTACACTACACTTTCGAAGTATGGCAAAATACTGATTAGAAATTTGTAATATATTTTTTAAGCATACATTTTACGTTACGAGCAATATATGTATACTGGGCGATTCACAAACAACAACCAATATTTTTTATCAAAAATAATTTGATTCAAATTATATCATTCAAAAATATTTAAATCATTATTACTTATCGTAACAAATATTGCGTAATTTATCTACGTTTATTGTAGGTGTACGAACGTTGTTTATTTTGCAGTATTATTATTTTTATTCCGTTCATTAATTCCATTACATTCGCTGTCATACCAAAGAAAACAGTAAGTGTAATTTTTCTAGCCACCCTATGAAAGCAAAAAATTAAAAGCATCATTTAATTTATACTTCAAATTAATCAACTGTAAATATTCACTGATATTTCGAATTTCAAAATTTTAAAATTTGTGTCAAATATACACTATACTTCCAAAATGTGGTAAAATACTATTATGGAGAAATTTTACATATTTTTTAAGCTTATGTTTTATTTTACGAGTATTTTATGTATTGGGTGATTCATAAACGATGACCAACATTTTTTATCAAAAATCATTTGACTAATTTGATTCAAATTATATCATTCAGAAATATTTAAAACAGTATTATTTATCGTAACAAATATTACGTGATTTATCTACGACTATTATATGTGTATACGAACGTTGTTTATTTTGCAGTATAATGTGGCAAAATATTGACTGATATGGATACATTTATGACATATTTCATAAGCTTACATTTTATGATACTAGTATTTTATGTATGGGTGATTCACAACCATGACCAAAATTTTTTTATCAAAAATAATTTGAATACTTAGATTTAAATCATTCAGAACCATTTAAAACAGTATTACTTATCGTAACAAAAAAATACATAATTTATCTACGTTCATTGTATGTGTACGAACGTTGTTTATTTTGCCAGTATTATTATTTTTATCTCATTCATTAACTCCATTATATCTGCTGTCAGATCGAAGAAAACAGTAAGTGTAATTTTTCGTGGTAAAAATTAACCCTTATTCCAGGCTGTGTGGGAAGCAACAACTCGTTAAAGGCTGTAGTATGACACGAAACATTCTGCTGGATTACTTTCCTTTCCGCAGATAAAGATTTTTAAAAGGCCGAATTCAACGTATAAATCAAATTGTGAGCCATTTTCTTTTCACTAGCACGCAACTTTTTTAAATGGAATATCTCATCGTCCATCAAAAACGAACCAGTAGGTAACAACAAAAAGTATTCTCCACAACATCTACTGCGGAGAATACACTGAATTTATAACGCCCTTAACTAATATAGAGTAGCGAATTTGTTAATGAATGAAAAACAATTGAAAAAATGCTTAAGATTATACACGATGTAATAAAAAAGCAGGTTACTGCGTATTTTTGGCGGCAAAATATGACGATTTAACCCTACTTTAACTGAATTTTTAAGTGTTTTTTCGCTAGAATTTCTTCATATTTTCGCGTATCACTCAAAAATTGTATAGAGATATTTCTTGTTATTAACAAACTCTTAGAGAGAGTATTATTGTAAACACCGTCTAAAAAACAACACAGAGAAGCCTCACATCACCCCACATTTTTCTGGACGATTTCTATAACGTCATATGCATGCAGAATTTTGTTTAGAATATTTCTCTTGGCCATTTTCCGTAACACTCTTAATTTTAGAAAGAAATAGGAGGATAAAATAACCCCTTCCCCCTTTTCTACGTTTGTTTTTTAGGCATCGTTTACAATAATACTAATTTTGTTAATAACAAGAAGTATTTCTATAAAATTTCAAAGTGATACGTTTAAATCTGAAGAAATTGTAAGGAGAAAACAATTTTAAAAGCTAAGCTTTAACACCCTGTATTTTTAAGGGAGGTATTTTGTATATAGATAAGTAGGGTTATCATATATTGCCGCCAAAAATACGCAGTTAACAGGATGGCCTGCTATTTTGTTAAACTCTCTATATAGATCAGGAAAAAGTATGCTTCATTTCATATATATATATAGGCTGTATCACATAAGAGGGCCACTCCCATGTATCTCGCTTAAAATGCGAGACACGTCAAAAATCTTTAATTTTTTTTTTTGCATTTTTGGAGGCCTTTATGCTCGTAAAACCAAATTTGAGATCCATGGCCAACTTTATGAGTAATAACAAAAAAACCTGTTAAGTGCCCAAACTTTAAGGCTGTCTAACTTTTTTATTTTAAGAGATAGCGAAAACTTATTGGTAATAAATTTTTATTACAAAATTGATACCTTCCACCAGATTTTTGAAATATCGTATGTGGTTCGCTGCGCCCTCTAGGCGGATAAAAAATTTTTTTATTGAACGTATCTCGCATATTAAGCGAGATACATGGGTGTGGCCCTCTTATGTGATACAGCCTATATATATACTTTGTTATACAGGGTGTCCGCTAATGTTACAAACTTTAGATGCTGATAGTAGATAATAAAAAAATATTACTAGAAACTTTAATAAAGTTAACATCTTAAAGACACCGCTTTGCAGTTATAGACAGTGACCGTGGCAGAAAAGTGACAAAACGATAGTTTATGTGAATTACGATATTATGAAAGTGTTATTTTACCAATTATGTTGTTTGTCATATAATGTAATTTTACTGTACTAAAACTTAATGTGCTCTGTTTATTTGTCTTTTACCAATGATAAGAACGCAAAAACGGGGACACTCTGTATAACAACAATAATACCTACGTGGATCCCAAATTAAAACAAAATATATGCACAAATATTTAGCTTTTTATTTATTTACTTCGAAGACGGGCATCTTACAACATCAAAAAAGTAATAATGAGGTGGAATTTTCTGAACGCCTGCAATAATACAACCTAATAACACTAAAAGTCAAATAAAATGTAATAGGGTAGCGCAGAAACCACGGCTTTAACTTGAGAAAAAAATCTTTTTTCTGGGAAATCCCCTAACTAAATGAAAAAATATGAGCACTAGAAAATTGTACAAGAGGAGAATACCCCTGAAAAAAATTAGCGATTTAGTTAAGGGTCTTCAGTCACCTTTCGAGCAGACACAAATACTTTCTTTTGAGGAATATTTGTAACATAACAGCTTAAATATTAATGTTTGGCTTCTTCGAAAATATACATTATTTAGTATGATTTACATTGCCATTCTACACAATCGATAGCATACTCAGATTCTAAATTGATTCTAAATAATTAGTTAAGTGAAAATCAATGTTTCGTAATTGATTAATGCAATGACTAATATAGAAAGATAACAAATAAAAGCAAGAAAAGTAGAACCCACTTGTAAATACCTTTATTAACACATGAACATTATTACATTTGGTTTTTATTTCAACGTACATAAAGAAAAATTAAAACAGCTACAAATGAGAAATATGTTTTCTCCATTCGATGACAACGAGGATGGCTGCTATGATCAAACCACATATAATGGAAAAAACTGTCATCAATGTAGTAGTAGTGCATCTGCAGAACATATGACTAATAACATCCTTTACATCTATTAAAAGACGTCCTACGGAAACATTTGAGCGAGCTTCTATATTGCTTAACCCCAATGCGTCTTGATTCGGAGCATTACAGATTACTGGAACTCCAACTGAGTTTATTGAACTAGGAATATTATTTGTATTACCTTCCAAAATATCACAATCAGCATTCTTCAATATAGCAGGAACTTGTTGATTTACATTTACGTCAGCACTTGAAGGATTAGACACTGTCGACATTTCAAGAGAGCAAACATCGTTTTCACTTGACTTCAAAATCGTTTCACTGATAAATCTAGTGATATCTTCGTCAGATATAACAAAACTTTCGTTGTCTATGAACGGTATGTCGATATTAAAGTCACTCATATCAAACTGCATATCTTCGATGATAATGTCTGTTTCAGTTGAAGACATGACTGATGCTTCTAACTAAATTTTGCACAAAAAGTGCAAATGTGGAAGGAAATATATATATAGGTGCGCCCCCACCCTTTAAATTTACGTCATTTATGTCGTTGCCAATTGAATATGTTTGAAAGATAACGAAAAAGAATGCAGCTTCAATCATGCACTGTGCTTATCTCTGTAATGGTTGTTTGAAAGAAAGGTTACACACTTTAGCACATAAGCACACGTTATCAGACTGCATCCAATGTTTATGGCAATGTTGAAGAATTTTTTATATCTAAATGTACAGGGTGTTAAATATACAGGGTGTGTGTGTTTCAATAAACATGGGTCCGCAAAGTAACGGTTGCGGAGATATGGAATGTTTTATGTTTTTTAGCCCCTTTTTTATTTTGCAAAAACGTTGTGTATTTTCTTATAATAGTTGGTTGATGTTTAGTGAAATAAACAGTACGTATTTGACAGATGTTCTCGGTGCACAAGTTTTCTTTCGCTATGGCTGGTTACTCTAACGCAGAATTAACAGACATGCATTTCATGTATGGTCGTGCTAATGGAACGCCACCGAAGCGCGACGTCTTTATGTTTACGCTTATCCAAATCGCCAGATTCCTTCACAACTCATGTTTGGAAGAATTCACCAAAGATTGCGTGATACCGGTTCCTTGAGCAAACAGTGCCATTTATCCGGGAGACCAAGGTCGGTATTCACTCCTAGAGCAGAAGAAGAAATTCTAGCACTGGTAGAGCAGAATCCAGATACGAGTGTGCGGAGAATATCAGCCGAGGTAGGAATTAGTGGTCCTCTTGTTTGGATAATCCTTCACGAGTAACTGCTATATCCATACCATGTGCAACGAGTACAGGCCTTAAATCCAATAAATGATCATCAAGCACGTTTGGTTTTTTGCCGCTGGTTTCTACGTCATGATACTGAAGACCCTCGTTTTCTTGCAAACATTCTTTCTACTGATGAGGCCGGGTGCACAAGAAATGGAGTGTTTAATTTTCACAATACGCATATTTGGGCCGACGAAAATCCTCATGCTCTAATAGAATCTGGACATCAGGCACGTTTTTGATTAAACATTTGGATGGGTATTCTAGGTAACAGGTTTCTAGGTCCTGTTGTTTTACCAAACCGATTAACAGGCCTCAACTTTCTGCAGAACACACTGTATGAGTTTTTGGAAGACATTCCTATGAATCACAGGCAACAAATGTGGTTCCAGCATGATGGTGCTCCAGCTCATTTTTCCATGGCCTTTAGAGAGCATTTACACCAAATTTTTCCACATAGATGGGTACGAAGGGCAGGACCTGTTTTATGGCCTCTAAGATCGCCTGATCTAAATCCTCTAGATTTCTTTGTTTGGGGATATTTGAAGACATTATTGTAAGCTACTCCTGTAAATAACCTGGAAGAGGTGCAGCTACGGATTAATCAAAAGTGTCAAGAAATCCAAACCAAGGAGGGTGTTTTCGAAAGAGTTCGAATATCGTTGAGACGAAGATGTTGTGCCTGCTTAGAAATGGACGGAGGGCACTTTGAACATCATCTGTAACTTTGTTTTATGTTTGTTAAAAGCTTCCTTTGTCGGTTTATTCCTAATAAAATAAAATGTTTGAAAAACGAATAGTGGTCCATATCTTCGCAACCGTTACTCTGCGGACCCATGTTTATTAAGACTTTTCTGTTTATTTTGGTTCATACTATTACCTCCTGAAATATTTTACACTCTTTTTTTAACACTCTGTATATGGTGGCAAATCTGAGCAGATGTGTTAGCTCTGAAGTCACAGATTAACGCTTATTCTGAGAAAGATATTAGTACAAGAAAGTTCAATAAATCTATAGTTATTTATAATACAGAAAAAATATACAGAGTGGTTCAGATCTTATCCAAAAAAATTTTGAATGTACAGGAAACTGTTATAAATACAATTCTGTAAAAAGGTAAAAGGTTCTAATTAATAAAGTAATTTGATATACCTGGTGTTACAACAACTGTTCAAAATTTTGTCCACCGACATGTAACACATTTGGGCTCGTCTTACCCAGTTTGTACAAACTAATACAAACGTTTCTGGTTCTTGTTCGTTTTGAACTCGTAAGTTCTACGACGCTAGAGACTACTTTCTTCATAAATGTTGCTGTATCTCAAAAACTAATTTTAGGTATAGAAAATGCCAAATTAAAACTGAATAAAACACAGGGTGTTCCATTTAAAAAAAACTTAAGAAAATCAAGTTCGAACGTGATATTATCGTATCTATAAACAACGCCCTGCATAAAATAGTCGACATTAGCTATTATTGATCTTCCTCACACTAATAGCCCACCCTGTATATATATAATGCACTTTTCTGGAAAAACATAACGCCTCTATACTAATTTACATTAAGTATATTAATTATTTCTACATTTAAGCCAGACGGCATTAACTTAAAGAGGTTGTTTTTTGTCTTCAGCTGTCTGGAACTGTTTCTGTTAAATATACTAAATGAAACAATTATCAGAAAAACTCCACCCAACTAAAACCGTTTAAAACGGTCACTAATAAATTAGAACAAAAAACACAGACGCTGGAATAGGCCGGAACGCCTGATTTTTTGCTTAACCGTAAACGTAAAATTACCTAAAAATATTGTGATAATTATTAAAACCCGAAAGCCTCACGCATCAACCCCTTATTAGAAGCAAAAAGGTTGAATATTACAACCTGAGAATATTGCTTCAATGTGAGGGGGAACACTTTTATTTTTTTATTAAAAAAATTACATTAATAAATCATCAGTACCGTCATTACTATCAGTTTTTCATTTTGTAAATAAAATTAGGATTAAGCATAAACATTTCGAAAAACAATTTTTTTTTTTTAATTGGAAGTAATGTTAAGTTAGGTTACACTGAGAGAAATATACCTATGTAAAATTTTATTCTAATTATGCACAACAGCACTGTAAATTTTTCGTAAAATCGTGACAGAAACATTTTTTGTAGATAATTACTACCTACATTATTTGGGTAGACATCATTTCGACCTTTGTAACTTAATACTGTGTGATTATTTCTTACATATTTAAAAATCATCTAAATTTAATTTAAACAAACTTGTACAAAAAATATATTTTTACATTTGTTGAATGATTACAAACCCCATTAAAACAATTTCGACAATTTGTGTTACAACTACACTCCACCTGAAAATTATAGACAGTTGAATGACTTTCATGTTTAATTCACTTTTTATTCAAGTGAATTTGTGAATAAGGGAAAATGCAATACAATAACCTTCTCGTGAGTGTTTATTTTTTTGTGGTAGTGATCTAAATACATTTGTTTACAAATTTTAAGTAAAAAGTTCTAAAGTAGTAAAATAAAACTTTGAAAAATTATTAAAATTACAAATTTTATTGCACAGAATTATGTAAATATCAGCTAAAGCATTTCTCTCAGTGTAGGTTAAGTCATAATCATAAACTTATACTATTATCGTTACTCCTAAATTACTGTTTAGAGTTACACTGACTGAAAAATAGAAGAGATATATTTTACATAAAAAAAGAAATAAGTTTTTCACGTGTTGAAATGTTGTTAAACTTATGTGTAAAGTCCCAAACACAAACAACGATTTTTGTACTGGTTCATACTTTACGAATGGAAATACATGTACAACTTTGAAATCATTCATAAATTTCATCTGACAAACAAGGTAAAATCGTACTAGGAAAATTTAACATTAAGCGTCATGTGGCTGCGGAATAATTATTAACTATAACTGTTGTAGCATACAAAGATTAATAGTTGGTACAATGAAATATTGCACAGTGAATAATAGCTGAATATATTTTCACTGTCCATCATATTAATGTGACATAAATGTAAAAATAATTAATAATTCTTTCAAAAAGGTTACGGCCATTCTCTTTCTGTTCTATTAATACATGTACAAAAACTATAATAATACGTAAACAAATGTAACATTAATTTCTACCGTTATTGCTATTAATACAATTCAAAGAATGTACAAGGTCTCTTATATTTTGATAATAGTGTAATCTATCTTTAATTTGTAAACATATAACACATCACATTTCATTCACTTGCTAATCATTTTCAACCTTTTCCATATGCATCTTCCCATCAATCTGAATTTGATTTAGAAACCGACGAATTTGACTTGCAGGAGGTGAATTTGATCACACATTTAATTTGATTTGCAGAAAGCTCAATTTAATTTGTTAATGTTAATTTCATTTAGATGTTCAATTTGATTTTTAAACGGGCAACACATCAAATTCATTTCCCTGAAAATCAATATCAACCTTTCCCATATCTATATTATAGTCCCATCAGTGCGAACTTGATTTGGAAATGGTTGAATTTGACTTGATAGTGATAAATTTCATCACACGTTGAATCTGATTTGCAAAAAACTAACTGATATGATTTAACGGCTGCATTTTATTGGCAAACTGGAAATCTGATTTGCAAAACACTGAATTTGATTTGCAATGAATGAATTTGATCACGCGTTGAATGCGATATGCAAAAAGTTTAATTTGGTTAGCAAACAGGTAAATTTAACTTGTAAAATACTGAATTTGATTTGTAACGGGCGCATTTAACTTTTTGGTTGAATTTGATTGGTAAAACAGGTCAATTTGAAACGCAAAGAATGAAATTGTTTTTTGGAAGTTTTATTTTATACGCAACGAGTAATTTTGATTTTTAGGTTGAATTTGATTTGCAAAAAATTGAAATTGATCAGCAAAAGTTTAATTTGATTTGAACGGGTTAATTTGACTTCGAAATTGACCAACTCTGAATTTGATCTGATACAGTTTAATTTGTTTTGTAAACTGATAAATATATCTTACAAAAATTTCAAGTTGGGTGACTTTGATTGACAAATGGGTAAATTTTAATTGAAAAGTGCTGAATTATATTTGGAAATAGCTAATTTTATTTACAGGTAGAATTTGATTTGCAAACGAATACATTTGATTTGTAAATGGAGAAGTTTAAAGTGTTAGAACTATGTTAGGTATTATTTACACTAGGCAATCAAATCCTTGTCTAATAAACTTTTTTGAGAGTATTTTCCATATGTAAGGTGCTCTATTTAAAAAACCTTAAATTTTTTTACAGTAACAATATAATAGGTGACATTGTGCTCTCTTATTCAACAGGTTAGATCTGGTGACATCAGAAATTCGACTTTTATACAACACTAGGAAAAAATACGAAAAAGTTTAAGCATTTGAATGTAATATAGGAGGCTATTATGAACGTTCATCTATCCTTCCTTCGTTGTTTTGTGCGGTTTATAATTAAAGTGTTAATTCACATTGTTAAAAAAACACATGAAGAGTTATTATCAGTGTCGAAATGGACAAATGATTCTTGTTGTTGTTAGAACTATGTTATTGTTATTTTAAAGCTATGCAGGTTTGTGTTTACTTTACTTAAACCAAAAGCCATATTTTACCGTCGCAAAGTAACTAAGAAGATATACTATGGAGGAGAAAAAAACTGGAGAAGAGATTGTTGAAGACTACAACAATAAGAAAAGCCACATTATTTATTATAGTACGAAGATAAAAACAAACAAACAAAAGAGTAACGCTTTTTTAATAGCGGGGCTAGAATATAGGAATAATATTATGATATTCAGGGAGTATGTGAAAAGAATAAGAATTTAGGTATGTGTATATATCTCCAAAGGTAAAAATATTTGACTTGCACAAACTAAACACTAACAATTTTTTAATTATTTATAAAAATATAATCATCAGAGTTGTCCAATTATGTAAGAAGCTTTGTTTTGGATACATCGCAAGTAAACAAGAGTTAAAACTTTGAAATAATTAATGAGATAATTATTTCAGTCTTTTCATTCTCCGATTTAAATTAATAAAATATTTACAGCTAGTATCAAAGTTTTAGAGTAGAATATCAAGTGTGCTAAATGGATGGATTGGATATCCCCTTAACTGAGTGGCTGTCTTTGGTGTTTTGACTATTGTGAAAATTTTATCAAAACAGATTGATATACCATTTTTTTCTTTAAAGAAATATGGCACATTTTATATCAAAAAGGTATCTTTGATATAAAATCAAACGCATTTAAGACATATTCCTCATCATTCTTGTTATTTTGTACATTATTTGGATGGAAAATGTGCATAACTCGACTTTCCTGAAGTTACGTAAAATTATCAACCATCACAAATTTAAATTTGAATACGATTCTGCTAGTTATCGTTAAGGAAGTAACTCTAATTTCAAGGCAAGCTTGGTTTCAAGTATATGCTGATAAGAAATGGGTCTGGGCGTCGTTAAAACTTGAAATAGTTTCTCGGCTTCAGGACATGTAAATGTTATACGAAAATTACGTGTAATAATATATACAATAATAAAATAATAATCATAATAATAACTTTAAAAATTAATGCCAGTTTGTTATAAATGGTGATTCCTATCTAAGCCAAAACAATGTACAGGGGATGAAAACGAATTAAAAATACACTTTATAACATCTATTTCATAACAGCAAATTCAACTGTTTTTACGGTATCCATCAACTCGGATTTGCTATACACGCCAATTTTGAAAAACTAATGTAAACACTATCGTAAAAACAATAATACTACAATATATTAGCCTAGCGATATAAAGGTTGAAAATACTTTTTTCTCGGAAATTACAAGGACTTTGACCATTTCAGGGACACCCTGTATAGAAACAAACGTATTTTAAATTTTTGGTACGTGGAAGAAGTTTTACTTTGAAGTTTGCGGCACAATTAAAAGTATGCCGCTGGTAAAGAATATGACCCTCCTCAATTGCGGAACAAATATTTGTGTAAGCCACTGATTATGGAAATGTGGACATCGTGCGCAACGGTATTAATGCGGATTTTAATGAATTAAAAACTCCTGAAACACTGGAGTCCATTCGAGCCTTTATAATTCGTTCAGCTGAGGCATGCAAGTGGAAATGGGAAATGCCTTTAGCATCTAGCTAAATACAATAAAATCTCGAAATAAAAACTCACGTGAGAATAAGAGGATGTTCGTCAGTTCGTAATTGTTCATCCCACCATTTCTAATTGACCTCTAATATTTTGCTCTTTTATACATTATAATATCTCGTCCTGAAGAGTTATTCCATAAGCCTTCAGCAAAATTCTACCTGTAATTGGAAAATTAATGAAACATCGTTCACCCTTCTCCAAATCAGTGTCGTCCATTCTAAGGTATCAAGGACCCATGAAATTCTAAATATTACTACAAGATGAGAATTTAGTACGCGTCATTCCGCTATTGGTTGAATACTTTATTAGACAGACCAAGCTGTAAAATAAGTCCAACATTTGAAACGACATCTATCTAAAAATTAAACAAGGAAGAGAGTTATGTGCGTGACACGCCCGCGTTGCGCTACCGCGGTAAAAGTAGCTGCATTTGGCACACGGCATCGTTTTGTGTACAGACTAGAAGCTTTTGTTTTACTTTATCAAAAATTAAAACGATATCCATCAACTTCTAGTTGCTATACACGTAATCCATTTTTGACACTTGAAAACCTAATGTAAAGACCATCGCAAAAACGTTAACACTAAGATCGGATTCGAAATCAATTGGGATTACAAATTCAATCATTTTTTTCTCGGAAACTATAAAGATTTTACAATACTTTTCTTTACGACATTGACTCCTTTTTTCATTGCGCATCTATTCCCATTTTTTGAGAGTTGTAAATCACTCTGTATAATTCAATAAGAATAACTTTAATTATTTTTCGCATCTCCTTTCTTCTATGATGCTCAAATAATCGACGTTTCTAGAGAGTATCGATTCTCGCTATACAAAAATATGTTTTATATTGAATACGCAATATACAGGGTGCCCGGGAAAATGTGGAAAATCTCTCGGTTGCAGATAGAACATGAAAAATAAGATGACAAGTTCCTATAATTTTTTTTCCTACAGGCCCTCCCTGCGGAGATATGTGTCCCTGAAGGAGCAGCTGGAAATCGGTTTTCTTGAATAACTTTTAAAGTACTCAATATAATTTAATAAAAATTTAATGTGTTGGACATTAGTAAGGACCTCTTTAAATAATGTCCTTGAAATATATTTAGCTTTTAGTTTACCAGGGGCGGACTAAGCTTTACAACATAATGCCTAAAATAAATCTGGGTAGCTTCAACCTTAGACTAAAAAAGGTACTCCTGTTTATTTTCAACCTATGTTCGCATATTGTGCCTTCTGTGACACCACTGCATTTTTTAATTTTTTTTCGGATTAAATATTTTAAAATGAAACTTTACTGTTGTTTGAATGACTTTCGTATCGCACTTTGTTTCGAGAAAAATAAAATATGGCATTATTTTTCTCGTAAACGGTTAATTTCGAAAATAAATAAGAGTACTTTTTCTTAGTCAAAGGTTGAAGCTACCCAGATTAATTATTTTAAAGTCTTTATCATACAGGGTGTTCAAAATTTAGGCATTAACTTGTAAAGCTGGTAAACTAAAAAAGCTAAATATGTTTCAAAGACACTATTTTAAGAGGTATTAAATTATAATGAGCACTGAGTTATTCAAGAAAAAATGATTTTCAGCGGCGTCCTTCAGCGACCCATATCTCCGTAATTTTTTTCCTACAGGTCCTCCCTGTAGGAAAAAAAATTTATAGGAACTTGTCATCTTATTTTTTCATGTCCTATCTTCACCCGAGATGTTTCCCACATTTTCCCAGACACCCTGTATATACAGGGTGGATGAAAACTTAATGAAATACAAAATCAGCTGATTGTACAGGTATTTTGTGACAATGTAGGTAACCTTCTTTTCTTATTCAATAAAAACAGAGGGTCGGCGTTCGTTTTCGTTGAATAAATGAATTTTAATTTACGGAAAATAAAACTTTTTCGTACAATATTTTTTTATCACAAATACTTATATATATTTCCCAAGTTACTAGCTAACTTGGCTTTACCATTTTCTTCTGATAAAAATTCCTGGAATAAAAGAAAAAAGGTATAGTAACGATCCCAACGAAACCGAGGGATTTCTTTCAATAAAAAGTATTGCTAGAGTAGGTAAACATCCTAGAATTTAATAAATTATAGCGCGGAAAATGTTGCTACCTCTGATATGTTAAGAAAATCCAGCTTCGCAACACCGGAAAATTAAGTAAATTTAAGATGATCTATAAAGTGCTTCTTATATATTTCTTGGAATAAATTTACAGGAATAACTTGAGCACACATTTTCTGTCAATTTAAATATAACACGACCGAATAAAATTGTTTCCCTTGCTACTACATGAAATATATCAATATTATTACGTTTACCTAAACTAGTGATATATTTACATTTTCAGTTTTAGACCTCAACTGACTTGCGGTAGGCAATTCTCATCAAGTTGACGACAGTGCTCTGAGTGAAGTTGTAATATAGCTTTATAGAATCAGAAATAAGCAGTATCTTAACATTTTATTTCGCATCCGCATTTTTCTTAATTATTTTTACTATCTTTAATGCAATGGGGAAGTGAATGAATTTTATATTGGTCACACAATCAATACGGAAAATAAAAACACACAAATACAACAAGAAAAATATAACGTGTGATTATAAAATCATTCATAAAATCCTGAATGCATTTAGTCAGCAACATCTTTCTTACAGATGTCTTAAATTGGGCGCTGGTCATGGTTTTAAAATTATTTGGAAGCTTATTGTAAAATTGAATTCCCTGATAGTGAGCAGACGTTTCAAATTTTTTAGATTTATGCGCAGGAATACATAATAAGTCACATTTGCGGGTGGAATAATTATGATAATTTGAGTTCTTTACCAAGTTATGAATATTTTCTTTGGCGTACAATAATACTTTCAAAATGTATATACTGGAAAAAGCTCATTAATAAATAAACGCAAAATAAATGGGCCCAGGACCGATCCCTGTGGCACCCCCAGGTTAATACTTGCAATCAGATGTGACATTATTAATTTTAACATGCATGAATCGATTAGATAAAAACTGAATTATCCAATCCAAGAATATCCCTATGAAACCAATGTTAAATCATTTGATTTTGATAAGTGAAATATTTAAGCAATCAAAGGAGCAAGCTAAATCAAAAAACAAACTTGCTACCTGTCTACCATCATCTAAAAATTTATAAATAGTTTCTGTTAGACTGCACACCGCTGACTGGGTAGAAAGCCATGTTGACAGTTGACAAATTATCTGTGTCAGTGCTGTTTTTATTTTTTAACCCACAAATGATTGCAAATACTTCATTACCATCAACAGGATACAAATAAAATGTATCGATTAGTATAGTTGAGGTTGTACAACTGATTGGTTTAAAATTGCCAAAGTGGTTACGTAATTTGGTTTCAGTAATATTCGCAAAGTATTCGCTAAAAGCACCAGCCAGCTGTCTGTGTAACGTTCTCGATCTGTATTCAGAGTGATATTCTTTCTAGTTCTCTTACGACCCGTTTCTCTGTTCACTATGTTCCATATAGTTTGCATTTATTGGTAGATTTATTGATAAGCTTATCATGGAAGTTTAATTTTGCCTTTTTTAAGAGAATGTTGCGACTGCCTTTAGCTTTATTGTAATTTAACTGAAAATCAGTACTGCTTATGTTTTCATAAAACCAATATAATGTTTTTAACTGTTGACTTGATTGTATTACTTCAGGACTAACCCAGTTTAGTTGCGTCTGTTTTCTGTTATAATAGCGTCTTACTGGACAGATCGAATCTAACACATGATATAATATATTCATAAAGTTATTAAAGCTATTGTTAGCATCTTGTGAGTAAATGTCATTGAAGCTAATCATATTTAGAGCACAAGACACGTGTTCATGATTATCATCTGAAAGATCTCTAAATTCCTTGTAAGTAGGTTCAAAATTATTTAGGTTCAAATTGATAAATGATATAGAATAATTTACACTACAAACTCTGTGGTCACTAAAATGGGTTTCATATACACTCGCCTAACAACAAGAAAGTTCAACATTGGTTAGTATATTAGTCAACCTTACTAATACTTATTTGGCCCAAATAATTAGTAGCAACTCCAGTAGGGGTCATATAGGCGACCCTCAAGTTAAAACAGAAAAACAAATCATCAAAGAGCTCTTTGGTTGGACTATTTACCAAATAATTAATATTTAAGTCGCCACAAAGAAATATCTCGGCAGAGTATTTATTACATAACTGTAAAGTATCAAAAAGTTGATTTAGAAACAGATGAATGTCACCTGATGGGGGACGATAAATACTCAGCACACATATATTTTTCTTTCCAACAACTAATTTAACTGCACTACACTCAAAGTGCATTTCCACACAAAACCCTCGCACATTAATACTTTCGGCTATACAGTTATTGTTCACATATATTGTGGTACCACCATGCTCACGGGAACGACAATAGTAGTTTGTTATTAAGTTGTATTACAGAATTATTACATTACAGAACATGTATCTGGCAATAATCACATAATTAAAATATAATATTAATAAATTGCCATATAATGAAAATAAACCTACGTGGCCGAAAATGCAATATCATTGGTGTGACGTTAAACGCCGTTTAGCGCGGTTTGTTTGCGTGGATACAGGTGCAGGTTACAGTGTTGGTGATGTAAACAGACGTTGTTTACAATATACAGTGCTTTCGAAAAGTAACGAATAAATTTATTATTTTTAAAATTGAGAAGTTTTCGAAAAAATCCCCTGGCACGTCGATTTTGTTGCTAAAAAAGGCACTTTTTGACATACGACCCATATTTGTGACGTCACCGTTGTCGTTGTTTGACCATGCCATTTGAAAGAGCGTGTCATTCTACATACATACATCATGAAAAATTATGGTGTTACATAACAAAAATTTGAAGAAAATAATGTTTGAAGATTTTAAAATTTAATTCTCATAATACTGTGCACCTCCCCATTATGCAACACCTGTCCGTGCTTATTTAGATGAGTTGTTCCAGAATCGTTGAATAGGAAAAAGGGGGCCGACACCCCTAGAATATTTCTTGTGGGGACATTTAAAAAACATCGGGGGAGCGTGGCCAGAATAAATTTTTAAATACCGTTTTTAGGCTTATTTTTCCTCGAAATTGTTTAAGACAAATGCCATTTCCATTAAAATAATACATTATTTCTTCTGCACGTAATTGGGAAAAACAGGCAATTTCTCCACTGTTTATTTACTCTTTAATATAAAACAAATTTTACCAAATAAAATGTACAAACCAATATTAAATATTTCGTTTTAGTTAATTACGTTTTAATAAACTGTATAGGTTTCTGAATCTATTGTGAATTTCAAGGATTTATTGATTACTAATTAATAGCCTGGTAATTTCATTACCGTTTTCGTTAATTTACTTTTAAATTTCGTCGGTACACAATGAAATTAAAAGTTAGTATATACAGGATGAGTCATTAATAATAGTACATAGCGTGAGTATATTTTGACTTGACTGAACATGCCTTATTCGAACAACAATCTGATCAACGGTAACAAAATTATCACACATGTCACGATTGTCAGGTATTACACCTAACCATACTTAGTGTGAATGGTTTTCTTAGAGCTCTATTCACAACACAGAATAAAATGTGATATAGTTATGTGCTTAAAATGTTGCTTGCGAAAAGGATTTACCGTGCAAACATCTCGTAGCCTGATAGTTTTACCGAAATTTATCATATCAAGCAAGCACAGAAAAACGAAACGCACTAGCCACAATACTACTATGACTAATAATAGTTTTAGGTTAACGGCAGCAGGTGATAGATTACAATGTTGTCGTACGTTACAGTTTTTAAGAATTTTCTGAGAAACTTCAATTGTTTATTTTTTGTTTTTAAACAATTTACAAATAAATTAAATTACAGGAGCTTTAACTTAAACTTAGTTATAACTTGATTTGTAATTTCGTAACACAGTTCTGAATTTTATCGCAGTTATATTTTTATTTTTGAAATATATTTATAGAAAAACTATTCGTATACATTTGTCGTCATTTTTGATATATAATAATTCCATTAGAAGGTATGATTAACTAGAACATTTTGAAACAGCATAGAATTTAACTTCAAAGCACAAAAATCATATTTTCCTTTTAATTTTGTTAAAGACAAATTGCACGAATTAAAAATAACTAAATATACGTAATAGAAAAGATATAAATCTACTGGAAAATGTAAGATATGTAGATAAGTTAAATGAATATTTATTTGAATGATCATGCAATAATATCGTTGCAACTGATCTAGAACTGATACGTTTTTACAAATGTAGGAAAATAGTACATAGTTTTTTTTTGGTTTTGATATTATAACTGATAATATGACAATGCATACAGGGTGTTTCCTAAATAGGTGCATTCCTTCAAACCTCATTTTCTTCAAGAGGAGATGTATATGTAATAGAAGGTAGATACTTACATATAAAATTTTTTATTTTTAATTCCCTTAATGCTATAGGAAAAAGTTAAATAAAATATAAATTTTCATAATTTACACACTTGTAGAAAACATAATGTCTACAGGATGATCCGTAAGTAATAGTCCATACAGACATACTAGATTTTTTACCTTGTATATTAAAAATACCTTATCACCACAAATATATTTTCAAATCATCTTTCAGTATCATGTATTAATAAACAAAACATTATTGATTCCTCTTTGTTTTGTAATTTATTTAAACACAAAAAAATAATAGCACAATGATCCTATACAACTACATCTTACTTTTAACTTTCTTCCTCTGCTCAAATGTCTATCTATGTCTCAAATCTATTTTAACTCTTTTTAATCCCTCTAAATCGCAAAACTTCTGGGATTTATTTGCCGTTGGAATAAGTGTATTAATCTTGATATTAGTATAAGCTTTCCTTCCGTGTACTAAACGCATATTGATAAAGGCTCCGTTTTTATACGCAATTTCAAAAAATATATGTTTCCGTTGTGTCAATTGTCAAGTTTTCTCCACAGTGTACCTCAACGCACTTGGTTAATTTTTTCGCGCATCTTTCGATTCTCTGTTTTTGAATCGCTCTGATTAAATTTTTGAATTCCATAATAGCTGAATATTATCGGAAATCCTCTCCGTTGGATTTCTGTGTGAATATTCAGCTAGAAATGCCGCAATATAGTTTACATCTTGCTTCTGGTCCGGTAGTTTTCTAGAGACGGAGCCGAGGTTTCTGCCGGCCTTATCTTGAACATCGCACACAGCGGGCCATTTGTTGTAAATTACAAATTGCATCAACGTGTGGATAAACTATCAGAAAGGAACGAATACCGAATTGCCCGAGGACGAACGAGAAAGGTAAAGCAGAATACCGTGTACACCAGCACTTTGTAATTTCACCAGACTGTGGGTAAACTTCTGCCGAGAAATCAAGCAACGCTGCGCTTAGATTTGGATAGTTTCGTGAGGTGACATTGTTCAGCCACGAAAAATCCCCTAAAGTCGGCCACAGGAAACAAGACATGCAAAAATTTTTTAAATTACAACCCACAAAAAGGCGGTGAAAATATGAAGTACGAATAAAAAATTACTAAATAATAATGTATGTCACTTTGAGCTGTCCAGGATTTACATCTCAAATATTACAAAAAAAAAACCGTAAGAAAACGTGGCCAGTATAACTTATAACCTAATTATTATGTTCTGCACAAGTAATATTCTTTTTTTTTAATAACTAACTCCCTATATCCCTATACATCAAAAACATAACAACATGCACCTATGTTTCGTATTTATATAGTTTACTTTGACTTTCATTTGTGAAAATATGAAAACTTGTTATTTCTTACATACAAATGGTATTCTTAAGAAATATCGATAGGATGCTCTGAGACTTTAAATGCAACTACATGAAAAAAATACTAATCTATACCGGGTGACAACGGAAAGTGGGAACACGCTGTAACTTTTTTTATGACTACTAATAAAAATTTGAAATTCTTTGAGGTCATCTCGGATTTCATGATATTTCCGGTTTGACCGGAAACGACCGTAAATTTATATATTTAAATGGGACACCCTGTATTTTTTGACATTTTTGGAATCAGCGGATCATTTTACGTATGGTAGGACCAATTTTCTGACACATTTTCTGGATGTAAGTAATTTTTTTAAATTTTTAAAAATAAAACTAGGAGGCCGCGACTGGCAAAAATTGTTTTCTTTTTTGACGGATTTTAAAAATTGTACCACAAAATTCAGAAAAAATCCTTTATTAAAAAATCAACCCACCCTCTTTACATTTGAAAAAAAATGAGTTTTTAAGGAAATACATTAAATCAAAATTTTTAGTGGTAATAAATAAAAAAATATACAAAAATATTGAAATTTAGAATTTTTCCCATAATTACAAACAAAAAAGTAGTAGTAGGTTGAAACTACTATAACTGTAAGGATTTTACAAAACAAATTTTACGAATGTGACTCCATTTTTCATGACTCATATATTCACAAATTCTTTTAGATAAGTTCTGACCACCCTGTTTACGGTGGATACTATTGAAACCCTCATCCTGTATATAAATTGGCTAGTGCGATATTTACAGAAGCGGAATTTATGCACCGTGTGACAAGAAGGGTTCCCGGCAGCAATTAGTGAAGACATATTCAAATTTTCACATATTAATATGTGGAGTTGTAATTTTAATTACTCACCCTACATGCAGGGTTGACGTGGCAATAGCTATTATTTTCAATATATTATTTTTTCCAGTACAAGCCCCATTTTAAAGCAGTCACGCACCTGCAATTACTCTAACAGGAAAAACCATTTTAATAAATTGTTGACATGGAATTTTATGAATAATTTCTGTAATTTCTCACACTGGTAGAATTAAATCGAATTTATTACACTTATCTATCTAAAATGCGCAAAATTGTTTTGTGTAAACGATGCACACACTAGAAATTATTTATACTGCACCGAAAATTTCAGCTAAATATATAGACTGTCCTTGTTTCTTATTCTCCACTTTGCGATAGCTTTCTTATAACATTTTTCTCTATGATACTCCGTTTTCGTGATGCTTCTAAGACCAAAAACATAATTAAGGGATCCTATTCGCGTTTCATCCCTCTAAACCCAATCAGCACAAAATATTGTACAGCTGTAAAAACGTTTACAAAGCAAACTTTAATAAGAAATTAAGCTTTATAATTTTTTTCTTTACAATATTCTTACAACAGCATGTGTCGTTGCTGCCCTATAACAACATTTTGTAAGTAAATCGGGCACTTTATAAATTTATTGTGTACAAAATAATAAAAAAATAATTCATGAGTACTCAAGCATACCTTACATTCTCTAAACATAAACATATGGTAAACAAGAGGTAAGCCTCATCAGCAACACATTGTCATTCATTATCTCAAAACTCATTAAATGAATATGAAATTAGCCAATAAACAACAGTTTCGTTTATTAAAAATATACTCCTAACATACATTTTTCGCATCAGTATTTTCTCGGATAATGATTGACACAGTTCCTGGTGGGACACGCTGTATATAAGGTTAATTATAACTAAGTACAAAAATTTTAACCTCGTGCTCAGAGAGGCCTAGAAAACAATATTACAACGGAAAATTGGAGCAAAACCGGAAAATGACAATCATTGTCCGAGATGGCTTAGATCTGTCAACTACCATACAGTTTTTATAGTATTGGGAAAAGTAGAAATGACGAAAATAAACATTTTTATTAATAATAATAATAATACCTGACAGATAACAGTTAATCCGATTAGCTGCAATATTTCGCATTCGCACTTCATTCCTTTGTTGCATTTTCATTCATTACAAGTCCGTCAGCTCGCATACACAGCTCGTTTATTCTAAGAAAAGTTAAACCTAAACCTAATCTAACCTAACCTGACCACATTGAACAACTGCTATAATGCCTTGGCGGGAAATATGTGGCAGTGTTTTGATGTATTTGTGTATATTTGCGTGCGTTTTTTGTTACCCTTTATCGGTTTTCCCGACGAAGGGAATCCACCTGGTTGTGGTCGTCGGACCGAGTACCTCGCTTTAAACAAAAACGAGAGGTCCCCAGCAAGCACTCACCAAGTACAAACATCTTTACAATGACAAGTTTTAATGTAAACAAGTAAGAACACAGAAAATAATTCAACGTCTTTCAAATCTCTCCAAATTTCAGTCAAGGTAGGTGCTATCATTTCGTGTTTTTCATTAGGTAAATCATTAAAACTACACTTTAGTTTAGACATTTTTTGATGGACGATTCTGTTTGCTTATTTTTCTCTACCAACATTTAAAAATATTTGTACTTAGCCATAGCCTACCCTGTATAGAAGTGAAGATATGAGAATTTGGTAAATTGTCAGATTACACCGTATAATCATGATCAATCTACACCTATATCTGCACTTTTAACACTGTGTCGCAAATAATTTATAGGTCCCCTTTGTGCAAACTTAGGATTAATGCAACATCAGAATATATATGTATACACAGCAAAGGCATTGTATTTATAGCAGTAATGCCAACAGTAATACCATTTTAATACCTGCGGATCGCGATATTCCAGCAATCAAACTATTTTATTAATAAGAATTATGAAGCGGATTATTGTTTCATAAACAAATAATTTATGATCTCGTAGCGACACCTATACAGGGCAAGGTAGTATTTCAAGATAATTAAGCTTTTGTTTTGGAATCCATACATTCGAACCTATTGTATTATATTACACTAGCATATCTGCTTATTGGGTCATGGATAAGTGTTCCAAAGCAAACTATCTTACTTAGTTTATAACATACGGAGTGTACCAAAAACGTATTATGTATACTGGGCGACTTTTAAATCAGAATCACTAAATTAGTTTACAAATCTGTGGCTTATAATGTATAAAAATTATACGACAGTTTGTTTGCAAAAAAAAACGCTTTTTACGAGATATTCGATTCGTACGTAATTTCACGTAAATTAAATTTCAATATTAAATTATTTCTAATACGGTCCTGAACGTAGCGGTTACAAGCACTTTCATGCAGTACGTTGTAGGTACTGATTTTGTTATTTACTGAATTATGTTCTTTAAAGTAGACATTTTCTAAACAGCAGACACAAGCAAACATCTTTTAGAAAGGATTTCTTCTTCAAATAATTTTAACAGTAACCATTTATTGGTTATTTATTGGTTAGCTATTAATTTTAACAACAAAATTTCGGAATGGCAATCACCAATATTAAACAATTTTACGGATTTTTTTGAAGAATACTATATTAAAAATGTAAACAAAAAACCTACTGTTTGGTCGAGGTATGCAGAAGACATTTTTACAATTTAGCCTTTTACTATTGCAAAATTAAAAGAATTTTTAAATGATAGTAACGATAAAGAACCAACAATAAAATTCACTTTGGAAATAGAAGATAATAATATGGTATCACTTTTGAGAGGTTTTAATTTAAAAAAATGAAAATTCTGTAAAGACAAGGGTTTATAGAACACAAACTCACACCAACAGATATTTAAATTTTAGATTTAACCATCACATTGACATTATTATTAAATGTTTATATGATAAAGCAAAATTAATTTCATCAAACAACGAAATTTTTAACAACGAACTAAAAATGTATTAAAAAAGTTTTAATAAATAATGAATGCCTTCCAAATTTTGTTGATAGAATATTCAAAAATATTAAAGATAAAACAAAAACTTTAAAACAAATAAGAAAAACTAATCACACAATAAATATTCCATACATTCCTATATTATCAGTAAGATTAAGAAGAATCGGTAGAACAATTTTTCAGACAACTAATACTTTATGATCCTTCTTTATCAAAAACACGTCCAAAAATTGACATACAACATTAAAAAAATTGCATCTACAGCATACCTTGTGAATGCAATAAACATTTGAGGAACATAAAAATATATATAAAAAATGGGAATTTGAAAAATAAAAAATTTCCGAATACATTTGGGAAAACTATCATTAAATTTAATGGTGTTCGGCAAAAATTTAAAAGAGACTGCGATTATTTTGTTGTGTCAAACTGTTCAGTAAATATTAATCATTGTTGAATACAGTTATATCAAGAAGAAGTAAGTGACAATAAAATAAAAATCATTTAACATCTTTAGGGAAGCAGATAAACAAATTTTAAACTGTCAAACTTGACTTACGTTTAATACATTCGAAATTTTTGAGAACGAAAACAGAGAACAGACAAGTTTGGCGAATATTTTACTTATTTATTTTTATTATTATTTTTATATTTTTTTTTATTTATTATTATTATTTTCACAGATTCTGCTAACTGAAGCTTCAAGAAAACAGTTTCCCAATTCTTCCAATATAACATGTGACATTTGCATAGGGGTTTTTGTGTAAACTCGACTGACCTAAATAAGATTGCACAAAAAAGTTTAGGTTATTGTTTTCCCTATTGTATCCTGTTTTTAAATGAATAGATATTTAAAATTTATGGAAACAATAAGTGTATTTATCTAAAAAAAAAACTAATCAAGACAAATGTACCTACCAGTTCATCTAACAAATTGACAAATAAAGATTTTATAAGAATACAAGCAAAGTATTTACTCTTGAGACAGAAGCTATTGAACAAATAGTCCCCGAGATCACAAATATATGAAATTTATGATAGCTCTCTGTAAAATTTATATCTATAAAAAAATATTATAAAAAATTATGTACTGACATTTTTATAACTTCGCTTCGCCAAATACAATTTGATAGCTGTCAAATTTGATGGAATATGTAGTACTTACGTTAATGGCAACATAAAAGAATAAATTCTGGTAATTTTTCATAAAACTACAAATAAATTCATTTTATTAACCTAGCCACTGAAGAATACAGCTAGCGTTGAAAAACTGGCCAAACCATGACAAATTGCCATCCATTTATATTTAATGAAATATATTGATTTACTGAAATAATCAAACCATTACTTTTCCAGATAATTTTCTGCATTAATAATTAAATTTTATTATTTACAGTTTGTTAACGTATGACTAATATAACATATTTTTTAAATCACAGAATAGGCATATAGAGGGTTCAATTTTAAAATTTACTTACGACAAATGATTAATAACGTTAAAATAAAGGGGTTGCTTTCTACATAACTATAAGAGATTGCTTCTGTGATCTATGTAGACCCAAACAAGAACTATGCACGTTACTTTCGAAATGACGATTTTTTGACGTTAGCGATAATTTGAAAAAATGGCGAAGTCGCCAGGAATATCGACGAGTAATAAAAAAACCTTGCAGCAATTTGACGAAGAATGCTGCATTGAGAAGTGAGACAAATTTTACATAAAATACGATGTAATTTAAACGTAAGTAAAATTTGAGAATCAATAAAAAATTACCTTAAATTGTTCTGCATGGTACTGCTTCCACCAACAATCTGAAACAAAACATAGTTTTACTTTTTTCATTCTCAACAAATTCCTTCCTTCCTAACGACATTTGCAAATAAATTTCAAAAAGACCTGTTCAAAAATGATGTAAAAATACACTTCCGCACGACACTGGAAACTGGTCCACTATTAAGGCGTATCATCGGCGACTGGAAAAAAAATGGAAAGAAATTTCCAAGGAATGGAATAAATTACATTTTATAACACCTATTTTTATATAGAAAATTCAACTTCTTCTCTCGGTATTGTTTGTTATTAATTATTACAAACACAAATGTTTCTGCTTCTTGTCCGTTTTGAACTTGTAAGTTAGATGTAGTTAAGTTTAGCCCGAAGATCGTGGCGGCCATGGTACCGGTCCTCTTCGTGAAATCCCTTAGTGTTAATGTTTGAACATGCTGTGCATGGTACGGATATAATTGAACTTCGTGTACGCCACACTGTTGTAATATACCGTGGACGCCCTAGACCTTCATCTCTTCCACGATTCGGTTGTAACGCCTGCGTCTGCACTACACTTGCATTCACTGCATACAGTTGTAAAAGTAGCTGCATTTGGCACATGTTTACCGGGAAATCGTTCTGCTAAAGCATTTGCACTTCACCATCAACTGAGTACCTTAATGAAGTTCAACGGGTACGATGGATTGGACGAGGACCGGTACCATAACCGACATAAATCCTTTGGACTTCTTTTTGTGTCATAGTTACTAGCAATAACTTACAAGTTTAAAACGGACAAAAACCAGACGCTTTTATGACAAAAAAAATTTGAAAATTATGCAAAAATTCAAAGTAGACTTAATACATTGAAATTTCCAAGGCACACTGGATTTTAAATCATGGCAAATTTTGTTTCTTAGAAGGCAAATTTTGTTTCTTAGAAGGCAATTTTTGTCCAAATTTTTGTCTCTTACAAAAGCCGTTTCACCTCTCAGGGGACACCCTGTATGTATACACCAGATTCTGAACTATAAATAAGTTGACAAAAAATTGCTTAATATTATGTGTTATTAAGATTTTTACTACAAGCAATGTAATATCTACACTTAATAGCGCTTCCTGAAATTTTAGCTATATTTAAAAATTTATAACTAATAAAGTATCAGTGATAATAAACACTCATTACAACACAATGAAATATTTTGATATTTTGAATTTTTAAAGTGAGATATTTCAGATTGAAAATACCTGAATTTAGATAAATCGTAATATATGAAGCCCCCCCCTCCCCAAAAAAAAAAGATTTAACACTGTTTAATTTTTTCTGTGGCAGTAGTATACTATAAAAACTATATGGTGAAAAAAAATTGAAGTTAAATCTTAGTTGCCTTGCAACATTTTTAATTTTAAAAGAGAAGGTCCTTAGTTTGAAAACGTTGCATTCACCAATTTTTTTTGTTTATTTGCTGTAAAGTAGGTCTAAATATGAACTGAACAGAAAATATTGTATATTTTATGCTCCTTAACATGGATTTTGTTTGAACAGAATGTCATTGAAAACCAAGAAGCTACAATGTTTAACACAAACGTCTGTAAAATGCAAAATTGGCTGACACACCAATAAATAATCATCAGTTCTCAGAAACTGAGTACCACGGGCCCAAATGTGTTTACAAGTCGATATACCTTCGTATGTCGACAAAAACTAACCTAACTTTCAAATGCGCATGAAATACATCGCAATACATTTTTAGAAGACGAATATTGTTCTAATAGTCGTAATTTTGTGCGTTAATTACTATTTTAAGAAATACATGTTATAGACTGAACAACAGAATGAACTGAGAAACAGAACCGAATATTTTAAATAACTCTTACGGTTTTTTTGTACGAATACATTAATGCGTTGTACATACTGCCAGCTATTGCGCTGTAAATATTGAATAAAAATCCACATTACGAAATTACAGGGAGCACTCTTGTTAAATTAGAATGTTTTCTAGGAAACGACCACGAATTTTACGTAGAAAACGGCCTGACATGGCCGTAAGCCGAATAAATTTTTTCAAGTTACGTATTTTGGTAGATGTTTATAGCTGAGACGAATACTGTCGGCGGATCATAAAACCCAACATTAAAAAAATTCGATAACTTTAGTAGGAGCTAAGTAATCGAGGGGAGAGGTTTATAGCACAGTCGAAATATCCAGTGGCGTACATATTAACATTTATTTCCGCAACATGCTAGTGTGGGTGAAAAATCAATCAACAAGACACAATTTGGAAACTGAAATTTATGCTGTGTCGTTGAGCTATGGTCCTTCACTTGAACAATATTTATACATGGTTACTTTTCATAAAAAATTGAATTTGTGATCCCTTGCAAAAGGAATCGCTAAAATATATTCTGTCCGGTCGCCGGTTATACGCCTTATCAGGTTTTACAGTGGCCCAGCTTCCAGTGTCGTGCAATAGTGTATTTTTTGAGCTGCTCTTTTTGATTTTATTTTTACAAAATTGTATTTTTAAGTCCCCTGCACCTTAATTTTTTTTTATATGAATCATCCTGTATATTCCATTGAAGTTTTTCTTATGTTCAAATTGACAAAGTCAAGTTCTGTGAAAAAGATCGGTATATTACGTTATTGTATTTATAGATTTGCATTGTGTTGTGTGTGTTTTGCTGTTTTGATTTGAGTAACAGAAAATTGTATAATAATATTATTGTAAAGAACAATAAGCAAAAAATAAGAAACGTCGGGTGCTATTTGTTCGTTTACATTGGATGCGACGTTGCCAGGTTTATCTCTCATTTTCTATAAAAGCAGTAGGTTTTCACCCAACTTTGTCTGTAGAAATCCAACCTATCACCGATTAAAACAATACTAGTTTTTTCTGTAATGCACTGTATTTTCTACGAACATCTTTCACTTCTACAGTTTATTTCTCTTTACACCGATGATTCTATTAAACTGACTAAAATTGTTCACATATACTGATTTTGACCTGCATTTCTTATGGCAGTTTAGGCTTGTTGTTTGAAAAAATAGTCTTGTTTAAACCTTGCCCACTTCTTGCAGTTAATTTCTATTGATCTTAAGTCTAGTCCTGAAAAAACATTAAAACTAATTGTGGGATATCGGTAAGGTTATACCATGTTGTACAAATTTCCGTAAAATTATACCATCTGGCAACACTGATTCAGACTTTGGATAGCCAACCGCTAAGTTCACAACTGTCAAACTGTAACATTTTAGCCAGGACCGTACTAGGATTTATTATTTCACTACAAAATTGAAGTTCCACTTTCTTGGTCATGGTAAAACGTATAGGACTATTGAGACACCACACCATGTATAAACACAGGTAATAAAGGGTACCTTTATTAGCATTTAGGGCCTGTCTTTTTTCAGTGAGGGTCCTTGGAAGCGTTAATGTTTGATTAATAATGTAGGCATTAGAAGCAATTAACGCTTTGCGTCTGCTTTTGGAAAAAAGCTTACAATAATAAAACAAACTCCAATTGTCTAGAACAATTACCTTCGCACTGTTGTACATCAAACGATTCGGCGTGGCATACTACCCTTATTTTTTATTACAAATTTCATTATCAACTGGTACGAAAAAGTAAATACCTGACACCAAATTAATTGCAGCAAATTTGGGCTTATTTATATTAAAACGGAGTTTACTTCGTTCTGCTCTTTGATGTTTTAATTCGTGCAAGGGATTTTTGGCAGCCGTAATTCTTTGTAACATGCAAATAATATTACTAAATTGGAAATGACGTAGGCCGGGATAATTTTGCATCGAACTTTTAAAAGGTATTAAAAGATTTGCTCCTTTAGTAACCCCGAGGTCGCGAGTTATTTTGGATGAAACCTCCAAGACCGCTTAACTCGTCCTCTCTTTTCAAAGCGTAGGAGTTGAGTGTAGCTCATCTCTAATTATTTTCCAAATTAATAATACAACTACGTTTATCAGTCCTTCATCCTAAGAAATATACAGGATGAGTCAATATCGAAAAATTTTTTTTTATAAAATCCTGATAGTTTCTGAGTAAAACATTATTGAAGTATTTTCAACCTTTACATCGCTGGGCCACTGTAGTCTCTCTCGGTGGACCAGTTATCAGTGCCGTGCAGGAGTGCATTTTTAAATCCTTTTTGAAAATTAACATGACATACATCTCAAGAAACTAAGCAAATTCTACAAGCAACATTTTTTCGAAATTTCAAAAAACAATCGATTCTAATCAACACAATGAATATTCTTTGTTTTCTTCTATTTTCAACAATATGTGATTTTTTGTCTAATCAATATACAGGGTGTTCCGCATCAGAACCGACACAAAACAGGTGCATGTAAGGGATTTTAAAATATTCCAATCTAACCAAACATTGTACACAGGCGGAGTGTAACTCAAAATACTTTAACTAGGAATAACCAAATTTGGTGGGTGATTTAAGTTTATTATTAGTCTTCTTTGATTTTTAGTTCAAGTAAATTGAAACACTACAAGGTGTTCATTGAAGGTAAGTCACCTATAAAATTATACCAAACTTTTTTTCCATCAAACGAATTTTAAAAAAAAGATAATATCCCGCGCTGAATTTAATTTGAAACATTCTTTTTTACTCTTGTTAAATTTTAAAACACTTAGAAATTGTTCAGAATGGGCACCATTTTCTCTGAAACAAAAATTTACACTTCGCCGAAAATTTAAATTTACTCTCTCTAATAAATAATGATCGTTTCTAATAACGTATTCGTAATACGATTTTATAAAACATCTCGGGATTCAATTGGCTAGGATTAAACAAAATCCTTCAATGGTCGGTCCCTAAAGATAACATTTGTTGAGGTCTAATGATCGTGGTGGTGAATTTTGCTTGTCCTAACCATTTATTTGGAAATTTAAATCCAAAAAGTCTCTAACAGTAGCACAAGTGTTTAGTATAGTATAAAGTCAATTTGACTTTGTTTACCGGCATTTTCTAATTAATGAGGTTTTCCAGGTTTCCCTCATTCCTGTACCGAATGGTGGTTAGAGCCTACCAACGTAAGTCGTTCCTGGGCGCAAATGTGGCCCGTTTGATAATAATATGCCGCCCCCTCACCCGCACAAGTCTTCGACTTCTGCGCTAATCCTAGTGATTATAATGAGGGTTAGAGATATTATTATATTATTATCTCTAGAGCTCGTTTAAAAGATGACTTTGCATATATTATAGTCCCGTATAGGTATTTCTTGCACAAAAAGTCACTCGTCGATCCAAATCTTGAGGCAATAGCTCTTTTTGAATGTGATTTCAAAGTTTGCTGAATAAATATAAGAGTCTTTTTACACGGGCCACTATGAAGCGCTACACTAATTTATGGTTGACGTTTTGGTGGAAGTCGGCGACTACGCGCCACCGTGGCGCTGCTAATTCTGTGGCGCGCCCGTGTAAATAAGTCTACATAAAATAATGTTTCGTCAAAAAGAACCACTCAGCGGCGCTTCCAAGAAGCGCTGCACGGTGGGCCGTGTGAAAAGGCATTAAGCCGTACCGCCGCACGAACATACTGTCACAAAAATGGCCAAGCACGAGCGACTTAAAAAAGTAGTTTCTTTTCAATTGGGAAATATTTATATACGAGAGATATTCCAAAAGTGTGATGTAAGGCTGCTTATTGTATAAATAAAATATTTGTAATGTAATAAATATAAATATTATAAAACGATTATAAGTAAATGTATACAGTTTTGTTGGAAGTCGTATATATTTACTTGTAAATTTTAAAATAAAATATAGACGCACTCTACTATATAAGAAATAATGTAGCCAGGAGGAAAATCTCTGTGCTTTTTATTTCTGTGTCTAAAAGTATAAAATTTTATTAAGGCATAGTTTCGAGCTGCATTATGACCACCAAAAATAAAATAGTTGTTAGACACAGTCGTTCAAGAACTTGTGCAGGATGATAGTGATCTTGGTAAAAATGATATCATGTTCATCCAAATTTGAGATCATTTTCTCCATCATCTTATTAATATTCCATTAAAAAAATTTAATAATAAAATAGCTAGGTATATTATTGCAGTACGTTATATTTACCATAAACAGGTTGGTAAACTTCATCCATATGTCTTCTGACAATAACTTCTCGGTTAATAAAGTCGCAATTTTTGCATCTTGTAGGATTTTCTTCTATCATATTTGCATATAAATAAATATTTATCTAACCTGAAAATATTGTTCTGGGTTTAATTTACCTTGCTGTTGAGGAGAGTTAGAAAGAGTTAATTCGAGTATATAACCGAGTTCGTAACTCTAAAGAAACCGAACGCGGATAAATATAACTGGGTTAGTAAACGAACACCTTTTTCTGTGATCGAGTTAACTCGGGTAGGTTTCCGAAAACGCCTTTTGAATCAGTGTACCAGTTTGAACTTCAGAATTTTGAAATTTTGGCGCGAAAATAGTTTTGGTATTTCCTATCTATCGAGTCCATCTTTCAACATTAGAAATTGTTTCTCTATGGGAGTCACTCGAATTGGAAATCTCCTACGATATTCTTCTACAGTTTCCTTCACAGAAACCTATCGCAAGTAAAATGTCAACCTGTTCGCTTAATGTAAATTTTCCAGCCATTTTCAACAACAAACAATAGCAGAAATAAAATAGTTTCATTACTAACTGTCAAATTTTAAAGACAAAGCCTACTATTGACATTTTGATTTCTTCTAATAAACACTATTAAAATCTTATTTTAATTAATGCATTTTTTCTTGAAAACCTTACAGTTTGTTGTACATTTACAATCCCTTCAACGCCTACACTTTTACATATTGTATTTTTTATTTGAAAGTAAAACTTTATCACCCTCTTCCTCGAACATCTTAACAAAAAAATAAAGGAGATTTATACTTCTCAATGTTTCATTCACACCGCATTGTTGTGGAAGCTAAAAATAACTCGATCTATTATATTCGTATTTCTCAATAGGACTTATTTCCATACATTGATGATTCTGATAGGGCTATTATACAATGTCTAACGTACAAAGGAAATGTTATCCATATGCAATTAACAACTCAATTATAGTAAACATTTATCACCGTTAGGTCAATACGTATAGTACCCAAGTGTCGATATGTATATACTTCAGTGACATATGCGTTCCCAAAGCATCAATTAGTTACTACACAGCAAAAAAGACTGGTAAAATTTTTTTCGAAGTTTACACTATTTTTGGTCCAGAGAAGTCCGCACTATAAAAGGGTGACAACCGAGAAGGGACGGTATATTACGATTCTAACAGGGACAGAATAAACTAAGTGAGCAGACGGAGGCCTCTTCGCTGTTATGCGCTAGTGTAATTTCGTAAAAACAATTATATTTTTTTGCTGTAATTGCGGCGCGTATGTCATTTGGACCCATTTCACCTTATAGCGTGCATTGTTATCATACTAGACAGAATGCAGCATAGGTGTGATAAAAGCTGTTATCTGTCCAAGTGCACCGTCATATGAATATTAATGTACACCATTATTTGAGGCTGGCTCTGTCCATTTTGCCAGAACTTTTTCCGTACACGCGATTTGCGTGCATGTACAACGCCTTTTCAGCAGTTAATGCATGATGACATACATTCATATATACAGGGTGTCCGGAAATGAAGAGCAAAAAATTTAGGGGATAATTCTAGACCGAAAATAAATGCTACCTCTTTCTATAACATTTTTTCCAAAACTGATTATTAACGGAGTTACAGGGTGTTAAAGTTAAATTTTGTTTTCGATATTTGTAAATAACTTCACCACTTGTCATTCTCTTGTGTTCGTGTTTTATGCCCTTCCTTCTTGTTCCATCTCTTGTTTTTAGGCTGCACTGCGCTGATGAAGGGCAAAAACCCAGAAACAACGTTGTCCGTAGTTGCTTCGTTGTTCCTTCCATCTGTTTTCTCTGGATCCTCTAGCCATCAAAATCCACCTACGTCTTGTAAGAATTTGATCCACTAAGCTCCTTCCTTTCTTTGTATATATATATATACAGGCTGTATCACATAAGAGGGCCACTCCCATGTATCTCGCTTAATATGCGAGACACGTCAAAAATCTTTAATTGTTTTTTGTTGCATTTCTGGAGGTCTTTATGCTCGTAAAAACAAATTTGAGATCCATGGCCAACTTTATGAGTAATAACAAAAAACCTGTATTATAAGAAAATCTGTATTTTGCATAAAAAAGTACATTCTGTTTATTATTTTTTTGCAATTGGCATCTTTAAAACAGGTTCTACATTACAGCAACACGAAAATATTTAGGTACATTTTTTTTAACTAAAATTGAAAAAAAATTAATAAATACGAAAGATAAGGGCAACATGTAGTATATTGCATGAAAGATGAAAAAACAGGCAATTTTTTGTGGCCATAGCCTACTTCAATAAAACATTTTTTATCCGCCTACAGGGCGCAGCAAACCACATACGATATTTCAAAAATCTGTTTATATCAGGTGGAAGGTATCAATTTTGCAATAAAAATTTATTACCAATAAGTTTTCTCTATCTCTTAAAATAAAAAAGTTAGATAGCCTTAAAGTTTGGGTACTTTACAGCTTTTTTTTTGTTATTACTCATAAAGTTGGCCATGGATCTCAAATTTGTTTTTACGAGAATAAAGGCCTCCAAAAATGCAACAAAAAACAATTAAAGATTTTTGACGTGTCTCGCATATTAAGCGAGATACATGGGAGTGGCCCTCTTATGTGATACAGCCTGTATATATATAGGATGTTCCAGAATGATGGTCAAATATTTTACCAGTGTATTCCACAAGTCATTTCAGAGGATATTCATATGAAATTTCTCAATTTGGGTCCTTCCTGTCGAGATATTCTAGCCTCAAAATGGCGGAAAAAAATAGTTTTTTTATTTTTAACATTAAAACCGGTTACACAATGAAATATCTAATATTTCAATTTTGGTACACATTATCAGCTAGTCAAAGGTTATTTTGTGGTGGTGTATATTCCTTAGCTCATGTTTCTGGAGGGCGGGAATAAGCAACCCCAACTAACATTTAAGCCTAATATACTACTACAGAAGAAAAATAATTCTAAATTGATCAAGATTTACTACTTTCCTCCATAAAAATAGTCTTCAATGTTACAAAATCTTATAATACCAAAATTTTAGTCAAAAATTTGTTAATTAAGAGTAATATAATGACTTCCAAGTAAAATGAAATATATGTCAATTTATACAGTTCGAAATTACATATTGTATACCTATTCTATGTTTTCAAATGCTAACATTCCAATAACGTGTAAGACGAAGTTATAATTTACTTAATTTCGCCTTGAAATCTGTCTTCAATATCCAAGGATTTTTTAAATTATTACGATAGGTAAATATTTACATATTTATTACGAAATTGTAAAACTTATTTTGTCTTCAACTAGTAGTTAAAAATAAGGTAATAACTAGTAATTTTGCCCTATTAAATCCTTCGATTGGTTAAGTTCTATTTTTATTACAATATCAACCTATTTTCAACATTGTTGATAATTTCTAAAGAATATTTAACCATTTCAATAGAAATATTGTTCTATATTATGGTACAAATTTACTTGTTAATAATACTTCGACGTAAGTGTGTCTTATAAAGGGTTTTTAGGAAACAAGCTTTTTGTTATATGTATTCCGACAGATCTTCATGTAATAGCGCGTAGAAATTGTTTTGTGTTTTGGCGATCTGCAGTGAAAACCAAGCCCTACACAGTATTACAGAGTTGTAAATAACGAATTTAAGCCAACACTGCGTATTATGTAAATCAATCTAATGGTAATATATCGATAACCACTTCATATATAAGTATTCTTATGACTGTTATCGTGTCAGATGAATTCAGTAGTGCACGTGAATTCAAATTCGAATTGAATTCCGTTTGAAAATATTTGTCTTGTTTTTGTTATTACGCATACATAATATTATTGGCTTTAATTTGAATTTTCAATCACAAATAAATCCAAGAGCAGAATGTTATATGTAGGTACCTAGTAATAATTTAATTGGTAATAAATTACCATAAAATATCTTCATTTGGAGGAAATCTCAACCACAAAATTAATATTTTCCTGTGACGTCAACATTGGCATAGGCAATCTGCCCTATAGGTTAAAACTTGCAGACAAATTGACTTCAAAGTTGATTTTATTTGAGCGGCCATGTTGTAATAAACACTAAATGTTTTGTTCATTATTTCTAGTTGATTACTCATTAAAATTATGTTAATACAGATAATATTAGTTAATACATTTATGGCGAAAGATTATTAAACACATTTTATCACGAAGTACATTCAGTTTTTATTTTAGGTTATTTTTCAATATAGTAATATTATTGAAAGGCAATAGTAAAAATGTATATTTATAAGGCGCGTTATTTTTATGAAAGTTTGATCATGACATTATACGAAAAAATTTCCTGGATTGTATAATTTGATGAATGGAAACCAAAAATGCAGACTTTATTATATTAAAATCTAAATATCTATAAATATACTTACTAACTCCTACTGTACTTTAGTAGCCTGACTTATAGTCTTTCTTTTTCTTCCTATCCCTGTTCGCTATTACAATGTATAAAATAAAACATATAATGCTGTCTCTCTCAGGCAAAAGTATGTCATATAAAGGGCATAATTAGGGTATATTTTGGTAATAATGTCTTTTATATTTTGAAATTTTAACATAAAATTGGTCCGTATTTCTTTTAGGTCCAATTATCTTATTGGAATAAAATTCTTGCCGACCAATTATTAACTTCCATATTACTTTAGTTTTTTTCCCCTCATAAGGAAAAAGGCCAACGAATATAGGTAAACTTTCCTTATACGGAATTGGTCATGAAAAGTTTTTGACCAATTCAGAGGTCAAGTTAACGTAATTTTAATTTTCCTGCAATGGCCGATTTCAACAAAACACTCTGTATATATACACACTGCACGCTGCATGCTTCTAAGTGCGCGTACCAGTAAAATCTAAAATATGTAGATTAAATCGATCCAATAAAAATGGTACTTAACAATCCAATACGGATGTCATTAGGTTAATAGAAAATTTATTGCCATTCTGAAATTTAAATTACGTCGCAATATTCTATCGCTATCCACTATTTAGGATGTTTGGAATTAAATAAAAGTTGTTCGAATGACTTCGGTGTTTGAATGAAGCGATAAACTTAATGCTTCATAATATAAAAATGATCAAATTGTCGGATTAAAACGTTCAAGCGATTCGTACAGCCTTGGAAGTACTGTCAATTATTCAAATTATGAACAGAAATAATATGTATTTGACAGAAAACAGTAAGTAACCAACACTGAATGAACACGTTAATTTCAATTATTATTATACAGGGTGGTCTGTAATGAATGCGCTTTAGACTAACTGCAGTTTCTAGGTATTAAAGTATATTTTAATATGATGACATGATGACGTGTGAGCCATATTGTCTTAGTCCGAACGTTAATATTAAAACAGATACAGGGTGTAGAAGCGAATATTTTCAAATTGGTTTTTCTGAATATTTCAAAAAGTTTTAGAGAATTTTCTTTGAGGAGGTTTTTTAGAGGCATATCCTATCGTAAGCTTACTTCGAATACACCACATGCAGGGTGCTGTTTACACAGTGTTTTGCCGATATAATCACATTAAACTGTTTTGTAGGTATGTTTATTGCATTTGTCTATAACAACACCGATGAATCCTCCATTATTTTTTAGCAAAAAAATGGTACTTGTTTCATTTCGATAAACCTCTCCGTTTTGGAGATATCCGAACTTCAGTCTTTCAATGCATGTTGACTTTATGATAACAGTCAAATATATTCATTAAAACTAACTCAAGTAGGCTTTGACTTAAAAAACTATTGCTATGGTGAACAAATGAAATATGGTAATAATGTTAAAGGTTCTCCATGACGAAAGATTTTATCCATATCATTTTACCACTGCCCAAAATTTGTTGCCTAAAGATCTACCTGCAAGAATAAGCTTTTCCAACTTATTACAAACACCAAGTGAATCTGCATTCCTAATCAAGATATTCTGAAATAAATAAAGATAAATTAAATAAGCCCTTGCGCCAAACGGATCAGTCAAGGGTTATTTTTGAAACTAAGTTTGCCTAATCAAATAATCTCGCACTGAAAAAAGCAGATACGTAAAAAATAACAAAAATCACATCACTATCGCGCACTTCCGTATTTTTGACATTTCCAAAAACTTTCTGTTTTATGCCTATTACCCTGGCAAGCCAAAAACAAACGGATATTTTGTTGTTAATTTGTACCACCAGTTTCAATTTTGTACCTTGTTCAGTTTTCTAGAAAAATGGTGGCCGCTAGCGTAATATTACGCTAGCGGCCCATCGAATTACTCCGGAACTAACAACGATAGCAAAGCGATTTTTGTACCATATTTTGTTGCTCTTCGAGTACTTACTGCCAGTGTATAATTTTTAAAAAAATATAAAAAATTTACCATTCGACTCATACAGTCAGTTAAAAATTTGTTGCTTCTTTGCGCTCGTCTAAAATGAAAAATAAGATACCGTCGCCAAAAACAAGTGGTGAATATTTTCTTACTATTTTGTTGCTAATTTGTACCACCAGTTTCAATTTTGTACCTTGTGCCGTTTTCTAGAAAAATGGTGGGTGCTAGAGTAATATTACCTCCTCAAAAAAACCTCCCTATACCGAATTTCAAAGAAAAGTTTTTATTTGTGGCATAATTTTAGTTTTCCTTTAATTTTATTTAATTAATCTTTATTTTTTTCAGAAGTGTGGCAAAACCCAATAAAACTAAAGAGAAAGTTCAAAGAAAAGTTTTTAAAACTTTTGAAATATTGAGAAAAATCAATTTGAAAATGTTCGCTGCTACACCCTGTTTCTTTTTTAATATGGACATTCGCACTAAGACACTATGGCTCACACGATATATTTTAATATCTTGAATCTATAGTTAATCTATGGCGCATTCATTATGGACCACCCTGTATCAGCTATTAGGAAAATAAGTTGTCATTTACCACGCCCCCGCTAGAACAATTTGTATATTAGCAAAAAACTAAAAACGCCATTAATCTACTTGTATTTGCTCGATGACTCTTTTTTATAAAACATCATAAATCAAGTGACAACTAACAATAAATAGAATAGACCACCGCATTGATATTAGTCATAATACTCATATAAATTCATCCATTGTGCACCAAATTAAAAATTTCTTGCCAAGCCTTCCGGAATTATTTCCCTTATTAGTTACTTACACACGGAAAGTTTCAATGGTATACTTTTACGCCGACTCAAAATACTTTTTTTGTTCGCAATCTACTGAATTCAAAACTTATAAATAGCCTTTGCCGGGTAATTGGAATTAGCAAATTTTCAGTGAATATTTAAATATACTGCCACCGGAATCCTCTAGCGGAATATATTTCAAGCAGTCGTTGGCATATAACTCTCCTTCACAGACATCTAAATAAAAAAAAAAGTAATGAACCGAAAGTCTGTTAGTATTAATCACTTTTACAGCCTGTTAGGAATATGTAAACGGATCAGGGTTCATTTCGAATACACTGATAAAAGTGATAGTAAATTTACATGTTGTCAATACAATGTATTACTGTAAAAAATAATACAGAAAATTCCAGGTAAACACAGTAAAGTTATATATTTTATACTAAATGATATAATTTTCATTAAAAATACGATTTTGTAAAATTGCATATCATGCTCCCTAAACTATATTTCGACAAAATATATAAATACCAGTGCATGATGATGAAGACGCAGTAATGTCCAATAAAACACCATATCACATAATAACTTGAGAATTACATGTATGTTATTGTCAAGGAAGCATACAAATGACCTAACATTTTATTTTATATAATTACTTATTAATTATTGTACTTTTTGAAAACAGTTTTGAGAAATACATTAGACAAAAACATGTCGCAGCGTGTAAGTGTATCAGAAGTATAGCTGTCTTTATTTTATGTTGAATTTAAAATTTCTATATGGGGTAGCAGTAACGTTGGAAATGCTACAAAATTTCGATTCAAAATCCATCCGGGAATTACTGTATTAGTAATATTATAATTGAAGGTTTTGTTACGTTAGTTTAGGCAAAATAAAGAATATATGGTGATTTAGAACTTATCGAAAAATATTTTACTGAATGTACACGAGTATTTCAAACTCAACAGTATACACCTTCTGTGAGGATACAAAATATTTAAATAAAATTTGGGGCTCCATTATCAGTCGGAATCAGTGGGATTTGACAGAAACAACGAATGACGTCATCAATTGTATTTTTTCCAGAAACATACCCAAATTTTTTTGTGTTAAAAAGCTCTTTTTTTCTAATAAACTTTTATTTAGTGAATTTTTTCTGTATTACGTCCATTTTACAAGTTATAAGCAATATCGTCCTAAAGAGTCTCAAAAGAAATGCTTCCTAAAAATCACATTAGCGGTGGAAAGTAGTGTTGGGAAAAACCGAGTTATTTCAATAACCGAATACTGAGTATTTAAGTGATATCAAAAACCGATTGATAACTCGAGTAATGGTCACTTGAATTCTCAGCAGCTGAAAATATTTCTATTTCTGTAGTTTATATATAAATGTTTCATTTTAAATACATAAATATATACTTTTTGTACGGGTAAATTTATATACAGTATGCGCCAAAAGTATGGAATAAATTCAATAAAAACGAAACAATTATTTTTTGGGAAAAATCCTCGAACAGGTCGATTATTGATTTAAAAAATACATATTTTAGCGTAAAATGCGATTTTCAAATGTCATTTGTATTCGAGTAATGACGTCATCGATTTTTTTTAAAATAGCAACACCATATTTTTTTTCCTTGATTCTGAAAGATCGTTTAATTCTCTATCAGACAGTACTAAAATTTTGCCCTCTTACATAGGAAAGTTTTCGAGTAAATGACGATTGAATGTTTGAAAACGTAAATTTTATCCATAAAAAAGTAACAATTCTGAGGTACGTAAAATAAAATACAATTGATTAAATTTTATACTTAAATTAAATGTTCGAATTGCCATCCACCAACTTCTTGACAATGCGCAAGTCTGTGAAGAAATGCTTCTTGCACATTATGAATGATTTCTGGGGTAACTCTGCGTATTTCGTCCCGAATGCGATTTTGAATTTCTTCTAAATTACGTGGTTTATTAATGTACACTTTTGACTTCAAGTATCCCCATAAAAAATAGTCAAGAGGTGTAAGATCTGGCGATCTGTAATTCGAAAAACTAAACTTGATAACGTTTTTGCTTTATTTTAATTGATTTACGTTTTCTGACATTCAATCGTCATTTACTCGAATACTTTCCTATGTAAGAGGGCAAAATTTTAGTACTGTCTGATAGAGAATTAAATGATCTTTCAGAATCAAGGAAAAAATATGGTGTTGCCATTTAAAAAAAAAATCGATGACGTCATTACTCGAAAACAAATGACATTTGAAAATCGCATTTTACGCTAAAATATGTATTTTTTAAATTAAAAATGGACCTGTTCGAGGATTTTTCCCAATAAATAATTGTTTCGTTTTTATTGAGTTTATTCCATATTTTTGGCGCATACTGTATTTAAAATAAACAATACAAATCAAAAAATCATCATCAAAAAATGTAAAAGAAACTGCAACTGAGATTAAGAAATAACTATATACTACACTAAATATTAGCACTATATATTGCACTAAATTGCAAAAGATTATTGTTCTTAACACGACCAAATATCAAAAATTATATTGACAACTGTGTAACATCTTGAGCTCGAACACACAGGTTGTAAGTAAACAGTAGGATTGCAACCTGTCCTTACTTCAGAAGAACAGTCCTTACTGCAGCCTCTGTCCTTCCTTCTTTATTTTTACTAAAATGTCCTTACTCGGAAAACATGGTCAAATTCATAGTAAAACAGAATTATCAGGACACAAAGAACCGAAATATGTAAAAAAAATAGTTCATATACAACGCAAAAAGAATGTCCTTATTTGAGAGTTTAAAAGATATCCTACTTGCATATGAAAAGGTGGCAACATTAGTGAACAGCGGGAAAAAAATCAAATAAATAATTCGTTACTCATATAACTGATAACCGAGTGATTTCGGTTATTGCAATAACCGAATAATCAGTTATTTTTCACTCGAGTGATCCCAACTCTAGTAGAAAGTAGTCGCTGGAAAATAATTGAATATTTGTTGTTTACATAAAAAGATGAAAATTGACAATTCTTTAATGCAGTTAAAACAAAAAGTGATGATAGCAATAACTAAACTTAAAAAAATGAGACAAAACGACCTCATATTTGAAGCTCAGGCAAACACTCCAAACTGTGAATTTTGTAGCCATGGTACATATCTTTCTATAAAATTGGTTGAACGGTTGATTTATCCAAATTCAGTTCCCGGTTAGCCTGCCTGCTATGAAAAAACATTTTGCAAGCACAAAAGTTATACGTTTGACGTTCGTATTGGGTATTGACAAGTATTTTGTGACGTTTCTGCACTTTAAACAAGGAAAATTCAATTATTTTGCAGCGACTACTTGATTCTTCCAACGTTAATGTGATTTTTAGGTGGTATTTCTTTAGGACGTTATTGCTTATAGCTTTAAACGGGAAGTAATACATTTTGTCTTACTTCACTATAAATTGAAATAAAATCCGTCAATTCCGAAATGTTATTATTTTTAGCCATTTTTGACACTTGAGAAACAAATGTAAACACTATCGCAAAAACGTTAATACTAAAATCGGATTTCAGTATTTATAATCAACTGTAAATTAAATTATGTAAAGGTTGAAAAAAAAGATATTTTTGACTACGTTGTGAATCACCCTGTATATTTTTTGTAATTATATCTAGGCATTTTCAAAGCTTTAGTAGTTTTCCATTCGAGCTGTCAACAATACATTCTGGTGCTATTTCACACTATTGATCTAGACAATAAATATCTAACAGTGGACCGTGTAATATTACAAATAATTGTTATCAATGTATAACAATTATTCTCTTGTTTCGCTCATCGTATTTCAAAACTAACAAACGTAGTTAAAAATTAACAAATACGTGTTAAAATATAATTCGAAGTTTACTTTGGAATATATTTTACATGAATATTTAATTATATAAAATCCTGGATTATGTGAGTGAAGAGCCATTTATATATATTCATTCAGTTGTGTACCTCTGACAAATACAGAATTATGTTCCTTTAGTTCCAACCCTAAAGCTACAGCTTCTACAAAGCACAAAGGTAAGGGAAACACAACAGATGTATGCTTTTTGCATAGCCTTTTACTGCCTTCAAACAAAAAATTTCAAGTAAATATTTAATAACTGCGCAAAATGATACCTCAACAAATTTTTAAAATGCATCTTTCCAAAGCATCCATTTATATGCGTATAATTCTGCTACTTTTCCAATTCAACTAGTTTTTGCTTTGATTTAATTTTATCACCAATTTTAAGTAACATTTTTATAGATTTTTTAAAAAGACTATAATCAAAATATAAATAAAAAACTTACTGTCTGGCGGAGGTATGTAGATGACATTTTTGCAATTTCAAATTCAAAAAATTGCATCCACAGAATACCCTGTAAATGCAATAAACATTACGTTTTTATTTAGTTTTATTGGGTTTTTGCCACACTTCTGAAAAATAATAAAAATTAATTAAATAAGCCCTTGCGCCAAACGGAACAGTCAAGGGTTATTTTTGAAACTAAGTTTGCCTAACCAAAAAATCTCACACTGAAAAAAGCAGATAAGTAAAAAATAACAAAAATCACATCACTATCGCGCACTTCCGTAATATTGACGTTTCGAAAAACTCTCTGTTTTCGTTTTCAAAATAGTAGTAAAATATTAAACCGTTTGTCAAGTTTGACAGTTTAAAATTTGTTTATCTGCTTCCATAGAGATGTTAAATGATTTTTATTTTATTTTTACTTCTTGATACAACTGTAGCCAACAATGATCGATGTTTACTGAACAGTTTGATACACACTTATCTCCGTTCAACAAAATAATCGCAGTCTCTTTTAATTTTCTTTTTGTCGCGTTATCTTCTCTAAAAATTTTGCCGAACCCCATTGAATCACATGACCGTTTTCCCAAGCGTGTTCGCAAATTTTGGATTTTTCAAAAGGCGGGCGTTTGAAAAATTAAAATTTGCAAACACTTGGGAAAACGGTCATTTGATTCAATGGGATTCGGTAAATATTTTAGAGAAGGAAGATAATGCCACAAAAAGAAATTAAAAGAGACCGCGATGATTTTGCTGAACGGAGTAAGTGTGTGTCAAACTGTTCAGTAAACATTGATCTTTGTTGGCTACAGTTGTATCAAGAAGAAGTAAGTAACAATAAAGTAAAAATTATTTAACATCTCTATGGAAGCAGATAAACAAATTTTAAATTGTCAAATTTGACTTAGGTTTAATACATTTGCAATTTTTGAGAACGAAAACAGAGTTTTTCGAAAAAATACGAAAGTGCACGATACTGAAGTGATATTTCTTATTTTTTCACTTATCTACTTTTTCAGTGTGACATTTTTCGGTTAAGCAAACTTAGTGTCAAAAATAATCCTTGACTGATCATTATGGAGCAAGGGTTTACTCAATTAACCTTTATTTTTTCAGAAGTGTGGCAACTTAATTAAATTAAAGAAAACCTCTAACATAACCCTAATTGAAACAAAAAATATAACCCGTTACAAGCCCCTTTTACAACATGTATTTTATGAAAATACAAAGACAGAAAATCTATTCTAGATCTAGTTTTTAATCCGTTTTACCAAAAAACAGTGCACGACTATCGATACATTGTTGTGACGTTATAGAAGACTTGATATTTGTAGAGCTTGTCTCAATACTTAACATATTAAATATTTTGTCGTCTAATTTTCAAATAACTTACAAAGCGAATGCCTACTACGTACACATTGTACCATAATAATTGAAAAATTCTAGACTGTGCATATAATATGGGCATATTGGAAGGTATATGAAACATATTTTGCTGCGTAACTTTAAACATATAAGGTAATTGCATTATTGCATACGCATTTAATATCTTACAGACTATTCTATGGGGCACACATCTATACCTCAGATGGTTGTCTGGAATTGCAGTATAAATAAATTCTAGATCATGCATGGCATAAGATATCGGTTTATTTGGAAACGGTGTGTTTTATGAAGGAATTGTAAAAAATGTTTTATAGATAAATGATATATCACATTATTTTAAACATTAGTCAGTGGCGTAACACATAATTTTCAATATATACTGTGGCATTTAACAGATACAGTTACAAAACAATTGGTTTTCAACTCTTTGATATACAGGGTGTTCCACATAAGAATAGACAGAGAGCAGGTGCATGTAGGGGGTCCTAGAATAATTATAGGTCTTCAAAGTGGGGGCAAATATTTTGATAAAAATTAATATCTCTGAATTAGTTTAATTTGGAACAACCAAATTTGGTACATGATTTAGGTTTATTATTGGTCTGTTTTGACTTTAAGTTGAAGTAAATTGAAACAGTACAAGGTGTCCATTGAGGACGGATCACCCCTAAAATTATACCAATTTTTTTTCCATGGATTGAATCTAAAAAGAATGATATCTCATGCAGAATTTAATTTATAAAACTTTTCTACTCTTGTTAAATTTTAAAAAATGCATTAATTAAAACAAGAGTTTAATAGTGTTTATTAAAAGAAATCAAAAAGTCAGTACTTAAAATTTGACAGTTAGTAAGAAAACTATTTTATTTTTGCTACTGTTTGTTGTTGAAAACGGCTGGAAAATTGACATGTTATTTGTGTTAGGTTTCTGTGAAGGAAACTTTAGAAGTGTTTAAGAATATAGTAGATATCCAAATCGAATAAAGAAACATTTTCTAATGTTGAAAGATGGGCTCGAGAGACAGAAAATTTTTCAATAATATCCGTCCAACTAGCAAAATAAATTTTATAAAGATTGTATAAATTGCTATAAAATAAATTTTATAGGAGCTTCAAATTCATATAACGTGGTTAAACGTGATAGGTACTTATAGAATCGAAAAGGGCTCACTATTACAAAACACTTTGGTAATGTACAGTTCTATAAAAAATGTATACAACACTTTTAAAACAATTTTATACAGCAAATATAAAAACGTTTTGTAGTCTGTATTTTGGTATTATTTAAAGAAACATTATGTTTTTTAATGAAGAATATTAAAACCAAATCAATTTAAGATTGGTGTATAATGCAGATTTATAATTATTTGTGCTTATATTTAAAAATTGGGTGGCCTAAACACAATGGCGATCATTTGTGTAAATGGTAGACATGTATAACATTTACAATATTATCATTTCATGTTTAAATTTTATTGCGCCGCAAATTTTATTCATAAATTATAGATATGTTTGTGATAAAAAAATATGCGCTTCAGTTTAGACCACATTTCTATTAAAAAAATAAGTTTAAAATATATTAAAATTATGCTTTCTTTAATTTATATAATCATCGTAATGATCTAATGATCTTGTTTTAGATATAATGTTAAGACTTTCAAATAATTTTAAATCATGGCGACAGTCGCTGATCCAACAAATATTAATTTAAACATGACCACTTATAATAAAACGATTTTATTTCACACATTATACCTATTATTTATTGTGAAAATTAAATTTTAAAATCTTCAAACATTATTTTCTTGAAATTTTTTTATGTAACACCATAATTGTTCATGATGTACGTATGTAGAATGACACGCTCTTTTAAACGGCATGGTCAAAATTGGGAATTGCTATTTAAAAAAATTGTCGATGACGTCATATCTCAAACAACGATGACGTCACAAATATGGGTCGATGTAAAAAAGTGCCTTTTTTAAAAACAAAATCGACGTGCCAGGGGATTTTTTCGAAAACTTCTCAATTTAAAAAATAATGAATTTATTCGTTACTCTTCGAAAGCACTGTAAATTTCAATTTTCGACGAAGAATAAATTTATGTTTCAGAGAAAATGGTGCCCATTTTGAACAATTTCTTTAGTTTTAATTTTCAAATTTTAAAGGCACTACTGACTTTTTAATTTCTTCTAAAAACACACTATTAAAGTCTTGTTTTAATTAATGCATTTTTTCTTGAAACACTTAATGTTTGTAAAAATTCAACAAGAGTAAAAAAAGTGTTTTAAATTAAATTATGCGCGGGATGTTATCATCCATTTTAAATCGGATCAATGGAAAAAGAGTTTGGTATAATTTTAGGGGTGACTCAGTCTCAATGAACACCTTGTAGTGTTTCAATTTACTTGAACTCATAGTCAAAGAATACCAATAATAATCTTAAATTATGTACCAAATTTGGTTATTCCAAGTTAAAGCAATTCCGGGCTATTAATTTTTCTCGAAATATTTGGCCCCATTTTGAAGGCCTGTAACTCCGCCTGTGTGCAACTTTGTATATGGTATATGTTTGATGAAATTGCATTGCCTATTATAGGACCCCCTACGTATACCTGCTGTATGTCGGTTCTTATGCGAAACACCCTGTTTTTCAATTATTTATAATTAATTGACAAAATATGTTTAGTCGAATGAACAATTATTTTCTTCTTCAGTGCAGTATATCCCTTAAATTGCTAAAATGTCAAGACATAGTTTTTTTAATAGATGGTATTTTTAATATATCTTTCCTGTGAAATTTAACATTGCAAAGGTTAATGACTAGTGTAAAATAGTGGGTTAATCGATTTGGTAATAATCATTGTATTGTTTGGTAAAATACGAGGAGGAAACACAGGGGTATTTTACTGTACAAGCTGTAGGTAATTAAAGGTACTTTTTGAATTTTTTTGTGTATTCGTGCGTATTTATAGGTATTTTTTCAGTATTTTTAGGTACTCTGTGTATTTTTGGGTTCTATCAAGGTAATAATGGGTATTTACTCGATATTTAATGGGTATTTCGAAGGTAATTAATAGGTATTTTAGGAGAAAATGATGGCACAGTTTAAATATAACTGACCAATGGCAAATATAAAAATTTTTAATTTTTCGGTGATTCGAATTAGATACAATCTACTGCAATAGTAATGGCACTTCCTCAAATCAGTTTTTCGACTACTGGATGTTCTGTGTAGAAATTTCAATACATTTTTGTGGGTGAGTGGAACAACTAAGCAGTAATGTTTAAAATTGAAAGTAAATTTAATTACGAATTCAGTTCGAAATAAATCGCCAATTCGCTTTACACAGTGCAATTATTATTGCAATAGATTGTACGGTCCAATACCCTATATAAACAAGTATCATATGAATGTTTTAAAAGGCATTTACGCAAAAAATATCCACTCACATACTAGCACATTCCTCTCTCCTGTTAACAAATTTTAATATGGTATAATTTGTTAAACTTTATCTTTAAATTAATATATTATATATTATAGGTACGATACGACTGGTAAACGTCGTATTCTATTGATGAAAAATATGCGATAAAAAGTGAATGAAAGTCTATAATAAAAATTAAAATATTGCTAAATTAGGTTTTCCTATCATATTCATATTCTATTTAATAAAGAAGAACCCTTTTTATGTAAACTACAATCATCTAATTCTAGTGATAGATGACGAAAAACAAGCTAGGGCTAAAATTGAATTCTCCCTCTATACCATCCATTTATACTTGTCCGTAAAAGAATTTTGTTGTACTTTGTACTGAAGACACCGATGGTACCCAGTAGTCGTGTACCCGATGAGTATTTGGGATGCGGACAATAATTTTAGGGACCCCTTGTTTAGACCGAATATTATGATTTCATAGGTGAGAATGAAGTTTGTTTTTAGTTAGCTTGAAGTGGGCATAGTGTAGATATTGGCATCCTTCTTGGGCGCGCCAATGGGTTTATGATACAGTTTATGTCATCCAAAATGTTATTTCCAGAGGTATTCAGATCGAGTTGATGGATCGATCTAAGTATCAATTCCACGATCAGTCGCAATATGATAATCCACAATATCCTACCAACTTGGACACGAGTTTAGATATGTTTACTTATACTGAATAAGGATTAGAAACTAATTTTCCCTTAAAAAGTTATGTATTATTTATGTAGATCTGTAGATGGAATAATTTCTAAAGAAATATGAGACAGTTTTGGAAAATGAAATTAAGTGAACTCGTGGGTCATTTAATGTATTTTTCGTTTCTTAGATATCTGGAAGGGTATTTTTGGGTATTTAACCATATGTTTCGGTACTTAAGGATATTATTGGGTAATAGTCGTAGGTATTCCTTGGGCATTTGGAGGTAGTTCGTGATTTTTGGGTATGTTTGAGGTATTTGTTTATTTGATGAGGTATTTTTTTGGGAAAATAAGGTATTTACGGGTAATATTTAAAAAAAATGGTATTTCATTGTACAAATTTCAAGCAGTGGTACCCCCCGGTAAAATATCGCTGTCTCCTGAAATTTTCTATAAAATGGCGAATGCGCCAATGTTTTTAACCATGCAAAAATTAAATAACCATAAAAATAAAAGTATGATACCTACATAAAAATAACTTTAACTAACAGTTATTAGAACTTGAATATGTGTATACATGACGTCAAAGGTGTTTGAAGCGTAGCTATGTAGCGAAATAACGTCACTATAAGGAACAGGTCGATTTTACTTTGCTTTGTAATATTTAAAAAAAAAATCATATATCATACACCATTACAAAAATATGTTTCTGCATTACAAATAATTTTGGATATTTATTGAAAAACGATTCCCTTGATTCTTATTTGTCTCTATCCTCTCTTACAATATTTGTACTTAGTCATATTAACCTTGTATTAAATGCAGAATGCCTCTAAAAACATTTGATCCAGTTAAATTGTTAGATCATGAAGGCTGGCACAGTCACAGCTGCCGTATGAGAAATGCCCAGCGATTTGAAAATCTTTACGCTATTTTATAACGGCCTGACATAGTAATTTCCTAACACCATAGTTTTACATTGCATGCAATTCTGCATCAAATTTCCTCTGTCGACCGTGTTTGTTATTTTATTAGCAGATGGTTTAACTTTAATTTCCTCAGACAATAGAGATTCCTTGCAGTTTAGCAATCGATTTCTGCTTATTTTCAAAGCCGAAGTTAGAATACTTTTGTAAAACGTTATTGTCACATACTGTGTGTCCCTTAGTTAATGGAGTAAGGTGATATTAAGAAAAATATAGGTTGCTGAAGGTGCAATTTTTATTTTTTGCTTTATTTCTCGAGATATTGACTTAAATAATGGATCGGTCAGTGGTCGCGCGGTTTAAGGCGTTAGTACTTGAATCGAGATCGCTGTGGGTTCGACCCCTGCAGCCGGTAGACAGTATATAAACTATATTCGTGGAGAGGATTGGCATCCTCTCTGCGGGTATGGTAGGGTGGAAGAATATTGGCTTGGGTGAATGTGAGAGATTGATACCTGTTGACGCTTAACTACCCCCTCCCCCTAATTAATGAGGTTTTCCAGGTTTCCCTCATTCCTGCACTGAATAGCGATTAGGGCCTACCAACGTAAGTCGTTCCTGGGCGCAAATGCGGTCTGCTTAATAGTAATATGCCCCCCCTCTCCCGCACAAGTCTTAGACTTCTGGGCCAATCCTCATGATTAGAATGAGGGATAGAGATATTATTAATGAGTCTTTAATTGACAAGTTGGCAATCCATACCCATTAAATTATGTATTTCCCAACTAGTACAATTAGTCGTCGGAACGTAGCTACGACTATTGTAGGTACTTTAAAGTGTTTTGTCACTAACCACGAACGCGTAATAGAAACGTTCCAATTACGTGTCTACGAAGAAAATGGAAAATAAACTTTTAGTGCTTGCGACGTTCCGGCGACGTTTCCGGAACTTGTACGGTCGGTTGTAGTTCCATGAATATGACGTTGCGGCGTGGAAACCGCAACGTTTAAGGAACTTCAACATTGTCCTACCACTATTTCATATTAGTATGTTGCTTGATTTGTCTGGCAGCTAATACTGTTATATTTCTTTCAAGTAATATTTACTATAATGTATCGAACAAGGCTGTAGCATTACTTTAAAGTAGCAGTAAAGTTTCCACTGCCACCTCTTAGTAACATTTATCCTGCTGTTCTTTACGCGGTACGCCCGATGTTTACACTGAATACACTCCTTGAATTTCATATATGTTTACTATAAATATAATTATATTATATGATAATATTCACAAAGCCAAAAGTACACTCCATGCGTGATATGATAGAATAGGTACAGACATTACACCATGACGAGTAATGGAATGAAGGTTTTCAACTTTGGGAAACTACGTGGTAAAATTTACTTCATGGTGAATTTAAGAAGTGACATGCACTTTGTAGTTGCTATGCATGTTGCTTTTCTGAGTTCTACAAGTAGCGATGACTTTATTTGGACTAACAAATCTTACTTACAAGTTCTACGACTTTAAATGAACAATTAAGGTTCCCTGAATGTCACGGCAACTTTGAAGTCATATTTTAGTGACATGAGTTAGTCGCTGCTACGATCATTTGCTACATGTTCTGAAAACTTAAAGGCCGTCGGTAACAGTCTCCAAAACCAGGATAGCTACCTAGAAGTCGCATAACTTTAAAGTAACAAGAAGTAGTTGAAAATACGTTGGAGTGACTGTAACTTTGTTGTATGGAGTTAGCGAATTTGGTGGTGGTAACCTAAATAAGTTTTAGTGAAAATTCAAAGTTCTTTTTACTTCTTCTTTAACTTTTTTTTTAATGACTGTCACTTGAATATACAATTTTTTGTTAAATCGGTTCATCAGTCATAAATAACTAAATTAAAACAGGTTTGTAATTAGTTTATCGTATTTCGGAGAACGTTTAGGAGTTCTTTACTAATAAAACGATCCTTGGATCTGGCTCAATTTGTTACAGTATGCAATAAATAGGTGATAACTTCTCGTATGATATTTATAGTGGAAACTTATTCTACTTTTAGTTGCTGTGAAGTGTACGCAGGTAAAATATTAAAAATTTGTTTTTAATATTTTACCACAACTAAAAGTAGAATAAGTTTATACTATAAATATCATCAATATTTATGTAATAGTTGGAAAGGTTAAGGAGATTTTTAATCGAAATTATTTGTGTTTTTTTATTTTCATTTAGTTCCGTTTAGTTCAGCTATCTGTGAACTTGGCATGTCGACCTCACGGAAGGGATTGTTTTAGTTTCTTTGCTTGAATCACTGCAAGCGCTTTACCTACTCACAGACTTTAAGGCAAACACGCTGTCTTTTATAGAAAAACGGATTAGCTTCTTTTGTGGTTGGTATTATTTGAGTTTTCTTTTTCCAATAGCAGTTTAACTTTGATTCCAGGTTATGTGAGAGACGTTGAACTTCATAAAGGTACGCTGAACATCAGGTACGTTCACGAAAGCTCCAAGAATGGCCTCATCATTAAAGTCCGTGGATCAACTTTAGATTTCAGTGTCGGGACTCAGTTTAAACGTAGTAATATATGGTCCAAGAGAAATTGAACGATGAGCAAAACAGTGATACTTTCATTTAATTCTGATCCCGATATCGGTACATCATAGAAGATAGTCACTTGGGCTTAAAAAATTCACGGGGATAGTTCCGTGATATAATAATAGATAGCGGATACATCATTTTGCCAGAACCGCATTGGTGACAATTTTATTTTTGTTCAAAGAAAATATATTTATATCACATTTGTCATTATAAGAGTTTTCCATTACAAATATTTTTAAGAATTTTCTCCACTAGAAACGCTACTCCTTTGTACTGAGTGATAGCAGCATAGCAGGTTTGTTGATGAGATAAATTTCTAGACGGACTAACAGATCTTTACGTTCCACAGTAGTGTTAGTGTGGACTCAGGAAGGAAGGATCGTCGATGGTGACTTTTAGGTCTTAGAGACCGATTTAGCAGCAGTTGGACTATTGCAAATCAGTGGTTTGAAGAACATGGGGGGATGGTCGTAATGCATACAGTATATCGCTGAATATGAAGTTTTGGTCTCCTGTCTTGTCCACATTGGGTGCTGCCTCTCTCTCTCTCGTCAACATTGAGCTAATCGCTTACAATGGTGCGGTAGGATTCAGTGTTGCCAATAATGGAATCAGGTGATCTTCCAAAATTTGACAGAGCGTCATGTCCATCATACAGTAGATGTTATGGTATGGAGTGTTATCGTGTAAGGTACCAGATCACCGCTAGCTTTCATTCACAACATGACAGTCCAAAGCTACATACAGGAAGTGGTGGAGCCATATGTCATTCCATATCTTCACACCATCCAAAACGTCATTTTTCAAGACAATGCTAGACCTCATGTTGCCCAGCAAACAATAGTTTTTATGGATCAACATCAGATCAGCCGTTTACCATGACTACCAAGATCGCCGGATCTGTCACCTATTGAACATGTCTGGGGTATGATTGGCCGCAGACTGTTCCATTCACCCACCACAGACTTTAACAGCTCATATAACTGAGAATAAGCCTAAAAACTTATCAACAACATTATTAGATCTGAGCTCAGACATATCAATGAGTGTATGAGGAATCGTAGGTTCTCAACATAATATTGAACCAATGTTTGCAGTAGGTTCTCTGATCTTGCTGACAATATAACCATTCAATAAGTGGTCCTGAACCTGTAGTGTACCAAAAATTAATAAAATCTATTGAATTGAAGTATATTTAGGTGTACTTATGATTATTATGTAGAAACATCTGTAATGGTAGGTGTGCGACGTTGTCATACATTCAAAATTCGTTTACTATCAAAGAAATTAAGTCAATTATGTTTGGTACATTTCACCATACAAGAAAATATAGGTATCCATATTCCAGACACTCTGTATATTTTAATATAATTCTCCACAGTTTAATGTGTACTTATTAATTGTCATGTCTTAAAACGAGTAAATTACTTTTTCCACGTGCTGCATTAAATGACTCTGTGAATTGAAATTAATTGCAAATTTCTAGTTTCATAACGAAGCGTCTTCCTTAGTTGCAAATATACCATCAAAAAAGTAATTTCTACGTGCAATAAGCAATTAATTAATAATAACAATTATTAATCAGAATCTTCCTGGAGTCATTAATATCTAAGGTTTATTGTTTTTAGCCATTCCTAATATTGGAAATTGTTTCAATTTTATAAAATGTAATACTATGTATAGGTACGTATGATAATGTGCTTTGAAACTTGAAAAACATTTATTGGTAATGTGTATTCTTCTAGGGATTCTCTTCAACAATATCTAAAATGTATTCCTCAGCTACTGCAATACGCCGTGTATGCTCTGGACCTCCATCTCTTCCACGATTCGCTTGCAAATTTCCTGTGTCACTACCGCGGTAAAAGTAGCTGCATTTGGTACATGTCTACCGGAAAAACGTCCTGCGTACAGACGAGAAGCTGCTAAAGCATTTTGTCTTACTTCACCACAAATTAAAACATCCATCAACTCCAAGTTGCTATACACGTAACCCATTTTTGACACTTGAAGAACTAATATAAACACTATCGTAAAAACGTTAATACTACAATCACCTGCATTTCGATGACTCTAGAAACTACAATCGCCCAGCGATGTAAAAGTTGGAAATACTACAATTACAATATTTTCTTTTCGGAAACTAAGAAACTTACAGACAAATATTTTACACTATTGACTTCATTTTTCGTGACGTAGTTATTTCCAATTCTTTTACATAAGCAAACTGCCAAAAAACCTACAATATAAAATATGTAAATCGTAATACGGTTGTATAAGAGTTTTTAAAACTTAATTGAGACTATTTTAAACCCAATAATTTGGAAATATATAGTATAGGATAAACACGGATAGTAAAATAAACAATATAACTTTTAATGTGACTATAAAGAATGTCCTAAGGTTGTTTTATATTTGGACCACATTTATTTAAAAAGTTTGTGGATGTGTTTCGGCAAATAAAGTCAAAGGTAAAATAAAAATGTTTATAACACTATACACAATGATCTTTTTGATTGTGAAGTTTCGAAGTCTTAAAATTACGATGCATACAATTCAGTACAACTTCAATTCAGACTGCTAAATAACTTTCATAGAACATGTTAGAAACTAATAAAACTACAGTCAAGGAACTCACCTATGTAATATTATAGACTTTAATAAATAAAATCGTTACAAAACTCTCAATAACTGACTTTTAAAACTTGTTTTAATATTTCGAATATCATAAGTATAAACTTTGATGGTCATAGTTTTAAAAACATTCTTAAGATTATCCGCATTTTGAGGTGTTTTATAACTAGATAGATAATGTGTGTAAAGCCGTGTTATGCAAATTTCAAACGTGTGTTAAATATTTAATAAATTTGACGTTTTTTAGTAAAAAAAAATCGACTGTTAAAACTCTGTAAACTGCTTTCTACTGAAATACATTTTTCTTCGTAAATGTAATCAAATCAATATTTTTACAGTTTGGAAAATACTTTTAGTAGGGCATAAACGAAATTATTAATTGGAAGGTGTATCAAAATTTTTAATTTAGCGATGGCTTTCATTGTCATTACAACAGATTAAACAAAGTACAAATTTGGGTGCTGGCGTTGTAAATTCGAAATGAGTGTATAGAGATTAGCATGTTTAAGCATTCTGTTTATACTGTCATTAGCTGATCCCTTTAATATGTATTAATAAATATATAAGTAAGTATAATCTCGATCCACCCTTTGAATAATTAACATTAAAACAAGGTACTAGGGCTCCATTCTGTGTTATGTCTCTTCGATTATTCCCAACTAACCATGTTGGGTTCAGTTTAGTATTCGGCCTTGTATAGCAGGTCGACACATTAGTTTCTGTATTCATATTTCAAGCAATTTGTGCGTATAACCAGAGCCTGAGCATTAATGGGATCAAATGCGTGAAAATGCATAAATTTCCTTTGACACGTTGCTTATGTAAGCAAAATTCATTTGAATTTTAAACACCTGGATTTTCAGTTCTGGTTGGTTTATGTCATGTACATTTCGGTTGGCAGCATTCATCTTGTTTTTATTTCATTTTAAAAACGTTCCCAGACAGTCGCCCCTTCTATTTTGACATATTAGGACGCGGCCGATAATTTACGCGATTGTACAGAGTGTAACTGAATTGATAAATTTATGATTTACGCCATAAATTATCGTCAAGGAATTACTATATCTATGCTTACAAATACGATCAATGGGCACGCCAACATAAAAAAAATTAAAAAGTGAGTAAAAATTACAGCTTGAAACAACGGCAAAAATGTCGCGCAAATAAACGTTATTTTCTTGTCAAATGGCAATAATTCTATACTAACATAGCACCACAAAAAAGTGGTCTGTCGAGGGACTAGAGCTATATATTCTTCTGTATTTTTACACACTGAATCCGATTCGAATCTGGGGTCCACTTAACCCTATCGTCCTAGGTTGAAGGTCATTCTAAGGTCAAAGCAAAAGATATATATGCAAGTGGACCAAACTTAACACATTTATGTTTTTGGGATCACTGAATCCACCATACTAGGTGCAAGGTCATTCCAAGGTCAAAGCGAAAGAAAGATATGGAAATGGTCCAGACGATTGTACATTTATGTTTTTGGGGACACTTAATGCAGGATTCATTTAACTCCATCAGGTCAGTTTCAAAGTTATTTAAAGGTCAAATCGAAGGTTATTTGAAGGTCAAATATAAAAACAGATAGTAGATTTATGTATTTGGGGTCGCTGGATCTGAATTGGGTATACATTTAAATCAGGTTAGCTTCAAGAACTAAGTACTCTGCGGTCTAATGCCTGGACGACCAGCAGTGAATTTAAACCAGAAAAACTTATAGCAGGCAGCCAGATCCAAAGTTCGAGTGATACCAGACATATGCTGATTTCGAGTTTGTAAGTCAACGAAAAACGTGACTGCCTGATTTTATATTTAGCCGATAGAAGAAAAAAAGTATAAAGCAAAAGAAGGATATAGTAGCGAGATGTCTAGTGTATACGTCTAGTGGTGCGTTAAACTATTTTAAATTACCATTTTATATTCCATTATAGTAGCAAAAATTGTCTACTGGTCAAATGAGTAACATTTTTTTATTTAATGTTGCAAATAACCACACAAACATGTCATTAACAGATTTTATAGCTAGGGATAATAACAACCCTCATATTTCAGGAGTACGTAGAAATGACACACTCTTTATTAACCCAATTCTTTTTTCAGTTATGTCTGGTGCGGGATATTATTAACACACTTTCGTTTATATACTTAAACTTTCCGTAACACAGAGCTTTCATTTACTTTAAGTTCTAAGGCAACTTATTTCCACACTTTCACATCACATAAGTAATCCACGTTCAATCAAAAACAGAAATAAATTATTAAACATTTAATTATATTTACCCATTTTTTTACAGTCCAAAGAACCTAAGTATTTTGTAAAGATTACAGTTCCAAAAACGTTTATTAATTCCAAACCAACATGTCACTCCCTAAAAAACGTTTATTTATTCCAAAAATGTGTGGTAGTTATAATACAAACTTCTGTTTGTTCCAAACTATTTATTAATTACAAAAATCGTAAAGTACATCTTAAACGATATATTAATTCAAAAAGAAACTTTTGTTATTGTAATAAAACTATGACGTGACGTTTTGTAAACGTTAACGCAGTTAAAAAAACGTTTATATATTCCAAAAAATGTGTGGGGTTTATAAAACAAAGCTGAGAAATACAAAAGTCTTTTGTTAGTTTCAAAAAATCGTTTACTAATTCCAAAAAGCGTTTGATACGTAAAATATTAATGTTAATTGAAAGAAAACGACTGCGATTTCCAAAAAAATGTGTGTTAATTCCATAAAAAACGTTTAACATTTGTTAAATGTCTTACAATGTAAAAAATACGAATACGAAATATCTTGTTCATTAAACAGGTTGATCATGGATACTATATAATTTTAAAATTAATTCTGAAAAACATTTGCTGTATCTAAAAACGTTTGAGACGTCCAATACAATGTGTGTGTTAATAAAAAATAGTTGTATCAAAAAACGTTTTTTATTTCAGAAAAGGTTGTTTTCTAAAAAACGTTATTTTAACAAATGTCAGATATTTTAAAAAAGATTCTCGTGTGACAATAACGATAATTTCCAAAACAACGATTGTTAGTATTTAAAAACCGTTTATTTACTTAAAAAATATATCCGGTGGCTATAAAAAAGCTTTTAATAATTAAAAAAATATATTTATTAGTTCCAAAAAGTTATTCATTAATACCAGAAAGCGTTTGGTACTTCTAAGAGTCTGTTCATTAAAAAAAACTTTTGTCACTGAAATGAAACTAACAAAAATAGATATCTGCTACAATATGCAATGTATATACGCAACTTGAGCATTTAAATCCTTTAAAAGTGTATATAAGGGTATAAAGTTTTCATTTTATATCTTCGGAAAACTTTGTGAATTTTAGAGTACGCTGAGGGGCGAAATAAGTGAATTGTAAAAAAAGAGGAGCTTACGACTCAAAGAAGGTATTTTAAAATAATAATTCAATCCCAGGTTTAATTATTAAAACATGAAATATCATTATGCATTCTTTTACTCTGCTTATCTTTTGAATTTCATTCAAAAGGAAGGAAGTTGTCCTTTCTCAAATGGAAAAGCAATTAAAAAGACTTTTACAGGACACATAATAAAAAAATTGCGTTAATGACGAAATTCTTTATCTGTAAACAGAGGTACGATTTATTTTTCACGAATCTAATTTCAAATTTTAATACATTTACATTTTCACTTTAGGGAGACACGGTACAAAAACTTACAAGGGTGTGATAATTCCTGTTAATTTCGACGAAAAACAGAAATTAATAAAAAATTTTACTCAAGATACATAATCGTTAACTTCTACATTACCAATACCAAATTAGTTTTCCATAACTTATAATTCAAAAAAACGTTTGTTGAATATAAAAACGTACGAAACTTCCAAAACAATGTATGTGATAATAAAAAATAGTTGTATCAAAAAACGTTTTTTGTTTCAGAAAAGGCTGTTTTTCTAAAAAACGTTATTTTCATAAATGTTTGAGATTTAAAAACTTCATGCCAAAATAACGTTAACTTTACAAAACTTTTAACAACTAATCTCAAAATTAATTCTGAAAAACGTTTGTTGTATCTAAAAGCGTTTGATATTTCCAAAACAATGTGTGTGTTTATAAAAAATAGTGGTATCAAAAAACGTTTGTTGTTTCAGAAAAGGTTGTTTTTACTAAAAAAACGTAATTCTCATAAACATTTGAGATTTAAAAAACATTCTTCATGCAAAAATAACGTTAACTTTCCAAAACGTTTAACAATTGTTAAAAATTTTCGATTTCCAAAAAAATGTGTGATAATTCCAAAAGACCGTTTGATTTTTCCCAAAAATTGTTTGCTATAAAAAAACTTTTATTTTATATTATAAAACGTTTATTATTTATATAAAACTTTCCTGTTTCCTAAACACGTTTCTAATTTAAACCAAAAAACGTTTTGTTATTCTAGAAACCGTTTGTGACTTATAAAAACGTTCGATCATGTCAAAAAACGTTCCATATCTGACAAGGTTAACTCGTGTAAATAAATAAAAACATCTTGCAGTGTAGCAAGCGTGGATACGAAAAACTAGTTCGATAACAAAACACAGCAACGTTGATATACAGTAGCAATAATGTATCTTGTAATTATGGCGTATTGGACGTTGCGCCAGTAGTCCATCTGGCTTACTGCCCATTTGGATCCGACGTCGCCAGAGTGGAAATATGGAAGGCTAGGAAGGCGTCCGTCTACCAAAAAAGTGCCGGGAACATGTGAAAATTGGAGCATATAAGAAGTAGAAACGAAACGTATATACATCTATTTGTGAACAAACTAACCTAAAAAATTTATTCGCATTTGTTAAAGCCGTATTTCGTTGAAACACATATAAACAAAAATCCAAAAAAATTGAAAAATGCTATGCTAGTGTTACCGCTGATGACTAATCGTAGCTGTTGGCAACATTTTTTTCAGGTGTAATTCAATATTCAATACTTCCTGAAATACCAGTTTCGCAAAGTGTAACAGTTTTATAGTATAGTTGTAGTTATAAAATGGACAATGACGATTTTGGAGTGCTGCTATGCACAATTGGAGTAAATTTTACATATATTTCCCTCTCTGTGAAAATTTCGTTGCAGGCGTTTATCTATATATAAAATATATTACTATCAATAAATTGATCATAATTTAATTTTAATATATTTTTGCTCGATGATAATTTTAATCCTCATTCAGCAGCTGTTAATTGTGTATATATTTATGATTAATTGATTTAAATTAATTTTAAAAATTATCATTTTAATGCAATGCTCTGTACCTACACTGGAAGAAATATTACTGAAACAATTATTAAATATTTGTGCTTACAATGTCATAGAATAAACTACAAATGTAGTAAACAATATATTGTTGAGGTGAATGCAAAAGTATTGTAAATTTTAATATAAATGTCATATTGTAAAATTTAAAGTGTGGGTTTAGTGCAAAATAACAATATCTATAGATTGTATTTACCAAAATTACGTAGACTCAACTATAGTATTATTTAATACAAAATGTATTAAAGTGTGAGTGCAGGTGGACGTGTGCTAAAATAAAAGAGCATGCCAGAATTTTGCCGAACAGTCCGAATGCTGCAGTCAATTCCCAACGATGAGGTGAGAAATAGGTTTCCTATGTAGTTGTGAATGATTTTGGTTTGTTAATAGTGTATCTATATGTGTGTGTCTCATATACAGGGTGGCCAGATGAAAACGAAACAGAGCCATTTTCAGAAACTGCGTCAAAATTGTATAAAAACGCTCAGACCCGTCGACCCCTTGACCCCAAAATATTTAAACTGGCATTGAGGGTTGAGTAATATTTATTTTTAAATCACTTGAACATTTAATCAACTAAGTAGTAAGTAAGCAACTAAACAGAATTTAAATTTTAAAAATGTAAATTTTTTTCGAAGTATTGGGCGGAATTATAAAATTTAAAGTTTGTTGTAAAGAAAATTGTAAGAGCTTTCAAAATAAATATTACTCAACTCCCAATGCCATTTAAATATTTTGGAGTGATGTACTCTTGCTTGAAGATGAAAGTGGCCGAGTCAAAAATACCAACAAAGAATGTACCCCTTTAATCTAAAATTGACGGGTCTGAGCAGTTCCTGAAAATGGCTCTGTTTCGTTTTCATTTGGCCGCCCTGTATATTATTTCCACAGCAGTTGGAAACGGTTCCAAATGTCACTACTTGTGTTAAATTCACTGACGTCTAATATTTATAAGTTTTAAATTGTTTTCAATCGTTACAGGAACAAATTTATTGAATAAAAAAGTCCATTAATAATACACCGTTAGACAATAAATTGAGCAATTCCAGAGTAAGTAACTATCCCATATCCGTCAACCTAGGCCCTAGGTTTTAATGTACAAACATGTCTTGGTGTTCAATATTACGGAAGATGTTATGTAGTGGCAGGAATTTAAGGCTGGTACGTCACGTTTTTTTAAATGATTTACAAAAATATATTGTAAATACTGTCAACAAATAAAATTTGTTTCTTTTGATAAGGTAATACTCTCCTTTCAGAATGAACAAATTTAAACGCATAGTCCAGTACAATTTCATGTGAAATACTACAAATTGTGTTTGGACATTATTTTTCAGTGTTTATCAGTAACGGAAACGCTGAATTTGTGATTTTTTTAATACCACTAAGCTAAAAAAATAGTGAACCCCTTGTGGAATAAGTTCAGTTCTATTTAGTTCTACAGTGCACTGCCGACACAAGCAATTTTTCAGGCATTTTTACCACGAAATGGTAGAAAAAGCTTAACGTCGCTAATGAGCTTATTTATCTAGAGAAACGTGTTTATAAGTATTTCTTGCCGCCTTTGCTACTGGATCAAATGATATCCAGTGACTCTTGGGGAAAAAAAGGATAGCGAAACGCGCATATATAAGCAGTGATTGTTCCAATAAATCCACTCGAAATCGTCCTTGTGAGAAATATTCGCAGAATTCAATTATTTGAATTTTTTATGCAATGTATGTTCCACTTACTTATTCCCACTGATTGACCGATAAATTTTATAGTATGCAGTGAAATGTAAACCAAATTTCGTTCATTTATTAAACGATAACAATTATTAACCAAATTGTACTATTATTGCATTAAAATAGCGTCCGGAAATTATGCATCAAGACTTCAGGAGGTAATCCCTCACAAGAAATTAGAGTCAGGAAGTCCTATAACAATTTTTGAAAAACTCAATATTAACGGAGATACAGGGTGTTAAAGATAAAATTTTATTTTCGATATTTATAAATAACTTCTTAAGAAATCCAAATATTTACATAAAATTTGTAAATCGTGTGTTACCACTTATGGCGTATTATGTTTCTTTCAAATGACAGAACATTTTTGCTGCTTAGTGTATCCATCTGACTATTGAAACAATCCATTCTCCTACCTGTTATATCTGAAAAAGGTATACCTTTATTGAAATCGTTAGGAGTAACAGTTTTCGTTTCAGTTAAAGTACCTTTTCTACTGAAAATACAGCAAAATGTTACTTGAAAAAGTTGTTCAAAATGGTAAATTATGGATATGCAAAATTTAAAAAAAATCGGCCTACTTTGATACAATCTTTGTGCTTTGTTGAAAAATGGTTTCATCAAACCTCTCCGATCTTCTTGAAATTTTGTCTCCATAATTTACGATTCTGGGCAACTTTTTCAAGTAATATTTTGCTGTATTTTCAGCAGAAAAAGCACTTTACCTGAAACCAAAACAGTTTTTACTCGGTGCACTGAATAATTCAGATAGGATTATTTCAAAAATGGTTACCGACTTCAGCAAGGTATACCTTTTTCAAATAAAACAGGTAGGAGAATCGATTGTTTCGATAGTCAGATGGATACATTAAGATGCAAAAAAGTTCTGTCATTTAAAAGAAACATGATGTGCCACAAGTGGCGCCCTCTACTACTGACGTTAAAATTAGAAATATATTTGAATTTCTCGTCCGCAAAAACCCCCGATTTCTTGACGCATAATTTCCGGACACCCTGTATATATTTTTTACATAATTTGTTGAATAATACACAAACTCCACTAAAACAATTTGTATCACATCATTAAATAATTTGTACCAAACAAAACATATTTTACTTTACAATTTTTTTTCTCTGATCAACGGCAACAGAATTATGATAGTAATCAAGTCTTGAATACGTGACAAAGTCGCTCACATATCATGTCAGGATTGTCAGTTGCTTGTACATAATAATTATAAATACATCTAAATATACTTTACTGTGTGTAAAACGAAACGCACGAGCCACAATACTATGACTAGGTTAATTAGGATATCGTTTTAATTTATGAAGTGAAATTGCTTTTGTAGAACGATTTTCCGGTAAACATGCGCCAAATGCAGCTACTTGTATCGCAGTGAGTGCAAGTGTATTGCGATGCGGACGTGACACGTGAAATTTATAACTGACTCTTGGAAGAGATAGAGGTCCAGGGCATCCACGGCGTATTGCAGCAGTGTGGCGTATCATACACCAGGCTAAATTATATCCGTACTATCAGAGTTTACTGAATAAATATAAGTTATACCACTCTCTGTCGGCACTTTGATGTTTTGAGATCAAAGCCGTACCGCCGCACGTATATAGTCGCAAAAAATGACCAAGTACGAGGGACTTAAAAAAGTAGTTTCTTTCTAATTGGAAATTGTTATATTAAGGCCGCTTATAGTATAAATAAAATATTTACAATGTAATAAATATAAATATTATAAAACAATTAAAAAATTTAAAAAATGTAAGTTTTGTTAGTTAATCTTGGAAGTAGGATATACTCACTTGTAAATTTTAAAATAAAATATATATGTACTCTACTATACAGGGTGAATCTTAAATAAGTACAAATATTTTAACCAGCAGTATAGTTTTTTGTGTAGAACACATAATTAATAGTTTTTTTACAAAAAAATCAGAAATAAAAAAGTGAAATTTTAAATAAATTTCGTAATTTTTCAGCAGAAAACTTGTTGAGGACCGCTGGCCTAGACAGACCCTTCATACTTTTATGAGTCATAGTGCTGCAGACTGAACGTGTGGTTCACAGTGTTGCCAGTATTACACAAATGTCTTTGCTTCAAGGAAGAAAACATCTCAACTTTTAGCGAATTTTGTCAAGTGTAACATTTTATATTATTTTTTATTATCAAACTGTCATTGACTGTCATGACAGATTATCGGAAGCCCAAGTCAAACTTGTTAACCCCACATAATGCATGAAAATAGCAATAAAATTTGCTAAAAGTTGACATTTTTTCCATTTTAAATAAAAAACGCGTGCATAGTTTTTCGTTATTCTTCATAAAATAACTTAAGGAAATTGTGTTTTGTGTCCCTTTCTAACAGTGTACAATGACATTTAACTTGTCAAATGTGGATTACTGATTAAATAGTTAATTTTTTAACAAACAGATAAGCTTGTGTGCACGTTTATGTATAATTTTTGAACATTGGACATAGTAATATCACGTAATATCTTCCTAAATATTTTACGGTAGTATTGAACTTGCGGAAATTCATTTTTAATCGTTGAAGTATAGTAAGGTTAGTTCAGATGTTAAAATTTATGTTAATATTGCTGCGTATCATACTACATACCCAATTTTACTGTACTTATGCTTAAAACAAGTATTTTTAAAATAGAACTATTACGTTAAAGGAAACGTAATATTTATATTGGAGGAGATATGGCAACCTCGCAACAAATCATATGTTTCATTACGTTGTTGGATGAAAAATCAGCCAGCGGTCCTCAAAATGTGGGTATTTTTTTAAAAAATTAATATCTCCGTAAATATTAGAAATTTTTAAAAATGGCTTTCACTAGACTGATTTAAATGACGAACTACACCAGCAGTTAAAATATTTGTACTTATTTAAGATTCACCCCGTATAATGTGGAAAATTTGCAATAAAATGTTTATTTAAATATTTAAAAAAACAATATACATTATTTTAAAACTAAAATAGGAAATTATATAATCGATATTGTTTACAAGTTACACATGCTGCAGTATAGGTTTTTACTTGCTCTTTTAATGCAGCTTTTCTTGGACTCCTATACGAAAGTGTTTGTGACGTTTTGCAGTCTTGATCTGATATATAACAAAAATGCATTATATTCTTGTTTTGTAATTTAATAAACTATATATTACTTTCAGTAAAAAATTACTCAAATGAAAACCCAATGTATAAGTATGTCCAGGTCATTTTTTAGTACTTAATATTATTTTAGTGATTTGGGTATTTCCATACGTATATTAATTAAGACAAATTATTTCAATTTATTGAAAGATGTTACTGTACATACCATTTTTATTATATACTGTTTATGCACAGATATCGCTTAGAATCGGTGTACCAGTTTGAACTTCAGCATCTTGATATTTTGGCGCCAAAATTGTTTTGAAATTATCAAAAACTCTGCTTAAATCAAAAATGCTTGAGTGTAAAATTTACATGACACAATTAAGTACCTACTTACATAATTATTGCATATTACACTTTTTTTAAAATAAATGTCAGTACAAAGAACTTGTTGGTTCATACAAAAACAATGTTTGATGTTTTATTTGAAAAATGTTTGAATAAGTAAGTTATCGAAAAAATTATATATAAATTTAATACAAAACAAAATTATTATTATTAAAAATGAATAAACTTCAGATGTTTCGTTTCTCAATTACTACTACATATTTAATTTATTAATGAAATACTGAAAGCAACTAAGGCAATAAATTTTATTAGATATTATTCTTCTTACGTAATTAAGGAAAATTATTTTTTTTTCTCACTGAATCATTAGCTATAATAATTCTGCTGCTAATTTAAAATTCAATTTTGTCCATTCCATTCCTACAGTAAAACGTTTATGTGTACTCGTTAAAAGTATATCAACTAAAAATAATATTAGCGTACTGGAAAAACTGTTGTTTTAAATTTTTCCCACAAAAAAACTTCTTTGAATAAAGTACAAAGCTTCGTAATTAACTCTTTTTGTAACATTTACTAAAATGAACAAATGTCTCGCATAATAATTTGCTTAAAATAAGCGCCATCTTTTCATACGTTTTATAAACACAACACCTCCATTAGGTACGTCATTTGGACTCATTTATAAGTAGATTTACATTTATCTAGTTATAGTTGATTTCTTGCACCAAAAGCAAACATAAACATTATGCAGGGTGTTTTTATTATCATGAACTTAATTTTAAATTACATACCCGAAAATGCTAACCCAAAGATTACAGGATGTCCTTGTAACCAGTAACTAACTATAAAAGAAATTGTATTGATTAAGTGCCTCTAAATATATAAAAATATTTTTACTATGGTTATAATCCAATATTGCCAAATAAAAGTTTCATGTTTAGTTCACTTTTTATTCCGTTGTGTTGTTTTATTAAAAAGAATTAGAATAAACTAATGGAGATATTTTTACTGTTAAAGGAAAAGTGACAACGCACGAAACAGACGTACAGCTGATATGTGAAGATACATTGCCATCCTTGTTTTACAAATGCATATTTATAAGTCTATCTCTGTCGCACGTGGGCTCGCCTCGGCAAAATACATCCTGACATTCCGTAACATTATCGCCGGTATAGGTATATGGCACGCTTACCTTCGTTTGTTTGTATTGTCTTATAGACGATTTAAATAGCTGAGTGTTTAAATATATATGAAATAAGGGTTTCTTTAATCGTGAAATGATCCTACCCGATGGATTGTTGGTTTACTTACTGTCTAGGTCAATAACACACCAGAATGTAATCATACAATTGTAATGGGTAATTACTACTTCAAAATTTGTATTTTCTCCTTGTAAATCTGTGTTTTTGTACACATTTAATGTAATTTCACAACGTTACTATGTGATTTTAGAAGAAAATTTGTAATTTTACATGAAAGATGTTAATGGGGATTCTTGTAATACAGTATGAATTTGGTAGTTTTGGGATTTGAAAGAAACGGCTAATGACGTAATCAAATATATTTTTCCAGAAAGATTCTGTATTACTTTCCACTTAAAAGTTATAAGCAATATTGTCCTAAAGAGTCTCAAAATAAATACCACCTAACAATCACATTAGCGGTAGAAGGATCAAGTAATCGTTGGAAAATAAAATACTCAATTCGTATAATTTTTGTGCTTACAAAACGTTTGTTCATTCAGAAAAAGTTGATATGTTGCTAATTTACGGAGAGTCACAAAAAATCGAGAAAGATATCCAGAGGGTCTCATTCCTGATCATAGAAACTGGAGGCGATCTTGCGATGCATTTTGTGTTCGGAAGAATCAAGTTACTGACCAAAGGATCCTTTTTCAATTACATTTTAACCGTCGTGGGTTTTTTCAAAGTTTTTAATTTTGCTTTTATTTCAATCTTTTTAAAGAGCATAGGTACATTATACAAAATCGATACAGTTTATTTTAATATATTAATATATGATTATAATAAATATTTACAACTAAAGTTTGCCGGGGGCTTTGTTATAACTCAACTCGATATCATAAGTTGATAGATATGATGTAGGAAATATTGAGCCGCAACTCTAGAATATTCGTTAAAGCGAAGAGAAGAGAAGATAAAAATGACGGTAGAAAAGACATTTTCAACTAATGCCTGATGACGTGATGAATTTTTTGTTTTTTAAGTTCACCCTCAACAGAAATACTTCCCTATCGAGTTCTAACGATTTTTTTTTAATATGCGGTAGCTATAAAATAAAATATATCCGCATCAAAATCGACTAGTAGTTTTGGAGATAAATGACAACATTGGTTTGCACACACATTCTCGAATATGAGGTTTCCTTTTCGGCCACAAATCGCCCTACATAATACACCAAATATTCTAAGAACACATAAGATTAAATAGTTACATTAACTAATTAATTAATTAATTAATTAATACTAGTTATGTGGTAGTGAATCCTATTAAGCTAGATTTACGGTGATGTAATAATTACAGTGACTAGCGTATATACTCATAATAATATTAAATGAGTCCAAACTGAGCCCACAACAAAAGGCGGCGGCCAATGAAAAAACATCGCTTTGTCACGATAACTTACAAACGCAATTGCGTTCTGTGTAAAGTAAATTAAAATTATAATGGCCGTTTTTACGTGCAGTACAAGGCATGTAAAAATTTCAAAGAAAACACGAGTCTAGCGATAGCGTTGAAAAAAAATGTGAGACTATAAAAAATTCATTAGAGAAGTGTAGTGAAGTAGTTCAGTATCTAACACTAGGCTCCACTTTTTCACCATTTAGATCTATTAGCAGATAATAAACATGTAATAAAATTGTAATTAATTAATTCATATCGTTTTTGTGACAAACATATGCCACTAAATGAAACTGGACATAGACAAATCCATTTAATTAATTTATTTATTTATCAGTTTAACTGCTTTACAGAACAGTGTGTTTTCAATCGTGCTGTTTCGATTTTTTAAAAGCACACACATATAGTAATTATAAAAGGGAACAGAAAAAATATTACTTCGATATGTTAAAAAAAACATGCACATGCTAACAAATTAAAAATATCATCATTTTTTATACATACAAAATAAGTCTGGTTATAATTAAATTATGCATATTGCGTGTTCTGTGTGTTATAGATAATTTTGTATGAAGGATAAAGGCAAGTTAAAATGTCAATGTCTGAGAAAAGAGAACTGTAGACTTCTTCTCTCTATATTCCCATCGATTATAAGTTCAACAGGTAATTGACATAATTATGTACAATAAGTGAATGAATTTTTAACGGTCTCTAATATCAAACTATTTAAAAATATACAGGTTGTTCTGCATAAGAACCGACACAGAGCAGGTGCATGCAAGGAGTCCCAAAATATTGCAATATATATCTCAGAACTATGAATGCATTAATTAAAACAATACTTTAAGAGTGTTTATTAGAAGAAATCGAAGTCAGTAGTAGACTTTGACAATTAGTAATAAAACTACAAAATAAACTTAAATTAAAACTAACGAAATTTCTCAAAATGGCCACCATTTTCTCTGAAACATAGATTTACTCTTCGCCGAAAATTGAGGTTAGTACTAACTTTTTGATGTATCCTAACACTATTAAAATCGTGTTTTAACCTTACTTTTTAAAATTTAACAAGAGTAAGTGTTTTAAATTAAATTCTACGCAGGATATTATCATTCTTTTTAAATTCGATCAATAGAAAAAAAGTTTGGTATAATTTTAGGGGTGGCTCATCCTCAACGAACATACATACATATTTACGAATGCACCACGTTTGTATAGAGTGCCTATTTCACTTATAGTAAACGAAGTACAGCAAAGAAATCCTAAAGCAAACATATTTCGCCGGATACATATTCCATATGTGCCGACTGAGCTGATTTATTGAAAAATTTACGGAGACATAGGGACAGGTTATCCAATGAGGGCAACGCGTTGCTAAAATCCTTTCAAAATAAAACCTAATGGCTTTGTATATGAAAAATGGGGACATAATTCGGTTTGGTTTATGTAGAAAATGCTATGCGAAGATTACTTATACCCGGAAAATTTTATTTCTACATTTAGATCATTTGGAATATACCGTGTTTATCAAATTCGATACATTAGACTTGTATCTCGACGATCATAAAAGGTTCTTGTAAATATTAGTATTCAATTTATGTCCAAATTTAGCAACAAAAAATAGAACTTAGAGAGAGGAACACTGTTTGTAACATTCGTTTTTGACATACAGCATACAATGAAACATATGACAAATTGTTTATTTTTATTTCATTTATATAGAAAAATAGTGCTTTAAATTAAATGCTGGAAACGGCTGTCCCTTGCAGCGATACATTGCCTTGGTATCTTCTTCGGAATATTCCAGATATTTGGCGTATTGTTTTAGAGGCATTGCTAACACGTTCCACTAATGCAGCTTCTTTCGCTATGTGGATAAAATACAGCTTTACAGTTGCATTAGATGCCCTCAGATAGAAATCGCACGGATTTAAGTCGGGTGATCGGGGTGGCCAAGGAGTAGGCCCGATCCGACCAAACCAATTTCCGACTAAAATAAGCAGGTCCTTGTCGTGCATAAACCATAACGACAGCAAACATTAAGAGGGACAGCTTCTAGAAGGATGGGTAGTTTTTTCCTGTAAAAAATCCAAATATGTTCGTCCATTCTAATCTTCTCGGCAAAATGAGAGGTTCAACCATCAATAATTCCTGCTCACATATTGACTAAAAATTTCTGCAGGGGTCGCGATTCATATGTAATGTATGGATTTTCATCCGCCCAAAAATGTTCGTAGCAATTAAAAACACCTGGTTTCTGGTAAATAAAGCTTCATTCGAGATGAAAGAAATAAATTGCCGATCTCCTGCATTTTTTTAGCTTAACCATAGCAGGCCGAATGGAAAATCAGCTTCAGAGAAGGCTTGAACTCTCTACAGATGATAAGGAAGCTGCTGCTCTTGGAGGATTCGCCATACATTAACATGGTTCATATTTACTAATTCATTTGCCAAACGCCTTGTACTTATTCAAAGATTTTGTTCAACCGCTTGTAAAACATTTTTCTGATTTTCCACTGTTCGTGCAACTCCTTGCGGCACACAATCTACAAAATTCTCTGTTACTTTTCCCATTTCACTCAATCGTCTATGAACATTCGAAAAAGTGTTTGCATAAGGTAATTGGCGATCAGGGAATGCATCTTCATGGAGACGCTTGGCCTTATTCGAATATCCGTTTGCTTTTCCATGTCGGCCAATTCTTCAAAGGAACAATTCACCATGTTTACTTATTTTGTAAAAAAATGTATTAAAAACTAACTTACACTTCTAAAACCAGTCACTTCACACCTTGTGTTATCTTTTTTATTTAAGTCTGACATAGAATTTATGACAAACTAACACATGTCACCTAGATTATTGTTTTTTAATTAGCATTCCCAAGAAGGTCTATTGTAATGATTAATAAATTCTCGAAAATAATGCGTCAGGAAGAAAAAGTCCAAAAGATATTTTTTAGCGTAATTAACTTGGCTTTTAGATAGCGATACCAAATTATCCAAATATCTGTGGCGTACATTTTTTTGCTAAAATGAGTATTTAACGGCACGAACGCCACTGATACTAGTACACACAGCTTCAAAAAAGTTGGACTCCTCCTCATTCTTGAGGAGGAGTCCAACATAATACATAATACATAATTTTCTCGTTGAAAAATTGTTTACAGTTACTATTTTCGATGATAATTACTTCCAGAAACAATTTTACACCCTCAAAATAATATCCATAACTTAATTAAAACTTGAAATATTTTTCATATTTATAATTATTTTTGATGGTAAGTAATTTTAATTCATTAGTTAAAACGTCCAGATTTTTGCTGTATAAAAACGGCTCGTACATGCACTAAACATGAAAATAACAAAATAAGTGATATAGTCATTTAAAGTTGAAGGTAAGAACAGTAGATTCTGCGAGTATCAAATTTTATCTCGCAGTCAACACGCTCGTTTCATAGCCTGAATATTGGGATTTATAAAAATTTCAAAACTTCAAGCAAAGTTTTCTTCTATAAAGAGTGGGCTACTCAGGTCAACTTGTGGCTGAATTTTGTCTATGATATGTATACTTAATTCCCGCGGAGCCTGAATTTTTAATTCTCAACAGTTAAAACGCTAGAGTCGATTGAAATTCACGAAAAATGACTAAAAAACACTCATTTTCAGCACGCTGCTATTATTCAAAGGGATCGTTCGAGCCAATTATCTTCATTTACACTGAAACTATTATCTTTCCCACTCTGAATTCCGTCTTGATCATTCAAATATCTTCAAACAGAAAAATTTGACAGCAAAAATTAATAAAGCTTAAAAATAGCAATTTTTAAGAGTCTTTATTTAAATAGGCGGAAACAAGCGCTTGTAAAAATCAAAGTCGTGTAAATTTTGTTGTCTGGGACCCTAGAGTAGAGTTTTTCAAAGTTACACCAAAATCAAAAATGGGTCGGCAACAATTTTTATTATTTTCAGACGATTTCAAATGGAATGACCCGTTTGTAAAAACATTGGTAATAAAGTCTTGTAAGGTATTGTCTTTTTTGTTCCCTAAGTACATGTACTTTTTTGCCACATTAAGAAAAACCACTAAGTTTAATCGAATCATTTTATATACAGAAGGTCCAAGACTTTTGACGTTGTGTGTATTTTACAGTTGGGAAATCTGCCCAAATCTACGTATTCTAGCCATAATCAGCTTTAAAAAAATGTCGGTTGCAAAAAGCTTAACAACACTTGCAACACAAATGTGAGCAAACATTTTGAAGTTCCTTGTACATAGGTTATTGATTTGAGGAACAGAAAAAATTAAAATTGAAGTAAAAGTAATCAATATGCATTTATACAAGCAAAATGGATGTAGTTACTTGAACCTGCTCGTACAATTGCTATAAATTTAAAGGGGAACCGTTAAGTTGGCAGTTAATTATGATGTAATTATGAGAATTTAGTGACAAATTTCAAGTACCTGTTCTATTTTTAACCTCGTAGGTAATGATTTGTTTCTAAAGTTACCGTCACGGCGTTTGCAATTACCTACTTCCAACATTTGATACTTAGGACGTAACTCAACGAGATGATTTACTGAATTGTGGAAAAGCGCGTCAAGACGTAACCGACGTAAAACTGTCGCTAAACCGATTTCATTACATTTTAATTTTAACCTCTTACAGGCATTTACAACAAAACTTATTTTTTTCCGCAACCGTGACTTATTAATTATTAAACGCTATTAAGAAAATAATTTGTTTTCAAATGATTTGAAAATATTTTAAATTGCACCCTGGAATTATAAACAGATTTAAGACGTTACCAAAAAAAAATCTTAAATAATATTTTATTATACTTGTAGATCTAGATATTTCACCCCATACCTTATCATGTTTTTCAATCGCTTTTATACGGGACGTTCCATGAGTAATGGGATACAGACCTGGTAACAGTTAAAGGCAAAATATTAAGAGTACACTTTATGCGTTGGGACAATATTACCACAGATATAAGGTGTTGATATAAAATATTTACAACTTCTAATACCTTACAGTAACAGTTGTTGATGTATTACTTTCAAATTTAGTGTCGATTGGGATGCCGAAATTTAAATATCATATTACTTTTGAACTCTTATAAGGAACGTCAAATACTATATCCCTGATGCAAAATGCTATAATTTAACTTTTGTCTTACACTACATCACAATTTTTTTTAAAATATAATAATTCGGACTTCTTCAGTAAAAACTGTCATACTCAATGGGCACACGTACGTTTATATAACGTTTTTAAAACGTTACTGGCTGATTAAACGTTTTGCGTTAACATTTTCAACGTTTTTAGTTAAAAACTTATATCATTTAAGATACGTTAAAATATTCGCACATCATCCAGAGGTTAAAGTGAATACTAAAAATTTACGTTTCTTTTATAACGTTTATTCAACTGACATAGACAAACGTATAGTAGAAGTTTATATTCCAATAATATTTTACTGTACGTTATCTGCAACTGCAACCGCAATTAACCATTTTAAATAGATACATGAGTTTAATATATGAAACGTGTAAAATACATTGTTTTCTGTTTTCAAATGATAGCAGAAATGAACATCTAAATAAAATGTTTTCTAGTAACGTTTGCTTCATAATGTGTTCTAAATGTATGTATAACATATTTTCTTTGAATAATACGTTTACAAAATGTTTGCAAAACGTGACGTAAAAGATTTTATAAACGTTAATAAAACGCTATGAAAAAGTTTCCCATAAACGTTTATTAACTGTTTCTTCTATGTTATTTAAATGTAGTTTAATAATATTTAATAACCGTTTCTTTTCCAGTTACAAATAACGTTTATTCGTTGAAATTCATACGACAATAACTGTAAAAGTTATTTGAAGTTTTCGCTAAAAAATGTTTTACTTCAACATCCTTTATCTCAGTTTTAGTTTAAACTTACCAGGTGGTCTGTGACGCATTACTTATGAACACCGTGTATTAATATTTCATAAAACTCGACAGTTTTAAGGCGCATTGTAGTAAACTGCGGTTCACTGATTCAATGCTTGCATAAATAACTATTGTCTACAACCGACGTATAAATATTTAAGTGTAACACTTTAATATGCTCTCATCTCTGGTATATCTCTGTGAAAGCTATACTAAACCGACCGTGCGATCATCAATTATGAAACTGTTTTAAGGTCAGTTGTTTTGTCTGTCTCAGCGCTTTAAAGTAAACTTCTTTGCCGATATCGGATGGCTGGTCCAATGTGCATTGACGCCAATAATTACCTCACATACAGGATGTTAAAAAAAGAGTGTAAAATATTTCTGGAGGTAATAGTATGAACCAAAATAAGCAGAAAAGTCTTAATAAACATGGGTCCGCAAAGTAACGGTTGCGGAGATATGGACTACTATTCGTTTTTCAAACATTTTATTTTATTAGGAATAAACCGACAAAGGAAGCTTTTAACAAACAAAAAACAAAGTTACAGAAGATGTTCAAAGTGCCCTCCGTCCATTTCCAAGCAGGCACGACATCTTCGTCTCAACGATATTCGAACTCTTTCGAAAACACCGTCCTTGGTTTGGATTTCTTGACACTTTTGATTAATCCGTAGCTGCAGCTCTTCCAGGCCATTTGCAGGAGAACCATACCAAAAGTTTGGTGTAAATCCTCTCTAACGTCCATGGCAAAATGAGCAGGAGCAACCATCATACTGGAACCACATTTGTTGCATCTGATTCAAAGGAATGTCTTCCAAAAACTCATACAGTGAGTTCTGCAGATAGTTGAGGTAAGCACCTGTTAATCGGTTTGGTAAAATAACAGGACCTAGAAACCTGTCACCTGCAATACCCATCCAAATGTTTAATGAAAAACGTGCCTGATGTCCAGATTCTATTAGAGCATGAGGATTTTCGTCGGCTCATATATGCGTATTGTGAAAATTAAACACTCCATTTCTTGTGAACCCGGCCTTATCAGTAAAAAGAATGTTTGCAAGAAAACGAGCGTCTTCAGCATCATGACGTAGAAACCAGCGGCAAAAAACCAAACGTGCTTGATGATCATTTATTGGATTTAAGGCCTGTACTCGTTGCACATGGTATGGATAAAGCAGTTGCTCGTGAAGGAGTCTCCAAACAAGAGGACCACTAATTCCTATATCGGCTGATATTCTCCGCACACTCGTACCTGGATTCTGCTCTACCAGTGCTAGAATTTCTTCTTCTGCTCTAGGAGTGGATACCGACCTTGGTCTTCCGGATAAATGGCATTGTTTGCTCAAGGAACCGGTATCACGCAATCTTTGGTGAATTCTTCCAAACATGCGTTGTGAAGAAATCTGGTGATTTAGATAAGCGTCAACATAAAGACGTGCTTCGGTGGCGTTCCCATTAGCACGACCATACATGAAATACATGTCTATTAATTCTGCCTTAGAGTAACCAGCCATAGCGAAAGAAAACTTGTGCACTGAGAACAACTGTCAAATACGTACTGTTTATTTCACTAAACATATACCAACTATTATAAGAAAATACACAACGTTTTTGCAAAATAAAAAAAGGGACTAAAAAACATAAAACATTCCATATCTCCGCAACCGTTACTTTGCGGACCCATGTTTATTGAGACTTCTCTGCTTATTTTGGTTCATCCTATTACCTCCTTAAATATTTTACACTCTTTTTTAACACCCTGTATATCGAATGGAAGAACGTCTTTTGTGTACAAAATCTAGCTTCCAATACAAGGTGTCTAATAGATAACTGTCTTATCTTGCAAAATAAGACAAAAGTTTCTGCAAAGTCTTGTTATTATTCGATCTTGCAAGAGTGAGAAGAAAAAACGTTTCATCCTCTCTTAATAATTTCAATATTAAATATTTTTTATGTTGAAACTTAATATAATTGCATACTTTTTAAAAATAATTTATAGCACTAATTGCATATTACAGTAAGTTGGTACTATAGGAAATTATTTAAATTTGCAACGTCGCGACGCATTAATTACATATTACAGTAAGTTGGTACTATACGAAAATATTTAAATTTGGCAACGTCGCGACGCCGAGTTGAATTGCAGCCAGTGACAGTCTGAAAAGGGGGTTTAAATAATGGTTTGAAAATATTTTTTTTCGACGTAAATATGCATTTAAAATTCTTTTAAATCTCGTATTCGTATTATACTCCCTGTACAATAGTAGTCCATGTAGTCAGTTCAAAGCTTTACGTTTACTTAATCAGTTTTAAGAAAAACCGGTTAAAGAAATGCTATATATTCTGATTTTAAAAAGAACAATGTCAAAAGCTGAGCCGTTGTCAGTAACAATTCCAAATGAGGTACGAAAAAAGATTTAATAAGTGGCTTGCATGATACGCTGTAGAAAATATATCCACATATTCGCGATGGAAGTAAAAAAGAGGGTTTCTAGCTGAGGACTAAGCTGTGAAATATGCTCTATTTTGTAAACAGAGCGGAAAACGCAATAAATAATAAAATCAATATCTGATCACTAGCTAACGAAAGAAATAAAATTTGAGTTAAGAGGACTTTATGCGGGGACGAAGCCTTTCTAATATAAACTGGGACAATTTTTAAATACGATTATAAATCTTTACATTGGTATAGGAGGTAGCAACACGGTTATAAGTAAAATACGGAGTATTTAGGATATACCGCTTTCAAGATAATAGAGATATATGGGTTTCTTGTTTCCATCCTCTTTTATAACCAAATCGGCTTCAGCACGTAAGTTAAATTATACCATATTTTAACGTAAACTTTTCTAAAGTCTCAAAATATTTTGTACATCATAAAGGATGTATCAAAAATATAACCAAACGTTAATTACTAAGCATTGTCGCATCAAATTACTTTTGAAACAATTGAATTCAAGTAATCATCTGTGAAAGCAATACTACCTATATTATTTACTTCAACTGTTTTTCTCAAGTCAAACCACAAGTTCGTCGCGTATTTGATTTCTATAGAAAATAATTATTGTTAAAAGCCAAACTTTACTATTGTCTAATGCCATAATATTGTTTATACAGTGTCCGACTTTGTAAATATATGGTTATCTTAACGTAAAAATTACGAATTATTTAAAAATTCCTTATTAAAATCAAGAATTAGCAGATGTGGTATGACTGTGTGTCTTGATGCCATGAGAAAATGTACGTTAATCTTCAATTTATTTCTATCGATTTCATTTCTCATTTCTTTTCGTGATCATCATTCAATGACAATAAATCTGGGGAACGTGCGGCCATTCAGTAAGTCCATGAAGATGCATGCAGATTTGCCGGGAATTTATTTTGGATAAATCAACAATTTAACGAATTTTAAAAACTAATGGTTATAATCGCTACAAAATTCAGAATTTGAGTATTTGCCTGAGCATCACATTGAGAACAGATTTAATTTTATAGTTCAAATTGTAGTAAAAGTAGAAACTGTTGATCAGAACCTTTTTCCCAGAAAAATGCAAGACGCCGATCCAAGTGCTTATATAATTTTTGCATCAAAATCAAGAAATTCTGTGTAGCAAGCTTTCGTGCCCACACTGTATAATTATTTAAATACAACGATGATAGGTTCCTGTATAATCCTCGAAATCGAACAGAAGCCGTAAAAAATTATATTATTTATTTGGACCGTCCGTAACGTGTTGGAAAGAATGAAACACCGCATTCTCCCATTTTTTACCTTCTAGAGTTCATTCAACATTACCCCATAGAACGTAGAGCACGGTTTCTACTACGGCTGCTTATAGGTTTATATTTATACCCTTCTTTCAAACTAATATTAAAGCAACATCCACAGTCTGACGCTTTGTGGAACAACAACAGTGATGTATTTTCCAAGTTAAAGCAGAATTTATGTATGTATCTTTTTATAAATATAAATTTACACACAAATGCAATAATCTCTTTCAGCTTGCCAAGGGAAACATCGCTCATATCTTTCATAGCGTTGTGCATTACACGTAATATATAAGGTTTATATTTAGTTCGTAAAAAATTCACTTAGAATTTTACACGCCACCGGCAAAAAGGAGGTCCCTTTTCCTCGGGAGGCCCAAAAACTTTAATAACCCCCAGAATAAGCTCACCCAACAGAATTTTCATCGCATATTTGTTTCGTTTAATATTTTGCTACCTAAAGAGCTAAGCAGTACATAAGAATCATATTTACTGCAAATTAACTTTCATCTTGCAATTTATCATTTAACGAATCGAATACAATTTGTTTTCGTATACATGTGTACACAATTACAACTCTGAGATGCACTGTGAAATTATATATACACTGAAAACATTACCAAATGGAAAAAATAACCAAGTAAATCAAAGTTTGTATGCATGCAAAATAAGTAGAAATTCATTATTAATTGTTCCTCGTAGGACCACCAACCAACCTGCATTTTTATTTAGGTAGGTCAAGGTTCACTGTTGTCGGATTGTTTTTTGTTGATAACACGAGGGTTTTTGTGTTACTGTCAATATTTAAATGCGAAAAACTGTTCAGCCTCTCTTTTAATTTACAAAGTGAGTATTTATATCTCACTATTTAACTATATAATTAATGTAAATGGTTTATTTGATCTGTGGGAGTTCAACTTCAATATTAAATAATTTTTAAAGTAATACTTAATATATTAATTGCTTGAAAATATATTTTTATTTTGAGTAAATACGCAGAAGAACACATATTGTTTAAAAGTTATGCAGATGATGTGGCTGTTATTGCTAGAGAATTAGAAGAAGTAACGAGAAAACTTGTGGAGGAAGCACGTAAAGTGGGATTGCAGATAAATCAAGAGAAAAGTAAGCTTTTGAGAATAGGAGAACAAAAAAAGGATACCAATTGAGAACAGAGCATGGAGAGATGGAGGTTGAGGAAGTTTAAGAATATGTGTATTTGGAGGCGCTAATAACAGCTACCTGTGATGAGGAACAAGAAATAAATAGGAGAATAATAAAAGCAAACAGAAGTTCGGCAACAATCAACCACTTATTGAAATCAAAAAATTTGTCCAGAGGAGTAAAATTTAGAAGGTATAAAACAATTTTGAGACCGACAGCGCTGTATGGTAGTGAAACCTGAGTTCAATGAGAAGTCAAGAGAAAACCTTTTAAGGTGGGAAAGAAAGATCTTAAGGAGAATTCTAGGGGGTAAGAAGACGAAGGAAGGCTATGTAAGGATAAATAATGAGGAAATATATGCAATGTACCAGGCACCAACAATAGACGAATTTGTAAAAGCCAGAAGAGTGCAGTAGCTAGGGCATCTAGAACGTATGGAAGATGAAAGGGCAGTTAAGGAAATAGTAGGGAGTAAGTCTAACTACAAGAAAAAAAGAGGTAGACCGAGGAAGCGATGGAGAGAGGCAGTGGCAAAGATCTAAGGGAGAAAAATGTTACGGGCGAAGGACAGAATGGAATGGAGGAGAATAAACATGTATTCGTGTTATACTCATTTTTCCCCATCTACTCTTAAAATTGACACTATAACTGAATCACACTAAATACACTTTTTTGTATATTGCCTGTAAATGCCACGCCCTATCCAAATTGCAGTTTCTTTCAACTGCGAAACAAGCATTAAATAAAATGTATTTTACGTGTGTCAGTGATATGCTTGCTTTTAAAAACGTGCTTATATCTCAAGAATTTTTAAAGATAAATATAGTAAGTATAAGTTTAATGAGGAAAACATATAAAATTACTGTCTAGAAACATCATAAAAATATACAGGGTGATTCGGACTCTTACAAATAAAATTTTGTAAAAATAAAATCAAAAAAAAACAGTTCAAAATTGATTTAAAAATACAATCCCGCACGGCACTGAAAACTGGTTCATTGTAAAACCTGATAAGGTATATAAGAAATTTCCAAGGAAAGAAAGAAAACACCTATTTTAATGCAGCAAATTCAACTGCTTTTGACGCTATTGTTATTAATTATTAATAGAATTAATTCGTGATTTTAATTAATAAAATAGTTTGACAAATATGATGTTACAACAAAATTTTGGGCCTGTTTCACCCAGTTTCTACAAGTTTTCTTGAGTCTCGTGTATGATACGCCACACTGCTTCATTATACCGTGGACGCCCTGGACCTCCATTCCTTTCACGATTCGGTTGCAAATTTCCTGCGTCACGCCTGCGTTTGCACTACACTTGCACTCACTGTACACCGTTTGGTACATGTTTACCGGGAAATCGTTCTACTAAAGCATTTAGCACTTTAACATAAATTAAAACGATACCCAGCAACTGCGAGTTGCTATGCGTAGTAAGAAAAACTAATGCAAATACTTGCATCACAAAAGAGTTAATACGATAAGTAATCGGATATTTGAAATCGCCTGGCTAGAAACTACAGTAGCACAGCGATGTGAAGGTTGAAGCTACTAGAACAATAATTTTTTTCTCGGAAACTAAGAATTTTACAAATTTTTTTTACGATATTGACTCCATTTTTAAGATAAGTTCTGAATCACCCTGTATAAAAAATACATATGAAGTCTCAAATAAATAAAATTAAGCGTTAGAAATTTTCTACAATATTTACAGCTGTGACTCGTAATTTACTGATTTCACTATAGAAGTATAAGTAATCTCCAAGTATATAGAAAGAATTAAAACTTACTTACCACAAATAAATAAATTTCTTACAGGCAATGTCTAAACTATGTTGTCCTGAACAGAATCTTCTATAAATGAGTATTTTGCAACCTGTAAAAGAAATATGACTTATTAAATAAATAAATACAGGGCGGCCAAATGAAAACGAAACAGAGCCATTTTCAGGAACTGCGTCGAGATTGTAGAAAAACACTCAGACCGTCAATTTTAGACTAAAGGGGGGCATTATTTGCTGGCATTTTTGACTCCGCCACTTTCACCCCCAAGCAAGGGTAAGCATCGCCCCAAAATATTTAAATACCATAGGGGGTTGAGTAGTATTTATTTTGAAAGCTCTTACAATTCTCTTTACAATAGACTTTAAATTTTATAGTTCCGCCCAATACTTTGAACATTTTTTTTTTTTAATTTTAAAATTTAAATTATGTTTAGTTGCTTACTTACTACTCAGTTGATTAAATGTTTAAACTGATGACCGCCCGCTTCCATACAAGAATAAAGATTTTGCTCGAAACGTTCACGAACATTTTGAAGTATTTCCGGAGTGCGACGGCATTTGTCGACGATTCTTTGACGAAAATCTTGCAACGACGCTGGCTGTTTCATAGATTTTACTTTTTAGGTATCCCCACAAAAAAATCAAGGAGCGATAAATCCGGTGATCGTGGAGGCCACTCAATGCTGCCTCTTCTCCCAATCCAATTCCTTGGAAACGTTGGTCCAAATACTGACGGACAATTAACGCATAATGCGGACCGTCTCGTTGAAAAATCAAATGATCTTCATCATACTCTGGAACATTTTCAATAATATCAGTCAAGGCAGGGTCAATAGAGCCTTCCAGTAATTACAAATACATTTGGCCAGTCAAATTACCAAGTAGAAAAAAAGGACCCACCAGCCGGTCACCGAAAATTCCAGCCCACACATTTAATTTTTCCGGTAGCTGTGTATGCACCTCGTGATGCATGCACCTTCAAGAAAAAACTGCATTCATCAGAAAAACAGATGTTAAAAAGGAACAATGGATGGCAGTCATAATCATCCTCATGAAGTTCCTGGATTAAATGTATTTTGTATGGATGGAGTCTATTCCTCTTCAAAATGATGTGTATGCTAGTTCGATTGATCCCAGACACAGATGCCAGCTGCCTACTTAATGTAGGATCAAGATGAACTTGTCCCAAAACAACAACTTCAATAGCTTCATCAACTATAGGTTTTTAAATTTCTCGTTTTTTATTGGCTACGTTCCCTGTCTCTTGAAATTTTTTTACTAACTCTAGAATATGTCGTCCTGACATGTCGCCCATTTATTGTTCATAAAGTAAAGCGAAATAATATCTACCCTTTCCGCAATGGAATAAACCATAGTGTTTAATTTTCAAAAACACAATTAAATAAACTACCAACCAACGCTTCCAAATAATACTAGAAAATAAATTTGGAATCCACTAATTTTACGTTCGTTGTGTGTATATATAGCATTCATTTTTATTTTTAAAATTGTGTTTTTTTCACGAAAGTGATAACAAATCGCCAAAAACCAATGTAACGCAAGAAATACTACCACTGGCGTACTTAACTCGAATGAGTGACATTTTTACCGTTACTAATTATTTGTACATAACTTTCAACTTGCATTGGACAGAATTATAAAATTTTAAGTCTATTGTAAAGTGAATTGAAAGAGCTTTCAAAATAAATATTACTCAACCACCAATGTCATTTAAATATTTTGGGGTGATGCTTACCCTTGCTTAGGGGTGAAAGTGGCTGAGTCAAAAATACCAGCAAAGAATCCATTTAATCTAAAATCGACGGGTCTGAACGTTTTTCTACAATCTTGACGCAGTTCTTGAAAATGGCTCTGTTTCGTTTTCATCTGGTCAATTCAGCAGGAACTGTTCTTGTGGAATTATTTCACCTCAAAAAGTACATGAATACATTTTTTTTTAATTTTTTCGTTCGCCTACTCTAAAAAACCCTAATTTCTGACAGCTGAAACATTTTCCGCCCCCACAGATGAAAAAATAAAGTTATCCCGCAATTCAAATTGCCATCGGAGAACACGGAAGTGAACCGCCCAATTACTGCATCCAAAAGGCCTCCAGTGACAAGTAAAATAAGTCTATCACATATATTTTTTCCGACCTGCCATACGGCGTAAATGCGACGTTCGATAAATTGACGCTCGTCATAGATCGAGCTACGGGCTCACATCTAACCAACAAGTTGGAAACATAATTGGCCGAACTGTTTATTTTTTTGTGTCCTCAATTGGTGGACATGTCCGCAAAATGGAAAGGACACTATTTATTAATAATTCCGCCTAAAGTCAAGGTTTTTGCTGGGCTTCGTCGCACGAAACGTAAAAGAAAAACCAACAGCAGGTTAGATCCTCACATAAAATATTTGTACTTAGTCATATTTAACCCTGTATCTAAAACTTTTCAAATAATGCAGACAGGAAAGTGTTGTTGCAACTGGTATATCTACAGGGTGTTTTTAAATGAAGTAGCAAAAATGAGACCTCATATTCCTTAGGAGAAAATAAATTGGTTTAACCTAACATAGCTATATCCCAAGTCGCACAATCAAAAAGATACAGAGTGTCAAAGTTAAAATTTTAATTTCAATATTTGTAAATAACTTCTTAAGAAACCCAAATATTTACATAAAATCTGTAAATTCGGGGTTTTTGCAGGCGGGTAATTCAAATTTGTTTCTAATTTTGACGTCACTAGTAGAGGGCGCCACTTGTGGCACACCATGTTTCTTTTTTAAATGGCAGAACTTTTTGCAGCTTAGTGTATCCTACCCGTTTTATTTGAAAAAGGTATACCTTGAAGTTATCCTGTAACACCCTGTATCTTTTTTATTATGCGACTTGGGATATAGGTATAATATAAAAATAATAATATAAGTTTACATACAACAATAACATAATATAGATAAAAACATGTTCTATTAATAAAACAGTACAAATATGTTACAAAGAACAGCAATAGAACAAGTAAATAAACTAGTGAATCACTGAAGCGGTTACAAATATCGCTTGTGTGTGATTAATAATAAGAATTAACCTTATTATTACCTACTATAATCCAAATCTAATATATGAACACTCGTAGACATGAACACATTATCACATTTAATGTTAAAATACATAAAATATGCATAATACATTTACAAAAGACACAAATATGTAAATATAATTATTTTTTGTAAACAATCACTAAAGGGGAACAAAAGCTAAACTTCATTTCTGTATGTTAGGTTAAATCGATTTATTTTCGCCTAAGAAATCTGTGGTCTCATTTTTGCTATTTCATTTAAAAACACCCTGTATAGCAACAGCACTTAAAATATTTCACAATTATTTTCCATTTTATAATATCCAAGAACCCTGAACTGAATTACACCAGCACCAACTTCTGTGGCTGGTTTTTAAAAACAAATCATGATAATTTTATCGGCGAAATTCTAGTTACAGATCAGGCTTTTTCACACTCGACGGAATTTTTAATTTTCGTAATACTCATCGCTGGTCATAATCCGCTTGAGGTTGTACAACGTTCAACGTAAATTTGTTAATATATGTGCTGGCCTGCCAGATTATTTAATTGGGCCATTTATGCTTTCCTGTAACCTAAAGAGACAAATTATTTCCGCTTTTAAATTATTACAATGCCAGTTCAGTTGATATTTTTATTGCATTACTTTGCGGTTTTGCTTGTTACCCCTGCTACACGTTTTGTCTTTTCAATTTCTTGTGGTGTTTTGAACCAGACAGGCAAAGTTTATAGTTTAGTAGATACAACCTTTTTATGGAGTATTGTCCATACTTAGCACTAAGTTAATAGTTATAAAAAATATAATAGTATTCACAAAGACAAAAAGTACACTCCATGATTAAATAGGTACATACATTATACAATGACGAACAGCATGAATATTTTCAAGTTTGAGAAACTACAAAGTAAAATGTACTTTATGGTGAATTTAAGAGGTAAGGATAAGCACTTTGTAGATGCTGTACGTGATGATGCTAAATAGTTCTATAAGTAGCGATAACGCCGACTAAATGTTACTTACAAGTTCCACTAACTTTAAAACCATTATAGTTCCCTGAACCTCACGGCAACTATAAAAACTACTTGAAAGTGACAACAATTTGGAAATCATATTTCAGCAACATGAGTTAGTCGCTGTTAGGACCATTTGCCACTTTCAAGTTCTGAAAACTTAAAGGTTGTCCCACTGGTAACTGAGACGTCTCGAAAACCAAGACAGCTACTTAGAAGTCACATAACTATAAAGTAACCCCAAGTAGTTACGTAGCAGTGACTGTAACTTTGTTATATGAAGTGATTTATATAACAAAGCAAATTTCGTTCTGTTGCATGTTGAATATACACTATAACTCCCCCACATGACACCCTGTATATCTAGGAAATGCATATCAAAAATTAAAGAAATAACGAAGACACTGTCTGCATATTTCAATACAGGAGCTGTCAGGCAACCTCTGGAATATAAAGCCAGGGTTAAAATCCGTACCATTATAAAAATAGGGCAAGAATCTCATTGCGTTAAACAAGCCTTGCTGGAAATGTAGGTAAACCTGAAAAAGTTAATAGGAATCGCTAAAAGGTTTCCCATCTATTCCAAGAGAGCTGTAATGAATTTGGGGTAAGGTCGGAGTAACACTGGATAGTCTTGTTTTCTTTTTAATAAAGTTTGAAATGGGGACTCATAGTCTAGGGCTATGATCAAATATAAGTGTTAAACATTGTCTTCTGTCTTGGCGCCGCTATGACTCGACGATAGCTCAAACAGGGAGAGGGTAGAACGTTTTGCTACAAATCAGATATACAATTCACGTAATTATTTTACTCCCTGAGCACTGTCCTTACATTAACTATTCTATGTATGTATATATGGTGTCTCATAACTTTCCTTTGAAGTTAATAAAAAGAATTATTTTTTGTTTAGTGTATTTCGTGGGAATCTCTTGAAGTAAAACTTAAAACCCCAAATAAATCTTAAAAGTGTAACTATTACGTAACCGTCACCAGATTTGCTTTTTTGCTGTATAAATAACTTCTTACAGCAGACACTATCACGTATTTTCAGCTACTTCTGGTTACTTTCCAGTTATATGACTTCTAAGTAACTCTCTTGGTTTTGGGGACGTCTTAGTTACCAGTGGGACGACCTTTAAGTTTTCAGAACTTAAAAGTGGCAAATGTTCGTAACAGCGACTAACTCATATTACTATATAAAACTAGGTGACCCGGCAAACGTTGTTTTGCCATATGAATTATTTCTATTGAATATTTTGGTAGTCTGCTTCGTTCTCATCCCTACTCCGTGCTGTTTACTGGGTGAGAAGCACGAACCTAGAAAAAATATAGATTGTGCCAGTGTCATATTGCCGGCGACCGATAATTCATGGCTGCCCTAAAGGGTCCAGAATCACTAAAACTTGGTTTTTATGCCAATTTACGTTGGTTGTATTGTAGCGTGAATCTCATTTGTTTACTGTGATTGGTCACATTCATGTCACATTCTTTAATGACATTTAAAATGACAGCAAGTTAATTAATTTCATATTGCAATTCAGCTATCATATTTGCACAACCGCCAACATAAAGTAAATAAAATATCAATTTTCTGGACCTTAGGTCCCTAGAAAAAGCGGCCTTCAAAATTGCTCTCACTTTCAAGAAGTTTTTATAGTTATCGCGAAGTTCAGGGAACTTTACTTGTTTTAAAGTAAGTAACATTTACCAGTCCAAACAACGTTATCGCTACTTGTAGAATTATTTATCATCACGCGCAATATCTACAAAGTGCGTACCATGAAATAATTTTTTTTTCCAAAGTTGAAAATCTTCATGCTGTTCGTTACTGTGTAATGTCTGTACATATTTGATCATGTCACATGTGAAGCGTACTTTTTGTCATTGTAAATATTATCATAATTTTTGTAAATATTATAGTGGGAAGTTTTCAGAATTAGAAAATAGCAAATGATCGTGGCAGCAAAGGTGCAATCACTTTCAAGTAGCTTTGATAATTGCCGCGACGTTCAAGGAACCTTAATTGTTTGTTTAAAGTCGTGGAACTTGTACTAGTCCAAACAAAGTCACCACTACTTATAGATCTATTAAGCATCAGCACGCACAGCAGCTACAGGGTGCATATTACCTCTTAAATTCACTATGAAGTTAATTTTACCATGTAGTCACAACTTTACTGCTACTTTAAAATAACGCTACAGCGTTGTTCCATACTTTGTAGTAAATATTACTTGAAAGTTACATATTAACGGATTCCGTTACGGATGCAGAAGTATCAATTACTATCAAGTTGTGTTTATTAGAGTAAAGGACTTCAAAGTAAGATTTTTGTAATGCGCCATTTTGACAGGCAAGACTTTGGTCACGATTACTGCAAAATAATAACCTTAACATCGCAAATAAAACTTTTGTTATTATTTTAATCGAAGAAAATTTAAATACTAACAACGAATAAACAAAACATCAATAATTTTATTTTTGATATTACTTTTGTTCAATATGTTTCATTTTTCGATATTTCCATGTCTCCATGTTTAATTCAAATACTGATGTTTGAAAATCTCGGAACAATAATCATTAACAATTAGTCTAAGATAAGTAATCTACAACTCGAAGTATTATCTGTGGCAATCATCAGTTAAATTCAAAAGACCGTTTACGAGTTAAATTATAATGTCTCCCAGTTTCGAGTAAATTAAAACAGATGCCTGTCACTGGCACGCAATAAATGTTACATCATTGGTAGCTTCAAACAAAGTTTGACGTTTGACCACTTTCATCATATGAAAATTCCACCGGTGACGAGTATTAAATTTATATGTGTATATTATGTAGTTTATCAGCAAAGTTCGGTTTTCATTCAACAGACTGATACGAAGAGACAAAAGACCTGAACGATAACGAAAAACATTTGACACAATCCACTTTATTTTTACTGAAAAAGGCAAGACAAGGGCGCTCACTCAACAATTCCGATTCACAATTGGCTTAACAGAAAATTTCAAGAGAAGTGGTTAGGAAAGTATGGTTCTATTTGCTGGTCAGCTAGGTCCCCTGACTTGGCGTTGGATGATTTTCTTTGGGACTCTTGAAAGAATTAGTGCAAGAGAACTAAAGTAACACAATATTGGGCCCAAGTGAATAAAGAACTTATTTCAGCATTTAGAAAAATAATAGAGTTGTGCGCTGAACTTGGCAGATTTCATGTAGTGTCTTATAATGGTACGTGCATACTTATTTTATGGTATTCTCAAAATAAATGTTGAATTCATGTTCATATCTCTATATAATCATTTAGTAATAATATATCTACCCTTAACTCTATTCACCTGGATTAGCATAGAAGTTGAAGATTTGCGCGGATGAGGTGAGGTATACCTTGTTGAAGTAGTTAGGAGTAACCGTTTTCAAAATAATCCTATTTGAAATATTCAGTACACCGAGGAAAAACTGTTTTGGTTTCAGGTTAAGTGCCTGTTCCACTAAAAAAGTTATTCAGGATACTAAATAATGGTGATGTGCCAAATTTCAACCTAATAAGGATGTTAACAAGTTCTTGGTGGATCTCATTCTAACTATCTGAACTTCATCAACTTCAAGTCAGTCTGCGGTAAATAATGTCCCAGACATGTTCAATAGGTGGCAAATCTGATGTTGCTCCGTAAAAGCTATGTTTGTCTAGCATGAGGCCTAACATTGTTTTGATGGAAAAAAGCATTTTGGATGGTGTGAAGATATGGCTTCACCATTTCCTGGATGTAGCGTTGGTATATCATGTTGCCTTTAATGAAAACTAATGGTGACCTGCTATCATACCATAACACTTACTGTGTGACGGACATAACGCTTTCGCGAAGTCAAAGTGTGGATTGCGTCTTTCGCCATGTCGCCTTCTCACACTTGCACGACCATTGTGCATCCCCAAGCAGAAACAACAAGAGTCCAATCGAATTTGGCGATATATTGTACGCATACCGACCATCCCCTCATATTCTTCAAGCCACTGATTTGCAATAGTCCAGCTGCTGCTAAATCAGACTCTTAGAGTTAAAAGTTGCAATCTACTATCTTCACGCTCTGTGGTTCCTCTATGACGGGCGGTGTCTCTAGCTCTATGTCCACGCCTGGTGACATCGTCACCAGGCGTGGATCAGGTCTGATCGCAAATTTGATGAAATGGGCGTTATTAGAAGTGGTGGAGTATTTATTGCTTTAAATAGTTTATATACGGCTCGGCTTCTGGATTTTAATTGTACTGTGCCCTTTATTGATGTTGTTGGCATAAAAATAAATATGTCAGACTATAAGTCAATTTATATATATATATATCTTGTTTATATACCGCCGGCTACCAATGTTGAATTTTACGATGATTTTTTCCTAGAACTTTTTGCAAGTGATACTAGCAAAGATACAGATCGTCTAATGATAATTGGTGACTTCAATATACCGACATATATTCAATATTTGCAAAATAACAATTATAGTAATAATTACTCAGCATAATCATGTTCTCAATATTAATGAAAGAATTCTAGATTTGGTTTTTAGTAGGAATTTGGTAAGAGTTGGTAAATGTTGTGATCCCTTAATGCCTGTCGATAATTATCATCCGCCACTATCAGTATTTTTGAATTTAAATGTTAAACTTAAATCTATTCCAGTTAACCCATCTGTAAGTTACAATTTTCGTAAGGCTAATTTTTTAAGATTATATGAAGATATACAAACTGCAGATTTGACTCCTTTATCATCCTGTGAAAATATAAATATGGCTTGTGATCAGTTTTACTAATTCGATATTTTTAAATAGTGTTCCTCAATAAACATCAAAGAAATCAAAGTATCCCTCTTGGTTTAATCGTCAAATTATTCAGAATATAAAGATTAAATCTAGAATTTGGCGTAAATATAAAAGCACAGGTGATGAACAACATCTACTCGTGTACAAAGAATTAAGAGCTTCTATAAAACAGAATATTGATATTGAGCATAAGAGGTATACTGCGAAACTTAAAAGTGAATTGAAAAATAATCCACAATTGTTTTGGCACTATATTAATGAGAAAAGAAATTTAAATTGTATCCCTGATTGTATGGTTTATCAAGGTGACAAAATTAGTCAACCGCAGACTACTGTTGACGCTTTTGCTGATTTTTTTAATAATTCTTACAATTTTAGCTTATTCCCTTTCCATTTTATTTAATTTATCACTTAAATCTGCGACTTTCCCTGGCATTTGGAAAAAATCAAAAATTATTCCGGTGTTTAAAAAAGATAATGCCCGGTCGGTCTACAGTTACTAATTTACTTTGTTTTACTCAGTTTTGTTCTGAAAAACTTGAAAATGAAGGCCAAGTTGATGTCATTTATACCGATTTTTCCAAAGCTTTTGACAGACTGAACCACGGTATTTTGTTGCGTAAATTATCTACTTTTGGATTAAATATAAATTTTTTGAGATTTTTTAAATCTTACTTATACAATAGACGTCTGTCAATACATTGCCGTGGTTTCAGTTCTGCCGAAATAGAGGCGACTTCAGGAGTACCTCAAGGTTCTGTACTTGGTCCCCTATTGTTTAATGTTTTTATAAATGACATCACATGCGATCTATCTTGCCTGTATGCTGATGACTTGAAATTATTTACGACAATTGAATCTCTTGAAGACTGTATTTTTCTACAACGTGATATTGCGGAGATTAATCAATGGTGTTCACATAATAACCTATTTCTTAATATTAACAAATGTAATGCCATGATATTTACTAGAAAACTCGCTCCTATTAAATTTGATTACATATTAAACAACCAGAAACTTAACTCTGTTATGCAATATAAAGATTAAAAAACATTGAAAGAGACCAAAGACGATTTGCTAAGTACTTATGGTTGAAGTATGATGGGGTATATCCCCCAGTTGGATTTTCTAATGAACAATTGTTATCCCGATTTAATATGTTTAAATGTCGTAAATCTTACTCCGTAGTTTTTCTGTATAAGTTATTAAATAATTTCGTTGATTGCCCGGAACTTCTTTCTTATATTAAATTATCACCACCTAATTTAGTAACGCGTTTACGTTCTTCTATGTTTCATATTCCCACATGCAGGACTAATGCTCTTAATAATGCTCCAATGTTTGTTATGTGTTACAATTATTTCTTAGTTCATACTACCTTAGATTTATTTTTTTGTAATGTTGAAGCTATTAAAAATGCATTTTTTCATTAATTTATATGTATGTAAATTTTGTATATCCGATTTTATTTTGTTTGTATATATTTGTTATTACTCGTTTATTTTTTCCTGTCCTGTAATTGGATTCTGTCTGGACAGTGTATTGCAAATAAATAAATAAATAAATAAATAAATAAATAAATAAATAAATAAATAAATAAATAAATAAATAAATAAATAAATAAATAAATAAATAAATAAATAAATAAATAAATAAATAAATAAATAAATATTTATAAAGCGCGAGAAAGGGAGAGAGAAAGAGTGACTTCAGTGTGGCAGGAAAATTCGATGCACGTTATCTTGTGTGTTCTAAGTGGCCGTATAATTATCGTGGGGCCCAAGAACAAGTGAATCAAAATTCTTCGTCCGTCACGGGATACCCTTTTTAGAAGTCTGGGACTATGCACAAGGGTCTCTAGTTGGGGCAAAGCAAAGTATACAGCTTTAGTGGACGTAGATCGTTTTCCAATGCAACACATAGCTTTGCTACAAATTGATATTAAACACCGACTGTAATCTAGCAAAGGAAACTTCAGTAAGGTTAAAAAGACACCGTTATGTTAAGAAATTCCTCAACTATTTCAGCAGAGAAAGTATTAAAACGTTTATATACACAGAGAATACTAAGATAAGTTAAATTTGTATAACACCGACATCATTATCTAAAAAAATATATCCCAAATCGCAATCTAAAACAAAAAAATGAATCTTCTATATTTAATAATATAATACAGAGCAGTTCAAAATGATTTAAAAATACACTTCCGCACGACACTGGAAACTGGTCCACTGGAAATCTAATAATAATAATAATAATAATAATAATAATAATAATAATGCATTTATTGCCCAACAGAATAGACATTCCAATTACAGGACAAAACATGTTATAACAAAGTAATGAAGTAACAGTGTACTTAATTTTAATTACTAATAATATTTAACATTTACTAAACTAAATCAGTCTGAAAGCTATATCATAATATAGATGAGGCCAGTTAAACGCTTCCAAAAAATTGAGAACCAACTGATAATAATTGTTTGAGTGTATCAAAATTTAGGTCACATAAATGAGAAATTTGATCAAAATTAATTGACATGGTGTATACAGAGGATTTCGTAAGGACATTTGTTCTAGCATTACGACAGTAAAACATGCAACCATCACGAGATTCAGGCCTAGGTACACGTAAGTAGAACATTTTTAAAATTTCTGGTGAATCAATGAGGTTATGAAATATTTTAAACAAGAAAGATAGACTTGTGAGAACTCTCCTCAACTGCAACGATTTAATATCGAATCTCTGCAACAGGAGGCCATGATCAAATCCTCTAGCAGGATAAATATTATCAACGCGATATGCCATGAGTTTTAAAAAGCGACGTTGAACACCTTCAAGATGATTAATATTAACTTGATAGCATGGGTACCAAACAAGGCTAGCATATTCTAATCTAGAACGGACTAAAGAATAGTATAAACATTTCAAAGCACTAATAAGCCCAAAGTTTTAAAGGCGGTGCTTGAGATTGCATTAATATGTTCAGAAAATGAGAGTTTAGCATCAAATATTACCCCTAAGTCTTTAATATTACTGCTGCGTGTCAATGGCTTTGAATCAAGATTGTAATCAAATAAAATTATATTTTTCTTTAAACTGAAAGAGCAAACTTTACATTTATCAATATTTCCGGAAACCACGTTTTCTATACACCACACGTGTATTGCATTCAAAAGTTCTTGCAATGCTCGACAATCATCATAACAGTTAATGTTACGATAAAGCTTTAGATCATCTGTAAAACAAGGTGATTACACTGCAAAGATGACGATAAATCATTTATATAAAGAATAAACAGAAGTGGTCCCAAGTTAGACCCTTGAGGTACCCCAGAAGGAGCTAAAAAATATGAGAACGGTATCCATTATATGACACATACAACTCACGACGGTCAAGATAATATTTTGTGAGTAGTAGCAAAGAATCATCAAAACCAAATGATTTCAATTTCTGTATTAATATAGAGTGATTTACCTTGTCAAAAGCCTTCTCAAAATCTATATATATTACATCTACTTGGCCTTTTCTATCAATATGGTCTGAAACAAACTGAGTAAATTCGACTAGATTAGTCACAGTAGAACGCCGTGCAACGAACCCATGTTGTTTAGAAGAAATGCAGGTGCTAACATTGTTATAGATATATGCATATAATGTCATTTCAAAAACCTTAGCAAAATTTGACAAAATGGCTATAGGTCGATAGTTCTTGATGTTAGAAGGATTACCACTTTTTAAAACAGGGCAAACTCTTGTCACTTTCCACATGGCAGGAATAAGGCGCATAATCGGCGACCGGACGAATAATTGGAAGAAATTCCCAAGGAAAGAAATAAATTACATTTTACAACACCTATTTTAATGCAACAAATTAGAATTAATTTGTGGTTTTAATTAGTAAAATAGTTTGACATACCTAATGTTACAAACTACAAACTGACACAAATGTTTCTTGTCCGTTTTGAACTTGTAACTTATTGGCAGCAGCTATGATACGTTTGCGTAAATCATCAATCTTGTCCACTTCGGTGAAATATATGTACATAATTTTCCCACAAAAATAAATCCAAATGATTGATGTCAGGAGATCGCGGTGGCCATGATACCGGTTCTCCCCGCCCAATCCCCTGGTATTAATGCTTGGACACGCTGTACATGATACGGATATAATTAAGCCTCGTGTATGATACGCCACACTGCTGCAATACGCCGTGGACGTCGTCAAACTATTAGAACTTCAATAATTTTTTCTAGAGCACTGTAAGGATTTTATAAAAAATTGTTTTACGATATTGACTATATTTTCCATGACGCATCTATCCTCATTTTTTTTAGATAAGTTCTAACCACCCTGTATATATAATTGTAAACTATAATATCCTCGATATGTTTATAATTATTGTGTTAAATTAAAAACTACTCCTTTAGTATAATGTTACAGCTTAGTCATCTCTTAAATTTTCAGTTTTAATTAACCATTTCAGAAAGATTAAAACAGACGTTTTAATTTCCTAAATCTAGGTGAGCTTAGACTTTTATACATGTTTCCATACAGATACATTTAAATATTAAACAAACGCTATAAAGTAATATCAGCTCCTAAATTATATAATATATGCAATTGTACATGTATGTTTGTGTGTATTAATTAAATTTTATATAAAAATTAAGTTAAGCGTAGTTTATATGCGGAATAGTAAATTTGTTTTAATTTATTTTACCAAATTAACGGGTACATATAATTTACAATATCATGTGAATATAATTTGTCAAATGAACTAATATAATCAGTGTTTATAATTTTCATAAAATACTCTCTCGCGAATTTCTGTATCGCAATTTTTACTGAATAAATAACATAACAATTTCACTAAAGTTGATATTTAAACAAAACTAAATAAGGCGCTAGAGAAATGTAAAAAATAATTTTATTGCCAAAATTGAGTAGAATGTATAGGGAACGTTAGTTCTTATATTCTTTCCTATGATGAAAGTAAACAATTTAATTAATGTTCCAAAATACTTGTTCGCTGTAAATTATAAATATTGTATTCATTTAGAAGCATATATAAAGTACTTATGCATTAATGTGTAAAACATCTACTTTACAAACTATCGCCTTGTATTTACTTTGAAGACCATTATATAAAACATTTATTTTACACATTATTGTGTACAATATTTAATCTACGTACTAATATGTAAAATATATAATGTGTAATGTAATATGTAATTCATGTGAACGTTTATTTACTGTGCAAAATATTTACATTACACACTATTGTGCAAATAATTGAATTACGTGATATTACATATTTACTTTACGCACTACTATGTAAAACATATTCCACACTAGTGTGTACACAGTAGTGCTTAACTAGCGTATTGCCACTAGTGTGAAAGGTACTCGTTATATGCTATATTCTGCAAAATGTTTAATTTAAGTTGGTAGTGCATATTTACTTTACGCACTATTATGTAAAATATTTACGCTAGTGTGTAAAATAATATTTACTCTACAAAACCATTGTGTAAAAATTTAATTTACGTACTAGTAAATAAATAACGCCTCACTATGTAAAATATTTACTTACGCATTGTCGTGGAAGATTTTACTTTACGCGCTATTATGCAAAATATTTCATTGCTAATGCATATATATTTTTCTTTGTAGACTACTGTGTATATAACTAAGATAGTGCATATTAACTTACTATTATGTAAAATATTTGCTTTACGCACTACCATATATTTACTTTACGCCCTAGTGAGTCAAGATAATATTTGCTGTACGAACTTGTGCGCAAATTTAATTTAAGTACTGTGAAAAATATTTACTTTACACACTACTATGTAAAAAATTTACTTACGCTCATTACCTAACTAACTCATTACCTTGAAAGTAAATTTTAAATTTTATCACAATTAACTTGGTTATTATTTACCTTATTATTATATTACTGCCTACAATAGCCATTTAGGCACGTGCTACCTTCTCTTTAATGCGAATCTGGTCTTAATGGGGATGTGCCCCGCCGCAAGAGAAAATCTGTAAATTAAGTTTTGGGGGTTTATTAATTTTTATGAGCAGGCCATTTGCGAGGCTTATTACAAATATATATATATATATATACTACTGGAAGTGTTTAGAGTAACAAATCGATTATAAAATTTGAAAAATGCCCCACGAAGTTGAAAATAAAATATTTTATATACGGGAATAAAACTGTACGCTGATTGAATAAAATGTTATTATAAAACCTTTTCTCTATTTTCAGAGCACCATCATATCTTCGTAGGAGACTTAAGTCCAGAAATAGAGACGCAAACATTACGGGACGCTTTTGCTGCATTTGGAGAGATATCGTAAGTTTGCTTTTTGACTGAATTTATAAAAACTATACTCATTGTGAAATACAACTACCAACATTCAACCTAATCGACAGTTGGAATGAGATATTATTTTGTTTCCGCTCGAATTATAATTCACTATAGTAAAACCTACAGTAGTAATACAAAAATATGCAGTAAAAATTGAACAATACAATACCGAACACATTTTTCCATAGCTCTGTAACTACATTCATTCAGAATTATAATGCCATGCCGTAAATATCAACGAGTTTGATAATCTATGAGGTTTTGACATCATTTATCCGCATCATTAAAATGTCTATTCTTCATTGTTTTAATATCGAAAAATATTTTACGCGCTATAATTGATGTTTCATACGTTTTGTTTAAAATGAGATGCATATAGATTTCAATCGCATGTGAATGCATTTTTTAATTATTTTTACACATCAGTTACACTAGCTGATGATTTATTACAGCGTTACAAATAAGTAGAACTGCATTTTTGCTAAGAATGTCATTGGTGTTGACACGGTGGCGCTCAATCGATTCATACGAAGAAGAAACAACTTCTGTGCAGTTCACAGCTGCATATGAATATGAATAATTACTATATATTACTATATCCATATTGTTCCTTTTTTCTCGTCTATCAATGGTATGTGCACAGTATAGGGAGACCAGTAGAATCACTTGGGCCGAAATAATAAGTCGCGCATAGCAGCTCGCCATCGATTTCAGGCTGCAGAGACCTCAGTTTGCATCCAACTATGGGAGTGCGAACATCGGTTATACAGAGCCGTATGAAAGATATATTTTGAGTCTGAATCGAGGAACGAGTCGCTGCGCAGCAGTTAGATGTTTAACATATAGTTTCTTTAAATTTCCTAAAGACATTAATAAGTAATGTATAATATATAAAAACCGTAAATTATATTTTACGGCTATTGCTTTACCTATTAACTTATTTCTTAAGTATAACATTGTAATATAAAAATAAGTCAAGTTTAAAATATACATATTTATATTTTTGACAAATACAAATTTTTATTTTAGAACAAAGTTCAGTGGCTTCTAATAGAGAAGATTTATTAGAAAATCTGCTCAGAATTAGTAATAGTTCATACAAACTATGTCAAATAGTCACTATAATGAAAGTAAGTCTCAAAACAAAATAACATATAAATATTTAGGTACTATTTTTTTTCCAAATTTACTTTTTACTGCACTCTCTCTTTATCTCCAATTTAACATTTTTCAGTTAAAAAACGTTATCATATGAGTGAAAAAAATGGAGTATCATCTTAAAATTGTCAGGGTAGTTGTAGAATAAAGTAATAAAATCCCACCTGGAAGTACATTCATTTGCAAGGCTCTCAAGGGGTGTATTTTAGCCTTAAATTAAAAATAAATTTAAAAAACGTTATCCTGCGAATGAAGAAAATGGAGTATCATCTTAAAATTGTCAGGGTAGTTGTAGAATAAAGCAATAAAATCCCACCTGGAAGCACATTCATTTGCAAGGCTCTCAAGGGGTGTATTTTAGTCTTAAATTAAAAATAAATTGAAAAAACGTATATGAGCGACAAAAATGGAACATCATCTGAAAATTGTCAGAGTAGTTGTAGAATAGAGCAATAAAGTCCCACCTGGAAGCACATTCATTTGCATGGCTCCAAAGGGGCGAATTTTGATTTGAGATTAAAAATAAATTTAAGTAAACATAATTTTTCTGTTCTAAAAATTACTTGTCTTCTGGCTTACGTAGATCATTTAAGACAAAAAAAATCATAATAAATTATTTTTCCACTAAACTTCAAACGTCAAAATTTAAATTAAAAAAAAATCCCCAAAAAAATGTAATTATCACTAATAACAAAAAAAGTAAGTAAATAAATAAAAATATTTTGTAGTGCAATATATATTTTAAACTCTTTTTTTTAAGAGTCCAAATAAATCGATAAATTTTCAGAGTGTATGTTAGTAGTAGTAAATGATAGTATATAATACATGTTGAATTACCTATTCATAACTGTATAATTAATTATTACATAATGTGGATAGATATAACGTAAACTTTCATGTGTAATAAATAACTACGCTCTGTGCACAAATAAAAATTCTTATTCCGGTCCTGATCACCGATTCTGTAAATTCCATCGGATGCGCTATCGCACTCACATTTCGAGGTCACGGCAGAAAACTGAGGGCAGTTCAAAGTGACGACAACGGAGTGAAATTGCTGGTCTACCTATGCTGTGGTATGTGTTCAATTATTTAATTTTGATGCCTACAAACGTCAATTAAAAAAAATTACTGAGTAACACCCTGAATTTTAAAAAATATATATATCTCGCAGTAAATATCGCTGTGAAAATAAGGACTAGAATGTATATGGCAATTTCATAACCCTTCGTGTACCTTCACAATGTCTAGCTTCTTGACATTTTTTTGCAGCTTCGTTTAAAATAAATTGCTTAATCTATCATGAATGCGAACGCTTTGATCTTCACTGTAATGCCCAAAAAGCAAACCCATTTTTTATAAATGCGACTACGGTACAAAAAGTTATGTGAACACTTTGTTGAAAACAGTGCGTTCGTGTTTTGTTTTGCTAGCCTAATGTGGTCCCAACATTAGACTTAATGAGTTGATGACATGAGGAATTATATCTAAAATTTGTTTGGACTTTTCAAGCGGGGAAAAACAGGTGGCAAGAGGGAGTCTCAGACTGTATTCTGGGAGTAATTTAGTATTTAAAAATTTCCATTCGTAAAAATGTTATTACTTAACGCAATTGTTGAGTTAATACTAATGGATACTAAAGTAAAATTTACCCAAATTCAGATTATTATTCGAATTCATTTCTGCTTTCAAAATTTTGTTTTTTTTTACGAAAGTGATAACAAATTATTAACACCATTGGCGTACTTAACTCGAATGAGTGACATTTTTACCGTTACTAATTATTTGTACATAAATTTCAACTTTAAAATCAAAATTCTTATTAAGTATTGGGCGGAATTATAAAATTTAGTCTGCTGTAAAGAGAATCGTAAGAGCTCTTACAATTATCTTTACAACAGACTTTAAATTTTACAATCCGCCCAATACTTAAAACAAAATTACATTTTAAAATTTAAATTATGTTTAGTGTTTAAGTTATGTTTAGTTGACTAAATGTTCAAGCTGATGACCGCCCAATTCCATACAAGAATAATGATTTTGTTCGAAACGTACACTCTGAAGCATGTCCGGAGTGATTCGATGGCATTTGTCGACGATTCTTTGACGCAAATCTTGGAGCGATGCTGGCTGTGTTTTATAGATTTTACTTTTTAGGTATCCTCACAGAAAGAAATCAAGAGGCGATAAATCTAGTGATCGTGGAAACTACTCAATACTGAATCTTCTCCCAATCCAATTCCGTGGAAAACGTTGGTCCAAATACTGTCGGACAATTAAAGCTTAATGCGGAGCAGCACCGTCGTGTTGAAAAATCAAATGATCTGGAACATTTTCAATAATCAGTCAGGCAGGGTCAATAGCGTCTTCCAGTAATTGCAAGTACATTTGGTCAATCAAATTACTAGGTAGAAAAAAAGGACCCATCAGCCGGTCACAGAAAATTCCAGCCCATACATTAATTTTTCCGGTTGCTGTGTATGCACCTCGTGAAAAACTCTTGGGTTTGAATCTGACCAATAGCGGCAATTGTGACGATTTACCGTCCCGTTCAAGAAATAATTGCATTCATCATTTCGTAAAATTGCAAACGGCGGTCATAATCATCCTCATGAAGTTCCTGGACTAAATGTATTTTGTATGGATGGAATTTATTCCTCTGCAAAATGGTTTGTATGCTAGTTCGATTGATTCCAGACACAGATTCCAGCTGCCTCGTACTTAATGTAGGATCAAGATGAACATAATTCATTAACTATAGGTTTTTAAATTTTTCGTTTTTTATTGGCTACGTTCCCTGCTTCTTGAATATTTTTTACTAACTCTAGAACATGTCGTCCTAACATGTCGCTCTTGATGTTGTTCATTAAATAGCTGAGCTGTTCTATTGGCACATCTATTGTTCATAAAGTAAAGCGAAATGATATCTACCCTTTCCGCAATGGAATAAACCATAGTGTTTAATTTTCAAAAACACAATTAAATAAACTACTAACCAAATAATACTAGAAAATAAATTTGGAATCCACTAATTATACGTTACTTGTGTGTATAGTATTCATTTCTGTTTTTACAATTGTGGTTTTTTCATGAAAACTAAATTTATACTATTGGCGTACTTAACTAGAATGAGTGACATTTTTACCGTTCCTAATTGTTTGAACATAAGTTTCTTTAAAATCAAAATTAAGTATTGGGCAGAATTATAAAATTTAAAGTCTGTTTTAAAAAGAATTGTAAGAGCTTTAAAAATAGATATTACTCAATCCCCACTGCCATTTAAATATGTTGGGGTGATGCTTGCCCTTGCTTGGGGGTGAAAGTGGAGGAGACAGAAATACCAGCAAAGAATGTCCCCCTTTACTCTAAAATCGACGGGTCGGGAGCGTTTTTCTACAATCTTAACGCAGTTCCTGAAAATGGCTCTGTTTCGTTTTCATTTGGCCACCCTGTATATGGGGTCACCCAATATAACAAAACTGGACACTGGGTATCAAACAGAAGCAATAAATAGCCGATGATCGGTTGTCGATGTTCAGCTGATGGAGCAGCGGAAGTGAGTTGCCAGAGTGGTGGGGAATAGAGAACCAACTGTTGACATATTCAACAATACTGTCACCATTTGTTTAAAAAATAATAATAATTTCCTTCATTAAAATCGCATTTGGTTGGTCACTGTTTCTAAGGCTACAAATATTCAAAATAAACGTGCTGTTCCAGTGGGACTCAATTCTATTACGAGGCATAATGCAGTTGTAATCAATAACAGTGTAAAAGTACAATAAAATTAAATTGCAGTTTGTACGTTACTACCCAACATGTTTTATTGATCACTTAAACAAAATTAATGCCACTTTCAATGTAACGACTGTTTTGGCCACGAGGAGAATTTCAATTCCAGGTTTTTCTATCGGAACCAATTTCCAAATAAACAAGTTTTCATCAAACCACTGTGTAATTCTCGATTTAATTGGTCTTAATAACCAAAAGGAGTTGTGCCTCTGGAATCAAAGTTTATTTTCGCATTGCAATTTTTATTCAATCCAAGGCGGTAAACAAATAATAACTCCGGTATAAACGTGGAACCGGGGACTTGGTTCAATTTCAATTTTTATCGACAGATTTTGCAGGATAGTTGCAGCACTGTAAATTAAATCATGCATTACTTTACTTTATGCGTCCAATTTAGAGATAAAATAATTTTATTTGGTTAGTGTGCCCCGCAGTATGAACGCAAAAATTTGCATTCTCCTAGATTTTAATTTAACATTTTTACAAAGTTGAATAAGGTGAATCCATTCATATTTACACAAAAAATATGTTTTCTTTTTATAATCAGTTATATTTTATATCAGACTTTTTAAAAATATGTAGCTATAAATTCTGTTATAAAATTCTTATTGATCTTTATTTAAAAATAATGAGAAGGAATTTAAATACAGAGTGATTGAGAATTTATCTAAAAAAAATTTTGAATGGACAGGGAACTCTTACAAATACAATTACAATTAAAAATAAAATCAAAAAAGTACTTTAAATATGATTTAAAAATACACCTTCGCAAGGTATTGGCAACTGGTTTACTGTAAAACCTGATAAAGTGTATAATTGGCGACCGGACAAAAAATGCAACAAATTCCCAAGGAAACAAATAAATTACATTCTGCAAGACCTATTCTGTTTTTGCCGCTATTGTTATTAATTATTCACAAAATATACACAACGTCAAAAGTTTTGGACTCCCCCTCATTCATGTTAAAGAAATATTTGTATCAGAAAAACCAAATACACCTATAAAAGTATATTGTTTTCTGAATCTTTTTTTTTCTTTGTGAAAAGAATATGTTCGATGAACCGAGTACTTAAAAACCAGCAAATATGTGACAATTTTCACAAAATTTATTGAATCAAAAAGAGGTAACAAAGCAAGTTCTCTACTTTACTAATAATAGGTATGACTTCCACTACGTTCCAATAGCATATTGCCACGTCTGTGCATTGAGATAATCAAGCGGTTAACGATGTCTTGCGGAATATTATTCCATTCCACCACGACTAATTCATCTGCAGTCTGAGGTCGAGGAATATGATTATGAATAGCTCTAGCAACGAAATCCTACATGTTTTTAGTAGGATTCATGGCAGGAGAGTTAGCTGGCCAATCTAATCTATTGATATGTCCTGCTTCGAGTGTATCTTGAACTCTTCTTGCGCGATGTGGTCGAGTGTTGTTGTCCATAGACACAAAATTTTCACCTAATCCATTACGTAGGGGATAATGGGTGTAATAAATTGTTTGATGTAAATTTGACTGGTCATATTCCGTAGTACGCGAATTAATGGAGTACGGCGGTTGAACATTATTTCACCCCAAAACATTACAGTACCTCCTTCATACGAAACAACTTCACGGGGAAAATGAAGTCGTTGTTGACGACCTGGTTCTCTCCAGACGCTTTGTCGATTGTCATCAGTAACCAGCCCAATTCTGGCTGTAAATAAGACCCACCGCCACTGGCGTAAAAACCAACCCCTATGGTGTCGCACCCACTGGAGACGGGCAGCACAATGCCTTGGAAGTAGAGTGGGGACCCGTAATGGTCTTCTAGTACGTAAATTTGTGTTGTGGAGTCGTCTTCGAATAGTAGGTGTCGATATATCACGACAAAACGTACCTTGAGAGCTGAAACTGAAGATGTGCTGTGTCTACGGGCATATTGCACTAAGTACCGATCTTCCCTTTAATTAGAAACTCAAGAACGTCCACTACATGGTCTGTTTGCCACTGTATCAAATTCTTTATATCTGTGTACTATTCGTACAACAGATGATTAGAATGTCTTGCCTCATGTAAAGCAGTAATTCTTGCTCGAGTAAACGCAGAAATTTCACGTCCTGGCATTATAAAGTACAAAAATTCAAAGGAACACTTGGCTGAATACACTGCCAAACTGACCAGATTTGTAAAAACATTGGTAATAAAGTAAAGGGCATGGTCTGCAATTTTTTATTGTCTTTTTGTTTCCAAATTACATGTACTTTTTTACCACGTTTAAAAAAAAAGACGTTGTGTGTACTTGTCAATTGGAGGCGACCTTGCGACGAAATAATGAAACATTTTTTGTTCAGGAGTATCAAATAACTGATAGAAGGGTATGAAACAATGTTAATATACAGCTAGACTGTTACAGTGTTTCGAACAAAATCCACAAAATTCTATACGGCAGGCTAACCGGGAATTGAATTTGGATTAATCAACCATTCAAAGAATTTTAAAGACGACCAACGGATATTATGACTACAAAATTAACAATTTGAAGTACTTGCCTGAACGTCACATTGAAATAATTTTATAGCTCAAATCGTAGTAAATGTAGAAACTGCTGATCGGAACCTTCATCGGCACGTTCTTTGAACGGACGAAAATCGGTTTGTCAGTAATGGTTTGGCAAACGAACACTACTGGTCCATTGAAAATCCCCACATTGTAGAACCAGTTCAAAACCAAAACCATTTTGTATGGTGAGGCATCATCGGTAGGTATTTTATTGGGCCTTATTTTTATGAACATACCGCGTGAGTTACCTAAATTTCCTACAAGAAAAACTTCCCGCATTTCTGAAGAATGTGCCTTTACAGCTAAGAAGAAACCTATGGTTTCAGTACGACGGAATTCCACCCCACAAGGTCAGGATTGTGCAGCAATATTAAGATAACACTTCCCCAGAAAAACGGATTGGGATTAATAGACCGAAATGAGAGGAGGAGAATACATTGTAATATGTATGTAGTATGAGGGCGTTTGCCTCATTTTTTAGTTATTGTTATTATCACCTTTTGTTTTAGCTGTATTAAAGAATTATCAGTTTAATCCTTTTATTTTATCTTAATGACATTTGTGCACTTTAAACAACGAACATTCAATTACTACTAATCCAACGAACATTCAATTACTACTTGATCCTTCTACCGCTAATGTGATTTTTAGGTTGTATTTCTTTTGAGACTCTTTAGGACGATATTGCTTATAACTTTTAAAAGGGAAGTAATACAGAAAAAATTCTCTAATAAAAGTTTATTACAAAAAAGAGCTTTCTAACAGGAAAAAATCTGGTTATGTTTCTGGAAAAATATAACTGACGACGTCATTAGTCGTTTATCTCAAGTCCCAAATTTTATTTTTTATATCCTCACAGTAGCCCATACTGTCGATTTTGAGACACCCTGTACATAGAATTTTGAAAATCTGGTCAGCAAAGTGTTGATAATTACCTAAAAATACATGGAGATAAAATATCCGCATCGCTCCAAAAAGACCAAAAATGCCTGCCTTCCAAATTTGCATATGTTTGTTGTTTACAAAGTGACCTACCAATTTGCATGAACATAAAATATTTACGTATATTAATTTAACTTTGTTAAATGGTAATTTTGCAGTACGTGTAAGGGTCAGTTTGTGCCGCATGAAGGGTGCGGAAATCGAACAACCTTAACACCACAGGGTGGAGGGCTGTTTTGAATGAAAACATTATTAATTCATATGCGCCGGAATTAGTCCTAGTCAGAGGTCTGGACCGCACTAAAGTTCGACAGTAAATTTTAGATTTTTATTTGTCCTCTAACGGCACATTTATGGCGGCCCAACCTGAACTTACATTTTTTACGCGGCGCTCGATTGTGTTCAGCCGCTATAAAAGTTTTTTCAGCGGACGCACTTTTATCGAGTTTATTCCAATTTTATGAAATGGAGGCACATCATTATGGGAAGTGTATTAAACATGTTTCGTCAATTACCCTATTAATCAAGTGTACATTGAATAAACTGCCTATTACTACATCAAATAAATGGAATGAAGACTTCTCCACGTAATAAATAAAACTTTAATTATATTTTTTGAACCATTATTGCGTTGCTCTATTAAGATACGTTCAAAAATTCTATCAAATAACGAATTGTGACAAAAAAATATCCCTTGCCATTCATAATATAGAAAACAGTCGATATAAATGTTATAGAGAAAGATACAGGGTGATGGATAAAAACGGATCACTCCAAATATTACATTTTTTAAATGCAACACCCTGTATATTTTTAAACACATTACAGGGGACAAATACAATCTTGTAAAAATAAAATCATCAATAGTATCCACTTCGGTGCAATATACAAATTTCCCACAAAAATAAGTCCAAATGATTTAAAGTCAGGTGATCGTGGCGGCCATGGTACCGGTACCCCTCGTACCCCTTGGTATTAATGCTTGGACACGCTGTACATGGTACGGATATAATCGAGCCTCGTGTATGATACGCCACACTGCTGCAATACGCCGTGGACGCCCATCTCTTCAATGATTCGGTTGCAAATTCCCCGCGTCACGCCAGCGCTTGCACTACACTTCCACTCACTACACAGCATTGTAAAAGTAGCTGCAATTGGCACATGTTTACCGAGAAAGCATTTTCACTTCACCATAAACTATTGCGATACCAACAACTGCGAGTATATGTAAGCCATTTTTAATATTTCTAATGTAAATACTTACATCACAAAAAAGTTAATACGATAAGTAATCGGATATTTGGAATCGCCTGGCTAGAGACTACAGCAGCCCAAGGATGTACTCCGAAGGATGAAACTACAGGAACTTCAATAATTTTTTTTCTTGGAAACTATAAAGATTTTACAATATATTTTTTTAAATATTGGCTCCTTTTCTCATGATGCATCTGTTCCTAATTTTTTTTAGACAAATGCTGGAATCACTATGCATAAACAGTTTAATATTTTTAGTGCAGGGATTATGAGAAAATTCTTTGAACTTTGGAAAAAACATGACCTTGGAGAAGGTATATCAATTAGTAACATTTGGAACAAAAATATATATATTTGACAGAGTTATAGAGAAATTTAAACAAAAGCTTCTATACTAGTTAATATCGAATATTTTATATAGGGCGTTTTTTGAAGATACGATAATTTCAGATCATTTTACCCCTAATAAAAACTATTGGTGATCTGCTTGTGCTTCTTTTTGTGAACCATATAATTCACCACGTTCTTTCCCTCGCACGACCAACGTGAATCCCCAGACAGAAACGCGATTCGTCACTAAAGATCATCTGATTCCCTTCTTGGTTCCACTAAATCTTCTCTCTACACCATTTTAAGTTCGATGTTGATGAGTGATAGGCACCACCCATTGTAGATAAAGACAAAATTCCAAAACTTCGTATTCAGCTTCATGTTCTCACACGCACCACTGATTAGCAATAATCCAGCTGCTGCTAAATCAGTCTCTGGGAACTAAAAGTCTCAATCGACGATCTTCACGCCTTCTTGAGTCCACGTTTGGTAACACAGTACCATGGTACGTAAGGATCTGCTAGTCCTTCTAGAAATTTCTGTCACCGACAAACCTGCTTCGCGCAACACAACAATCCGCTTCCTCTTAAAGACACTAAGCTGGAAAATCTACTAACTCTAGACAGAATTAGCTGTAAAAAAATGTAGTTTGCAACAAGCTTCACAACACTTGCAACACAAATTTGTGCAACTAGAAGCACTTGTATTCGATAAATTTGCCTCTTAAGAGCAAACCCTAATAACTGCATGTCTATTAACCTGACCTACTTGGTATTGAAACACATTAGACTAATAAATTGCCTCTCCATTATTAATTTGAAATCAATGAAGAGCATTTGATTATTGCCGTTGTCATCACCAAAACCACGTGCATGCAGTAATATTTGATAAGCCTCCAGATAACTAATTAAAGTTAATTGGATGTATATTACCCCACTAGAGAATTCGAAGTAGTAGGGGGTATCAAATTTTAACGAATTGACACACCTTGTACAAGAGTGTACAATTTAAACAAAAGCTGCTGAAGAGGTTATCTTAATAATAGGTAATTAACTATATATATATAAGCACCAAGTTAACACATAACCCAAAGAGTCTTATTAATGTTTGGTGCTGTTAACCTAATAGAATCGTTATATCGCTAACAACAGTAACATGATAATTGGTCACCAAATCGCTTTACCGTTTATTATCAGTTATCGGCATTGGTATTGGTAGAAGTGGTTCCAATGCAGTTATTTAGAGTTGAATCCACTACAATTGCCATTACCATCATTATTTGTAAAAATATATACCGAGTGTAACGTAAGCATGGTATGCTCCCTTTTTCGCTGAAGTTTCGAATATAAATTATTGAAAATAAAATTGACTGATGAACTGATTGTAAATTTACATATTCTTCACATCATACATTAACGTAAAAAATACTGAATCCATACTGTATTATAAAAATTTCCATGTGAATACCATACATTTACACAGTTCATGTAAAATTACATATTTTTTTCAAAAAATATACAATAACGTTATATGGTTTTACTATGAAAAAAGCATCCAGTGATCAAACTGTAAATTTACACGTTGTTCATGCCATACATTAATGTAAAAAATACTAAAGCCATACTGTATTACAAGAATCTCGTTATGAATACCGTAAATCTTACATGTACAATTTATATTTATTTTAAAAATACATAATAACGTCGTAAAATTACATTTCATCTTTACAAATTTCATATTATTGACTAAGACAATAAATAACCAACAATCCACCGTGCAATATCACTAATAATTTTTATAAGTGTAGGGTGAGCAAGATGATTTTTTGGTATTTGTAATGCATTTAGATGACACTAAACTATGATATAAATTTAAAAATATAATACCAAGTGTTTTATTTTCGCCGTTACATTCTGACAACCTGCATTATTTCGCTTTATCTCGTGCACGTTGAAATTGTCTTTCAACCCATTCAAGGATTTTTAGTGTTGCGATTACTTTGACAATATTTGTAAATTTCTACTACTTTGGCAGTTTCCGTCATATCTGGAATATGATATTCGATTTTTACATTTAATTTTTTTTTTTTGGATTTTTTCTCATCTATTTTCTCTTTTTCTAAGACTAACAACATTTTGTTTGTTTACTTACAATATCCATTTATTTCAGGTAAATATATTTAAATACTTCTGTATATGCAAAATACACACCACGTCAAAAGTCTTGGACCCCCTGTATATAAAATGATTCGATTAAACCTAGTGTTTTTTCTTAATGTGATAAAAAAGTACATGTACGTAGCGAACAAAAAAAACAATAAAAAAATACAGACCATGAACCTTTACTTTATTACCAATGTTTTTACAAATCTGGTCAGTTTAGCAGTGTATTAAGTCAAGTGTTCCTTTGAATTTTTGTACATTGTAATGCCAGAACGTGAAATTTCTGCATTTACAGAAGCTAGAATGACTGCTTTACATGATGCAAGACATTCTAATCATCAGATATCGAACATGTTGGGCATTCCAATATAATCTATTGTACGAACAGTACAGATATGAGGAATTTGATACAGTAGAAAACAGACCACGTAGTGGACGTCCTCGAATATTTAATGAAAGGGAGGATCGGTATTTGGTGCAATATGCCCGTAGAGACTGCACATCTTCAGCTTCAGCTCTCAGGGCTCACTTGAAAGGTACGTTTTGCCGTGTTATATCGTCACCTACTATTCGAAGTCGACTCCACAACACAAAATGTATGTGCTAGAAGACCATTACGAGTCCCAACTCTACTTCCAAGGCATCGTGCTGCTCGTCTCCAGTGGGCGCGAGAGGGGTTGGTTTTTACGCCAATGGCGGTGGGTCTTATTTACAGACGAAACCAGAATTGGGCTGGTTACTGATGACAATCGACAAAGAGTCTGGAGATAACCAGGTCGTCAACAGCGACAACATTTTCACCGTAAAGTTGCTCCGTATGAAGGGGGTACCGTAATATTTTGGAGTGGAATAATGTTCAACCGCCGCACCCCATTAATTCGCATACCACAGAATATGACCAGTCAAAAGACAATGTTAAAAATAGCCGATTTTTGGCTTATCCGGGGGAACGCATAAATCAATTAATTATTGTTAATTAACATTAGAAATGGCCCAGAAATACGTCAGATAGGGGGAAATGTCGCTACTACCCCTAAACCTATATAAACTACCCTTAAATAGCTTTAAATGAATAATCATTAATTATTGTTATAAAATTCGTGTAAAATTAAAAAAAATGCTTGAAAATGATTTGAACGGATAAATAACTGTAAAAATGTCCATTCCACCTCTAAAAATTAAAAAAACGACTTTCAAAAGCTAATGGTGAGCTTACTTCATCAAAAATAGATAATGCTTAAATGTTCAAGGGAACGCCTATTGCGAGAAAAAAAATATAGATTACTGTCAAAAAATGCAAAAACTGATACTAGAGTACATTAAGTAAGTGGGGAAATATCAATTGCACCCCTAAATCTATATAAACTGCCTTTAAATAGCTTAAAATAGATAATCATTATTTATTGTTGTAAAATTCGTTTAGAATGAAAAAAATGCTTAAATCACTTTTAAGGTTCATTTATACTATTGCGACCTGAAAAATGGGCGCAAGGATAAATTGCCATTTTTTCAGTACGCGCTCGCAAAATGAGAACAATTGACGCTATTTCGCCATTGAATGGGCACTTTTACAGTCATTTATCACTTTTTATATTGACATACTGTCTTCAAATCATTTTCAAGCATTTTTTTTATTTTACACGAATTTTATAACAATAATTAATGATTATCCATTTAAAGCTATTTATTTATATAAGTTTAGGGGTAGTAGCGACATTTCCCCAGCTATCTGACGTATTTCTGGGCCATTTCTAATGTTAATTACCAATAATCAATTGATTTTTTTATGATTTATGCGTTTCCCCGGATAAGCCAAAAATCGGCTATTTTTAACATTGCCCTTTACATCATTAGTTATTACGCCAATTATCTACCACCTACGTAATGAATTAAGTGAAAAATGTGTGCAAGAAAGGCTCAAGAGACACTCGAGGCAGGACATATTAATAGATTATGTCGGCCAGCTAACTCTCCTGACATAAATCCTATTGAAAACATGTGGGATTTCGTTGATAGAGCCATTCATAGTCATATTCCTCCACCCCAGACTGCAGATAAGTTAGTCGTGGCGGCAGGAGAGGAATGGAACAATATTCCGCAAGAGATCGTTAACCGTTTGATTATCTCAATGCTCAGACGTGTCATTATGCTATTGAGACTATTAGTCAAGTACAGAACTTGCTCTATTACTTTTTTTTTATTTAATAAATTTTGGCAAAAATATCACACATTTGCTGGTTTTTAATTATTTAAGTACTCAATTTATCAAACATATTCTTTTCACACACAAAAAGATTCACAAATCAATATACTTTTATAAATGTATTTGGTTTTTCTGACAAAAAGATTTCTTCAATAAGAATGAGGGAGGTCCAAGAATTTTGACGTTGTGTGTGTATAACAGCTAAACTGTAATTAAATCATAAGTACTGTTCCGAAAAACTTATAAGCAAAATTAGGGCAAGTTTTTTGGTGCGTGAAAATAAAAAGTCTATTTAGAATACTGAAAAATTGCGAAAAATCAAACATAGCATATTTCAGTGTATAATTCGAACCCTTAACAATTTCACATACAAGTATTATCAATAGTTGTTGAGGGGTTTACTTGCAGTGAATATGAATTTATTCCTGCACATTTTGTTTCATACAACACATATGTAGGGTGACATACTTAGAGGTGCAAGCACAATGTGCCCAACGATTACATTTTATATTAATATATTTTATATCCTTTTTATTGGTAACATCAGTTTAGCAAGTAAACACTCCATATACATAAGTAGTAGTATGAAAACGATATTCCGGACTGAGCTTTTACTGTTATTATGACAATATACTTGAAAATTTCAATTTTGTGTAAAATTTTTCAATGGGAACTCGTACTTAATGCTTTATAGCGCATAACCTTTTATATTCCAATAATACATGTCTGAAATTGTTTTTATCTTTCGTATCGTTATTAATATTGACACAAATCCGATATATTTTTCTAAAAACTTGTTCATCGAATAAAGTGATTTTTTTATACTCAGTATACTGTAGACGTCGACAAACAAAATTGCCGCTAAATAAAAGTCATCGGATACAGGCTAAACAAACAGTGAATCTGCCTTGGCTTGTAGAAACGGATTTAATGCAATAAAGTAATCTCTGAAGGCATGATAAAAGTTCTTCACTGTAATCCAAGAAATAAAACATTCTGTTGTTTCATAAAATACATAAGTAGATATACATCCGTTGGCTTTAAAGGATTTTATTTGGTTTTATCACTTCCTGAGCATCAATTCTTATATAAGGATACAGTGCATGATATTGAATAAATACAGAGATGTTAGTTATGCATAGCTTGCTTACCTTATTTACAAATATTTTGAAGCTTACGTTCATATAAACTTCATATACAGATATGTAAAGATCACCCTGTATGTATAGCGTGATTACTGGAGTTAGTACCAGCGCAGAGTCTAACAGGGTCGCCTTTACAGCATTTCGAACTGCGCTTTCAGTTTTAGTTATTTACGGAACGCTGTAATAGTCGGTGTCGCGTCCATAGGTTTCCCTTTTACGTTTACATTAACAACTATTAGTTGAGAGGAGAAGTTAATTAATTGAAGTAACATGCCAAAGGAGAGAAGAAATAGACGGGAATAATTACAAATGTGGTTTGGTAGTCATCCCGAACGTTATAGAGACATACGTGTTTTGTACTGTGTGTGAGCGCATTATAAATTCTTCTGACAAAACTAAAGTGACAAGACATTTGAAGAGCCATGGCTCGTCCAGCGCTGACTCTGTATTTTTCTATGAACTTACAGACGCTTTTCTTAAAAGCAATATTTTATTAATCTAGAGAATCCTAAATTAGGTACGTCTTTAGAAAAATATATAGACGTTAAAACTAAGACATGTCGATAAAGTTTACATACGCAAAGATATTGCGTACAAATTCGTTTATTTCATTATAGACAAAGCTGTTGATGCTTGTGAGCGTTCAGCCAATTTTTTAATTGGTGCATTAAAAAATAACACTGTTACAGGCAGCCGCCTACTGGCTTCTAAGGTGCTGGACAAAACCAATTACGAAACTATTTTAAAATTTGTTATTGACTGTTTTCATTATATATGGCCCGATCATGATACTTCAAAAAGTTGTTGTAATGCTAAGTGATGCAGCCGCGTACATGTTAAATGCAGGGCAGATTTTATCTCAAAAATATACAAAAATTATACATTTCACATGTGCTGCTAACGCATTTAATCGGGTAGCTGACAAAATAAGGGCAAGTTTCCTTTGAGTAAACACTTTTATATAAATGTAAAAAAAGTTTTCATTAAAGCGCCTACAAGAGGGGATGTTTTTAGGGAGGCTTTACCAACCAGGCATACCTCTTCCGAACCAGTTATATGTCGATGGCATAAAATATGTTATTTCTAGATTTAATCCTAATGAAAGCAGCGCCATACACACACTGCAGGACTTACTGAAGGACCAACATATTCACGATGACATATGTCATATTCATAGATATTATGGTTTCTTTGTGCAATAAGGAAATTGGAATCACGTGAACTATCCCTAAATGAACAATTTGACGTAATGGATGATGTACAAAAAAATATACGATACCAATATACGCCCAGTCAGTAGTACGGTAAAAGAAAAAATGCAAAGCGTGTTGAAAAAATCCAGGATACACCATTTTGGAAAACATATGTAAAGTTTTAGCTGGTACATATCAGGAGTTACCAGCATATACAGTATGCGCCAAAAGTATGGAATAAATTCAATAAAAACGAAACAATTATTTTTTGGGAAAAATCCTCGAACAGGTCGATTTTTAATTTAAAAAATACATTGTTTAGCGTAAAATGCGATTTTCAAATGTCATTTATTTTCGAGTAATGACGTCATCGATTTTTTTTAAATGGCAACACCATATTTTTTTCCTTGATTCTGAAAGATCGTTTAATTCTCTATCAGACAGTACTAAAGTTTTGCCCTCTTACATAGGAAAGTTTTCGAGTAAATGACGATTGAATGTTAGAAAACGTAAATTTTATCCAAAAAAAAGTAACAATTCTGAGGTATGTAAAATAAAATACAATTGATTAATTTTTATACTTAAATTAAAAGTTCGAATTGCCATCCACCAACTTCTTGACAATGCGCAAGTCTGTGAAGAAATTCTTCTTGCACATTATGAATGATTTCTGGGGTAACTCTGCCTATTTCGTCCCGAATGCGATTTTGAAGTTCTAAATTACGTGGTTTATTAATGTACACTTTTGACTTCTCTGTACGAGATTTTTTGGACAACTGTTTTCCTGGGAGGTGGATCGGCAGACGCGGACCGATAGAATGGCCTGCAAGATCGCCAGATCTTACACCTCTTGACTATTTGTTATGGAGATACTTGAAGTCAAAAGTGTACATTAATAAACCACGTAATTTAGAAGAACTTCAAAATCGCATTCGGGACGAAATACGCAGAGTTACCCCAGAAATCATTCATAATGTGCAAGAAGAATTTCTTCACAGACTTGCGCATTGTCAAGAAGTTGGTGGATGGCAATTCGAACATTTAATTTAAGTATAAAATTTAATCAATTGTATTTTATTTTACATACCTCAGAATTGTTACTTTTTATGGATAAAATTTACGTTTTCTAACATTCAATCGTCATTTACTCGAAAAATTTCCTATGTAAGAGGGCAAAATTTTAGTACTGTCTGATAGAGAATTAAACGATCTTTCAGAATCAAGGAAAAAAATATGGCGTCGATGACGTCATTACACAAAAACAAATGACATTTTACGCTAAAATATGTATTTTTTAAATTAAAAATCGACCTGTTCGAGGATTTTTCCCAAAAAATAATTGTTTCGTTTTTATTGAATTTATTCCATACATTTGGCGCATACTGTATACACACAACGTCAAAAGTCTTGGACCCCCCTCATTCTTGTTAAAAAAATTTTTTGGTCAGAAAAACCAGATACATTTATAAAAGTATATTGTTTTCTGAATCTTTTTTTGTGAGAAGACTATGTTCAATGATGATACGTCAAAACTGCTTAGTCCGCTGACAACTGAAAGCCAACGTGGCAACTCTCGACCTCCGCTGAACCCGTTAATTCTGGTCTGCTATATCCGTCCTCGTTGTAATAATCACCGTGAAGCTGACGAACTGCAACGGATTTTAACAGATTCTATGATCAATGATAATTCTTGTCCATGCATTGTACAAAATGTTTCATAATAATTTTTTTTTAATATCTGCTAATTTTAAGTACAATCGGTAATTTTAGGTGAAACGGTATATCAGCTGTGATACATGAAGTATTGGATGTGCTAGCTCATAAAACCGCCCTAAACTGAACTGAAAGATACAAATTCTATAACATATATCATTACAACGTATTCTAAAATTTTAGCACTTAAATTTTAAAACATCAACGTATATTTTCATCTCGGTTTTCCGATAACTCGACATTTCCGACACCATTCCAATTCTATTTTATATTTTCAATAGTTGTTAGAGAAGTTATCACAACTTTGTAGCTGAACCATACATAAAACTTTGGATGAAGTAAAAATATATGAGATCAGCGCAGTACAGTTTTGTTGGATTTTCAATTCTACCATATCGTCAAGTTGGTAGTAACAACAAGGGTTTGTAGTACCCATTTATTTAAGTGTAAATCTATAATACACAGCATTGATAAACCATTTAAAAAATTGGGAAAGACGCGATCGAGGAGGTAAATATAACCTGAAACATGAAAGAACGCGCGGCGCCTTAATATTTTTTAATACAGAATATTTATATTCATTCCTTTGTTTCTTTGTACAACTTTTCATTAACGAAATATTTTAAAACTCTGTAAAAACGTTAAGAAAGTTCTTGTGAATTATTTTTAGATCTAAGCCGATATACAAATATACAGAACAGAGTTTTTTTTACAAGTTTCGTACAATATTCAATATTGTTTTGAAAAATTGTGAAATACGTCAATTCATTATTTAAAAAACGGTAGTTGTACGTCCTCTAAATTATTTATTTTAAAATAGATCGGCGACCCACAAGAAAAAATCCAAGAGGGTTAATTCGGTGAACGTGGTGGCAGCTACGAAACCTCTTCGTGAGATCTTAATCTATCACCATATCCAACCATCATTAATACCTCAATTTTCCCACTTAGACTTACTCATGTTAGTGTGATTGGAACACTTCTGTGGTGGATTGAATTCTACATAAAAAATAGATCTCAGTTTGTGGTAGTAAATAAATAATCGAAAGTCTATATCTTTAGTACGTCCTCAGGCGTCCCGCAGGGATCCCATCTGGAGCCATTGCTATCCCTGACTTATATAACTCATATAAAAAATTGTTTTAGACACAGTAAATTAATTAATTCTTTTTTTAAAACTTTTCCATTGATTTTTACCTCTGACGGTTTGTCAAAGTGTGTGTTTTCCACTTGACGTATTACGATCAAAATATTCAGAACCATTTAAATGAAATCTCTCCTATGGATTGGTAGAGGACAGTTTGCATATGTTAAATAGCCATCCCGTTCCTCCCACCTCAATCCGTTGGACTTTAGTTTCTCGGATTTTATGAAAGATTTCGTTTATATGGTTCTCATATTAACTGAACAACAATTAAGGTGATGAATTGTACAAGGTGGAGAGCACTTTAGGCTGAAACCACAGATCTTCCAGAAAATTCGCTAACCTCTAATCAAAACAGCCCCTTCACCCTGAAGGTTGTACCCATATTGAGCATTTAGTTTGACACAGTTAAATTTGTGTTTTTTTTTACTGTTTGCTGTTAGTTGTTTATTTCAATTTACTGAATAAAATGGAAATTACCATTTAACACTTAGCGATATTTACTTTCTGCTACACCTAGCACATGCAAAAAAGTTGCTATATGTCGTAAACCGAGCCTCAAATCAAAATATTATCAAGAGTGAGTGAAAAAAAAAGAATAAAAACAAGCTCATTCTAAAAAAAACGTTCTAAAATCATAAGCGTACTCAAAAAAAAGTGGAGCGACGTAGAAAGTGTGCCGACAATAAAATCATCGGAGCTATCAATAAAAATCATTTAAAATTTTAATTTTGACACCCTGTATTTTGAAAATGGAGTTCCAAAAACACTTTGAGGATATCAATGCCTTTAAAAGACAAATATTGATGTATTTCATAATTTTTCAAAAAAAAAATATGAATATTGCCCAGAACTTTATCATCACCCGATATTAAGCAACAGGTATTCGATTCCCTTCGCATCTGGTCAACGCATGAATCTAAAAAATTCCTCTAGAAGTCCAATACAAAAAATAATCCACGATTTTTTCAGTATATTTCGCTGCTGTACAGAATATTAGGTGTAGGCGGGAAACGAAGGTAAACATTATAAACTAAAGGGTAACCGAGGGCTATTTACTTAATGAACTAGTCCCGATGTATATACGAGCAACAAACAGAAAAAAAATACAATCTAAATGTTAGCATTTCCACCAGGGTTGACAGTAGATTACAAGGTACATAAAACCTTACTTACGAAACGTAGTAACATTAATATAACGGGCATATAATATTAATTACAAACATACCTTCATAAATTATTAAATCACATGCATATTCCGTAAATTAGATAGCATTAATCGTAATTAGTTCTATAATATAAGTTAATGCAACTAATTTCAACAAGATGAACGTGACAAAAATTTGATATCGTCTCGAATTTCATGATTTACAACAGAAAGTGTATATTCCGACGTTCCCGATGACACCCTGTATAATATCTGAGCAATAAACCATTGTTATAGGTCCCCTCATAGCACTGTGAATTATGCAAATTGAACATCCCATGCATAGGTTCGAAACATGGTAAATAAACAATAGGAGACTGACACTGTACAAATTCAATTAAACCAAACGGTTGGCAATAAAATTAATTTGACATTAATAAATAAAGTTATTAAACGCAGGCTAACCTCAACTGAAAATAATATATCCAACTGCCAAAAAATACAACTTTACCCACCCACGTTTTTTCTATCCGGTAACGAATCAATAAAGAACTTCTAAAGGTGATTCGTGAAAAAATACTGGCTCTGTCAATTCCCAAACACCCTCTATGTACGGGATTACCAAAAAGAATCGGATCAATAAATGTAATAAGTATTTATTTGTATGGAAAGCGATTCTCCAGATAATGCCTTAGATTTACAAAGAAGGTTTGATCTCGCACACGTGAATAAATAAAAACAGACACGTATGAAATCGAGGAATATTTGGTGTATCTATCACGCGACGTTGAATATTTTCCGGGATTTAAATGTTTAAAGTCCGTATTCTGATACGTACGGTCGCATATCTTTTAAGAGAGAAAGAATATGAATATAGAACCGTTTTGGGGCCGAGCGTAATAATGGTGTGAGAATGCGGCAAACGTTGAACAGAGGTGGAACCCCACATCCTTCCGAAATTGAGAATATAAAATATTTAAGTAATTTACTAATACAAAGAAAATCATCTTGGCTATTGGGATTGGCTCTCGTTTAAATTTTGAACTGTCTTATTAATGCAGGCGCACAGGCGACTAAATTTCGGGTTTTGAATGTCAATGAGAAGACATTCATATTTCATCGGTCACCCTATTTTGGTAGTCTTGTATCATCCATTCTGATTACAAGATAGCTTGAAAGTTTAAAGTCAACTGAGATGCTAAGCAAGTCATGATAATTTAATAACATTCCTTGAGTATCTTCTTCGTTTAGCATGATGATTTATATTTGATTCGTTTATCGTACCAAAATAATCATCATATTACATAATGAAGAGGAAGGTGTATCAATAGTACACCATGAAAATTTAACAATCTAATCATATCGGTTACGAATTCATGTTCTTCCCTTCAGGACTCCATCTTATCTCAAGAAAGACCACTTGTGCATATCCTGCATCATCCAATTTTATCCTTTCAGAAGGGCAAAGGAAAATTGATACCAGATCATTTAAGCATAGCTTGATTGATTAGCATATAATACCCATGCAGGTTATGGAGGAAATTGGACATCGGGTACACAGAAATAGAAAAGGAAACATTCTGAGTAAGAACGGCTATCTACATAGTTGAAAGACTATCATATACCTATTGCAAACGTGCATAATTCTCATTCGTACCAAAATGTATAATTTGGCCTGCACAATCTAAATATTATGCCGCTATAAGAAAAGGAAAAGAAGGAGAGGGCGAGGAAGAGGATAAGTACAGAGAATGAAAAAGAACATACGAGAATTTGTGACATGCTTTATAGCGTATAATACCAACACATGGTATGGAGGAAATTGAACATTTTGAATTGAATTGAACAAAAACATTTTTAATGCGTAACAATAAGTCTTGCACAACATAATTCGCATTCTTTTCAATATGTGTTATTTGGACTTCATAATTTGAACGTTATGTTGATGAAGTGTTGTTGGGTAAGAAAGAAAATAGACAAAGCAGAGGAGATAAGAACAGAGAATGAAAAATAGGAACACAGGAGAATCGGTGATGATATGCTATATAGCATATAATACCAACGCAGGGTACCTGCTTGTACCTGTACACAATTCGTATTCTTTTCAATAAGTATGATACGGTCTGCATAATTTTAATGTTATGTCGCTGAAGTGTTGTAAGTAAGAAAGAGAAAAAGAGGGCGCGAAAAGGAAATAGTACATAGAATGAAAAACAAGAATCGTGAAGAATGGGTGACGATATGCTTTATAGCACATAATACGAACACAGGGTAAGGAGGAAATTTGGACATTAGGTACACAGAAATAGAAAGAGAAACATTCTTAGTGAGTAATAAATACCTACATAATTGAAGAACTGTAATATATGTACATGTGCATAATTCGTATTCTTAATACGTGTGATTTGGTCTGCATAATTTGAATGTTATGTCGCGAATGTTGTAATTACTAAAGCAAATATCCAACCAAATGAATCTTAAATTCTGTCTTTGCTGTGAAAACTTCCAGAAAGTTATTTCGGATTTGTGAACTAAATAAGGCGATAAATATTTATATTACTTATCTCTGTGTACAGTCATGACGATTGCAGAATTCATTATAACTATAACCCGATGTTGGAGGAAGGCTATTGGAAGCCTTATAGTGTGTGATACACCACGGGTCGCAACTTCTCTGTTAATTCCCTCTCCAATTCCCAACGCACCCTCACTATATAGCAAAGTTTTAAAGATTTAATATTATTTCGCACAATATCTCCTCCGGGGAATTCCGGATCTGTTCGGATATTTGAATTCTAAATTAATCGTTAATCCTGGATTTATCAAGACGGCTCAGGTTAGGTTTATAAATAGTATTTAAATGTTTTCCTTCGTTTGGCGTACCTTTAAACAGAGAACGTCGTTTCCCTGTATACAATGTCAAACAAAGTTATTCATTGTACTGAAAATTCCAAAAAACGATATTGACTCCAAGAAATATGTGTAACAAATCGATTTATATTTCCTTTTATACCAATCCGCTTTATCGTAAAATGGAATTTAATCACATTTTATAACAAAGAAACGCATAAAACCACCACTGGTACAAATAATACTGAACTAGTATTTCAGAGCAGCGTTTCTTTTTAAAAAGGTATTGAAAGTGAGACAAAGACTGATCCACTCCATACAAACATAGACGCTTTGTCAAGCTCTTAAGAAATACGTTTTGCTTCCCAGATACAAGGTCATCGATATACAGGGTGTTAAAAAAGAGTGTAAAATATTTAAGAAGGTAATAGTATGAACCAAAATAAGAAGAAAAGTCTCAATAAACATGGGTCCGCAAAGTAACGGTTGCGGAGATATGGAATGTTTTATGTTTTTTAGCCCCTTTTTTATTTTGCAAAAACGTTGTGTATTTTCTTATTGGTTGATGTTTAGTGAAATGAACAGTACGTATTTGACAGTTGTTCTCAGTGCACAAGTTTTCTTTCGCTATGGCTGGTTACTCTAACGCAGAATTAACAGACATGCATTTCATGTATGGTCGTGCTAATGGGAACGCCACCGAAGCGCGACGTCTTTATGTTAACGCTTATCCAAATCACCAGATTCAACACAACGCATGTTTCGTAGAATTCACCAAAGATTGCGTGATACCGGTTCCTTGAGCAAACAGTGCCATTTATCCGGAAGACCAAGGTCGGTATTCACTCCTAGAGCAGAAGAAGTAATTCTAGCACTGGTAGAGCAGAATCCAGGTACGAGTGTGCGGAGAATATCAGCCGAGGTAGGAATTAGTGGTCCTCTTGTTTGGAGAATCCTTCACGAGCAACTGCTTTATCAATACCATGTGCAACGAGAACAAGCCTTAAATCCAATAAATGATCATCAAGCATATTTGGGCTGACAAAAATCCTCATGCTCTAATAGAATCTGGACATCAAGCACGTTTTTCATTAAACATTTGGATGGGTATTGTAGGTGACAGGTTTCTAGGTCCTGTTGTTTTACCAAACCGATTAACAGGCGCTGCTTATCTCAACTTTCTGCAGAACACACTGTATGAGTTTTTGGAAGACATTCCTTTGAATCAGATGCAACAAATGTGGTTCCAGCATGATGGTGCTCCAGCTCATTTTTCCATGGCCGTTAGAGAGCATTTACACCAAACTTTTCCACATAGATGGGTAGGAAGGGCCGGACCTGTTTTATGGCCTCCAAGATCGCCTGATCTGAATCCTCTAGATTTCTTTGTTTGGGGATATTTGAAGACATTAGTGTATTGTACTCCTATAAATAGCCTGGAAGAGCTGCAGCTACGGATTAATCAAAAGCGTCAAGAAATCCAAACCAAGGAGGGTGTTTTCGAAAGAGTTCGAATATCGTTGAGACGAAGATGTCGTGCCTGCTTGGAAATGGACGGAGGAAACTTTGAACATCTTCTGTAACTTTGTTTTTTGTTTGTTAAAGCTTCCTTTGTCGGTTTATTCCTAATAAAATAAAATGTTTGAAAAACGAATAGTGGTCCATATCTCCGCAACCGTTACTTTGCGGACCCATGTTTATTAAGACTTTTCTGCTTATTTTGGTTCATACTATTACCTCCTGCAATATTTTACACTCTTTTTTTAACAGCCTGTACAATTTCTTAGTAAATTAGACGTGGCGGTTATTCGAACAATTTCGATCACATGTGTATATACAGGGTGTTTCAGTCATAATGTTTTTAACCACGTATTCAGAAGGCCCAATAAAGACAGAAAATAGAAAAAAAAAATTACTCGACCTTTCAAAAGATAAATAAATCACCCATAACAATCGGTACTCACATATCGGTAATCAATACTCACATGCATAGGACTTAAATTGGCCATGAGAAAGGTAACCTAACCTAATGAACAGTATCCCACCCAGTAAAAAATTGTGACCGGTTTTTTAAAACCATCTCGAAGCTTAACGTCTACCGCCGAATTGTGACAGAAGGTAGCTTGTTAGTTACTTTGTTCCTTCCTTGCTAATTATACGAACATCCAAAGTGAACATACGCGAAAACCAGTGGTTAATTAGTATAAGTGGGCACGTGTAGTGTTCTTCTGAAAGTAAGCTCCCTCTTAATCCCGATAATAATATAAGCACCGGCTTCTCTTTCACTTTCAAACAAAATTCTTAACAGATTAATATCGGTTACGGTGCGTACATTCTAGAATCTACTCAAATATTAATGTACCTAATTTCAGAAGGAATTTCAAATGAGATAGTAATCATGGATGCGTAACGCGTAAAATAGAGTAAACATTCGAAAAGACTCCTGGATCAACTCTTATTAAAAATTATCAAGGCTGGATAATTGAAAACACAACATTATACCCGATTCTAAAGTGTGTAACTAATTGGGACTTACATGAATTTTATATTGATTTCAAATGTATTATAGGGTAAACTGTCAAACGTATTGAAAGGTCAGAACATGTATCTAACGGCAATAATCACATAACAATTAAAATATTAACAGTAATAAATTGACATAGAATGTAAACAAAACCACGTGGTCGAAAACGCGATATCAATGGTGTGATGCTACACGCCGTTCAGCGTGGCTTGTTCAGGCGTTTGTTTCTTGTATTTTTGCTTTTTTGTGGGTTATAGATATATAGTTACAGTTTAGGTAATGCTATAATTATTAATGGTGATGTGGTGAACTTACGGTATTGTCAAACGTAACTTACTCCTTTGTTTACAATATAGATCTGTTAGTGCCAATTACGGCGGCAATGCTGTTGGGTAAGTATCAGATAGATGGATTTACTCATTTATAAAATAATGCCATGTGACTTCACATTAAACTACTAGCTTTAATTTGAAAAATAAGAAATAAAAGTAATGGATAATGATATTTAACATTGATTTTTTTTTTAATTAATTTAATAAATTTTTATTGCTATTTACTACTGATTTCATTTCCTTAAAAATTTTTATTTACTACTTTTGTTTATTATTTTCAGAATAAAACAGATAATTTGATAGACAGATAGCAGAATTATATAAATGCCTCAAATAATGGAATGAAGCGTTGAATATAATAAATGAGAAAAAAATGTAAGTTTGCTTTACCATTGATTTTCTAAACGCCCTGTATACATTCTGGTAGCTTAATAGAAAAGTTTAATTGATTCTTTACAACTACTAAGTTGTCTAGGACAAACGCCATTTGCATTAAATTAATACATTTTTTCTTCGTATTTGGAAAAATCATACAATTTCCACATTGAAATACAGTAGGTTCTAATTTAACGGAATAAAATTCATTGAACGATATAAGGTTATAGGTATCTAGGTTTTTATCAGTCACAAAAATATTGGAAAATTAAGAATAAATTACAAATTATATTTAGAATTAGATATAAAATTTTGCAATAATGCGTTTAAAGAACATAAGAATTAAGAATAAAGAGACTCCACAGTGATATCTCAAAAAATAAGCTTCCCGTATATATAAAAGTCAACAGGTACGAGGTTGAAAAATGGTCTACAGTCGAATAAATCTTCGTTTTAAAATTAACTGAAGCGCAACTGGCTTTTTGCCAATGCCCGAGAAAAATTTGTTTTCAATATACCTAAACGAAGCTCACCATATGTCACACATCACACCATCTATTACTGTAAAAATACCAAATACACGTGCTAGAAGAAACTCCAAGTAAATACAATAGAATTTCATCTTTTATGCCAAGTCATAAAATTTAAAATTGACGTATATTTTATTCTCAAAGAAGTATACTTGTGATCGTCTTGTGTGCTCTTGCATTATATTTTAGAGTATACTACTACTTTGGAAAAATAAATATAGACCTTACATGAAAATTGCATAGTAAAGTTAAAATCCAGGGTAATAATACAAAAGAAATGGAAAGTTACATATATATTTTTTGTTGAATGTTGAAAAAAGGTGTCAATAAGTCTCTATTGTTTTGTAAAAGTTGGAGTATTTTATTGCTCAAGTACAAATGCGAGTCCTCTTTGTAACAATAGGGGTAAATATTTCCATCACTCAAAGGCGTATCGAATGTTAAAGAGCTACGAATCGTGTAACAACGGATCAAGATTACTAGCTAGATTTAAAGCGGACTGAAAATGCATGCCATTTCGACGTAATGTACCACCAACTGCACCAACACGGAGAGGGGAGGTTGTGTTTGAGATACATGATCAGATGTCGCTAGAGGTAGTATATAACACTATATCAAATATCGTGGCGCGCAGAGACTGTTACAATCAACCTTAAAATTGTTTGAAATATGGTAGATCTCGGCGATCAATTTTGAATAAACAATTTAATGTATTTAATTATCGTAAAAATTTACTACAAATTTTCTGTGAATAATACAATCCAAAAATCATGGTTACAGTTTAAATATAAACAGACTACTCCTTTTATGTGATCAGAGTCGACACGGTTTTTTGCTTGGAGTCGTAAATTAACTTGACAGCTGCCTTACAAAGGATATCACCAAGTTATAAATCACGTTACCTACGGCAGAGTGAATAAGTTACAAAGCGAATGATTCATAATTGAAATGCGCAGCGCATATTCGTATGGGTCTCTGCAGGTGTTAGTTTGGCAAATTTTTGCTCTCCTACAAAGCCTAAACTATCTTTCCATTGCTTATTTAGCATTATTAACATTTTAACTAAGACATCACAATGCTTTCTGATTACATAAAAAATTACAGATCAATTGGTAACTGTAATTAACCTTCGAAATAGGTCATAATCATTGCATGACAGTTGTATATAAATAATTTTTAGAATGCTTATTTGTGATTTCAGTTGTACTTTTAGCAACGCATATTGTTGACAAGCAACCTATTTTAGTAACTTATGGTTATTATGTATACAAAAGGGGTATACTTTAAAGCGTTGTTTTGAATAGACCGAGCCTTTTTAATTTGTAGGGAGTAATCAAACCGAAGTAGGAAAAAAACAGGAAATAATAGACATGGTTAGAAAATAAATGAACACACCCCACGCGACTGCTATCAGATCGAGTCAAATATCAAAACTCTATTATGCGTGCGATTTGAATTAGATCCTTTGATAAATAACTAGTTTGTTGAACTTTTTTTTATTGAAATTAACACTGTGTATTCTATTATTAAAGAGCTGAAGGTAATAAAAAAGCAGCTTGCTTTTTGAGGTAGTGTTGTTCAAAGGCCAAATGAATTAAATTATTTAATAAGAACTGATACAGAGGGGAAGTGTACTCAATTTTAAAACGTTATTTTTAATTATACAGTGTGATACAGAACTTATCTAAAAAAATTGAATGTCTTACAAATACAATTTTCTAAAAAAAAAATCAAAAACGACCGTTCAGAATTGATTTAAAAATATACTTCTGCACGGCACTGGAAACTGGTTCACTGTAAAACCTGATAAGGTGGCAAAGCATGCAATCGGGGACCGGTTAAAAATGGAAAGGATTTCCCAAGGAAAGAAATAAACACATTTTACAACACCTATTTTCCTCTTCGTTGAATCCCTTGGTATTAATCCTTGGACACGCTGTACATAGTACGGATATAATTGAGCCTTGGAAATTTTCCTTGCGTTGCACACCGCGGTAAAAGTAGCTACATTTGGCACATGTTTACCGAGAAATCGTTCTGAAAATACTACAACTTCAATATTTTTTCACTTGAAAACTATAAGGATTTTACAAAAAAAAATCACGATATTGACTCCATTTTTCATGACGCATCTATTCCCAATTTTTTTCTAGATAAGTTCTAAATCACCCTGTGTGATAAAGTAAAACAAATCCTTTTACTTTTTATGTTATCAGACTGAATTTGTGGTATTTGGCAAAGAAATTATCGTCTATAAACTTAAAACTTCGTCAGTTACGGCTCTCAACGCTGGCAAGTTTCTGAGTAACCTTGTTTTTGTCGATCCGACCCTGTACAGCTCCCAGTAGCCCGGATTTACCATATTCGATTGAGAAAAAACTCTTAAAACTTCGTAACTCGGAGCTAAACTGTTTATTTCCGTTTTCAAAACAACCTAATGCTTTTTTCCTAAAAGTCTCCAAACTAGAAATAAACGTTTCTTTGCAACTTTCACGTAAAAAGATACTTTCGCGAATAAAAAGCAATCTACACAGCAGATATTTTTTATACGTGCATTTACAATATACAGTGGACATTTTTAAGACGCCCAGTACAGGGATCTCGGAAAAAGTAATGTATACAGGCCACACTTTGAATATACTAACAGTAGGACATCTCTCCATTCCCCACAAACAAATTCAAGAAGAGCTGTAGAGTTATATCAAGAAAGGTATCCAGAGCGCCTCATTCTTGATCATAGAACCTTTACAAGATTGGAGGCGACCTTGCGACGAAATGAAGATGCATTTTCTGTTCGGAAGAATCAAATAACTGACCGAAGAGTAAGAAACAATGTTATTACAGCTAGCCTGTTACAGTATGTCAAGCAAAATCCACGAAATTCTTGACTTAATTTACAATATGTAATAAGTATTTTCCTGAGCGTCACATTGAAAACAGACTTAATTTTCCGGCTCAATTATAGGAAATGTAGAAACTGTTGATCAGAACCTTTTTTGGCACGTTCTTTGGACGAACGAAAGTGTGTCAATAATGGTTTGTTAAACAGGCGCAACGAACTAGTGATTCATAGAAATTCCCCACATTGTAAATCCAGTCCAAAACCATGGCCTTTTTGGAGTAAATGTAGGTAGGCATTTAATTGGGCCTTATTTTTATGAGCATACAATGATTAGCGTGAGTTATCTAAATTTCCTTCAAGAAGAACTTCCTGACCGTTTGAAGAGTGTGCCTTTGCAGCTAAGGAGAAACCTATGGTTTCAGCATGATGGAGCTCCATCCCACAAGGCCAGGATTGCGCAGCAATATTTAGATAACACTTTCCCAGAAAAACGGATTGGAATTAATGGACCGATTCTAACACCCTTCGATTTTTTATGGGGGGGAAGGTGGTTAAAAAATAAGGTTTACAAAACACCTTCGCGAGATAGTAATCATTTGACGGCGAAATGTTAATAAATGCAGCCCACAAAGAAGTCAGGCGAAGATTGGATATGTATCTTGTAGAACGCCCACCCTGTATGTACGTTAACAGTGCGCGGAGTGACCATAGACAAATTAAAATAAGACCATTTGAAAGCATGGCAACATTAATAGCAGCGCCTCCCTGCGCATATGGGGTTGCGCGTATAGGCAATTAACGTCAATATCCTATCAAAATTGTCAAATATCAAATTACTAATTGCACAAGCAATCAACAGCAAAACAATAATTCGTACTGCAGGCATAAAGTTTATTTTTTATTTTTTATCTGTAATTGGAGTAAATGTAACTTAAAAATAGTAATTCATGTTATTAAAGTTTATGTTCAATATATTATTACATTTTAGGTGTTCAAATTTAAGGAATTAACATATCATGAAGAATAAATTAAATTTTGTGAGTAATCTGTACGTATTATTTAAGCTGGTTTCGGATGGTGAGCGATAATTATAATATAATATTATATTATATCCGCCATAATATATAATAGGTACCTACGCGGTTTACTATGTATTTTTAATTACAAAAATATAAATTTATTATCACTCATCGTCCGTAACTGGCTTTAGGTACAATCTATCGCAATAATAATGGCACTGATTAAAAGGAATTTGACAATTTATTTAGAACTGCTAACGCATTCGTAATGAAATCTATTTTCAACAGTTCTTAATCGTTCCACTCATATACAGGGTGTTTCTAAACTATGGTGCCAAATGACTATGGCAGATAGAAAATGTCATTTTGAGCAAAAAGTTTCATGTAAACATAGGTCCGAAAATGCATAATAAAAAAGTTACAGGGTGATAAAAGTACAGTTTGAGAAACAATTTTTCGCAATAGCTTCTACAAAAGTTAGGCAATTTAAATGAATCTTGGTGCAGTTTCTTAGACACTAAAATGCAACAATTTCGTGCAAAAACAATTTATTCCCATCGCCCAGGAGCGGAGAGCCGGGGTAGCACATAGGATTTTATTATGAAAAAAATTTGTTTTTGCATTTTCGGAAAATTGATCAAATTTTCTGAAAAATAAACTAATATGTCACAAAAAAGGTACTCTTGTTCAATGTCGGCAACATGAACCGTTCTCTTTAAAATTTGTCGTGCACCCGACAAGATAGAGGTAGCAATGGAAGTTCGTCATCATTGCAGCCGTGAAGTGTATGAAATTCCAATAGAAGACGAGGATCATTTAAGGCAAAGAATAACGGACACTCTCAATGAAATAAAGACGAATGAAGAAGTTTTGAATAAGCTCCCCTTTCATTTCTCAAAAAGAAGTTAGAGCATGTATTAGAGCTAACGGTGATCACTTTCAACATATGCTTAAATAACTTTTTTTTGTAGTAAGCAGTTTTGTTATGTTGTAATTTAAAAATAAATGTTATTTGTTATAACAAATTTACAAACCAAATCCATACCCAGTTACCACATAAAGCATAGCCTTCTTGATTACAGCATTCTTGTTGTCGGGTGCACGACAATAAATTTTGCAAATTTTAAAGAGAACGGTTCATGTTGGCGACATTGAACAAGAGTACCTTTTTTGTGACATATTAGTTTATTTTTCAGAAAATTTGATCAATTTTCCGAAAATGGACAATTTTTTTTCATAATAAAATCATATGTGCTACCACGGCTCTCCGCTCCTGGGCGATGGGAATAAATTGTTTTTGCACGAAATTGTTGCATTTTAGTGTCTAAGAAACTGCACCAAGATTCATTTAAATTGCCTAACTTTTGTAGAAGTTATTGCGAAAAATTGTTTCTCAAACTGTACCTTTATCACCCTGTAACTTTTTTATTATGTATTTTCGGACCTATGTTTATATGAAACTTTTTGCTCAAAATGACATTTTCTATCTGTCACATTCATTTGGCACCATAGTTTAGAAACACCTGTATAATAAGGATCTAATGAAATTTCTATTCAGAACTTCCAATATTTCAAAAACTGATTTGAGGGAGTGCCATTAGTATTGCAGTAGATTGCAGTCACAAAATTTAATTACAATAAAGTTATTTATTTTGTATTTATATCCTTGTTTGTTTGTATTTATGTGTGAACATTAATAAAAAGTTATGATTCTTTCATGAGTTCATTATATTTATTAAGAAAGTCCCTATAAAGAATAATTGTGAGATATGTTTATTAACAATATAAAGGTAATATTTTTCATTATAGCAAGAAACTCATAATAATATCACAAATGATAATTTGTATCAATAATCCTAAAAATTTGTGATATTATTATGAGTTTCTTGCTACAATGTAAAATATTTTCCTTCCACAAAAAATATGTAAGTAGGAAATGGATTCGAATATCCCGCTTTTTAGTTTAATTCACTACAGATGCCCATCGGGGCGCTGCCTCCTTTTGTTGCCAACTTTATAGTAAGAAATAACTACTCTTGTTTTCTATTCTCTCTGGGTCCGACTAGGTGGTGTGATGAAGCGGGAAGCGGGGGACTCGGCAGTCGTCGCTTAGTTGAGTAAAAGCGCGGTTGGACATTTTACTTTTCTTCGTTATATTAGTCTAGTTGACTGTATTAATTATTATAGTGTTTTAATACCTGTTGTATATATCTAAGTTTTATTTTTGCTACCTATACTGGTTATAAGTTGTTATTTTCACAACTGTATAGTGACAACTTATGTTTCTATTTTTAAATAAATACATGGAATAGTGTTCCTTTTATGTTAACAAATGCAACTGTTTTTATCTTCTGCGATACCCTGAGTAAGCTGCTGGCGTGTTATAATCTTGAAATGAAAAGAGGTCATATATAATAATAATAATAATAATAATAATAATAATAATAATAATAATAATAATAATAATAATAATAATAATAATATCTCTACCCCTCATTCTAATCACAGGGATTAGCCCAGAAGTCGGAGACTTGTGCGGGAGAGGGGGCGGCATATTATTATTAAGCAGGCCGCATTTGCGCCCAGGAACGACTTACGTTGGTAGGCCCTAACCACTATTCAGTGCAGGAATGAGGTAAACCTGGAAAACCTCATTAATTAGGGGGGTAGTCAAATATCAACCGGTATCAATCTCTCACATTGATCCAAGCTAACATTATTCCACCCTACCATACCCGCAGAGAGGGTGCCAATCCTCTCCACGAATATAGCTTATATACGGTCTACCGGCAGTTAGGCTCGAACCAACTCCGATCTAGTCACCTCGATTCAAGTATTGACGCGCGACCACTGACCGACGATATAGAGAACATATTCTAATATATATGTAGTATGACGGCGTTTGTCTCATTTTTGAAGTTTAGTTATTGTTATCACCACCTTTTGTTTTAACTGTATTAAAGAATTATCGAGTATAATCTTTTTATTTATTCTTAATGACATGTATGCACTTTAAACAACGAACATTATTTTCCAACGACTACTAGATCCTTGGTATTTTGAAACTCGTTAGGACAATATTGCTTACAAATTTAAACCGGAAGTAATACAGAAAAATTCTCTAATAAAAGTTGACAAGTAGAAAAAAGAAAGCTATAACATGAAATTTAGCTGTTTCTGGAAAAAATATAACTGATGACGCCATTAGTCATTTCTGTCAAATCCCAAAGGTAATACTTTCGATTGAAAATGGAGCCCATTTTAACACCACGTGTCCGCAATTTTATTTAAATTTTTTGTATCTTTACAGTAGGCCAATAATATTGAGTTTGAGGCGCCGCCCATATTTCTAAATGATGAAGTAAAGGTGTGTTCGTACGATCTGCTTCCGTTAACGCTATTTTTCCTAGAGGACGTCATAAACGTACCCTAAAATGTGACCTTGTGAAATACTAAAAGGGAAAATACGTTTATACCACCGTTTTTTCAGAAGAGCCATATTACAATAAAAAATTAAGTTCTATAAAGGCAGGCATAAAAAATCTTTTTACGGTTATCTAGATTTCTTTCTATTCCTCCCCGTACTGCGAGATTAAACCGTGGATCCCCGTAATATAAAATAACTCTTGGGATTAACAAGTGCAGATGAGGTTCGTCTCCTGCGAAAGCAATTTTTGTAGACATTTAAAGGCAACTGTTGCCAGAGATTAATTTGAAAAGCCAGGACACGGTTGAAGTATCAACAACAATTATAAGATGTTTTATTTCATTTCAAATGTCGAGAACCCTTGAAAGTCAAATAAAACTGTGCGACTTACGTATTATTGTTCAAATGAACTCTGTTGATGTTCTCTGAAATCCGTGAGGATGGCATGTTACACCGAATTCTTAAATCCGATAAATTTTACACTTTTACACGCAGATCCAGAACACCGGCTTTACTTACTTTCTGCTTCACAGTGGCGTACGCTGAGATATTTATACAGGGTAATTATTAACTTATATGCATGAATTTGGGAAATTATAGCTAAAATAGTGAAATAAAATATTTTTCAGTTACGGAGATACCAATTTATTTCACTGTAAAAGTGAATTGGACGAATAGCACCTAAAGTTTCTTATTTTTTACTTAAAGTAATTTATAATAACACTATTATACACTCGTTAGTTACTAAAATCGAAACCGCAAAACAAACACAACACAATGCAAATCTATAAATACAATAACGTAAAACACCGATCTTTTTCACGTAATTTGACTGGCCAATTTGAACATTAATTCACAAAGAAAATATCAAAGGAAAAACAAAAAAAATGAAAAGCTTATAGAAAAACCGCTTCAAGCATTCAAGTAGATATAGTTTTTTAATATTTAATATATATAAAATTCATGCAACTTCCACTAAACCTATCTTTACTAACAAATCTATACTGTTCCTACATGAGCGACTTGTCTAATAACACAGCCAAATTTGGTGTATTTATTATTATTATTATTGTTAATATGACTCACAAAAGCAGTTGAAGCTGCGCATCAATCGCTTCCATGGACTGCACGCCACTGCTGTTATAATTTCTTTAAACAGGGAATTGTTTACAAGGACTTTTTCACGCTTTGTTTACCAGGCCACTCAACGCGATCAAAAATCAATTTTAGTAATAACGTTGTTTTAACGTAACATTGTTGATTCGAACAATTCGATGCAGTTTCGATAATTCGATCCCCACTCTTATTCTCTTTAAAAAGCTTTTCCCACAAAGGCGTACGGTGGAAAATAAGTGGATATCCACGTAACAAAAAAGACTGGACCGGAAATTTTCACTCTCAATTAGATCTAACATTTTCGGACTATTTTGATCAGCCGGAATTCGCACACAAAGCATTTCATGCGGTAGCTTTTACGATTCCAGATAAAAGGCTGATTTATGTAAAAAATTTCTTGTATCAACGCGAGATTGGCGGCCCATCATTCGCGGATATGGAAGTGGATTTTAAAAACGGATGGAGTTAATTTTAATTTAACAAACTGCACGGATTGGCAGAACTCTTAAAATAATGCCAATTTACCAGACGAACTTTTTCCTTGGAAATTTTATTATACCTTGAGGTCTGCGAGTTTTTTTTTCTACAGAATGTCTTGCAAGTGGTTACAATCATTTTAGGAGATGATAGAATATGTGATTCTGTTTTATTGGTTAAATCATTTAAATAATCTTATCATTCCTAATAAAAAAAGTATAGAAATATTTGTTATAAACAGGTTTGTTTTTCTTCTACACTTCAATAATTGTAGAAAAGCACGATTAAATTAAAAGACACCCTGTATATCTAAAGTAAAAATACTAATTATGTACTACAGTTTTATTTTTACTTATTGCAACGTTACTGTATTCAAAATTATTTAATATTATTTCAAATGTCTGCAGTATTTTATTTTCAAATCACTTAAAAGTTCAAATAGAGTAAACATAATTTTACTTTCAGAATAACAATTGTTGTCTCAAGTAATTCTTATTGTCTAAATACATCAAAACAATTCTTTATACAAACCGAAATTTATCTCATATTAAGCACGTTAGTTTTCTTGATTTCAAGTAATTTTTATTCTTAAAAAATAATATATGTTCCTATTATACAGGAATAAGTCATTCTTACTGTATGTTTGATTTTATTTAATAATTTCTTCGTCATTTGCTCTCGCCCTAGTTCTATTTTCATAATCTGTTGTTCATTTGTTGTTTGAAAATTCATTGAGACATTTATTTTTTATTTCCCAAACCCGTAACTTTTTGAATAAAATTCAATTTTTTCACACCCTGTATAAAAGATCAGAAGAATAATAAATATACAGGGTGTTCCTAAAATTCATGTACCATCAAAATACGATTTATGCTGATTTACCTATATGCAAAAATGCATAGTTTCATAGTTGCATGATGATTTCATATCGATTTGACATAAATCGTCTTATCCAGAAATGCTTGCTAAGGGAGGCAGACCTCTTTTTTAAAAGAAAATTAGATTAGAACATTCGAGGAACGAATCACTTTATGCATTGAAAGTAATGGCCGCAATTGAAGTTTGTTTGTATTTGTTTATCGCCTTTTTGTTGTAATTTGTGCCAGTTTATGATATTATTTAATACAAAATTCCAACTTTTTATACAGAATTTTTGCTTTATCTATCTGTTCTCCTAAACCAATTATTAAATATTACCAAAAAATTTGTAATTAGCTAGTACCTTTTCAATCTAGAACTTTTCGATTTTGACATTAAAAATACTAAAACATCTAGATAAAAAAAGGATAATTAAAAATATCAGTTAATCCTCCTTAATGTAACGCCTATGGTTATAATTAAAAGATCATTGTACATTAAAAGGCTCTATCATGCCATATAAGACTTAACACATAACCTAAGTTTGGTTCGAGTCAGTTCGATATGAAATCACTCCTAGAATTTGCCGTTTTCGTTTGTCGATTTACTTTCCGAACACCCTGTATATATATTTAGAACCATTTATAATTTTTACTTTCTCATTTGTTTTTCTTATAACCGATCCGTTCTTAGTATGAAGTGCTTGGAAATAATCTTCAAATTGCATTGTTTACCTTGTTAGCATTTCTCCATTCTGTTAAAATTGAAATATAATGATCTGAACGCACTCAATCTCAAATAATGTCGTATTAAATCAGAAGACAAAACAATCAGCAAAAACTCTAGACTGATTAAACCAATACTTTTTATCTAAAAACGTATTACAACAAAAATAATGCTGCGATGTATTTTTATAGATCTGTCTTGTCTTTAGGTGGATTCCACACATTAGATATTAGATCTAAAATGTTGTTTTTTGCAAAAAATTCCGATTTAAATAGAATTTGATATGTGTTTGTAAATAATTATTAATGTATTTGAACTTGATTCATATGGTAGTTTCATCGGTTTAGGCGTAATGTTATTTAGTTTTATCATATTCATTTTTTAATTTGTTTTTTCCAGAATATTCAAAGCATCGTTTCAATCTGCATAGAAAAGCATACGTCATTTTTTTTATTGGACGTTTAATATTCTACGAAATTGTTAAAATTGTACTGCCATTGAAATGCAATAGAAAAATTCGGAAAGAAAATGTAACGTCCAATTGATGAGGATTCAACAATATAAATATTTTACAATATATAAGAATACATGTTCTCTTCATTGTTGACTGTGTGTTTTACAAAAAAATATCAAGTTTATGGTAATATTTTTAACATATAAACAGATCTTAACTGATTTTTTTTAGGACAATTTATTATATCCTTACCAACAGTAATATAGCAGCACCTTTTCAATTTCACATACAGTATGCTCCAAAAGTATGGAATAAATACGAAACAATTATTTTTTGGGAAAAATCCTCGAATAGGTCGATTTTTAATTTAAAAAATACATATTTTAGCGTAAAATGCGATTTTCAAATGTCATTTGTTTTCAAGTAATGACGTCATCGATTTTTTTTAAATGGCAACACCATATTGTTTTCCTTGATTCTGAAAGATCGTTTAATTCTCTATCAGACAGTACTAAAATTTTGCCCTCTTACATAGGAAAGTTTTCGAGTAAATGACGATTGAATGTTAGAAAACGTAAATCAATTAAAATAAAGCAAAAACGTTATCAAGTTTAGTTTTTCGAATTCCATAGTTCTTTTATGGATCACGTAGGTAAAAATCTTTGCAAAGTGTCATTGTCACACCGACTTTCTAATAAGTATTGTAAGCGACGTCATTACTCGAAAACAAATGACATTTGAAAATCGCATTTTACGCTAAAATATGTATTTTTTAAATTAAAAATCGACCTGTTCGAGGATTTTTCCCAAAAAATAATTGTTTCGTTTTTATTGAATTTATTCCATACTTTTGGCGCATACTGTATTTTAGAACTTGCGAATGTTATAACAACGTTTTATAGTAAACTAAGGATTAAATAAAAAGTAAAGAATACTTTTTCGTGTATATTGAAAATGTACAGTGTCCCAATTCCGTTGTAATTGCAGGGTAGCTCAGAAACTACAAGAGACAGAAGAATGCGGTTTTTCGAGAAATTTAAGATGCCGCAATCAGAACTTTCATAGACCTCTTCGTTTTTGACATACAGGGCGAAATTAAAAAAAAGTCATTTAAGCGATTGTTCGTATATCGGTGAATAATTGAGATATCGAATTGGTGAAAATTGCTTCTAACAGAGTTCTTTACGCAGAGTTCATTTAAAAGAATGCAGCATCTCAAGCTTCTCGGCATCTTATGTCGAGTGTTGACAAAACTGCATCCTGCCTTCTTGTAGTCTCCAAAATACCCAAATACAACGAAATTGGGACACTCTGTACATTCAATAAATGATATTATATCTTTACGTCACTTGGTACTATATTAATCACACCAAATTCTATAAAAATCGGGTTAGCGATCTCAAATTCATTGTGTACACAATATTTTTCGTAGTATTTTTGGAACCACCCTATATCTGAGCTTTGCCGATCATCAATTTGTTATGCGTATCGCCAAATTCTTTAGCACTTGTTTCGCTCAAATTTAAAATGCAAACTTCTGAAGAAAGAAATAAGTTTAAGTAAAATAATGAAACGATTTCACGACTTTTCTGTTGGCTTTCATTCTAGTTTTTAATAAAACATCGTAATTATGGCCTTGACATAAATAATAAGATACTTATAAACAATAATATCAACAATAACTACAGCTAAATAAAATAAAAATATCAAATAAATGTCGATTGTCTGCATCCACTTTAACTATACTTAATATAACATATTAAGGACGCCGTGTTCTTGCAATAGTTTTTTCAACAAATACAAGTAATTTTAGACATTTAAGAAATAACAGGAATGTTACCTCATGCCACTTGCAAATATTCAAAGGTAAAACGCAGTAAAACGAATATACAGTGCTTTCGAAAATATCCCCTGGCACGTCGATTTTGTTTTTTAAAAAAGGCACTTTTTGACATACGACCCATATTTGTGACGTCATCGTTGTTCGAGATATGACGTCATCGACAATTTTTTTTTAATAGCAACCCCCAATTTTGACCATGCCATTTGAAAGAGCGTGTCATTCTACATACGTACATCATGAAAAATTATGGTGTTACATAACAAAAATTTCAAGAAAATAATGTTTGAAGATTTTAAAATTTAGTTTTCACAATACTGTGTACCTCCCCATTATGCAACACCTGTCCGTGCTTATTTAGCGCTGTTCCCGAATTGTTGGATAGGGAGAAGGGGACCGATTGAGTGGCTAGCCAGATCGCCTGGTTTGACACCCCTAGATTATTTCTTGTGGGGATACTTAAAAAGCAAAGTATACGTTACTAGACCGGTTAATTTAGAAGATTTAAAAGCAAGAATTCGTCACGAGATACATCGTATACCTCCTGAAGTTATTGATAATGTCCAAAAAAAATTTATTAATCGTCTTGGCTACTGTCAGGCAGCCAACGGTGCACAATTTGATTTAGTCGATTTTTTACATAATCATTATCATTTTCAGTATTGTGAAAATTAAATTTTAAAATCTTCAAACATTATTCTCTTGAAATTTGTATTATGTAACACCATAATTTTTCATGATGTATATATGTAGAATGACACGCTCTTTCAAATGGTATGGTCAAAATTGGGGGTTGCTATTTGAAAAAATTGTCGATGATGTCACAAATGTGAGTCGTATGTAAAACGTGCTTTTTTTAAAAACAAAATCGACGTGCCAGGGGATTTTTTCGAAAACTTCTCAATTTCAAAAATAATGAATTTATTCGTTACTTTTCGAAAGCACTATATAACGGCAGAAAGCGGTATAACCAACAAATTTTTAGGTACAGCAATCTTTCCAAATACGTATTTATTTAAATTTAACTATAATATTGTTATAACATAAACTGACATAGTTCTGCATATAAGATTGTTCATTTTTGTTTATAAGAAAATGAAAATAATTGTTAAAATATGGGGTTAGAATAGCAAAATAATGTGTGTCTTACAAACTCTTTTTAAAAGATATTATTTTATTTGAGAAGGATTTAAATAGAAAAGTGAATAAACAAAACATCAAGAATTTTATTTTTGATATTACTTTTATACTACGTGTTTTGTTTTTCGAGATTTCTGTACCTAAAAAACACTGCAAATCTGAACATTTTACGGTGGGAACTATGACGACGAATTAAATCATAAGTTTAAAAAATCAGTATCGAGATCTTGCAACTGTAACTTGCCCAAAACATATATCACATATTCAGTCGTCTTATTTTTTTTATGAACCATTGATTCTGTATGCTATTTCATTGTAACTTAATTAAGTACATTCTAAAATATCGAAGAGCGACATAATAAATTAGTCGGGTCAAATTAGCAAATTTTTTATAACAAAAGGTACATCTAACCTCTGTATGCTTCCAAATTTTTAATTTTTTATTTAACAAATGACCCATTTTTGTTGAACATATGGCAAATGTCACACAAGATTCAACGAAAATGTCTGGAAAATGTTCTCTCGGGGGTTTTCGAGGTCCCTCTTTATCACTTTGGTGTTAGCTTTATTATTTATTGCTAAATTGTTGTTACTGGGCTAATTAACAAATTAAAAACTCCACCCCCGAAATCACTAGAGAATCGGAATTTTTTCCAGGATTTCTGACTTATTAAGGCAAACCATCGGCACAAGATTTTTGCAAATATAATTGTTTATTGTTCGATTGTTGCAACCTCGTTAATTAACAAATTAATAACTCTACTCCCGGAATCGTTAGAGAACCAGATTTTTTCTGCAATAACTTTGGGATCATGGGGAGAACCATCGGCACAAGGTTGTTGCACGAAATTGTTTATTTTTCTATTTTTGCAACCTGGCTAATTAACAAATTAATAACTCTACTCCCGGAATCACTAGAGACCCGAAATTTTTCCGGGATTTCTGTCTTTTTAAGGCAAACCATCGGCACAAGATTTTTGCAAATATAATTGTTTATTGTTCAATTGATCCCAGAATTATTGCAAAAAAAATCCGATTTTCTAACGATTCCGGGAGAAGAGTTATTAATTTGTTAATTAGCGAGGTTGCAACAATCGAACAATAAACAATTATATTTGCATAAATCTGGTGCCGATGGTTTGCCTTAATAAGCCAGAAATCCTGGAAAAAAATCCGGTTCTCTAGTGATTTCGGGGGTGGAATTTTTAATTTGTTGATTAGCCCAGTTACAACAATTTAGTAATAAATAATAAAGCTAACACCAAAGCGATAAAGAGGGACCTCGAAAACCCCCGAGAGTACATTTTTCAGACATTTTCGTTGAATCGTGTGTGACATTTGCCATATGTTCAACAAAAATGGGTCATTTGTTAAATAATTAAAAATTTGCGAGCGTACAGAGGTTAGATGTACCTTTTGTTATAAAAAATTCCCTGAACATTTTGCAGAAAACCGCATCTCAATCGGACTTCTCCGCAAAAAATTGTCTATTTTCACATTTTTCATGCTAATTTGAGGCGACTAAATCATAGATGTATGAAATATTCAATGTAATTACTCCTAAAATTCTTTAAACAACGTTTATGATTTAAAAACTCGAAACGACGTTGAACTTTCTTTAAAATATCAAACTTAACCACTTACTTGTACTAAGTGACTGTCCCGACTTCTTGAAAAATAACACAAAAGTCTAAACACACACTTAACACAAACACTCATGCACAATACGAGAAATAAATAACACAACGCGATGAATGTGTACCGACACGTATCTAAACATAAATATTAGCTCCTCAAGCCGCAATGCCACGCTTCCCAATAAAAACAATCCACTGTTTTTTTACCCATAGTTGCACTCGTTTTTGCTTATCGGAACTGACTTCTTTTTGCGCTATGATTACCAACTCTAGATAATTATTTAAAATGTGGAAATATGAACACAACTATAGAATCAATCTCTAGGTAGTGCACAATAATTTCAGTAACATTTAACATAACAGATTAAATGTAATTATAATTAAGATGTATGTCCCTTTCTTTAAATAAAGATACAAAAAGAATATCACACGTTAATGACGCAGCAACCAATCAGACTGCATAAATCTGTAGACAGCGAACTAAATAATCAGTGGCGTCTATTGTGAAGGCATAATAATATACAGGGTGAGGCAAATTTAATGCAACACTTGTTAATTATAAATTTTTCAAAAAAATATGCCAAACAAAAGTTGCTAGGCAACAAATACGTCACATTTCTGTGACCCTGAATTTTTATTACATCATCAGGTGTCAGCGCGGAAATATGAAACTGGCAACCAATGTTATAGCCATATTGCATTACTATTTCTTCCACGTCTTGTAAAAAAATAAACGATAAAACTACTTGTAAAATTATTAACAGCGTTGTGGGCATAATTATTTTTGTATACAGGGTGATTCACTTTTACGGAGAGCAGATCTTGAAAACGGTAATGTATACAGGGTGAAATAAATTAGGAAAAAGTTGCTCATTCCAATTATCTGAAAAGAATATGAGATATTTTGCGTAGCTGTGTATTTTCTTTATCATTTCACAACTTTCATATTTTTAAAGAAAATGTTATGTTATAACGTTTGGCACCCTTATACAATAATTGAAAATTCCTCACCTATGGCATACTGATGAAAGCTAATGAGTTCCAAACCGGTATATGTCTGGTGGGCTACTGACGAATGACTCTAGCTCTTTGCTATAGGTGTAATTTAATGCTGGTCGGGGTATTAGCCCGCAGAGTAGTTGTTTTCTGGAATTGTTGTTTGACAAATGTCATTTCTGCTTATACCAATTAATTTTCTCCACAGTAATCTCTCAGTAAGTTGTACCCCACTGTTAAACAATCAAGAACAATGTATTATTTTAGATCTAATGCAGTTATTTTAGTTGTGTTAAAAAACTAATTACATTGTAAATATGGAGCTAAGAAGCTAGGTATAGGGAGAGGCAAAATACGTTATAACTTTCGTAATAGCTATTTTATATTGTCGCATCTGCAAGGGGGAAATTTATACACAATAAAAGCAGCATAAAGTGGAAATGCCGCAGAGATGGCGTCAGCATCTAGCGGGCTGCACCAGTATGTTTCAATAACGAGCCCCACACGCGGGCGGGCAAGTCCTATTGCTATTCAAGTCGCATGTGCGGTATTATTTTGAACACTTCGAATGTACTATCATTTGAACCACACTAAAAAACTTTTCCTGTAAAATAACTAGCCCTTTGAATTTATAAGCGTTATTTTCTTAAGTATATCATACGAGAACTAAAAACTGCTTTAAGGAAGTAGAACAGAATCTAAAAGTAAGTTGAGCATAGTTCAATCGCACGGGGTTGTGACATAGACGTAGGCAAGGGAATGTGATAGGTATTCAAATGGGTTTGTATTGTGGAATGATTAGACATAGACATAGACACAGAGATGCCATAGGCATTATACAGGGTGATTGGAGAGATCCCCTAATATTCAAAAGAGGTGTTCAGGGAGCAAAAGTGAACAAAAAAGCCTAATAAACATATGGTCGAATATCAACGGTTACTGAGATAGCAATGAAAATATTTTTACCCGAGATAATTATTGTAATGTATCAGTAGAGAAGTGTTTATAGGTATTATAAATTATAACATTGATTAGAGATGTAATAAACCGAAATTAATGAGTTAAATTTTCAAATATACCACCATCCGCCTCGATGCATGCCTCAGCTCCTTTGTGGATTGCTCTGTGATTTTTTCTTATGAGTGCTGCAGAATTTGCAACCCGATGGAATAGCGCCCCTCTTGTGTTCACTTTTATTGCATATACTAATGATTTACAATTCCCAAAGGCAGTAATGAAGAGGATTCAAATCTGGTGACCTTGGTGGCCAATTTTAGAAACCACCTCGGCCAATCCAGCGTTGTGAAAAGCGATTGTTAAGATGATTGATCACAACACGACTAAAATAGGCACAGGCACCATCATGCTGAAAGTACATGTATTGCCAATCCAATCCAATGGAACATCGTCCATTAAATCTGTCAAATTATTTTCTAAAAATTCTATGATAGTTATTTACCCGATCACGAGTGAATTGATCCTCATCAGTGAACAAAATGTATTTGTCAAGTGCTTTTATCCAATTGCAAAAATGCAACCGCAAATCATTATCACCGTCTTAAAGATTCTGCGCTGAATATGGAAACATTTAAAACCATTTTTATGAAAGACTTCTCTACTTTGATTAATTTGGAGACGGGATACAATGCGCCTTGTACTTACACTCGGGCTACGTTGTACTATATTTAGAATGTCTTGTTCCACTGCTAGACTAGGACCAGCTTGCCTCTCAGGTGTAATTCTCACGCTGGGAAACATTACAGTTTCACGTGCACTGTTGAAAACTGTCTTCAATACATTTCTATCTGACACTCTTCTGTTTGGAAAGCGACGTCGATATTCAGCAACTGCACGATTAGCGCTACCGTTGCTATACCCATAAATAAAAATAATATCAGGATATTCTAGATGGCTAAATGTGGAAATCATTACGAAATTTTGTGCCCTAAAATTAACGACATTATGACCGAATCACGCTGTATATTTATACCAATCTCATGTATCGTGTATCAATGTAGAAATTTTTCGGTTATAAATATTTATGTTATAATTTTTACACTCGTTGAGGATTTAATGACATCATTTGCGTGCAGAGTGGCTTCATTAGTGTGTACGAAAAGAATATTTATTACTCCCGATGCTTACTTGTTCCTTAAATTTTCTTTTCGCGGTGAATGTAGCGTATCTCTGACTTTATCCATGGTCGCGTTGTTATAAGAAAAATATGAATGTAGCGGAGGCAACGAACCGAGCTAAATCTTATACACCAAAGCAAAACAATAAAGAACTGGGCGGCATCTCCCCACTGTGATTTATTCTCTATTACGGGGTATCGCTGATAACTCGAGTATAGGGTGAATATACAAGAAACAAAAAAGAAAAATTAAAAATGAACATTCCATAAGGACGTGTCATCATGATTTTGTATTTCGTTTATTAAAATATAGAGGGTGATTCAGACTTCAGACTTACCTACAAAAATGTTTGAATGTAAAAATTAAATCAAAACGAGCAGTTCAAAAATGATTTAAAAATACACTTCCGCACGGCACTGGAAACTGGTCCACTGTAAAACCTGATAAGGCGTATAATCGGTGACCAGACAAAATATTGAAAGAAATTCCCAAGGAAAGAAATAAATTACATTTTACAACACCTATTTGAATGCAGCAAATTCAACTGCTTTTGCCGCCATTGTGATTAATTATTAATATAATTAATTTGTGGTTTTAATTAGTACAATAGTTTGACATATATGATGTTGCATCAAAATTTTGATATGATTTTGATATTATATAAATATATAATAAATTGATTTATAACTTTATCTTCAAAATTTCAAAGCAGCATAACAAATAGCTAAAGTCACTTTTCAGCAGCCTACCAGACATATACCGGCTTAGAGCTTATTAGCTCTCATCAGTATGCTATAGATGAGGTAACCGACGAATAACCTTTGCTGTTTTAAGTCAGTCTAAATCGACAGTACGGATCATGAGTAACGCGGAGTAGCAAAGCTACATCTAGTAGTAGAAACCATTGAAAGCTAGCAACCTGTATCGTAATTCAGCGATAACGCTAAAGTTAAATGTTTTCTAAGGAATATTCAGGAGTGAATTAAAATGTATTATTAATGTGTAATAAATACAGTCATAATATAATTGTAACCAATTGTCACAGGCATGACGTTGGGTGTTGATCACCTTGTATATAGAAGGAACTGTAAATTTATAAGGACATTCGTGTTCTTTAAGACTAATAAATTACTTCAAGGATTCACGTTATAAATCACGAACACATATCAAGAAAAGTTCTAAATGTTCTATCCCAGGTAACTATTTTAGACAAATTTAAAATTTTATCAGAAGCATTTGGACATAGACTCCTGTTTATCAGTAAGTTAAAAGCGCTGCCGAAGACAGTGGCGTGGCACTTTTTTAATGAAGAATACTTCATCCTCTTTCTTGTTATTGCAAAAAATATCCATCCATTCGTATCAATGCGTTTCCTTATGTTAATAAATTGTGATCATCAGAAATTTGTACTGTTCAGATTGGTTTAATATTTTTAATTTCTATGTTCTATAAGAAATTCACTTTCAACAACACTCAATTCTAGTGCCATAATGTCTAAGTGTCAGACATTATCCTGCATATTAGCTATGCAACCATCAACACGTCTCTTTCTCGCGTCTTTCACCATGTCGCTTTCTCACCCCTGCACGACCATCGTGCATCCCCAGACAGAGACGGGATTCGCCACTGAAGATCATCTGATTTCATTAATGATCTTACTGAATCCTCTCTTTACACCATTGTAAGCGGTTAGCTCGATGTTGATGAGTGAGAGGCAACATCCAATGTGGACGATAAGACAAGAGGCCAAAACTTCGTATTCGGCGATATATTGTACGAATACCGACCATTTCTTCATCTTCTTCAAACCACTGATTTGCAATAGTCCAACTGCTGCTAAATCGGTATCTGAGAGCTAAAATTCGCAATCCACTACCTTCAAGCTCTGTGGTTCCTCTATGATGGCTGGTGATTCTCTTTCTGTGCCACAGCCTTTTTGAGTCAACGCCTGGTAATACCGTACTATGATACGTTAAGATCTGTTAGTCCTTCTAGAAATTTCTCTCACCAACAAACTTGAATCGGGCAACCCAACAATCCGCCCTTTCTCAAGGTCACTAAGCTGGGAAATCTGCCCAATTCTACGTATTCTAGGCATAACTAACTGTAAAAAATGTTGTTTGTAACAAGTTGCATAACACACACGTGAGCAGAAATTTTTAAAACATAATGCCACGTTATCAAAGTACGACCTATGCAAACTCCAAAAAGACTCAACAGACATACATGAAATTTTCTACTTACGAGAGAAGTAAACATGCAAAATATCAAAATAAAATGATATTTAATGGATATTTACCTTTCTCTATCACTTAGTATATTAATTCGCCTTTGTAAGTAATTTAAATTAAATTATCAAATTAATTATTATTTTTTTATGTAGTTAGACTTACTCAACTTCAATTCATACTCAACTTATCAGTTTTGAATTTTGTGGACTGGTTTTTGAATATTTTACGATGTCAGCTTGCCAGAAATATTTTTTGTGTTTGTAAATGGTGCAGATTTGTCAAAAATACAGTTAACACCGTCAATCATTATCAAAGAGCAATCATTTACATATAACAAATCAGGCACACTGTAGCTATCAATGAAATATTAAATACGTATCGACATACCTTTTATTTGCCTGTTATTTCATTTACAGCCATTAATTTACATTGTATTGCATGACATTATTCAGATATCCTGATGCTTAGAATAAAAATTAGAGTTGATTTTTACGGCGGCATTGATTTTCGTAGAATGTATTGTTTGATTTGATTAATTCAACTGTTTGCCCATATAGGCAATAAATCATTTCAAACAAACCGTATTATAATGGTAATTGAAATTTAAATTGGTGAAATCAAAACACTTAACGCCAAACAGAGCTATAGCGTGCTAGTTTCGTTAATTTTCATGTTGTGCCCGTGCAATCTTGCTTTAAAACGACCATCGCACAACATTTCTCCACCGAGAACCGCGATATAAGATATTCTACTACTACTATTTTATTTGATTTTCGTGTTCTTGACTGCAACCGTTGTTTGAACGTATTTTTACGTGGGGAACGCTTTATCCGTTTTCAACCATTGTTTCATTACGTACAGTTAGTTCTGTATACTTTTATAGACCTTGTTTTGTTAAAATATCCCACTCGAACAAATTGTCTGTTTTGTAGGTATAAATTAAATAAATTGTAACTATTTCCTTTCCCAATTTCTCTACAGACGTTGTTTATTGGATTGGTACAATGGAGAAATTGTATGATTTTTCCAAGGAATGTACTATGTACGGTATTTAAAATTTTAGTCTGATCACGCTCCCAGAAAACGGCGCAAGCACGTGTTTACCTAATACAGAATTGTGCACGCATATGTGTATAAGAGTTAATTCGCCATTTGTGGTAGTAAGTGTGTATTGAATAAAGTTGCAAAATAAACAGTAAAATAAAAATGAGTATAAAAAGTGCATTCATTTAAAAGAAAAATCTAGGGTGATGAAGCGCTATGAAAGAAAGTTTAATTTGAAAAACGTAAGTAGGTAGGTTTAAGTTCATCGAAAAGATTAGAATGTAAATTGTTAAATTAAACTTTTCTATTAAGCTACCTGAATGTATACAAGGCGTTTAGAAAAGCAATGGTAAAGCAAACTTACATTTTTTGGGTTTACTGTATTCAGTGCTTCATTCCGATTCCAAATAATAATATTTGAGGAATTTATAATTTTGCTATCCAACTTCACTACATTATATTACCTGTTTTATTATGAAGATATAATACAAAAGTGATAAATAAGGATTTTTTTTAAATGTTTAGGGAGACATAAAATAAGTAATAAATAGCAATAAAAAAATTAATAGATTAATTAAAAAAATAAATGTCAAATATCATTTTTCATTACTTTTATTTATTATTAAAACAAGTCAAATCAGATAGCATAACTTTATAAATACCTCACGTAAAACCCTCTACCTGGACGTAACCAAAAGTTTTGTCGCCGTAATTGTCACTTGCGCATATATAACTATTGTAAACAAAGAAATAAGATATGTTTAACAATACCGTAAGTCACCATTAATAATTATGGTAATGTTAAAAAACAGAAAATAGACACGTGCTTGCTTTGACTCCCCGTAATTCTGCAGTAATGAAGTAAAAATTCGCACCAATTAAGTTCATAAGCATAAAATTAAATGTATCCATTAGTAGTAAATTTGCACAGCATTACCTACACAGTATTTACACTATCTATGGGCCAAAAATGCCACAAAAACACTAGAAACAAACGCTTGTTTACATCAACAACACTTCCCTTTTCTCCGTTCATGCCTTGATAGAAAGTGCGCCGGCTTAAGATAAAAATATGTGCCAAATTTCAAACAAATATCTCTAAAATCACCGTAGCTGTCAATAAAAATCATTTTTAATATTTAATTCTGACACCCTGGATTTCGAAAGCAGAGCTCCAAAATGAAAAGTCGCATAAGAAAAGTCCAATTACTTTGGTCCAAAGAATATGTGCTTAATGGCTTGACCTACTAATTTGCAACATCCTGTATATTATAAACGGTTGCGGGTACTGTATTGTTCTTTTCACGTATTTCCCCCTTCATACGTGTGGTGTGATCACCAAAGCGGGAAAAAATGCAGTAGAACGACAGTAGAATTAAATAAACACCCTGAAGTGTTAAAATATATTATTATGTATGTGGCCCTAACATAGCAACGATGTTTCGCTCTAACACTCGAACGCCATATGACTTCGTCTTCAGAAAATTTGTTGCGTATTTGTAGCACCGAGAGGAGTAGGTTTGTTTCTCTATTAAAAGGTCGAGTAAAATTCTTTTTTTCAATTTTCTGTCTTTATTAGGTCTAGGAATATGTGATTAAATTCATGACACTATGACTGTATCATCCTGTATAATAATAACTATAACATTTCTTTAGGCAATTACCACAAAGAAGCTAATCGCAATAATACATGTTCTTGGTATTTACTTAAAATGATGTACCAGCTTAGAAATAATATAGCCAATGATTCTAGGTTTTAGAGACCGTAGAAGTTTGTATAACCTTCCGCATATCTTGGCTTGTAACAGCGGTGGGTTATACCCGTTTTTCTGATAAAAATACTTCACTATTTTCATTAATTAACTAATGAATTTGAGTTTGTTGAATCTGACTGTGTTGTAAAAAAAAACAATACCGTTGCACCAAAAATTCGGTTTGCGTCAGGACGGCAGTTGTTCTGCTTAATAATTCTATTAGTTCGGTACATTAATTCCTTCACTAATGGACGAAGGGTCTAATTGGAACGGGGTTAACGTTATGACAAAACACAGTGTGTGTATTAGATGGAGCTGTACAGTTTTAAACGCCTGGAGGATGTGTGTGGTGTGCAGAAATTAATGCACTCTGTATTTATTTGACTTTCCTCCTTTTGTCTTATTTTTCATCATTACAACCCTCGTGCAGGCTTTGTGCCGTGAATTATAGCACTTTGAGGGTGACTAATAAAGTGAAGACCTATAAAGTAGAGAGCAAAAGTTAAACACTTATTCCGTTGACAGGCAATCTAATATTTTAAATAAATAAGTTTTATATACAACCTATTTATTATTTCCACTTGAAATCTTCTAAATATGTATTTATTTATTGGATGAGACGTTTAATTAAATATACTTTCCATATACAGGGGACTCATAATCGTAATGCTCGTACTGTTAACAAAAAACAGTCCGAGAGATACCTATTCAGTCTTGACCTACCGTATTTAGTTCAACAACCTTGCTTTTAATTTCTACTCAATGACAAGCGCTGTAAATTTGCTTTTTTATAAACACCCGGTGTAATCAATGCGAAATTATGAGAAGTTTATAATAAATGCCAACTGCAGTAATCAGCGCCGATATAAGATAGGCTATAATTGGCACAGTTAAAAAGCTGGGAGTTCAAATTCTCATTTAATACGTTATCGACGGAATAAATCAAACATCTTTCGAATCCGTTTTCCTATGCAGGTGAGTCCGCCATCGATATGGAACAGATGCACGCGGCCCGATTTCTCCCCCTTCTTCATCCATCAGTCATTAGTTTCGCGTAGTAGAGGCTGGTGAATTTCGTGTGTTTGTGTCGCCAGTGCAATTTATATTTATTATTAATAAAATTTGTTATTTACCTAAATAAAAATGAAATTTAAGTCTCTGCTGAACAGAGTCGTGGAAAAATTGATAAAGAACATTTTACTACTGATCATGAGTAATGGATTTGATTATGATTCATATTCATAATCAAATGCTATTTGCATTATTTGGGAATATCAACGTACAAGCTCAACTTCATTTGTAAAATGATTTATTTTAACGCCTACTGTCATCAGTTAAAATACCCACTTCCAAAATCACCCCGTATATTGAGTTCTAATTAAATTGGATATTGTCTAATGAGTTCAAAATACTAACAATGTCCACTTTATGTATGACAACAATTTAGGATCATTTTAGGATAAGAACATTTTGTAACCAATATAGTTTCGTATGTATTGAAGGTTCACCCGTTAATTGTATAGATCTAGTTACAAAGGTGTTAATTACAAAATTTAATTGTGTCGAATGGTGATGGGATTTACCGTTCAGGCACCGATGTGTGTGTATGTGAGTAGGTTTTTCGTAAACGGTGTAATTGGAGGATGCCGTTGCTTTTTTTAAGGACGATGTCTAAAAATAGTAAGGCCGAATTGTCCACAACGTAAATGGAAAAAAGCTCCATCTTATATTTCATATCTTAACCTCCGTTACTATGTCCTAAAGTTTGCAATATTTCTTTAAACTACTTGAAAATATATAGAGGGTGTAGGATCTTATACGAAAATATCCCTGAGGGTAATTAAGTGGACTGTAAAAAAATATAACTAGTTACGGTTACTGTTTTTCTTCTTATGGGCACTATATTGGATCTTGACAGTAACAGATGTAGAATAACCCATAAAAAATTAAAGAACAACCCATTACAAATATAATTTATATAAAAATCTACAAATACATAAATATTCTACATATTCTACATAAATGCTTCCAAGTGACGCTCATTTTCGCGCACACAAAGCTGAGTTCTCAATTTAATGTGCACAACGCCTTCAATACTTTCTGAAATAGACCTGAAAGTAGCAGAAATTCTGTAGGGTAGGTTTTCTATATTTTCACATGGATTGTAATAAATTTTATCTTTCGACCTATCTCAAAGAAAAACATTAATGGGTTGAGACATGGGCACCGTGGTGGCCAAGTAACAGCCTCACGAGTGCCAATCCAATTGCATATTTGGAAAACGATTTAAAAATTTAAACATCATTATAGCTTCAGCAGGTATCTTGGATCAGTTTGGTTCATCCTCATGACCATCAAAAGATGCAACTTTTTTCTAATTTGAACCTCCCTGTATAATTCACGGTTTCCGAGATATCTATGGTGTGCCATGAAAAGTGAACCATCCTGTATATATAAGCATTTCGACGCCACCGGGCATGAAATTCTTTGCGAGGATTAACGCAACAATTGACTTGAGAACCTAGTAACACAATAATTAGTGTACTGTTTATCAGTAAAAAGATTGGGTTTACCGTAAATGGAGGACGTTTAGCAAGAATAAGAATGATAAATGATACTAAATTATGCAACTTCATCAGCCATATCTGGAGCAAATGCGAATGTAAGAACAAGGGAATAACCTTAAATGATTAATACATGAATCAGTGCTATCTGGGTGATAGTTAGTTAAACGATAAAAATTAAAGCATCTGTGGGGGCCGAGATGAAATCTGTATAAGGTGACAGAGATTAATTGACCATTAGTAAGTTGTCTTGAGCTAGTGCATTAGCTTTTGAGATAAATTATTAAATCGACATTCGTGACTTTATTATACTGAATATTTAATACCTCGGCAGAATCATCCAACGGGAAATGGGCCTATGTAGATAGTCCAAGCGCTCTGGGATTTTGTCGACACTCTACGGTGACTTTACTGGGACATCTACGCACTCCCACAGAATTGATTAATGAAAAATTCAGTGATTTACCTAACATACAAGGTGTTTCAACACACTCCTCATCAACTGGCTCTCACCGACTGACAATTTTTAGGCTGCTAGGAGAAATGCTTTAATATTGGACAAACAATCGCATCTCATTTTACATCATAAAACAAGAATACCTTATTTCAGATGATCTTTTAGAGGAATGTATCCAAACCATGATTTTTGGAAACCAATTCTAAAGAATCAACTCAATTGGATAAACAACTAATTTAAGTCATTTATAAGCATGAACATAATTTTAGGAAACCAAGCTCCAAAGTTCGTTTGCTTCTCCATAATCATAACTGTTTGTCTTTTGGTATTCAATGCACCAGTTCTGAAAGATTTTGTTAATGCTTTTCAAAGCCTAGCTACATCAAAACTGTTATGCTGAACAAAACTAATACACATATACGAATCAAGATCATAATTCGAGAAATCTAGATCTAAAGAACACTAGCTTAGTTGTTTTTGTTGTAGTGTAGTATTTGTATGCTGCTTTAATATTGGACCAACAATCACATCTCATTTTACATCATCAAACAAGAGTATCTTATTTGAGATGGTCTTTTAGAGAATGTATCGAAACCATGATTTTTGGAAACCAATTCTAAAGAATCAGCTCAATTGAATAAACAACTAATTTAATTCATTTATGATCACTATAATTTTAGGAAACCATGTTGTAAAATTCGTTTCCTTCTAAATAATCACAACTGTTTGTATTCTGATATTCAATGCACCAGTTCTAAATGATTTTGTTAATGCCTTTTAATGCCTGGCTACATCAAAACTGTCATGCAGAACAAAACTGATACGCATAGACGAATCAAGATCATAATTCGAGAAATCTAGATCGAAAGAACAATAGCTTAGTTTTTTGTCTTTTAGTGTGGATAATTTTTATGCTGCTTTAATATTGGATAAACAATCACATCTCATTTTACATCATCAAACAAGAATCCTTATTTGAGATTGCATTATAGAGAAATGTATTTTATCATCCACAGATAATTGTTATTATTATGCACTACATCTTCGCTACTAATAAAGAAAACAATACTCCTTCATGAGATTATTGCAATTGGTAATCTACAGAACTGTACTGAGCTGAGTTTTCTTTGGATATTGTCATTATTACGTATTGCGATTAAAAAAATTGTGACTTCAGCAATGTAAATTTTCCCCCTGTAACAACTGAAAAAATATATTCGCGTTTAGCAGATTTATTTTGACAAAAACATTCGGAAAAAAGTAAATAAATATTCCCCACTTTCCAGTGCGAAAGCGTGGATACGATCCTTCTAAGATTAGAAGGGTAGCTTTCTCCTTACAGGCCACCAAATTGCTCCTGAAAATATTTATAGCCTAATTTCATTTTGTTACCCGAACTGGTGAACGTTAATTTTAATGTTTTGCTTTATTATCGTTCTCTATTATTCTCATTGTACGTTTCACTATTTTAATGAACTTCAAGTTTAAATAGGTCTGCCAGAGGTATTTGTTATTTGAAGTAATGAGATGCTGAAGTGGCTCGCAATTATGCCTTTTCGTATCACTAAGTGACTGTGAAACTGTATTCAATTTTCAGGGGTAACTATATTTACTGTAAGTCAGCAGATTTATCAATAGGAAACAGAAACAAAATAATAAATGCTTTACTATACGTAACTATACTGACATGATTCCCTTATCACATAATATTATTGGCGAAAAGACAACCATTGACTAATACAGGTAAAAAGGAACTGAGTTCTACATGAGCCAAAATCTCTATTTAATTCTGGTTGCACGAAATCAACAACTAATTCATTTGGTCCTTTTCTTCTAGTAATTGAAAGAGTTTTTTTAACGTTAATTTCAAACAAAACTGGTACAGATAGATAAACAAGACCATAATTTTAGGAAACCTAGTTCCAAAGGTTGTTTCCATATCTATAAAAGCAAATATCTGTATTTTGGTGTTCAATAAACCACTTTTAAATACTTTTGTAATGCCTTTCAAAGCCTGGTTACATCAAAATCGTTATGCTGAAGCAAACTGATTGCCATAGAAGAATCAAGATCGTAATTCAAGAAACCTAGATCCAAAGAATACTAGTGCAGTTTATCATTTAGTGTTCAATGAAAACGTTTTGAATGAATTTGATGATGCATTTCAAAGGTAAACGGCTAACATAGATACATCCAGACCATGATTTTTGGAAAGCAATTCTAAAGAACTAACTCAAGTCAATGAACAACCAATACAATTATTCATTTATGATCATGACCATAAGTTTAGGAAACCAAGTTCCAGTTCGTTTGCTTCTCCATAATTATAATTGTTTGTCTTTCGACAATGAATGAATGAAGATCGTAATTCGAGAAACCTAGATCCAAAGAATACTATGGTAGCTGTTTGTTTCTTAGTGTTTAATGGTTTTGAATGAATTTGATGATGCATTTCAAAACTAAACAGCCAACACAGATAAATCCAAACCATGATTTTGGGAGAATTAACTCAATTCAATGAACAACTAAGGCAATTCATTTATGAATATTACCATAATTTCAGGAAACCAAGTTCCAAAGTTTGTTTGTCTTCACAATCACAACTGTTTCTCTTTTGGTGATCAATGCACCAGTTTTGAATGTTTGTAATGCATTTCTAAGCCTGGTTACATCAAAATCATTATCCTGAACAAAATTGGTAGACATAGACAAATCGCGTTCATAATTCTAGAGAACTGGATCTAAAAACTACTAGTGTAGTTGTTTGTCTTTTGATGTTGAAAAAATAAGTTTTAAATGATTTTGATGCCCTTCAAAGCTAAAAAGTCAATATAGATTAACCAAGACCATGATTATTGAAAACTAATGCTAAACAAATGACTCAATCAACAGTTAGTTAATTTGTTCTTTCAATAGCGTAGTTAGTCTTATTGTATTAAAATATTCTTCTAGCTTTTCAGTCTGATTGCACAAAAATCGTTATTTCAAAGAGAACTAGTAGTCATAGACAAACAAATTAATCATTATTACATTTGCTCCTTATCTAATGCAATGTTCACTTTAGTGGCAAATGAAAAATTGATTGATTTTTCATTACGCTCTTTTTAACCTGGTTGAAATGAAAGTGATACATGTTTAAGAATAAATGAAACAATTGCCTTCAGATAAAGTTACATATCCATGTTCTATATTAAATAACACCCAAAGACAATTTTTGTCCTCGCAATATCTACAGTACCCTTTCTCTTTCGAAGCGATCTGGAAATGCGATATCTCCCGACGGCATTATCATTGTAAATTTCAAGCATAAAGTTACAATAGCTATTTTCCATAAATTTCTTAGACATTAACAACTTTACGATGTTATCTTAATAATATTTTATGTATTTTTTATTTCCTTTACAACAAACTGGTCTCTAGACAGAAAATCCTAAAAGCGATGACGCGCTACTTTCGGAATTCTTTTCAAATTTAATTAGCTGAGAAAAAATCTTCGGATTTTAGTTACAAACAACATTCCAGAGAATGGGAGCGGATTATGTAACTCTTAATAGCCACGCTTCTTTAAGGTTTTATTCTTATAATTAAAACGAGAAAATAAACACAATTACTGAACGTTTTTTTTTCTTCTTCCAGGGATTGCAGAGTAGTGAGGGACCCACAAACGCTAAAATCAAAAGGATATGGATTCGTTTCGTTTATAAAGAAAGCGGTAAGTAGTAGTTACACTCAGACAAGTTCTATACATTTTAATTGTGCGAGAAATGTAAAACATCTTGCATATACTTTTTCCATACCTAACTTATGAATTTATTGAACACAACTGGTTGATCCGACTGAGATTATTATCTTCAAAAAATACGAATACATACACCACTTTATTTCTACTTAGTTTTAGTAACTGCTTAAATGATTTTAATAAATTATAGAAGAGACTCAGCATTGAGTAGCCAGTGACTACTAGATATTGATACTTACATTTCGCGTATTCAGGTCCATCTGCCGGCTATGACAAAGGCGAACAACTAACATGCTCGAAACCAGTATATATCTGGTGCGCCAATGACGAGGGACCGTGGCTGTTTCCTATGGTGTTTTCAAGTGAAATTCGATGCGGGATATTAGTCCGTAAAGTAATTGTTTCCTAAAATTACAGGGTTTTCATAATATACCTATATACCAATTGTTACAATATTTGTGATAATTAATTTCTTAATTTAACCGTGCTTTTCTACAATTATTAAGTGTAGAAGAAAGACAACCCTTTTTGTAACAACTATTTCTACACTTTTTTATTAGTAATGAATGGATTATTTAAATAATTTAACCAACAAAATCCAAAGTGGCTTCGTTGCTTACCTAGAACTCCATAAACATAGTTTTTCTACTTTGTAAAAGCGAATAGGCAAATTTAAACGTGGATTTTATTTAAACCTTTGTCTGTAGGTTTATTCAGACATTATTAAAAACTTACCTAAGCAGTGCTCTTTCAGTTCTTAGGAAAAGTTCCATTCATTACTAATAAAAAACGTATAGAAATATTTGCTATAAAAAGGTTTGTTTTTCTTCAATAATTGTAGAAAAGCACAGTTCAATTTAAAAAAAAATAATTATAACACATATTGTAACACTTGGTATATAGATTTGTTTGTTTCAATCGACTCATAATCAAGTATTCTATCACCTCCTAAAGTTATTGTCACGACTTGCAAGACACTCTGTATTTTTCCGCAAAACTTAATAAAAGTAAAGCTTAAATTTGTAAGAAATAATTATACAATATTAAGTTACAAAATGCACAATGATACTACAAGAAATATGTAATAATTATCTATACAAATTGTTCCTGCCACGATTTTAGAACCAATTTGGAACGTTATTGTGCACAATCAAAGTAAAATTTAAAATACATTTCTCTCTGTGTAAAAATTCAATCAATAAAATATTTCCATGTAAGTATACCAAATTTATTTATGCTATTTTCAGTAATACAACACCATGTACACTTAAGTGAATGAGCGTTTTTTAATATTTTATCGTGTAAGTTTAAGTAACGCCTGATGAAATTTCGTCCGCCATAATCCGTCTTGGTTGTTTAATTATTCATATGTTTTTAAGTAATTATTTGCCGCGAACTTTATTATGTCAATATGCTAAATAATTGTACAACCTAAAGCAATGGAAACTTCGCATAAATTCGTCACCGTGAAATGAAAATGACGGGGCTCCGGAAACAACTTTCTAATTGCTTCCGATAGACCAAACACTCGGTATGACGTCGCTGTTGTGAGATTATCTCGTGGCATTGTACCTAAGCCGACAAAATAAAAGCAATACGCCTAGAGCTAGAGATTTCTGCCCACGGGCTGTATTTTTTCGAGTGTAAACTTGCCCGCATTTGATATGAATTGAAATTTATTATTTTATGGGCTTTGTTAATTACCTACCTTAAAAAATGCAACCTACACTAGGATGCAGCGCAGGTATATTTTGCTTCAAATTAATCTGCTTTCGGATACAATGTTGTTCCTTATTATACTGACGTATCTATACCAAATTTTCATTAAGTTTACAAAATTTGTGAAATAAATAAGTAGAAACATTTTAAAAACGGTCCTGTGTAGAATGAACGTGGCAATTTCAATAGTTTCAATTTATTACATCAGCACTAAATAATGATTCTAAAGGATTTTGGTGCGCTGAATTCGAATCCGAATCTCAGAATTGCTCTATCACGTCAGGTTTTCGAGATATTCTAACCTAAAAGTACAAAAACACTGTTTCTTGTAATGTTAGAGGTTATTTTACGACATAAGAAAGAATTTAGTCAAGAATAGCATCTTAAAGTATTAGTATTCTTCTTTAAAATCAAATTGAATTTGCCTGAATATCGTTTTTCCTCTTCGAGATATCGTTTCTTAGTTTTGCATTTTATTGATATATCGGAAAATAACCAAATTGGCTTGATAGGTTATTACATTTAGTGTTCGCAGCACTCAGGGATCGTTTTCCAATAGTTCCTTTCTGGATAGCTGGATTTATGGGTTTTGGGATTTAAGAAATTTGAGGTTTATTGATTTTGGAATTTGAGATTTTATAGGTTTTAGAGTTTCGGGATTTACAGTTTTGGGATTTATGGGTTTCGAGGTATTTGAGGTTTTGGGATTTATAGGATTTGGGGTTTATGGAATTTGAAGTATATGGGTTTTGATGTTTATAGATTTATGGGTTATTGGAGTATGGATTTGTGTGTTATAGATTTCAGGGTTTATCGGTGTTTATGGGCTCCATTTTTTTGTGTAAAGAGTATTTGGGGATCGGAGGGCATCGAACTATGATGGATGTAATGTATGGAAGTGAAGTACGGTGCGACTGAAACAACAAATAAGTGGTCACTATGGGCCCTGGGGGATGAAATTTACAGCTTGATTACAACGTGACAGAAATGGGATGTGAGGGTTCATGGAAGATAGGGGAGTACATGGGATGTAATTTATGGGTTTGAACTAATAAATGTCAATGTACGATATATCGAAAAGCAAAAAAAGCATTCGAGCAAACTCAATTTAGTTTTAGAGGGAAAAACTGGTACTTTAAGGTGCAATGTTTATTTTTGTGAAGGAATTTTAACTCTTGGCATAAAACAAACTCAAACATAGTGGGAAAAGAACGTTTCTTGCTCTTTTAGGTTAGAATATCTTAAAAACCTGACGTAATGCCGCAATTCTGAGATCAGATAAGGATTCAGCGCACTAAATTCCTTTAGATAACATAAATTAGTGTTTGCGCGATATAAAAAATAGAATAAAAGCAAAACTTCTTATCATCATCATCGTAAATCGACATTAGGCAACACACGTCACATAAACCACCTATTTCCACATGCAATATCGCGGTTACTGCGACTTGAATCCTGGACAAAGTGTAGACACGTTGCGGTATTTCCTGTCCACCCCCTTCGCTGGATTTCACTTTACCGGTTACAGGTAACCTTTGAATAACGATTTTCATTATTCTGAGATTTGGACCGAATTTTGAAAAGAGTAAATTTTAACAAACAGATCGACAATATGCACTTCTTGTCCAATTTTTTCGACTATTTATTACGATAAAAATTCTGTTTCTGTCTGTCCATACACACAAGTAAAGATTATTAGTTGTTTACAGACACATTGCAATGGAGAGGTTATAAAATATTAAAAATGTATGTGTCAAATCATCCCCAAACCTTAAATCGCATTTGTAACTAGCTAACTCTAGAAATGGCAAAGCAACAAGGCCATTTAATCAAAAAAAGTAAAAATATGTATGGATACAATGATAGACTAAATCTCGTATAAGAAAAGTGTAAGGATTTACTCTGTAATTTTATCTTCTTTATTCTATGTTATTTCCATTTTTTTACCTGCATTGATTTTCCACTTATTTGCACGCGATGCACTGTAACAGAAATGATAAAAGCCTATTGATATTTTCATATTTTAAATTCGTTTTAAACTACATGTACTGACTTGCGAAAATAGGTCCAGTTTATGAATGGATTTTTTTCCTTGAAATCAAGAGTTATAAAAAATAAGCAATCATCTTAGTAGGTACTATTTATTACCCAATGGTAAGATGATGAAATAGTGAAGAAATAACAACTGCATTTAAAAAAGTATATTTTACATTTTAAAGTAAAGTCTTCATCTAGTTTTCTTCTTATTCCTTATCCACTTCTTGCTATTCATAATGTCTATTAAAGGATCGCCTTACACTATCAGAATGATTATTTAGATCCTCCACTGCCCATATACAGGGTGTGGGGGAATATGAGTTCTTTATTTTGCTACATGATAAATTGCACCAAACAAACAACAAATTTTTTTGGAAAAATAAAAAACCGTTCCTTTTTATGGGGCCGTCACAAGAGTGATAAGTCGCCGGTTGCCTCATCTATGGCATACTGAGGGGAGCTAATGCACAGAGATTTTCCACGTTTTCCCGGACACCTTGCATACAGTTACGCCATCTGGGCGAGGCTACGATTGTCTAGCCTCACGCGTCGTCACTGCTGCTTCTTAGATATAACTTACCTCCTCAGGCAGGAAACCTTAGCTTAAGAAGAAGGTGACGGAAATGTCAAGAAATAATTTTATGAGACAACTACCGTGAAAGTCGACGCTCCAGTATTTTTTCAATTTCCTTCGGAACTCATTTCGTTTTCTTTTAAACAACTTGAGACCTAAAGAATTTCTTTACGCTATTGATAAGTTCATTCAATACTCTACTGTTCAGGTACAAATTGGATGGCTTTAAATAATGCAGACTCTGTCAATATACCTTTCACAATTTTTCCAGAATGATCCCGTCGCGACGGGTAGTTCTAGATGTACGACTATAGAGCCGTTGCGATATACTTATTCCACACTTAACTTTTATATTTCTTTATTCTTATAATACATAATACATTGGATATACTTTTACAGTTTTCTTTCACATTCCATAGTATTTTGTATCTACTTTTTGCATTCTTATCGTATTTTACAGGAGGTCCGGACTATGAGCGTCAATATTGAAAGTGCATCTATCTAATAAAGGCACCCTGTTACATTACCTCGATAAAATAGGTCTGTCACTTTACATCTATTTAACATTTTAAACTGTGCAATTAAAATATGCAATTGCATTACTATGAAAACTCTAACAAACAAATAAATCTATTTAGATATAATTACAGAGATTTTTAAAATGTACAAGTGTAGCGTAAAATTAACAAAATACATTCACAGGAACTAATAAATTTTGCAGCAAATTGTTTTAAAATTTAAACCATATTCGCAGGCAGTTTATATCAAGGTGGAGTTCATTTTTAAATTCCGAGGCAGGCAGGATGCAACTATGATGTTTTCAGAAATAGCATCCTATCAATCTTTGTTTCTCTGTATTAAAAATTCATTAGAAAAATATATAAGGTCCCATTAAATTCATCCAGTCTCCCAAGGATTTATGGAAAAAATATGGTGTCTGTTATGATTTCCCAGTAGGCCATGCATGCAATATAGGTAGGTGCGCCTTCCATTACTAAAGGTAAATACGTTTATAAACTTCAATTAAACTGTATGTTTTTATTCGCAAGACTAGTTTTAGACGTCCTTTAAATAAGCGACGTATATACATTTTTAGAAACAAGCAATTACATTATACAATACTGTAAAGTATTTAAGCTAATTCAAACCAATTTTCTTACAGTTCTTATAAAGTAAATCATACGTAAGGTCTTTGATGAAATAGGTGAATAATGCTTTTGATTTATATTAGACACTTTTGACACTGTCGTTCCAAAATTGAATTTTTCAAATAATTTTAATTTATATCTGAAGAAGTAATCCTAGAAATGCTAAAATAGGTCAAATCTGTGTCTATCATTTTCCGTTTTTAACATTATCATAATTATTAATGGTGATGTGGTGTGGTGTCCAGATTTTACTTGATGCATTTATAAAATTATGCTATTTTATTTCACATTAAACTACTTGATTTGACTTAATGCCTAAATTTTCTACACCCTATATGATAGAAACTTTAAAATAATATATCTGGGTAGCCTCAACCTTAGACTAAAATGAGATGCTCTTGTTTATTGTCGATAAAATGAACCCGTTACGAGAAAAAGAATAATAAATGAATTCATGTTATATTTTTAATAAAGAGTTCTATTTTAAGATGTTTAATGCGAAAAAATACAAAATTTATAAAAACGCAGTGGTGTCTCAAAAGGCGCCTTAATGAAATTATTGAAAACCTTCATAAGAGGGTTTAACATGCGAACATAGACAATAAACAGGAGTACATCTTCTTTAGCCTAAGGTTGAAGCTACCTAGATTTATTAGTTCAATGCCTTTATCATACAAGGTGTTAAAAATGTAGGCATTAAGTTGTAAAGCTTAGCCCGCCCCTGGTAAATTAAAAAAACCAAAATATGCTTGAATGACACTATTTTAAGAGGTTTTTACTAGTGTCCATCTCATTTGTATTAAATTATAAAAACCGATATCCAGCGGCGTCCTTCAGGAACGGCTTGTCGGAAAAAAGTTTATATTTTTTATTTATTCATGTTCTGTCTGGACCCGAGATTTTCCACATTTTTCTGGACACCCTGTCTGTAATTAGAAAAAGTGGTGAGGTAATGCCAGACCTATAAATGTTCAATATTTTGAACCTTATAGGTAGGTATCACTTAAAAAAAGCGAATTTTTATATTTTGCGATTTTCCGACGCATCTGGACAAAGACGGGTAATGTGGATTTATTACGGAACTATGCCAACACATATATTTCTAACTTAAATTCCTATTTGCGAAGATAGTTCTGTAGTGTGATGGATATAAAAGGAAATCTAAGCGAGGAACAGTTTTTATATCATTTCCAGGTTTCCGTCATTACATATAAATGTGAGCCTATTCTCCTTCAATTCATACTCATTCCGCCTCCTTATTCACAGTGGGCTTCAAATTTACTCATATGATATCAATTTACCACCAGTTTTTTGCGGGAGTTTATATTAGATGCAAATTTAACAACGCAACATCCGCATACAAGAAAATTTTTAGAGATTTTCAAGAAACAAAAAACAGGAAAAAACAAACTACACCCAACGGCCAAAAATCTAAAGAGATCATCGTCAGCTTGTAGACAAGCGCGACAGGCGAAGCGTGCAAGGAGCAACAGTTCATAGGCGTACTAAATTTGAAGGCAATTAGGTATAAAAAATATACCAATTACGATAATAGAAATGATGTTATTTCCACATTTAAAGTTTTTATCTTGTATTATCAATTACCCAAGGTCAAAGGTAATAGAGAGTGACTAATTCACAGCACAGAGATGAGTACGGAAGGTAAGAGTTGCATGATTACCTAAGCGTGCCACTTGAGAAGGGTTCAAAGCACACAGAATTATCAAAAATAAGTTTACTTTACATGCCCCCCCTGCCATGCTCTCCACAAATTGAATGCCGTTCTGTTGGACGACTATGGTCAATCACCACCCACTTACACCTACCTGATGTGCACTCTGCGAGTATTACATTTAAGCCTTCTCCTCATGGACGCGAAATTCACGGATTTTTGCATGAATTTTGCAACTTCTGTTTTAATTATTTATGGCGGGAAAATCTCAACTATTAAAAATTTTTGCAATATAGTAAAACACTACGCATATTATTGCTTTCATTATTATGTCGTGTTAATAAATTTGTTTTGAGCTTCTGACAATCTACCATGTCAGTTTCATGATGAAAATGATAGAAAATGTTATAGTTGACAAAATTCATTACAAGTAGATTTTCCCACCATTAAATAAATCGCGCAAATGGCTTCAGCACTATATATATAAACTGTTCACTATTGGTTACTATCACTATAACAGTCACACATTATACTTATATCGTACTGCCTTCCATATAACCTTCATATAGCCATGCTTCGTCAAAAGTTAACATATTCTTCGATCCAGATTCCAACCTTTTAATATTTATTTTAAATAGTTTCTTCGCCATATCACTATTCCCTATCAAATTTCCATACCATATATCATACATAATTCGCAAAAGCATCCTCTTTATATTCTAGGCAATGTTTCATCTTGTAAGATATGCTTAGCAACCCAATCTTATTTTGTCGAAAACTCATTTTTAAAATACCATCTTCCTTCCGCGAGTTTCCACTATTTTGTTTGAATTATTCTCCATTCTTAAGAACACAAAATCAGTAATAAATTAATTAATTCATAATTAAATTAGCGAAAATATATACCCGAAATTTTGCCCGCCCATGATAGCGCTGGAAATGGGACAGGTGGATCCGTCAATTCATCACAGCCAATAGAACGCTGCGACGGATGCGTTGTTCCTACAGCAGAAGCTGTGTATGCTCTCAGAGCTATGCGGCACACGATTTTATAGGAAAAATATACGGACTGCATGTATGTTTCTTTGAGTCGACTGCTATAAATTGTGAGCGGGTTTATAACATGAGTCACTCTCTAGATTTTTCGATCGTTGAGTACAAATTATGTTTCTTTAAATTCGTCAAAGCAAAAAGCAAAGACGTATGCTGCCAGTGTTAAATAAAGAAAAGTTCGACACGTTTTTTTTCCTGCTATAAAAAATAGTTTTTCTCAGAGATCTAAATTCGTATAGGTCAAGTGATATGAACACGTCAAATTATGCACACTTTATTAAACACATTCTCAAAGCAGTTTTCAACGGTTTCATTTTACATGACCCACTTACAAAATATAAATAGTACTAGATGTAGGCGGAAACTTATAAAGTCTTTATTTTCTAAGAGATTGCATATACAGGGTGCGGCGCATATAATGAGCAAAAATTAAAATATAGCTTCCTGACGATATTATTTGTAACAGAAATGTCTTATAGGAAAAAGTTCAATCTTTGCGTTTTATTCATGTTGTTGTAACAGTGTAGATAACCTTTTAGTAAATAAGGTTGCATTAAAACGTTTCCGAGGTATTCAATAAATAAAACGGCCTACAATTTCGTTTAACAAATTAACTCTATTTTTTTTTATACATTATCAAGCCGCATCCTGTATATGACACACTGTTCCATACTGATGGAACAAAAATATTTAGTATAGGTCAATATATAGAAATGGTAATTTTTCTGCAATATTTTTTTTAGTCATGATTGACATAGCTTAAAAAATCAACAATTTTTTTGATAGCACGCTCTATATTGCATAGTATAAATAAATAGGCTCTTTAAACACGAATAAGCGATATAGTGTTATTGCACTTATTTTTTTGTCATAGTCGTTAAGTAATGGAGCCATTAATGAAAACAATACTTTTTGTACCAACTCCTTTTATTTTATTACAGCAAATGTTCAAAGTTATCCCCAGTGGCCCAATTCCGTGTTCAAATTGATTAGCTACATTTTGAATAAAATTTGGTGGCGTTTGATATTATCTGGTTTGTTCAATTACATTTGAGATAACCACACAGGAAAAAATCTAGTGGGGTTAGGTCAGGGAAGCGTGGTGGCAATTCAAAAGGCTCTCTTCTGTTTATCCATCGATTTGGGAACATTTCATGAAGGTAATTTCCTAGAACGATTCCAAAGTATGGATAAAAAATTGAAGGAATGTCCCAAGGAAAGAAATAAATAAAATGCTATAACACCTATTTTACATCAGCAAATTCAACTGCTTTGTAACTGTTGTTTAAAATTATGTCTACCGAAGTGTAAACACATTTAGACCGGTCTTACTCTGTTTCCACGAACTAACACAAATATTTCTGGTTCTTGTCTGTATTGAACGCGTGAGTTATTGGCAGTAGCTCACGTAAATTATCACTAGTGTCTCCTTTGGTGGGATACACTTCCTTTTTAAATATCCCCACAAAAAGGAGTCCAAAGGATTTAAGTCAGCAGATCATGGCGGCCATGATACTTGTCCTCCTCATTCAATCCATCGTACCCCTTGAACTTCATTAAGGTAATCTCCAATAATTTGTCGAAAATTAGGGGAACACCATCGTGCAAGAACCACATTCTGAGTTGAAGAGCCAAGGGCACATTTATCATTTTGCAGAAATTGGATATACTAAACCCCATCCATTCGATTTGGTATTATCAACGGTCCAATTTAGGGATCATCAACAATTCCTGCTCAAACATTTTAGGAAAAGCATTGTTGGAAACATGACTATTATGAATGTTATACATCCCATTCCGTGTAAAAGTAGCGTCATCTGTAACTAACACGTAGCTGTAAATCTGGGATGTTGAGCATTTTGTTGCAGCAACCGTTTACAAAATCTAATTCGTTAGGGATAATCCTTTGGTACTAATGTCTAGACACGCTGTACATGGTACGGGTATAATTGAGCCTCGTATCCACATTGTTGATTGGAACATTCCTTGCACTTGCCTAGTATTTATTCGGGGATTCTCTTCAACAATCTCTAAAATGAGTTCCTCAGCTCCTACAAAACGTTTTGGACGCCCTGGACCTCCATCTCTTCCACCACTTGGTTGCAAATTTCCCGTGTCACACCCACGTTGCACTACCGCGGTAAAAGTAGCTGCATTTGGCACATGTCTACCGGGAAATCGTTCTGAGAAGCTGGTAAAGCATTTTGCCTTAATTCATCATAAATTAAAACGATATCCATCAACTTCGAGTTGCTATATATGTAAGTCATTTTTGACACTTCAAAAACTAATGCAAACACTATCGAAAAACGTTAATACTTTAATCGGTTGTCAGTATTAGGAATGGTCTGCATTCCCATAAAGCTAGAGACTAGAGTAGCTTAGCGACATGAAGGTTGGAAATGCTACAACATCAATAATTTTTTTCTCGGGAAACTAAAAGGATTTTAAGAATTTTTTATACCATTTTTCATGACCAAATTTGTTTCTATAAGTTGTAAATCACCCTGTATAATGTTCATTAGGGTTCAAAGCTGAAATCAGTTCAAGATATTAAAATAAATGTTAGATGTCAAATTGGTCTCAGTTTTGTTCAAGCAAGAAGTTCAATAAAAAATATACGAATTTGTGAATATACAGGTAAATTTTCCTGAATTAGTAAAACTAAATTGTCGTTTTTTATTTTGAAATATGAATATATCATTAGATATAAAATCAATAAATTACTCTTCTATTTCTTTTTTTTTTTTTCGACAAATCTGTTGGAGAGAAATGTATATTTGTTTCTGGAATAGTTATGGTCATAATTTCCTAAAATGAGTACATCTTCCTTTATCTCTTTTTCCCATTTTTCACGCACCCTGCCTTCAAACGACTTTGGGGAACGAGAGGTAGAACAATAAAAATATTCTACATTCTGTAAGAATTCTGAATGGAAACGAAAACATAAATCCTTCAACTCGTTCAACCAAAGGTAACATTTAGATTCAAATAATTAAATCCTAAAATACAGTTGAACGTTTCTCATTACTACACATAGAAAACAACATCAGGTTCATATACAGCGTGTTTAGGGCGGACATTCCAAGAAATGCGTTTTAGTAGCTGATATAAACATATACAGAATTATGCAGAACACCTTGTATTTTTCGATAGCTGAAAACTTTGTATGCAACTCGCGCTTCTAATGTTCATAATGTTGTTTGTTGTCTGACATGATATTTCCTGAAAATTCCCTTTCCCAGAAGATTGGAGTTAGTTTTCAGCTCGACTAACAAGCACCGAGAAAAGGTATAATTAAAAATAATTTCATAAAGGTGAACGCCGCATGCAGATGCTCCTTCATCTTAGGCGATGCCATTAGGGCTGAAAATATGATTTTACTTAGGAATTACTCTCCAACAATAGAATGTGCCTTACACGCTGGAGGCAACTACCATGTTATGAGGTACTGCGAAGGCAAAGTGAACTAATTGGTAAAGTAGAGTAAACAATGCATTCTCGTTATTTAATTCATCTAGAGGCTATGTTTATACAGTTCTAGTCAACAGACATTATAAACCGTTCTATGTTAGATAATTGACTTTGTATAACATCCCTTATCCAATTGGTATCTTGATTTTGCAGAGATTGATTTTAAATGTATGTAATATACAGGGTATCCCAACGAAAATTTGACCCCCCCTATAATTGGAAAACTGAATAATATTTGAAAATTCGCTGAGACCCGTCGATTTTTGTTCTTGGGGGGAGCTTTTTTAACAGTCAAGGCAACTCGATATGTTCATCCCCCTAATGCCTAGCAACCCCAACTTAAAAATTTCAAATGCAACGACCCCACTTGTGGCACATCATTTTAAAGCCATTTTCATTGCGAATACAGTGACGTACCGTTTTTAGAAATCGGAATTTTCTTTGGATTAGATTTCATCAAACAAACAACTTGACTTAGTCAAAAATAAAATCAATAAGATAATGTTTAATATTTTCTTTTTTTGCCCATTTTCGATTTTAATGTAAGTAATTAAATCTAGCTTATCTTGAACATCAGTTCTACTTATTTGCACTAAACATATAACATTGACAGTTACAACTATATTTTAATACCATAAAGCACATAAAAGCTTACTTACTTAAACAAGATTTAATTTAAGAAAAAACTCAAAATTAACATAATATTAAAAACATTAAAGGTTTTCTGATAGATGACAAATATACCAAATGAATAAGATAAAAGACGCTGCGAATTACACTCTATTCTTTGGTTATGAGCACGGGTGGACTAAACAGAGTTCAAACTGCGTCTTCCGCAAACCGTAAATGTGACTTGTGTGTACTGTCATTGTAACGTAACGTGAATGAGAGTATCACGAAACTGTCAAAAAGTCAGTAAACTGAAGCAATCGTTACAATAACATTTTTTTCACCATTGAAATTTTCTATCTAGATATCTCCAAATGGTATGGTCAATAGTACTTTAAGAAATGTTATTGGAGAAATATTCACTGAAATCATTAACATTGTCAACATTAGCATAGTTATTCTTATTATTTCTACTTGCTAATCCACCACCAGAAAGCTTTAGGGTTAGTTTTAAATTTATAATAAAAATACACTTCTTTTGACACTTTCTCGCCGAATGAACTGTATTTCTAAGTGCTCTATAATCTTCATGTTACATTTTATATGAATGTAACATCGTATTATTATTAAAGGATAATGTAGAGCAAGCTATGTTCATTAGTCAAATCCTCATACTTCTTAGCAAACTATCTTACAAGATACGAAGCACCTATTGTTACCCAATATTGAACATTCTGACTTTCAAAGTTGAGTCTTCAATATGAGCGTTTCCACGGGGAATCTAGTACTATTACTTTAGGTACATGTTTCAATTTTTCTATAAATTCTAATAAAGTTCATTACTGACTCAAAAGCGAAGATTAAGTATAAAGAGAACTGAATTTAGACTACGCAGTTTTTCTAATTTAAACACATTTTCATATGGGACTTCTGTTTGAGATATTAGTCCCTTTTATGATGTATCCCTTTTCCAGTAATACGGAATATTTTTAAATATTAAATTGCACTTGACATGAGAAAAGATTTATTACCGCCTTGGATAGAACGGTAGTGTAAGATAAAATCTGATTTCCTGTAAACAAATTGATTTTTAAGGATATTTACCGAAGTGGGAGGTATATTTTAATATATTTCCGCCAAAGGGGACGTTTGTTCAACAGTCAGTACAGGCTCGTTAGATACTTTGTGAACATATCAAAGGTTTGCCAGAAAGGTACTAATATACAATGAATATTTTAAGTAATTTTACTCGTAAAATAATGGGTAATATATCCCATTTTATTGTAGTGGCTTTGATATATTTCTAAAGTTTTGTAAATTTTCTATGCGATTTTAAAGTCATTTGTGAATTTTTGGTATGATTTTTTTGTACTTTTACAATATCTTTCTGATGCATTATGTTTTGTAAAATACCTTATAGTTGATAAATCAAACATATTTGTGGTAGGACATGGTGATAGTATCTGCAGTATATCCCATGATAAAAATTAAAATAAAAAATTTTACCAAGACCAAGACAAGAGCAAGGCACGACAAGACCAAGACAAGTCCAAGACAATACCAAAACAAGACCAAGACAATACCAAGACAAGACCAAGAGAAGACCAAGACAATACCAAGACAAGACCAAGACAAGTCCAAGACAAAACCAAAACAAAATTTGACAGCTCGAATTGCAAGACAAGGTTTCAAAAATAAAAGTCTTGACAAGTAATATTGCCATGGCAATATTTAAACTGAGAAAATGTAAAATTATTTTTAAAATTAAAATTTTTTATTGAATGTAGATCCAGTTTAACTGAACTAATTATAAATTCACTGCCACTTGACTGAGAGAGCTCTGATTTTGTCCTGTTTCGTCCATTATTTACTATGTAAAAGTGGTCGTTTTTCTACTTTATGATATCTACCACTCAGCCACTATTGACAGTCGTTATCAAATCAGGTAATACAAAAGTAAGCCCTACTGACATTGGTAAGTAACCAAATTTTCAGAATCACCCTATTGGTATATACTTTTCCATATATCGATCGCGACCGGTCGTGATAGGACACACTCTATATCACGTTTTAAATAAAGAAACGCGTGTAGAGACGAAGCGGTATTCATAAAGTTGTCGCACATTTTCACATCTACTAGTTGAGCGATATAAATATCTATGCCTTTTCGTAGGATTGTACTCGTATTGCTAGATGTGAGAATTCTTCTGCACTTACCAAACATCTACGCAAGCGTCGCGACGCAATGCGTTTTATTATTAATATTACGTTTTCCACAATAAAATTTTCAATACAGCACCAGCGCATTTAATTGAATAATTTAAACTGCGATAATAAACGGAGTTTGCTAACAATACGAATAAAATCGTAACTAGTTCAGAAGTAACTAGGGTGAATGGGGAAGTGGAACATGAAAATGAATTCCTCGTTCTTTATGACTGTTCCATTCTTTTATTTTACGAAAAAAAATCGTTTTATATCGCGATGCTTGAATTTACAGTTTGTCCCTATTTCTCTAGCCTGCATAAACAGAATTATTCTTTGTCCAAGCTGGCACTCGGCCACTAAAATACGTTATACAATCTAACAGTGTTATTCATTATACTTTAGATCTCATATAGCCTCCTTTTATGCACACAAACTCGTGCTTAAGCCAACTATTCCACTCAAATAGAATCTAATTAACTAACATCATATTTTACGTTAAAAAATCTTTTTTCTAGTTTTAGTAAATTCACATTAACGTAAATTTTTACATCCATTTTGTCAATGCAATATTTTTCGATAAAAACTGTAATGCCATTTGTCTTTACAGATATACATGTAATGATGCAAATATATGCTCCATTAATTTACAAATCATATACACTTTTTTGTAAATTTTTATGTAATTTCATTGCAAATGCCAATGGTCACTATAAAGCTACTAGGAAAACTACGTCTTTGTAGATAATTGTTTGATAGAATTGTGAAAATATTTTTTGAAAAAAGTACTAAATGTAATTTCTCTTTACTAACATAAATGTAATTATGCAAGTATATGCCTCATTCAATTAGAAATTTACAGGTCACATAGACTTTTCTGTAAATTTGTATGTAATTTTAAAATGGTAATAGTCATATACACCTTTTTGTAAATTTGGATGTAATTTTATTGTAATTTTAAAATGGGAATGGTAACTGTAAAACTACAAGGAAAAGTACGTCTTTCTAGATAATTGTTTGAAAGATTTGCTAAAATCGTGAATATAGTTTTCGAAAAAAGTACTAAAGTAAGTAAAGTACTAAATAATGCAATTCCTCTTTACAAATATAAATGTAATTATGCAAGTATATGTTGTTTGATAGATTTGCTAAAATTGTGAACATATTTTTCAAAAAAATACAGTAAAATTTATGAAATTTCTCTTTACAAATATAAATGTAATTATGCAAATATATGCCTCATTCAATTAGAAATTTACAGATCACATACACTTTTCTGTAAATTGGTATGTAATTGTAAAATGGTAATAGTCATATACACCTGTTTGTAAATTTGAATGTAATTTTATTGTAATTTTAAAATGGCAATGGTAACTGTAAACTTTTCCATAAGTTTCCTTTAATTTCCTTTTAATTTTACTATGTCCAGTGTTGATTTTTGACCTTCTGCTGCAATATGATTGTAATTTTACAGTTGTTTTTAGAAAGGTTACTGAATTTATATTTTTTTCTCTTGCACTTTTCATGTAAAATTATTAGTAAATTTACAAAATGCAGTACAGTGCTGAGAGTAAGGGAGGTTTATAACTGCAAAATGGTGTTTTTAATTATTAGATTTTTTGTCATATTTGTTAAGTACTGTCACAACCCGAAATTTGTAAAATATTTTACTCATCGTGGCAATACCAATTATGAATGCCCTGTGTGTTGTTGAGATAAGCATCCTAAGAAAGCCGTTAGTGTAATTCTTATACTTTAAATTTAATTTTAAGAATTCCAAACTTCGTTAGCAGTTCCTTTCGCTTTCGTCCAATAGATTTGAATGATAAATAACGCTGTTGCACAAATTACAGTAAACTGTCTACCAAACAGTCTTTTCATTATCTTCCGTTGACATTAAAGTATTTAGTCAAGTTTCAAGAAAGGCATTTTAACGTAATTCATTTAACAAATCATTACTTTTAATTTGGGTCCCAAACTCTCTCTCTCTCTCTCCGTCTCTCTTTGGTTACCATTGGCATTTAAAATAATACATTTCATTACACAACGCTGAAAAACAAATAGCGACATTCTTCTGTTTTCAGACATCACTTCATTAGTTTAATGATATGTTATATAAAGGCTGAAAGGTTTCATGGTAGTAGTGATTATATATTTCTTGTTTTTTGACAATTTGACGCCCTGTATAATCGTTATTTTAAATGGAGTGATATAATTTTTATTTAATTTTTGGATCCTCCATATTAGTTCAATGAGATTTTCATAGGACTCTCTTATTCCTGTTGTTTCCAAATATATTTACTGTATTTCAGGAAATAATAACTTAATATACAGTGTTCAGGAAGTTAAAAACATCAGTTAAATTTTAAATAAATTTCGTGATTTTTTTCAATATAAAACTTGCTGAGAACTGATGACCCAATATTAAGGCTTTTATGAGTCATAATATAGTGTAGATTGGATGTGTATTCTGCAGTGTTGTCAGTGTTACAGCATATCAGAGAATTATTGAAACATGTTTATAAAATGGTTTCTCTCTTTTGTCATTCCTATACCTCACCAAAAAGGAGTGTTCATGTATGTACATGAAGTTGAACTGAAAACAAAACACATTCTCCATTCACAGTTATCCAAAGTTTGATCATTATCTATTTTTACTATACTGCAAATGAATCATAATACTATCGTCATCACTATCACTGTAATCCATGTCAATCTTTTCATTGTTTGAACAATGCGCCATAGTTTACTTAATTCCACTGTATTTCATCAAAAATATTAATTAAATACACATGACACTTAAAAAAACACTGCCCGTGAAAATAATAAAATTATTTAAATACGTTTTATACGTTAGTGCTAGTGGTAGCAAATCTTCGCCTGACTTCTTTGTGGGCTGCATTTACTCACTATAAGCGTTTGTGTTTTTTTCTTTCAAATGATTAATATCCCGCGAAGGTGTTTTGTAAACCTTATTTTTTAAAACTCTCCATTAAAAAGTCGAGGGATGACTTTTCGGGCCAATAAATAGGTCCATTAATCCAAATCCATTTTTTTTGGGAAAGTGTTATCTAAATTTTGCTGCACAACCCTGACCTTATGGAGTGCAGCTCCATCGTGCTGAAACCATAGCTTTCTCCTTAGCTGCAAAGGTACATTCTCCAGAAGTGCTGTAAGTTCTTCTTGTAGGAAATTTAGGTAACTCACGATGTTCAATGGATGTTCATCAAAATAAGGCCCAATTAAATGCTTACCGATGATGCCGCACCATACATTTACTCCAAAATGGTCTTGATTTTGGACTCAATTGACCAGTGGTGTTCTTTGCGCCTGTTTGACAAACCATTACTGACAAACCGACTTTCATCCGTCCAAAGAACCTGCCGAAAAAGGTTCTCATCAACAGTTTCTACATTTACTACAATTTTAGCTGTCAAATTAAGTCTGTTTTCAATGTGACGCTCAGGCAAATACTGTAAATTGTGAATTTTGTAGTCATGTGTCTTTAAAATTTGTTGAACGATTGGTTTATCCAAATTCAATTCCTAATCTGCTGCATAGAACTTCGTAGATTTTGTTCGAAATAGTGTAACAGTCTAGCTGTATTAGCATTGTTTCTTACCCTTCGGTCAAGTATTTGATTCTTCCAAACAGAAAATGCATCTTCATTTCGTCGCAAGGTCACCTCCAATCTTGAAGAGGCTTTATGATCAGAAATGAGGTACTCTATCTTTTTGGATATAACTCTGTTTGTGACTCGCCGTAAATTAGCAACCTACCAATTATTCTGAATGAGAAAACGTTTTGTAAGCACAAAAGTTATACGCTTGACGTTCGTATTGATTAATGACAAGTATTTAAACAACGAATATTCAATTATTTCCCAACGACTACTTGATCCTTCCACCGCAAATGTGATTTTTAGGTAGTATTTCTTTTGAGACTCTAGGAGGATATTATTTTAAACTTTTAAACGGGAAGCAATACATACATTTTTTTCTAATAAAAGTGTATTAGAAGAAAAAAGCTTTTAACAGGAAAACAATGTGGGTACGTGTCTGAAAAAAATATATTTGATGACGCCATTAGTCGTTTCTGTCAAATCCCAATGATAATAATTTCGATTGAAAATGGAGTTTACCTCATCCCTTTTAACACCACGTGCTATCGAATTTGAGACACCCTGTACTTGGAGGAAATAGTGACAACTAGAAATGGGGTGGATTTTTAAATTCAAGACGTTAATTGCAATACATACATTTTTTTCTAATAAAAGTGTATTAGAAGAAAAGAGCTTTTAACAGGAAAACAATGTGGGTACGTGTTTGAAAAAAATATATTTGATGACGCCATTAGTCGTTTCTGTCAAATCCCAATGATAATAATTTCGATCGAAAATGGAGTTTACCTCATCCCTTTTAACACCACGTGCTATCTAGTTTGAGACACCCTGTACTTGGAGGAAATAGTGACAACTGGGAATGGGGTGGATTTTTAAATTCAAGACGTTAATTGCATCTAGACAAGAATTATTTCGGGTCAAAGTAGTTTTAGCGGTGTTCAGCACAGGACAACTTCTCTGTTCTGCAAGAAGTTGTTTGAAAATTGGCTTCGCCATATTATTTAGCGGACGGGTAACTTTACAGTGGAATGCAGAGTCCCATCTTACATCTTTGTTTACAATTGTGCAGGCGTAACGCTTCGAGAAATGCTCGAAACGATGAGGGTTTAGATCCCAACATTATGGAACTCATTCTGCTGAAACTGCTGGTCATCTCGTTGGAGACTTGTCGTTTGCAGTATATAGGGGTGTGGGGCATCCTTTATTTTTGCCTACTTTCTGACCGCAAACTCTTACACAACCACCGACAGATTTTCTTTTAAACTGTTCGAAATCACCACTAAATCACTGGAAAGCTTAAAATTCCTATTCATCCAATCTTTGTATCATTTATATCGAGTACAGTCTGAATAGTTTAGTTGCCAAGACATGAAACATGTCACCGACTGTTGCTAAGGAGTTTGACTAAATCCAGTTTAAATGTATCTTGCCAAATAGATATTTAATTGCAAACTTTAAACTAGAACTAACTATTATATCTACAGTGTGTCCCGTTTTTCAGGTTAACACCTCCGGAAAACTAAAGCTGTGGAATTTCGACAAGTCAATTTTTTTTACAATTTTTATTGATGACAAAAGCCTGGCCTACTGCTATATTTTAAAAGGGTCGTTTTTCAGAAAGTAGTATTAGGCTTTCTTATCAAAAAGATAATATTACCAGGGTATTCAGCACCTCAGCACCATCAAAATACCCATATACCAAATTCGATCGACGAATGTATATTGAGTGTGAAAAATCAGAAAACTAAAATTATAATAAGCAGGTCAAAGATTGCCGTGAAAGTGAAAATAAATACCAATCGGACAAAGAACACATTCACTCACCACAGTAAATATTATTACATACAAAAGATGTAATAAATTATGGATACATTACTAAAAAATATATACAGGGTGTCTTGCAAGTCGCTACAATAATTTTAGGAGGTAATAGAATACGTGATTTTCAGTCAATTGAAATAAACATGTACTGTATAAAAGGTTAATCTAAATTAAATTTTAGTTTCCTCCACCATACCTCCTTCCAGACGATCACATTTTTCTAATCGTCTTCTTAAATTTAAAATAACTTTCCATAGATAACATTGTTTAACAACTTAATATTAACAGTTCAATACATTTTTTATAAGTAAATTGTTTCTATTGTAGCCGCATAAAATAATTTTAAATTTAAAAAGGCGATTGGAAAAATGTGTTCGGCTGGAAGGAGGTATGATGTAGAAAACTACAATTTAATTTAGGTTAACGTTTTCTAATTTTTTGTTTAACAATTTGGTATTCATAATTAATTACATAAGTAAGAAGGAAATATCTAGTGACACGAAAATTAAAGTATTTAACGTGATATATAGACCAATACTAACGATCGGCTGCGAGTTATGGGTACTATCAAAGGCACAGAAAAGTAAAATCCAAAAATGGCTAAATGTGTACATGGAAAATAAAAAAAGCAGAACAAAATTTTGAAAATACCCTACACCATCTAATGGTAGAAGGGATTCTGATTTTAAATATAATTAATTACATTTTTTGTACGTTCATTGTTTTTACTGTGATTGCAATTAAAAGTGTTAAACTTGTAGCGTATGTGTCTTTTCTTTGTCCGATTGGTATTTGTTTTCACTTTTATGGCAATTTTTGACCTTAATTATGACTTTTAGTTGACTGATTTACCTAATTTTGACACCGTATAAAAAACATACAATAGATATTTTTCGATCAAATTTGGTATATGTGTATTTTGATGGCCTAGTAATAGCCTGGTAATATTATTTTTCTGATAAAAAATGCCTAGTACCACTTTCTGGAAAAACGACAATTTTAAAAAATCGTAGTAGGCCAGGCTATTGTCACATCAATAAAATATGTAGTAGAATATAACCTTCCTTCAGTGTACTAATTGTAAAAAAATGGCTTGCGGAAATACCACAGCCTTCTCACACTTCTAGAAGTGTTAACCTGAAAAACGGGACACACTGTATACAAATTGAAGTTTATATTTTTTGCACATACTAATTTACACGTGCACATTTGGAACTAATTAGAGCTTGTTACAGTATTAATTAATTATTATTTACCAATTAATTAGTGGAACTTCATACGGGTTAGTTAATTATGTTATGTTTAATATTAAATCGATCAATTGTTTAAAGGACCGAAAAATTACATTAAAGGATTACATAATTCTGCTTTTAAAAGATATCGTTACTGTTTTACTGATTTTTACAATTCTCTACGTACTTATTACGCCTAATTATTTTTACTGAGATATAAAAATCCAACAGAATTATGTTCAAAATATAGCATAATTTTATAAATACTTCAAGTAAAATCATCCTCTGGTACTTACCCAACAGCATTGTCGCCGTAATTGTCACAAGCAGATCTTTATTGTAAACAAAGCAATAAGTTACGTTTAACAATACCGTAAATTCACCACATCACCACTAATAATTATCGCATTACCTACATACTGTTTTCACTAGGTATCTACGACCTAAAAATACCACAAAAACGCAAAAATACAAACAAGCGCCTGTTTACATCACCAATATCGTAACCTGTACCTGTCTCCACGGAAACAAACCGCGCTGAACGGCGTGTAACGTTACACCAGTGATATCGCGTTTTCGGCCACGTGGTTTTATTTACATTCTATGGCAATGTTAATATTTCAATTATTATGTGATTATTGCCGCCAGACACATCTGACCTTTCAATATATTTGAAAGATTCTGATCAATAAAAAATGGAAGATTGTGTATTTCGGAGTTAGGCGATGGATCTACTTAAAATGTTTTTAATTTCGCATCGATTAGTTACTTTTAAACTTTTTTGTCCGTTTGTCTGGTTACAAAATCCTAATTGTATCTAAAAGAATGGAGTCTAAGGGCGGCGTAACGTATTTTGCATTTTAATGATATTGCAGATGGCGCTAGTTGCCAAACTTTATTCTTGGCTGGAACTTTTATTATTCAAATTGTTTTTGCGTCTGTGGACTCACTATCAATTAGTGCCTTTTTAAGGCACTTCGTCTGCTTTATTTAAACTCTTCCGTAATTGTTTGCAGTAACGCAAATATTGCAAATTTGGCAACAGTTGTTTCCTTCATTGACTGCTAAAGTGATGTCATGCGTTAAGGTAACTACAAAAGTTAGTAGCACGAGAAATAGATGTCACTACAGTGTCTGAGCTTCCCAAATTGTCAAAGATAATTATTCTGCAAGAGTAACAGTATATAAAATTGTTTAAAAATGTGTATAGGCATTAAATCTGGACGACGTGAAGAAATAATCAATAATTTTTATTTTAAAATATCTTTGACGGTTTGTATCTCAAAAACAACACACACAATAGGTCCATGGACAAAATTTGGTTCATGGTTCGCTTCGAGTAGTATTTATTCCGTTTATTCTACAGGGTGTTAGAGGTTTGACTGTCATAACTTCAATATAATATAGATAAAGTCTAAATGAACAAAAAAAGTTAAATTAGTACAAATGCATAACTAAAACCGTTCTTAAAATAAGTTGAGGAATTTTATCACAACGTGGCAACAGTGCGAAAATTAATGAATTTAGTTGAGACGGCAATTTTATTTTTGAACTGAAAATGGTAAAATTAATGATTTTTTTTTTTATATTAAATGTTTAAAGTTTGGTGACTTTTAAATGTTTGAAACAGTAACATAACTTAAACTAAAAAACTAAATACGTCGTGCTCTTGCAGAATTGCGGACAGCTTCTCCATAAATTAATAACAGTGATGTAGAAAATTATAGTGAGAACCCTTAATTAACCGGATTTTTACACATGACAAGGGGCCCACCTCTACAAAGCATCCGGCTATCCGGTCTTACAGTGAAATAATGTGGGTGGAGAGAGATAATCCCTCTCGGCCCTGCAAATCTGACATTTTTTATCCTGCCAAGAATATTGGCGCGCACTATACCATTTAAAAACTGTTAAGATAAACACAAAATTAACATTTTCGAACGTTAGATTAACAACATACAATATTTGTATAGAACAGTTTTCTAATTGTCGTTTGAAATAATTTCAGTTAATAGAATCAACATAGTGGACTGAATAAATACATTTTTAGGTTCTTGTCGACTTTTACGTCGAATTAAAATATTTGTTGACATTTTTAAGAGATCAGGTGCAGTAAAAAAACTGTCAATTTAACAGTTTTTTTTTTAAGTGTACAAATATCGTCAGAAATCAGTTTATACATTATACATACCACACTTTGTACACACGTACCAACCTTGACGTATAAAATCTGAATAGAACAGTGCTGAAATTATATACAATCCAGTTGGTAACGTTTTAGCATGTCCATTTGCTCTGTTGCAACTTTTAGAATGCCGTGAATTGTGCCTAAAAATGTTGTCCAGCTCTGCCAACTTTTTATGGTAGTAGTGTGAGTAATTAATTAATTTGTGGACAGAAACGTCACTGAAGCTAAATTCATAGTATTATGACTTTTTAATTTAAATAACACCAGACCTGGCTAAAGCCGTTAAAGCTTATGTTCTCACCTCGCAGAATAAAGTAGCAGAATCATCTCGGATATTCTATTTTTTACAAGAAACTTGTTATTTTTAAAAGCAAAGTTGTGTTTTTTATATATTAAGAATATCAGGTTTACGTTTAATGGGCAGGCCTTATTAAACAAAAGATACTATACTCTTTAGTTCACCCAAATATTTTCTTCTTTGTCTTAATTACTTACGGTTCAGACGACGCTAACCTTTAACTTGCTTATACAGGGTGTCCGGAATATGAATATTAATTTTACCATATGATAAGTTGTACTAAATAAAACATATTTGATTCAACAATTTTTTTTCTCTCACCAACAGTAACAGAATTGTGACAGCAAACAGGTTTTAAATATGTGACAATGTCGCTGATATCTTAGGGTTGTTATGTATTTATACATAACAATTACAAATAGGTACACTTAAACATGGGTACGTACTGTGAATGGTTTTTTTAGAGCTCTTTTCACAACACAGAATAATAGTTGCAAGTTTTTAAAATTACTTCTGTTTCTTGCATGAAGCGTTTGCCGTACAAACGTCTCATAGCCAGAGAATTTTTGCCTAGATTTGCGGCAAATGAACATGCAACTGGTTATGGTTACTATAAATTGTTTCATTTTTGTTTATGTACACTTACAAACATCAAAGAAAAACTAGACAACAATGAATCGCACTACCTGTACTCGCCATTATGACAAATATTAGAAATAAAATTATGTTACAGGCGCTTTCACTTAACCTTAATTGTACCTTAGTTTGTGATTTCGTAACATAGTTTTGCATATTATTGCAGTTAATTGTATTTATTTTATTTTAGTGTACTGTTTTATTGTAAATGTCCCAGTACAACGATTAAATGCCTAGATAAATTATTTATTATCTTATTCTGGAATCTCAATAGGCAATACTGGTGGCAAAAGCAATAAAGCGCTATATATTTCTTAAATCCAAAACAAATAAAATAAATGTATTGTATAATAATAAAATCAGTTCAATAATAATTTATAATATACTTATGTAGAATTTTTCGTGATTTAAAGTTTAAATGTTTACGTAGCTTTTAAAAGTAAACAAAATACTTATGTATTAAGTAAGTCTTATTAGTCTTTTTGTAGAAATATAACAACTATATATATAACTATATATATAAAGATATATAAACTACACATCTGCTTAATTAATTTTTATAGTAATTTTGTGAAATTTGAAGTTTTATTTTGCTTAGAAAATACAAATTTTTCTTTTAATTTAAACATAAGCTGTACACCATTATCTTCAAAGTCTTTTTGTGAAGATCTTAAGAATACAGGGTGTCAGTTTTTGTAGACAAACTTTAACAAAAGATAGAACACACATTTTTAAGAAGAAAAATTCCTATAAACATATGTCGTAGAGGGCTTCATTTCTGAGATACAGGGTGTTGAATATAATTTTTTGTTCTCGAATTTTGATTATGACTTGTAAAGGAATGCTTAACAAACCATATATTTAGGTAGGTTTCGTTGAAACAATTAAATATTTAGCCAATAATTGATAATAAATAAATTACTATTCAACACCATACATCTCGGAAACGAAGCCTTCTACGACATATGTTTATAGTAACTTTTCTTCTTAAAAACTTGTGTTCTATCTTCTGTTAAAGTTTGTCTACAAATAACTGACTCACCCTGTGTTTTTAGGAATTTTGACTTTCATATAAAATTTTCAAATTTTCAAGTCAGAAAGAGTACATTTGAAGATTTGTTTACACACCCTATACAAGCTGACTCAACTTATCTAAAAAAAATTTTGAATTTAGAGGGGACTCTTACAAATACAATTTTGTAAAAATAAAATCAAAAATGCAGTTCAAATTGATTTAAAATTACACTTACTGCCGCACGGCACTGGAAACTGGTCCACTGTAAAACCTGATAAGGCATATAATAGGCGACAGGCAAAAAATTGAAAGAAATACCCAAGGAAAGAAATAAAATTACATTTTACTACACCTATTTTAATGCAGCAAAATTCAACTGCTATTGTTATTAATTTGCGGTTTTAATTAATAAAATAGTGTGACAACAAAATTTTGGGCCCGTCTTACCCATTTTCAACAAACTATCACAAATGTTTCTGCTTCTTGTCCGTTTTGAACTTGTAATAAATAAATTTAATATTCGAACAGTTTTTCAGACAACTAATACCTTACGATCATTTTTGTCAAAAACGCGTCCAAAAAATGATATACAAAATTCAAAAAATTGCATCTACCGTATACCTTGTGAATGCAATAAACATTATGTCGGAGAAACGTCTCGGCCTATGAATGTTAGAGTTGAGGAACATAAAAATTATATAAAAAGACGGGAATTTGAAAAATCCAAAATTTGCGAACACGCTTGGGAAAACGGTCATGTGATTCAATGGGATTCGGCAAAAATTTTAGAGAAGGAAGATAACGCGACAAAAAGAAAATTAAAAGAGACCGCGATTATTTTGTTGAACGGAGATAAGTGTGTGTCAAACTGTTCAGTAAACATCGATCATTGTTGGCTACAGTTGTATCAAGAAGAAGTAAGTAAAAATAAAATAAAAATCATTTAACATCTCTATGGAAGCAGATAAACAAATTTTAAACTGTCAAACTTGACAAACGGTTTAATATTTTACTACTATTTTGAAAACGAAAACAGAGAGTTTTTCGAAACGTCAATATTACGGAAGTGCGCGATAGTGATGTGATTTTTGTTATTTTTTACTTATCTGCTTTTTTCAGTGTGAGATTTTTTGGTTAGGCAAACTTAGTTTCAAAAATAACCCTTGACTGTTCCGTTTGGCGCAAGGGCTTATTTAATTAATTTTTATTATTTTTCAGAAGTGTGGCAAAAAACCCAATAAAACTTAAGAAAATTGTAAGTTATTGTCAGTAGCTATGATACGTTTGCGTAAATTATCAATAGTGTCCACTTCGGTGTAATATACCTCATTTTTGAAATATCACCACAAAAAAAGTTCAAATGATTCAAAGTCAGGACATCATGGTATTAATGTTTTGACACGCTGTACATGGGACAGATATAATTAAGCCGCGTATATAATACGCCACACTGCTACAATACGCCGTAGACGCCCTAGACCTCCATCTCTTCCACTATTCGTTTGCAAATTTCCTGTGTCACCTAAGCGTTTGCACTACACTTGCACTCACCGCACAGCGTTGTAAAAGTAGCTGCATTTGGAACATGTTTACCGGAAAATCGTTCTGCTAAAACATTTTCAATTCACCATAAATTAAAACGATATTCATCAACTGCGAGGTGCTTTAGACGTAAGCCATATCTACAGCATACATCATAAATGCTTCATAACAATTAGACAAATAATGTAATTTTGAGGTTTGACCATATGACCCCGAAGCAATAATTTTAAACTTAATATTACGCTCTACTGAATTTCCACCTGCGAGATATAATTCTGGCATCTATCGATGCGTTTGGCGTTAATAATGTAATTAACAATTACAATTGCTACAGAAAATTAACATTATTATTTGAGGTGACCTAAGTAAATCAATGAGAGTGTAACTAACAAATCACCGCTGACAAATCAAATTTCCTGAAATAACTGTGAAGGCGACTAGTAGGAAATGCAGTTTGATCACTCATAGCGATTTACTCGTGTCAGAGATCACTGCAAGATGACTTAACCTATTGTTTATATTCTGTTATGAGTGGTAAAAAGATTATCACATCACAAACTCATTCAAATAAAAGAAGATTTTCAATGAGAGAATACAGATTTTCTCAAGTTTTTCAATAAGCGTTTCTTCAAATTAGTTCTTATTTTTCTTGGAACATTAGCTCATTTGGAATAATATATTCTACGTCTGAGTATTTAATAAAGCTTAATTGAACAAATCTGGAAATAAAATGAATGCGCAGCTCAGTATTTTAAATCCACTCGTTTCTTGATGGAAAGAAACTAGCTTCAGTTTATAAAGATATTTTTAGCTAATAACATCAGGCCTGTTCAAGCAAGGAATCTGTACGGGGTTCAAACTAAGAATATTCGACCATTAAAGTTATGAATTCGTTTTCAGTTAAACATCACGCAATAAGTAACTGAATTAACGTTTTTGACAGTTTGGAACCAGTCTGTATTCCTTACTTAAACAGGCCTAATATGAGTGCTTCAATAATAACATTTAATTTCCTCAAAGATATGTACATAAATTCTATATCAAATAGAAATATAGTCAGTGACCTGTAGATGTAGACACTTATATCTCGCGTACTCATGTCATTCTTCCGGTTATGAGTATGACAGAGGACAATAGCCAACAAGATTTAAAAATCGGTATATGTCCGATGGCATCGCTGACCACTAACCGGGGCTATTTGCTATAGGTTTTTCCGATAGTATTTAATATTGGTTCGGGCATTAGTACTGTATATATTTTTCTCAAGCCGAATATTTACGAGTATACAGGATGAGTCATTAATAATGGTACATAGTTTAAGGACAGATTGTTAACGTCAAAATAAAGCGATTCCGACATGCCTCAGTCAATTATTAGTTGTGTTAGTGTCAGTTTTATGTTTTTTGAGGTTCCAATTACGAATATGCAAACAGTGTTGAGGTCACGACTAGGAGGCGCTAGTTATATTATACAGTCGATGTAAAAATATGTCTAACTTTCTGTATTTTAACTTTTGAATTTTTTCATAAGAAACTATTGAACTACCTTCAATTATAAATAGATAGAATCTCAAAAACTTAAATCGTCTGTTTCTCGAATGGTTGAGTTTATCGATTTATAACAGGTATACCTTTTCTATTTAGAATTAAAGGTACTTCAATAGTTTCTTATTAAAAAATTCAAAAGTATAAAATACAAAAAGTTACATACTTTTACATCGACAGTACAATATAACTAGCGCCCCCTAGTCGTGACCTCAACACTGTTTGCATATTCGTAATTGCTACCTCAAAAAACATAAGACTACAAAACATATATATACAGGGTGAATTTTAAATAAGTACAAATATTTTAACTGCTGGTGTAGTTCGTCATTTAAATCAGTCTAGTGAAAGCCATTTTTAAAAATTTCTAATATTTACGGAGATATTAATTTTTTTTAGAAATACCCACATTTTGAGGACCGCTGGCTGATTTTTCATCCAACAACGTAATGAAACATATGATTTGTTGCGAGGTTGCCATTACTCCTCCAATATAAATATTACGTTTCCTTTAACGTAATAGTTCTATTTTAAAAATACTTGTTTTAAGCATAAGTACAGTAAAATTGGGTATGTAGTATGATACGCAGCAATATTAACATAAATTTTAACATCTGAACTAACCTTACTATACTTCAACGATTAAAAATGAATTTCCGCAAGTTCAATACTACCGTAAAATATTTAGGAAGATATTACGTGATATTACTATGTCCAATGTTCAAAAATTATACATAAACGTGCACACAAGCTTACCTGTTTGTTAAAAAATTAACTATTTAATCAGTAATCCACTTTTCACAAGTTAAATGTCATTGTACACTGTTAGAAAGGGACACAAAACACAATTTCCTTAAGTTATTTTATGAAGAATAACGAAAAACTATGCACGCGTTTTTTATTTAAAATGGAAAAAATGTCAACTTTTAGCAAATTTTATTGCTATTTTCATGCATTATGTGGGGTTAACAAGTTTGACTTGGGCTTCCGATAATCTGTCATAACAGTCAATGACAGTTTGATAATAAAAAATAATATAAAATGTTACACTTGACAAAATTCGCTAAAAGTTGAGATTTTTTCTTCCTTGAAGCAAAGACATTTGTGTAATACTGGCAACACTGTGAACCACACGTTCAGTCTGCAGCACTATGACTCATAAAAGTATGAAGGGTCGGTCTAGGCCAGCGGTCCTCAACAAGTTTTCTACTGAAAAATTACGAAATTTATTTAAAATTTCACTTTTTTATTTCTGATTTTTTTGTAAAAAAACTATTAATTATGTGTTCTACACACAAAACTATACTGCTGGTTAAAATATTTGTACTTATTTAAGATTCACCCTGTATATTATTGAATAGAGCTTTGTCTGTGGAAATTGTTCATTGGCATACCTAGATGTTTGGTATCGGAGAGCATACATATGACTTCATTGATAGGAATTGTAGGAGATTTGATTTATATTAGCTTAAAATACCTTTATAATACGGCGGCGACAATCACATAGTGATTAAAATATTAATAACAAACATGATATCATTAGTGTGATGTCACACACTGTCCAGCGCGTTTATGTTTCGGTAGATATTGGTGACAGGTGCAGTGTTACGGTGCTGATAATATAAACAGGTGTTTGTTTTTGTATCTTTGTGGTATTTTTGGGCCATAGATAACGTAAATAATATAGGTAATGCTGTGCAAATTCCACGATGATGGAAGCGTTAGGTGTAAGCATAAGCCACGATTATTATTAATTTGCCAGAGGATTGAATTTTATACTCATGAACTTCATTGGTCCAAACCCAACTTCAATAGCGCAGCAAATAGACTCAAAACAAGCAGGTGTCAATTATTTTCAGTTTTTAACATTACTACAATTATTAGTGGTGATGTGGTGAACGGTATTGTTAAACGTAACTTATTTCTTTGTTTACAAAATAGATCCGTGAAAAATGGTTACGTCCAGTTAGAGAGTTTTACTTGAGCTATTTACTACTGATTTAATGTATCCTTAAACATTTTTAAAAAATCGTTATCACTTTTGTTTATTATGTTTTCAAGGTTCATTATAAGATTTTACCACAGTATAGGGAGACCAGTAGAATCACTTGGGCCGAAATAATAAGTCGCGCATAGCAGCTCGCGCATCGATTTCAGGCTGCAGAGACCTCAGTTTGCATCCAACTCTGGGAGTGCGAACATGGGTTATACAGAGCCGTATTAAAGCAATATTTTGCGTTTGAATCGAGGAACGAGTCGCTGCGCAGCAGTTAGATGTTTAACATCTAGTTTCTTTAAATTTCCTAAAGACATAAATAAGTAATGTATAATATATAAAAACCGTAAATTATATTTTACGGCTATTGCTTTACCTATTAACTTATTTCTTAAGTATAACATTGTAATATAAAAATAAGTCAAGTTTAAAATATACATATTTATATTTTTGACAAATACAAATTTTTATTTTAGAAGTGGCTTCTAATAGAGAAGATTTATTAGAAAATCTGCTCAGAATTAGTAATAGTTCATACAAACTATGTCAAATAGTCACTATAATGAAAGTAAGTCTCAAAACAAAATAACATATAAATATTTAGCTACTATTTTTTTTTCCAAATTTACATTTTACTGCACTCTCTCTTTATCTCCAATTTAACATTTATTCAGTTAAAAAACGTTATCATATGAGTGAAGAAAATGGAATATCACATTAAAATTGTCAAGGAAGTTGTAGAATAGAGCAATAAAGTCCCACCTAGAAGCACATTCACTTGCAAGGCTCTCAAGGGGTGTATTTTAGCCTTAAATTAAAGATAAATTTAAAAAACCTTATCATATGAGTGAAGAAAATGGAATATTATCTTAAAATTGTCAGGGTAGTTGTAGAATAGGGCAATAAAATCCCACCTGGAAGCATATTCATTTGCAAGGCTCTCAAGGGGTGTATGTTAGCCTTAAATTAAAAATAAATTTAAAAAACGTTATCCTGTGAATGAAGAAAATGGAGTATCATCTTAAAATTGTCAAGGTAGTTGTAGAATAAAGCAATAAAATCCCACCTGGAAGCACATTCATTTGCAAGGCTCTCAAGGGGTGTATTTTAGTCTTAAATTAAAAATAAATTGAAAAATACGTTATCATATGAGCGACGAAAATGGAGCATCATCTTAAAATTTTCAGGGTACTTGTAGAATAGAGCAATAAAGTCCCACCTGCAAGCACATTCATTTGCATGGCCCCAAAGGAGCGAATTTTGACTTGAGATTAAAAATAAATTTAAGTAAACATAATTTTTCTGTTCTAAAAATTACTTGTCTTCTGGATTACGTAGATCATTTAAGACAAAAAAATCATAATAAATTATTTTTCCACTAAACTTCAAACGTCAAAATTTAAATTAAAAAAAATCCCCAAAAAATGTAATTATCACTAATAGCAAATAAATAAAAATGTTTTGTGGTGCAATATATATTTTAAACTCTTTTTTTTAAGAGTCCAAATAAATCAATAAATTTTCACAGTGTATGTTAGTAGCAGTAAATGATAGTATATAATACATGTTGAATTACCTATTCATAATTGTATAATTAATTATTACATAATGTGGATAGATATAACGTAAACTTTCATGTGTAATAAATAACTACGCTTTGCGCACAAATAAAAAATTGTTATTCCGGTCCTGATCACCGATTCTGTAAATTCGATCGGATGCGCTATCGCACTCACATTTCGAGGTCACGGCAGAAAACTGAAGGCAGTTCAAAGTGCCGACAACGGAGTGAAATTGCTGGTCTACCTATGCTGTGATTTTACTTTCTTGTGAGCAGGACGAACAATTTTGAATGAGTACGATATCAAACATCTCTTATATAAATTTATTTATATAAGAAAAAACATTACCAAAAATAAGTACCAAGCAAGTAATAAATTAAAACTACGCATGCAGAAATATTTTGAAGGATAAAACGTTGCAGATAGTGGTATACTTTATAATAAACCTTAAAAAATATACGAGATCTTTAATTTCATGAAAAAAACTATAGAATATACATTTCATATTAAAGAGCCTTTGAGGCTCTTAGAAACATCTTTAGAATTAATTCCAATTAGGAAGCCAGAATGGGAAGAAGCACTTAAGGATTGTTGGAACAAATAAAAACAAATAAAGAAATGAGAGGCTAGATAGATAGGATACGTAATACATGTCGCAGTAGTATAACCCAGAAAAGACTAATTACACGGGTTTTGAAAAAAGGAACACATACAAGAAAACAATGAAATTACAAAGAGATAAAGTCTGTAACTAACTATTTGTTTCACAGGGTTTCCTTTATAACCGGTAAAAAATGCGGTGGGATATTTATGTTCTAAATTAATTCTATTCATCACGCGTCGTCTTAGAAAACGGTTATCGCCAACGCAGTAACTTGTGTCACCGTGTACAAAGAGTTACAGTTGATTAATTATAATGCGGTTGGTATAATCTGCATAAGGCCAAAATCGATTATTCTACGTCATCGTTATAACTTCAGAGCCCCACATTTAAAGTTTGTTGACATAAACTTCCTTCAGCTACTTTTCATATAGAAATAATTATTCGACAAAAACGATATGTAAACTAATCCGAATCGGGGCAGGAAGTTAGTTAAATTAAAACGAGTCTTTTATTAAAACGGTCAGGCAGGGCATAATTTCTTTTCAGGTTAAATATAATTTAATCCACGTTTAACAAGTTGTTTCTGAAACTTGCGCAATTCGAAGTTTTCCGTTTAATTATCTTAATAGACATATACCTAGGTCTTATACAGGATGTTTAAAAAAGCTTACAAACTTTGAAAACTATCATTCATTCATTCACTCAAAATGACGACCTTGAACATCGTTATATCTATGACGGCGACCAAATTCTTTCACAGTCTTTGGAATAGCTATGGGTCATGTTGAATGAAAAGAGACTCCACTGGCGTTTCACAAACCACTTAGTTGTAAATTCACAAAAAAAAGTCCATTGGCGTCAAATCAGCACTTCGGACTGGCCATCAAAGGGGTCCCCTTTCCCTATTCTTCTATCAGAGTAAGTAATTTCAAGCGCAACTCAGGTTCGATCGTTCCACTATGGTCACAGAAACGTCTTCCAACAAGTCAAGTAAATGTTGTTACTTCAGCGAGGTGGTTACATATACAGTTCGATCAGATTGTTTCCAATAATACCAACCCAGACACTAATTGAAAACTCAGATGTTATCGCGGCTATGGTGTGAGGATTGTAGTCACTCCAAATGTGACTGTTCTACTGTAAAAAATAACCAACCTTTGCAAAGTACACCGGAAGTTAGATACAAAATCCGACATTTTCACAACACATTACAAAGTCCAGCGACAAAATTGCAATCTCTCTCACAATTCACCGAACCCACATATCTTGTCGCCATGACACATGAACTGTAGCGAACATGTTATACCATGGATGATGGTGATCTGTAAATCGCTACTGATACGTCCAGCTACGCGACAATTGTCCCTGACTTTACCATACACAAAATGCATGTCAGATAGGTCAATAAAATAAAATTGACTTCACTGAAAGACTTATTCGAAGGAATTACCAATTGTATTACACAAATCTTAATTTCACGTCAATTAACACAACATGCTCAAAAAATTGGGTCATTAAAAACACTTGCCACTAATTTACTTTATTAGATGCAAAATGTCCATCGCTAGCCTCTGCACTCTGCAACATTATGTAATATCTGTGAGACAATTTCTGAATGAACTGGAAGGAAAAGACCTACTAAACGGCCTGTACGACCACCAGATTTGTCTCCAATTTACGCCGCACAGCCTGACTTACTACAAAACGTAGGAACGTAGCTACGACTATTGCAGGTACCTACTTTAAAGTGCCACTATCCATGGGCACGTAATAGAAAAGGTATCATTACGTGCCTATAATGAAAATGGGGAATACGTTTTTGATGTCTGCTACGTTCCGGCGACGTTTCCGACGTTGTAATTTCGTGGTGACGACGTCGCAGCGTGGACAACGCAACTTTTAAGGAACCTCAACACTCTTCCACCACTCTATCGTGTTAATATATTCCTTGCTTTGCCTGGCAGCTAATATTGTTACATTTCAATTCTTTCTACATATACCATTTCCATTTCCTTATCTCTGAATCAAGTAGGCAGATATTTATAAGTACAGTATGACATTTTATTGACATATATAGCGATAAAACTTCCAAATCCAGCACAGGAAAGCAATATGTAACTTTCAAGTAATATTTACTATAAAGTATCGAACGAGGCTGTAGCGTTATTTTAAAGTAGCAGTAAAGTTCCCACTGCCACTTAACATTTTCGTAACATTTTTCCTGTTGTTCATTCTGAAAGCGGTACGTCTGACGTTTACACTAAACACACTTCTTGAATTTTATCTTCTAGTAGGAGTTGAATTATTATTTTTATTACATTTCTTTATTTCTTTGTGACTTTGCTTGATACCTTGATGAGTTAATATGAGTTAGTCGCTGTTACGATCATTTGTCACTTTCTAGTTCTGAAAACTGGAGAGCTACTTAAAAGTTGTATAACTTTAAAGTAACTTTGTCGTATGAAGTTATTTATACAACAAAGTAGCAAATTTGGTAGCGGTTACATAATAGTTACTCTTTGAAGGTTCAAGTCTCAGATATTGTTACTTTGATGCCAGTTGGGAGTTGGGAGTTTGAAATCTTATCACTCTACAAATACTCTTTAATTAAGGAACATTTTAGGCAATATGTTTACTATTGCGTGGAGGTCACTGATGGACATTTTCCACATTTAATAAACAAAATGTTAAAATGTTTGCTAACTAACGCAATTAACGTAACAAGCGACACGATTTTTGTAACCAACTATCATTTCCTTTAATTTAAAAGAAGAATATCAGGCATGCACTGACAACCAAATATTGCCATTTCATTTAAGGTCCAAGATTGCCATTTTCCTTTACTAACCGGCTGTCATGGATACAACTTTAAACAAATAAAACAATAAACGCGGGCTCAAAGTGAGAGTCAAAATGTGCTTTTCTGTTTGTCACCTGTGTCAACTCTAAAATCGCCCTGTATGTGTGAACTCGAGTATGCGACATACAAAGATCTCTATAGACATGTAGCATGTAATGTAAGAGGATAGAATTACATCTACTGACGCGTCTATATGATGTGAACCACAGTTTTCAAATTATATTCGTCAAAGGCTCGAAACGTATGTATAACATATCGTTATACAGTTTCGATTAAAAGCGATATGTTAATTCGCTATCCAAGCAAATGTAGCGAAACGGGAGGAACGGAAAGTTACCCCATGGGAAGTTAAGCAAAGTGTAGTTTCGGAAATAACAGTAAAATTGCACTATGCATTAAAATTCCGTCGTTTTTGCAAATGAATTTTCAGCTCATTTAATTTGGTTTATGTATAGTAGCAATACGATAATAGGGAGCGGTGTGCATTCCGAACAGCTATATGTACCCAAACAAGAAAAAGAGGATACGTTTCAGCTCAATAACATCTAAAAACGTATTTATATATCTATCTCAAGGAATAACAATAGTAAGGGAAAGCAATTTAATTCTATCTAATACAAGTACTTGTTGCAAACTGCAAAATGTAAAATTATCCAATTCAGTGGCATCCTAATAGCTCAATGACTTGAAACTGCGCTGAATGAAATTTTATCGTCACAAAGAATGGGATGGTTTTACTCTTTTTCTCCAATTAACACAATATGCCCCAAATATTACACAATAAGGGTTATTTTATGAATACATCGTGTTGCGCTCTTCACGATATTTGGAATAAAAAAAGTCTAATACAGGCAATGAGACAGAAACCAGTGGCGTATATGAGCTATATTTATGCTATTTTAAAAATTAAAAAGTAGGTAGCAAGAAAGAACGTATTATTTTAATCGAAATGGCGTTTGTCCTAGACAACCCTATACGTTTTTTGCTTAGTTTGTTGTACTATAATGGACGTTAAAATTTTATAATCCTAGAAACAAGTAAACTTAAATTTTGTATATAGCATTCGTACAAATATAATAAATGTTTAACATTTTCCCGACATACATCATCGTTATTCGATTCATAGCACTTTCTAATAATGCCAGAACATATATACTGACAAGTATGGCACATATATTGATGTAACAATGAATAACGTAGAATCCTTACCAGAAACTAGTTCCGTTATAAGAAAAGCTGCATTTTATTACTTTTTTTACTACTGTTAAACAGATTACTAAATAATTTTCAGCTGCTTACACCTAACTGAAAATTCATAGAATAAATAATGACACATGTGGCTTCCCAATACCTATCAAAATGATTAATGGGATTTATTTTCCACAGCAGATTGTGTCTATTCAATTTTTCTATCAAACTATTGAAGTAATATGTTATCCTTAAGTCTGCATTTTCACCAGGCGTCTATCTTGGAATTACAAATCGGTTTCCCAACTTTTTCCACAAAACAAATCCATTATTTTCTGATAAAATAGATACAACAGAAAAGGTATACTCTCGCTGCTCTAGTAAAAATTAATAGAAATATAAAACAAATACACAAGTTTATACAGGGTGTCCCGAAATTAATGGGACACAGAGCATGGGTAGATTCCTTACATCAAAATAATGCGATTGAGCCAAACTTACCTTAGTCCATTTGTGGCTAATAAAAAATTACAGGACGTAAAGTTCAAATTTTGAATTCGAAATTCTTAAAATTCTTAGAAGGTTTCAAAGGATTCGTTTGCTCTGTGTCTCATTAATTTCGGGACACCCTGTATAAAATTTACTTATCACAAAGCGTCAGTAAATACATACCAATTTTTTGTTGTTCTTTGTACCCCATAGAATAGGTGGCTGAGATATCGGAATTGTGAAAATTTCTTCTGATACAGTTTTTTACGTTTTCAGTTGCGTACGAGTAATTTATCTACAGGGTACCCTGTAAAGAAATTACAAATACAGCACTGAACTCTACGTAACGTAAAAAACTCTATCAGAAGCAATTTTCATCATTCCGATATCTCATCTATTTTTTGAGACACGAAGATATTTTTAAATTTCTAGTCAAGTTAATTTTAAGGCAAAATTATAGGACAATGATGTCAATAGATATAGCGCACTAATGGTTACCTTTATGATCGAGGTAGCTCATGGATGAAAATAAATAAAACATTTTAGTCTTTATAGAATTCTTTGTGAAGTGGATAGCAGTCGAGATGATTCATTGTTTATTAGGGCATAAAAGAACGGTTTACTTTTTCTCTTGATCTTTAAATACATAGTAAGAAAACAATACAACCTTGCTTGACTTTGGTAAGACTTGTCTTCATGAACGAGAAATTGTTATAAATTATTATATATTAAACTATTTTACTAATTAAAACCTCAAATTAGTTATATTAATAACTAATAACAATAGCGGTAAAAGCAGTTGAATTTGCTGCATTAAAATAGATGTTATAAAATGTAATTTTATTTCTTTCTTTGGGTATTTCTTTAAATTTTTTTGCCGGTCGCCTATTACACAGCCCCACAAAAAAAAAGTTCATACACAAGAAAGTGATATATGTATTCTCATGTATTTTTCGACGCTGAATCCGATCCCGAGCTCAGAATTGGGCCTACACGTCTGGAATTGGTCCCAGGGGCCGAAAATGGCCTGAAATGCGGTTCCCGGGGTAAGGCGAAGTCGACGCTGAATTTGGTAAAAGCCGGATTTGTGCTCGAAAAGTTTATGGCCAACTGAAATTCCGGGTTTGGGTCCGGGAAAATGACCCCTTGGGGCGGGAAAATCCTGTTTTGGACGTCCCGGTCGCGACTGTGGTATTTTCGTGTGTTTTTCATTTCTGGACCTGAGACTGGGTGTGAAAAGTTTTTGGTCAGCTGAAATTCCCAGTTTGGGTGCGGGAAAATGGCCCATTGGGGCCGGAAAATCATATTTTGGATGTACCAATCGCAACAGTGGGATTTTTATGTACTAATTCCTGTAGCTTAGACTGTGCTTGAGACGTGGTTTATGACCATGTGAAATTCCCTGTTCGGGACCGGGAAAAAGACCCTTAGGGGCCGGACAATCGTGTTTTGTACGTCTCAGTTGAGACATTGATATTTTCATGTACTTTTAAATTCCGGGACTCATACCGTGTTTGGAATGCCTTTGGTCGATTGGAATCTCTCATTATCAAAATATCAAACACACAATACTTGCATTTAAAAAAGTGTACATTGTAACAAAAAAGAGATCAACAAGGTGCAACCAAGAACAATCAAGAACAAGAAAAAATATGTTCATACAACAAAACAGGACAAAATCAAATACAAAAACGAAACAAAAGAATATCGTGAAATAAAATAGAAGGAAATCATATACAACAAACATACCACTGACTACTTCCGAAACCACAAATACCACTGTTGCGACTGGTATGTCCGAAATATGATTTTTCGGCCCCAATGGGCCATTTTCCCGGACCTAAACTGGGAATTTTAGCTGTCCAAAAACTTTTTGAGCATACTCTAAGGACCAGGATTGAAAAATATATGAAAATCCCACTTTTGCGACTAGTACGTCCGAAATATGATTTTCCGGTCCCAATGGGCCATTTTCCCGGACCCAAACTGGGTCTCACACCCAGTCTCAGATCCAGAATTGAAAAACACACGAAAATACCACAGTCGCGACCGGAACGCCCAAAACAGAATTTTCCCGACCCAAGGGGTCATTTTCCCGGACCCAAACCCGGAATTTCAGTTGGCCATAAACTTTTCGAGCACAAGTTCGGCTTTAACTCCAAAATTCAGCGTCGACTTCGCCTTATCCCGGGAATCGCATATCAGGCCATTTCCGGCCCCTGGGGCCAATTCCGGACATGTAGCCCAATTCTGAGCTCGGGATCGGGTTCAGCGTCGAAAAATACATGGGAATACATATATCACTCTCTTGTGTATGAACTTTTTTTTTTGTGGGGCTGTGTTATATGCCTTATCAGGTTTTACAGTGGACCGGTTTCCAGTGCCGTGCGGAAGTGTATTTCTAAATCATTTTTGAACTGCTGTTTTTGATTTAATTTAGATAAGTTCTAAATCAGTCTGTATAGCTTAAATGCAAATTTTTATTAACAAACAAAATAATCATTTTAATAAACGACAGGCAAAGATATAAATGAAGTAAATACCTTGCATAAATTGTAACCCTACGCAACGGACATTTTTTTTGTAAATTTGTGGCAATTGCGACATTGTCACAAAACCGTCCTTTGGAAAAGGTAACAAACAATTTCGCATTTGATTAATGCAGGCGAAAAGCATAAATTTGCAATGCATTGTCCGCATGTATTTGTCCAACACGTATAATTCCAGTTTGTTTAACCAAGAGCACGTTTCGGCTTTTAGCCAGAGTTCAACAAATAATAAAATGCTGTCGCTTTAAAGCCGCAGTTGAAAACATTGTAAAAAAATATAAACGATCCGAAATTGTTTATCTTCCATTTTCCTTATTAAAATCTGCATCGTTATGTAAACGCCCGACAGTTGTTTCGATTTGTTTCTGTATGTTTTTAAACCATCAATTTGCTGGCAATGTGTTCTGTATTTTTTCAGTACCCAACAACGAATAATTAACGATGTAACTCGAATTCACTCGTATCTGTTGCTTTTTCCTTATTCACGTCGTTGTTTCAGGAAGCTGAAAGTGCAATTGCCGCAATGAACGGACAATGGCTTGGAAGTAGGAGTATTCGAACGAACTGGGCAACTAGGAAACCACCGGCTCCAAAAAACGAAGGTAAAACATTTTGCTAAAGCGTGGAATTCACTGTCAGATATGCCCAGGAGATCTACCCGACGGGCACGCCCCGCATCAATCACACACATGCGGACACGGCACTGGCTGGCATAGTGAAACTAGTAGATTAAAATACCAGTGTAGGTTCGTATACCACATTTGCCGATGACCCGATCAATTTTCTTCTTTACCTACATATTCTTAATCAGTGTTGAGATTTATTTCTTTACACTTATCAATTAATGCAGTATAAGCTTCATTTTTCATATTTTTATTTCGGTAATCTTTGCTTTTCACTTTCCAAAGACAGGACTTGAACTGCCAAAAAGGAAAAGGCCATTATTTCAGTAATAAATAACAAAACATGCGCGTAGAAAGAACCGCACTCAACGCTGTTTCATTGACCACTGAATGGATGCCCGACGGGTATGTCTGCCCGTGCCCGCGTGGCAAAAAATGAGCTGGACGGACCGGGCAGGGGACAGGTAGATCGTGTCTCCGTGTATGCCATATACTGGCAGATGTGTGTCCGCCCGGTAAATCTGCCGGGCATATCTGAGTGTGAATTCCATGCTTAAGTCCTGCACGAACTATTTTAACTAAATATTTCTATTATTCGCACTGTTGAGAGACAAGATTTAAAATATATTTGTATGGGGACACGTGGTAAAAGTTTATTGGAAAAAAGAACTATTTAACAGGAAAAAAAATTGGATGTTTCCGAAAAAAATATAATTGATGACGTCATAAGTCGTTTCTGTCAAATCCCAAAAATGATACTTTCGATTGAAAATGGAACTTACCTCATCCGATTTAATACCACCTGTCCCAAATTTTATTCAAACTACAAAGTAACATTGATTACAAGTAAATAAAATATTACACCGGAATTGGACAATGCGCATAAAATAAATATCAAAAATTAAATGAATTAATATGAAAGTTTGGGAAAATAGTCAAATAGTTAAAAAATTATTACATAAATGAATTTATTCGCCTAAGTAGAGCAATTTATCCATTGTAAAATATAGATACTTTTTGAATAACTAACATTATTTCACATATATGGTTGAATATCAGTGTGAAAAATATTTAATTACTAAACGATAACAATATCAATCAGAAGCTAATTTGAAAATGTATTCATATTATATTTGTAACCATACTTTTGCTTGCTAAAATGTATAAAAATACAGATTTAAGTGAGTCAATATGATATTTCGGATGTTTCTCACTAACAAATTGTTAGAAATACAGTAGATTTTATTATTATTATTATTCAATAATAAATACACACAACGTCTTGGACTTCCGAAATCCCACATGGTTTCAAGAGGATTCATGTCAGGAGAATTGGCTGGCCAATCTAATCTATTGATATGTGTCTCTTGAACCCTTCTTGTGCGATGTGATCGAGCGTTGTCGTCCATATACACAAAATTTTCACCTAATTCATGAGAGGGTAGATAATATGCGTAATAACTAGTAAATGTGACTGAACATATTCTGTGGTATGGGAATTAATGGGGTGCGGCGGTTGAACATTATTCCACCCCAAAACATTACGGTACCCCCTTCATATGGAGCAACTTCACGGGGAAAATGAAGTAGCTGTTGATGACCTGGTTCTCTCCAGACTCTTTGTCGATTGTCATCACTAACCAGCCCAATTCTGGTTTCGTCTGTAAATAAGACCCCCCGCCACTGGCGTAAAAGCCAACCCCTCATTGGAAGTAGAGTGGGGACCCGTAATGGTCTTCTAGCACGTAAATTTGCGTTGTGGTCGTCTTCCAATAGTAGGTGTCGATATAGCACGGCGAACCGTACCTTGAAAGTGGGCCCTGAGAGCTGAAGCTGAAGATGTCCGGTGTCTACTAGCGTATTGCATCAAATATCGATCCTCCCTTTCATTAGATACTCGAGGACGTCCACTACGTGGTCTGTTTTCCACTGTATCAAATTCTTCATATCTGTGCACTATTCGTACATCAGATGATCTAGGAATTCCCAGCATGTTCGATATCTGATGAATAGAATGTCCTGCATCATATAAAGCAGTTAGTCTTGCTCTGGTAAACACAGACATTTCACGTCCTGGCATTATAATGTACAAAAATTCAAAGGAACACTTGGCTAAATACATTGCCAATCTGACCAGATTTGTAAAAACATTGATAATAAAGTAAAAGTGCCTTTTTTGTTCCCTAACTAAATGTACTTTTTACCACGTTAAGAAAAACCACTAGGTTTAATCGAATCAGTTTATATACAGAGGTCCAAGCCTTTTGACATTGTATGTATCTTCTGTCAAGGAAGATTTATTTTAGTGAAATTTGTTCATCCATCCTCTACATGTAAATTACTTATCCTTTTATCTAAAAGTGTATTGTTCATCCATCATCTTAAATTGTATTGCAGTATATTTCATTCGCCTTACAAAATGACATCTTCTTCTTGAAACATTAATATATATTATATTCCTTGGTTATATTTGTAGATATACGAGGTGTGATTAAAAAGTAATGGGAATTTTGTAATATTTCACCTTCAATATCTACGTAAAAAATGTATAAAATCATAAATTACAGAGAAACGAATAAATAACAAATCTCAATAAACGTAAAATGAAAAAGTTTTTGCTTCAAATTGCTTGTAAAATTTAACCACCCAAATTGAAAATTCTTATAAGAAAAATCTTCCTTAAATTTTTTGCTCATTGTTCCGACCACCTTGTACTACTTTTACCGATTACATTACTCAGTCGTAAAAACTTAATGTGTTTTAAATTGTCTTAAATTTAACGAATTAGAATTAACGACCAAATAATTATAGTCCGTGTCTTTCTATTAAAACATTAATATTAAAAAACATATAACTTATTCATAAACCCTAAAGCTATCAACAAAACTCTTTACTAATTTCGTAGAAAGTGTTTAGAAAACACATAATACTTAAGGGAATACAAGGTGAATAGCTTAAATGTGCACCTATATCATTGTGTTGTTTTTTTTTTTGTAAAAATAAATAAATTATTATTATTATCATTATTATTTCCATCCAGTCACACCTTCCGAAGCTTCGACACTTTCGGAGATGTTTTGAAGAGTGAAACAATGACCACTCTCCACTCCGTGGAGAATCGTGTGTTCTGAGCAGACGTAGCGAACCAAGGACGATTGCCTTTTGCATTCTGCCGGCTAAGATCTCTGCCGAATTTCGGCAAGCCGGTATGATCTTTGATTCAGAAAGCAGCGTATATCTCATTCCACCCAGGACGCCTATAATTAGCACCACAACCTTAACAGAGTGGTCTGGATACAGCCTGCGGAGCTCGGAGAGAAGATCTCGATACTTCCTCCGTTTCTCTTCCTCTTTTAGGACGATGTTGTTCTCCGCGGGAGCCGATGACTCAATCACAAACATCGTCCTAAGCTGGTGGTCGAGGAGGACTACATCAGACTTGAATTTGCCTGAGGGTGGGGAATGAATAGTTCCAATAAATTCGGCACTTCTCATTCCCACAACGGATTCTATATCCCTCGGAACATAAGGCAGCATGGTGTCTCGTCTATCTCATACGAGTGTTGTAAATGATAATACAACACCCGTAAGGCTGAATCGTGTCTTTAGATATACGTTAAAAGCTTGTTGTGCTCTAAGAACAAAAGATAAATTCATCCTATAAATGGCTGATAACATAGTAAAAACAATTAATAAAAAAAAAACAGAAAAAATCAAAGTACAATATATATGAATACAATATAAATATTAGAAATTCATAAGAGATCAATCACATTGGATGTTGATTAAAGTGATGGTCAAGTCTATTCTTAAAATAATTTAGAAACGGTGCTGTAACCACATTATTTGGTAAATCATTCCATATATTGAATATCCTTATGGGTAGATAAGTTTGAATGAATTGCTTCTAAGACGGGGGTCAGGGTTTAAGTCAAACATCACCTGTGGGCAGTACAGTTCGCCATGCAGGATCCTATAAGTTGTAATAAGGTCACTTCCAATACGCCTATTTTCTAAAGATTGAATACGAAGACGCCGAAGACGCCGAAGACGTTCTTCATACGAAATATATTTAAGGCTAATTGGAAGTTTGGTGGCTCGCCTCTGAACCTCCTCTAGTATTGCGATGTCTTGCTTTAATGGGTCGGTCAGTGGTCGCGCGGTTTAAGGCGTCAGTACTTGAATCGAGGTGACTAGATCGAAGTTGGTTCGCGCCCAGCTACCGGTAGACCGTATATAAGCTATATTCGTGGAGAGGATTGGCACCCTCCCTGCGGGTATAGTAGGGTAGAATAATGTTAGCTTGGGTCAATGTGAGAGATTGATACCGGTTGATATTTGACTACCCCCCTAATTAATGAGGTTTTCCAGGTTTCCCTCATTCCTGCACTGAATAGTGGTTAGGGCCTGCCAACGTAAGTCGTTCCTGAGCGCAAATGCGGCCTGCTTAATAATATGCCGCCCCCTCTCCCGCACAAGTCTCCGACTTCTGGGCTAATCCCTGTGATTAGAATGAGGGGTAGAGATATTATTATAATAGTGGAGACCATATGGCCACCGCGAACACCAAATGGGGGCGAATGTATGATTTGTATAACTTCAAAAATGTATCCAAGGTAAGATTACTGAAAGATTTTCTGATCATAAAAATCAATTGATTACATTTTTTCACTGCCTTGGCAACTAATAATATCTAGATCATCTTGTAGGTGAAGAGATGATGATGAAAATAGTTTAAGATCATCTGCATATGATAACACTTGGGAAGTACACCGAACCTTGTGGAACACCAATCGATACTTGTCGTCTCTCACAAAAACTCTCAGCGAAACGAACTATAAATTCACGATCTTCCAAAAACGATTTTATTCAGTTTAACAGCTTGCCACGGACACCACAATCTTCAAGGTTATATAATAATCGTGCATGAGGCACTTTATCAAAAGCACGAGAAAAGTCCAAGTAAAAAACGTCTATAGGTTATCCATTGTCTGCCCGTAAGGTCGAAGAATTACTAGCTTGAAGTAAATTGGTAAGAACTGATCGAGCAGGTAGAAAACCATGTTGATGCGGCGGTATGACACCATTGTTAAGTAAAAATGTGATAAGTTGCAAACAATTCTCTTCAATACTTTACACAGAATAGAAGTTAAGCTAATTGGGCGATAGTTAGAGCTTGCCAGTTTATCAAAATGACTTATTACCAACATTATATGTTTTGCAAAAGACTCCCTAATTTTCTAATTCCCGCCGAGTTTCAAAAAATTTTATCGTCTGTTTCTCGAAAATTGTTGAGTTCATCGATTTGTAACAGGTACACCTTTTCTATTTAGAATTGAAGGTAGTTTAACAGTTTCTTATTTAAAAATCAAAAGTGTAAAATACAACAAGTTACACATATTTTTACATCGACAGTACAGTATAACTAGCGCCCCCTAGTCGTGGCTAAAATCGAAACATTTCTTCTACTTTAACACCCTGTAGAATGAAAATCAGCAACATTTGAATAAGACATATTGGGCTCAATCGCTTTATTTTGACGTTAACAATCTGCCTTTAAGCTATGTGCCATTATTAATGACTCACCCTGTATATTTACTATAATTTTTATTAATGTAGAATCATAAACTAAAACTGCCAACAATCCTATACGTACGCAGAGTGGTACTAGGACCTATATTTATATTCATACTGTAAACACCGTACAAATAATTTGTTGCGATTAATTTCCCAAACAATTTCCGCTTTTGTGTTTACAATTCCGAGGCTTTCATTTTTTCTCGTCAATAAGCGTCAAGAGTGCTCTGCAGTCCCAATGAAAACACCCCACCCTGTACCATTCGCTGCGGATTGCGGTTAAAATCAGACATCGCCGCCTATCGCCTTTTGTGAAATATAAATCGACACTGAAACCAAACCCGTCTGTAAATAGTGACCGTTTATGCGGAGGACTTTAGTCGGCGCAACGACGTCATCTAGCCAACTTGGTTTGAACCACCGGCGCCGTTGTGAAACTGGTTGCTGAAAACTACGAAAAGCTGCTCGGCAGTTCAGCGCCTGACTTGCGGTGTACTTGTTGAAACTATCAAGGCCTTAATACCTTGCTTGCGTAATCACTGAACGTGTTTCTTTAATCGAATTACGAAGATCGAATCTACGAGGGTATGGGCGAGTTAGGAACTGTGACAGGAAACATTTTACGGAATAATCCAGAATCAATATCAGTATCTAAATTAAAAATGAACTATTTAAATTTAACGAAAAGAGATATTGCATGATGTAAAACTCGAGTTGTCATGAAATAACAAATATCAACAATAAGAGAATAACAAATATAATTGACGTCATTAGTCGTTTCTGTCAAATCCCAAAGGAAATACTCTTTCAATTGAAAATGGAACTTACCTCATGCCATTAAACGCCACGTGTCCCAAATTTTATTTAATTTTTTTTTTGTACCCAGTTAGCTCATACTATCGAGTTTGAGATGTATTTATTTCATTTACAAAATTAATATATAACTTTACATACTTTTTTGCTCTATTCGGTGGTATCAAAATCAAATATGGCGACCAAAAGAAAATCAAAAGTTGACTACGACATCTAGTAGGCGCAGAATTTTACTTCTACCTCCAGTGGAAAGCTGATGGCGAACCAAAGTCTAAAAGCTGAAACCTGAAGCGTACTAAATTTCATACCATTTAGTTTAAAAATTAAAAAGTTATAAAAGGAAAAAGAAAAGCACTTTTACAACAGCTCATATTTCTTTCAGAAAATTAAAAGGTAGGTCGTAAACGTCACCACCCTGTACATACAGTATGCGCCAAAAGTATGGAATAAATTCAATAAAAACGAGACAATTATTTTTTGGGAAAAATCCTCGAACAGGTCGATTTTTGATTTAAAAAATACATATTTTAGCGTAAAATGCGATTTTCAAATGTCATTTGTTTTCGAGTAATGACGTCATCGATTTTTTTTAAATGGCAACACCATATTTTTTCCTTGATTCTGAAAGATCGTTTAATTCTCAGACAGTACTAAAATTTTGCCTTCTTACATAGGAAAGTTTTCGAGTAAATGACGATTGAATGTTAGAAAACGTAAATCAATTAAAATAAAGCAAAAACGTTATCAAGTTTAGTTTTTCGAATTCCATAGTTCTTTTATGGATCACGTAGGTGAAAATCTTTGCAAAGTGTCATTGTCACACCGACTTTCTAATAAGTATTGTAAGCGACATAGAAATTATTATTCAATTTAAAGTATTATGGCACATTTAACTGTTACTCAAAGAATTGAAATTTTAATTCTTATCGGATGCGGGAATATGACTAGAACTCAGCAGGAAGTTTGCGATTTATTTAATGAAAAATATCCAGATCGCCCTATCAGCCAATCAACAGTCAGTAAGGTAAAGTTTAAATTTAGAGAAACTGGCAATGTTGTAAATATTCCAAAACCTGGACGTCCAAGCATTAATGAAAATCAGAAACAGAACATTTTAATAAGTATGATGGATAATCCTCATAATTCTTCACGATTGGTTGCATTAAACAATGACACTAGTCAGAGCACAGTACGTATTTTGAGGAAGGAGAAATATCATCCCTACAAAATTCAACTTGTGCAGGAACTCAATGAAGATGATCCCGATCGCCGCTTACACTTTTGCGAAATTCTAATGGATTTATGTCAAGGAAATAGAAATTTACACCGGCAAATACTTTTTTCAGATGAGGCCACATTTTATTTGAATGGTACAGTAAACCGTCAAACTTGCAGATACTGGAGTCGGGAAAATTCTCATTGGATGGCAGAGGCACATACCCAACACCCTCAAAAATTAAATGTGTGGGCTGGAATAGTTGACGACAGAATAGTGGGGCCTTTCTTCTTTGAAGGAACCCTTACAGGACAAAGATATTTAGATTTTTCTAGAAAATGACCTTGTTCCAGTCCTTGCAGTAATTTTTCCTAACGATAATGACCCTGACATTCCTGACGATACCATATGGTTTCAGCAAGACGGTGCACCTCCGCACTATGCGCGCCCTGTACGAGATTTTTTGGACAACTGTTTTCCTGGGAGGTGGATTGGCAGACGCGGACCGATGGAATGGCCTGCAAGATCGCCAGATCTTACACCTCTTGACTATTTTTTATGGGGATAGTTGAAGTCAAAAGTGTACATTAATAAACCACGTAATTTAGAAGAACTTCAAAATCGCATTCGGGACGAAATACGCAGAGTTACCCCAGAAATCATTCATAATGTGCAAGAACAATTTCTTCACAGACTTGCGCATTGTCAAGAAGTTGGTGGATGGCAATTCGAACATGTAATTTAAGTATAAAATTTAATCAATTGTATTTTATTTTACATACCTCAGAATTGTTACTTTTTTATAGATAAAATTTACGTTTTCTAACATTCAATCGTCATTTACTCGAAAACTTTCCTATGTAAGAGGGCAAAATTTTAGTACTGTCTGATAGAGAATTAAACGATCTTTCAGAATCAAGGTAAAAAATATGGTGCTGCCATTTAAAAAAAATCGATGACGTCATTACTCGAAATGACATTTGAAAATCGCATTTTACGCTAAAATATGTATTTTTTAAATCAAAAATCGACCTGTTCGAGGATTTTTCCCAAAAAATAATTGTTTCGTTTTTATTGAATTTATTCCATACTTTTGGCGCGTACTGTATAAAATTCCGTCATGCACTTTAGTTCCATCTAGAATTACTTACTAACAATGTTATGTACGCTTTTCAGAAAAATAATCGTTCAGTAAAAGTAGAAAGGTATTCGTTACGATTTCAGACGCTATTCGACGTTAGGTAACGGTAAAACATAAGAGAGTCGAAACTTAACAAGTAAGTTAACGTTAAAATCGTTCATGCTGGAACAGCTGTCAAATTTGATGTAAGCAGAGTGACACAGAGAATATTAATGAGTTATATTAGGTAAAGTACTTGACCAATATGCAGTTACTAACAAAGTTCCTACTTATGGAATTAACTTCGGCATACTTGCAGTCTACCGTTTCAGACAACTTGGGCAACATCATTTTAAAACCGTTTAGCTTCTCAAACTTTGGTTTATTTGGCTGATCTTAAATCCAGTTCAGTACAGAAATATGGTGTAGTTAAAATAAATTGTCGAAAACAATAGTAATCGCTTATACAATTGTAGATCTATGTACTATAATTATTTTGATTATAGCGCCAAACACAATTTGTAGTATTATTTCACATACTGCTATGCTTACAATTTTGTAGTAATAATCTTCAAACACTATTTTAAACAGAAATGTTACCAAATGCTGCATACACTGTTGTATTTTTAACTAAACGTTTTATGCGTCTATTGACAGAAAGACTACAAAAGTTTACCAATTAGAATTGTCTAACGGTGTGTTATTAATGGGTATTATGTAGGAATTTATTTATTCAACAGGGTGTCTCTAAAAGGTTTTTACAACGCTCCGCCAGATACAATGCAGCTCAAAATAATTCGATTTAACTAAACTTACCTTAGTTCAAAGTTGCCCCGTTTAGGCGCTGTACGACCCTGAAGTTGCAATTTTGAAATCGTTTTTTTTTATATAAATTTAAAACGCCTTATGCGATTGTGGTAAGTTGACCCTACTCTACAGGACAATAAACCCCATGTCAAAATTATCAGTAATATCAATCCATTGGCGTGGAATCTGATTGTTTTCCGATGTTGTAGAGGTATATCCTCTAACAAATTTGGCAACGTATTTTGTAGATGTTCCAAATAAATTTGTTCCGTCAATCTCTGTAGTAAAATGACACGATCAACAATAAAATTTCCAATTATTCCTGCCCACACATTAATTTTAAATTCGTGTTGTAAAATGTCTTAACTTTCACTGTGTGCGGATTTTCGTCTGCATAAACGTGTACTGTACTTAACTGTACCTGTACGCATAAAGCGTTTTAAATTTATAAAAAAAAGGATTTCAAAATTGCAACTTCAGGGTCGTACCTATAGCTCTTAAACAGGGCAACTTTGAACTAAGATAAGTTTAGCAAAATCGATTTTTTTGAGCCTCACTATATCTAGGAGAGCGTTGTAAAGACCTTTTCGGGACACCCTGAATAGGTTTGTTCCTACAACAATTAGAAATTGTTAGAAAACGGACATTTCTGACAGTTGAAATTTATTATTAACAAACCAAAACCGCGTTCACAAGCAATATACAAAGGCACTTCGCTGTTCAGGAGATGACTGCAATAGCCGTTTGGCAGGTTTTATTTATAATTTGCACATGACCACATGGACATACTACTTACATACAATTTGTATGTAAATAATACAACAAGTGTGTCTTTATAGTTGTGGTAATGATGACTAAAAATGTTATATTAATACAGTCCAGAAATATCGGTATTTTGCATTTTAAATTTTACAATATGACATTTATTACAAAATACAGTAAAAAATGTTTACTTATATCAAAATTTACAACAAAACAAAACCCAATTAATATAATTCTTTTGCATTTACCACAACAATGAACTTATATGGTAGTAAACACTTGTAGTTTATTCTATGACAGAATTGTAAGCACAAATTTGTACTAAATGTTTCAGTAGTATTTCTTTCAGAGTGCAGACGATTTAAAAAAAGATGGAGTATAATTTTATTTGTTTGTGAGCCATCGATTTTAAAAAAAAAACTTAAGGGACAAAATAATCGCAGATTTTGTCCTGTACTACATATATAAAATTATTAAAAAAAGAGTTTCTTGCCCTCTTGTAACATCTTGTGATTACAAAAAATGTAACAAACTGCCATTTTATTAATACAAGTTGACAAATGTCACACTTTTCTTTCTTCCATAGATGATAAAATAAATAAAAACAAAGTTTAGAAGGCTGTACTTTGGGGACGGGAGAGTTTTGGAAAAAAAATACCTCTTTTAATTTTTTCTTACCCCTTGTACATCAACACCCTGTAAATATATGTATATATAGGATGAGATGATGGGATATAAATAATTGATTTCATGCTTAAATATAAATGTGTTTACTTAACCATTTTGTTTTTAAAAGTGTATTTAAAAAAGTGACGTCTACACTCTAAAAAATGTACGTATATGTATCATATTAATTACGGTAATTTTATAGTTATCCCGTAATTTTTCAAATATTAATTGAAACAATACCTAAAACATGTAATAGTCCTGTGATTCACAGAATATATTATAATAGTTCAAATCGTAAAGCTCTATAAATTATTTTTAAAGAGATACTTATGGCAATCACATTCCAACGTATGCGCCTACAGCGTCTCGATCAAGTAATGGTTGGCTTGTCTATACAATCATGTGCGTTATAGATAATTTAGTGCAGTTGAAATTATAGTGGTACATTTCAAGTGTGTGTAAGTTTTAATTTTCATGTAAAATAGTGTATGAAAGGCTCTCTGAATGTGATTTAAAAATTATAATGTCAATATTTTAGAAAGTAAAAAAAATCTTCTAGATTTATTCTTCTTAATTTCTTAAAACTCTTTTCACCTTAGTAACGAAACATTTGCGGATTCATGTTTAAAGAAATATCTCATCAACAGAATGCCGGTTAGTTAGCTAGAATACTCTGTGATGAATATTACATACGTAGGTATGCCGAAATATATTTACTTTATTTAATTACATTGGAATTTCATGGAAAATATGTAGGGATTTCATTTCCATGGAAATAATACAGGATAAGTCATTATTAATGGTACATAGATTAAGGGCAAATTGTTAACTCAACCGTTTTCGAGAAACAGACGATTTAAGTTTTTGATACTCGGCGGGAATTAAATTAGAAAATTAGGGACACAACAACACAACAACAACTGCAAATTTTATTATGCATATCTTAACAAATTATTAATCTTAAAAGATTCTCGAAGTGACCACCAGCGACTTCAATGCACTTTCTTAGCCTCTTATTTAATTTTTGTCTGATGTTGAATAAAGTTCTATGTTACTTGATAATATTAACCTATTCCTGAATCTTTTCCCACAGTTGTTTTTGACTATTAATAATGGCTTTGTAAACTAAAGATTTAGTATAGCCCCAAAAGTAAAAATCCAGCGGATTTAAATCAGGGCTACCTACAGGCCAAGAAAATTCGCTGCCGCGTCCAATCCAACGGTGCGGAAAATTTCTATTAAGATATTCTCTTACTCGTCGGGGATAGTGTACAGGTGCACCACCATGTAAGTTCTGCCGTAAATTTAAGGGAATATCTTTAAGAAGCAGTGCAGTAGTGAATTTACATGTTATATATATAAGTAATTTCCATGGTAAAAATACAAACATTTTTTACATGTATTATCCGTTTAATTACATTGAAATTTTACAGAGCATTAGTAACTTTACAAATCGTAAGTAAAATTAAGTTAACAGCTATGGGCATAAAAAGCCAATATCGCAGTAGGCATTTGCAATTGAATGAAACTATGAATAACCGCCAATGAGGTACTTTTGGAGATGTGGCTTATAAACAGCGAGCCAAGCTTCTGGGACCCACAATCCGACCAGAGGAGTGCCCAAAGGATTCGAGCGTACGCGTCCTGTTGTATTGGTCCGATATTCTAGGTCCCAATGGATATTGTTTTAGACAAGTGTATACGCAACTTTTCTTGGAAAGAAGGTGAAGCGCTTACCGCCTGTCCTCAATCAAGGAACGATTGGAACTGTCAAGAGTTGCTTATATTTTACATGCCTTGAAGGTTAAAATACGGGAAGCGTGGTGCATATTCAATTCAATACGAAACTTTTCTCTAAAATATATGTCAAGACCGGCTTGCGTCGGCTTTATATTTTGTTATTTCTGCCTTAGGTTTCCTCAAGTTATATTGTTTTGAAGTAGACTTTAATTGACAATTCCTCTTCATATTTGCCGAGGTAAAGGACAGCGGGTACAGCTGTATTCAAATGCACACCTCTTCAAAAATAAGATGAATAACTTTTTTGCTCTCAACAGTCTCTACATTCAATATTGGTAAACAACAAATGTAGCAAACATTATATACCAATATCTTGTTAATAGTATCACAAACTGTGCAAATAAAGTCATATTTCAGTAAGATCAACATTTGTATACGAATTGATCAACTTTCCTTCAAAACAGATATACAGGATGATTCAGAGCTTATCTAAAAAATTTTTTGAATGTACGAGGGATCAAAATGCAGTTCAAAAATGATTTAAAAATATACTTCCGCACGGCACTCCACTGTAAAACCTGATAAGGCAAATAATGCAATCGGCGATCGGATCTGCTCCTATTAATGCTGGGACACGCTGTACGTGTTAGGGATATAATTGAGCCTCGTGTATGAAACGCCACACTGCTGCAATACGCCGTGGACGCCCTGGACTTCCATCTATTCCACGATTTGGTTGCAAATTTCCTGACTCACTCCTGCGTTTGCACTACACTTGCTCTCACTGCACATCGTTGTAAAAGTAGCTACATTTGGCACATGTTTACCAGGAAATCGTTCTGTTAAAGCATTTTCACTTCATAAATGAAAACGATACCCATCAACTGCGAGTTGCTATAAGTAAGCAATTTTTGATATTTGCAAAACTAATGTAAATACGTGTATCACAAAAAGTTAGTACGATAAGTAATCGCATATTTGAAATCGCCTAGTTACAATAGCCCAGTCTTTTTTGCATTTATTCCCGAATTTTTTTAAGCATAAGTTCTAAATCGCCCTGTAATTTCAATCCAGACAATTGGAGGTTTAACTGAAGAAAAATTATGTGAAGAATCAAAATTTCTAGTATACACCGATAAAAATGGGAGGAAATATCCATGTTTTGTTATGCTCTTTCCACACAATATTCACTTGTAATTTTAAATTTACATTTCGGCCCAAGCATTTAATTTTCACGATTCTTTGTTGTCGTTGTCTTATTTTCAGTTATTATTCATTTTAAAGCAGTCGGGATTTTCAAGTATTTGACAATGTCGACCTCGCTGGCTGTCCGTGAAAATAATAAAACAATTTAAATACGTATTATACGTGTCGCAACTGAAACGCAACATACGCATTGCCTTGTCACAAATATTATATGGTTTATTTTCACTTGTACCTTGCCATGCAGTCCCTGCACCGGTATCCCTATGGGACATTGTGCCCACGGCCCACCACGCGACCCGTGACACCTGTTCCTACTACACCACAACCTTGAGCAGAATCTTTAATAATCTGCGACCGGATCGTGACGTAAGACCAAGCCGTCTCTGTTTACGACTGCATTTTAGTGCGGAGAGGTGTATTTTCAATATCTATATCTTTTACAGAAAAACTATTAGTCCAAAATACAAAATATAATATGGAATTTAATAAGAGAAGAATAAAAAATGTGCAACTTCCTACGTTATTTGAGGTTATGTGATGGGACGGCATAGAAAAAATAATTGTAACAGAAAATTAACATTAATGTGTTGTGTGAAAACAGTTTTTCATTATTCTTCATAAAATAACCTGTGTCTCTTTCTAATAGTGTATTAACTTGTGAAATGTGGTATGTGTGGGTTAAATACTTGGTCTTTCATCAAATAGGTAAGCTTTTATGCACGTTTATGTGTAATTTTCGGAATCATTGAACAATGTAACGTCCTAAATACCTTCATTATTAGTATCAAACTTGTGGAGATTAATTTTTTAGTAGTCTATGGTCAGTTAAGAAGTTAAATTTTGGGTTAATATTACTGCGTAGTGCCTACCTTCGCAATTTTACTTTACTTATCGTTTAAAACAAGTAAAGATGCAAACACGGAATTCCAGGCAACAATTACTCTACGGGTTAATGCCCCGACCAGCATTGAATTACACCTGGAAAGCAGCTAGAGTCACTCGTCAGTAGTCCACCAGACATATACCGGTTTCGAGCTTATTAGCTCTCAGTATGCCATAGGTGAGGTATCTGACGAATAATCCTAGCTGTTTTAGTCTGTCTAACGCGAATTCAATGCTGGTCGGGGCATTAGCCCGCAGAGTAGTTATTTCCTGGAATTCCGTGTTTGCAAAATATCGTTTCTCGCCGAACTGCATGTAGAACGCTTCGTGTCTGTGATATTTTCAGTCCGGCATGGAGTAGGAAATGGCTGATAGATGTAGTTAATTCTACACCGCGTGCGAATCTTAAAGATTTAATTTATGTTATAGTAAAAAAATATATATATTTCAAAGGCAATATGGCAACCTCGCCTTCAGCAGATCATTTGGTTTATTACGCTCGTCAGCGCGCTATCTGATCAGCAATCCTCAAAATGTGGATAAGTATTTTAAAAAATATATATATTTCCTTAAATTGCAGGTAACTACACCTGCAGGTAAAATATTTGTACTTATTTTAGGTTCATCTTGTATACTGATTTCAGTAAGTAGAAAGTCCTTTTTCGTCAGTTTAAGCACGTGTTTGATAATTGCTGAGGCATCCACGAGGAAACTGTCAAAATAAAGCTAAGTAAAGCAACGTTTTTATTAAGCGTTTTGGAGAATGGACCTGTCCCTGGTGTAATCAACTCTTCACGCAATATTTCATGGTTACTTGGTGATGTGAGAGGGAAAGCGTGATAATTAACACCAAAGTAATGATGTCCTGGTCCTGTAGCTGAGGAAAATGTTAAAACTTGTCTCTTGATACAAATGTTTTCCTTTGTTTGTTGTCGGTTGCTGCAATATGAATACATTCTGTCGCGTGTTGGGTTTCTCGTGACATCGACCAAGTACGAATCACGCACTACGCGATGTGTTCTGTCCACGTCCAATGCGGATATTTTCCTGCTCGGATCTAGCTCCTGCTACCGTTACTACTGCTAATTATGTACAAATTTCATAACAATTGTGGGCTCAACTACCATAGTTAGCAGCTATTGAGAACACTGGGGATATTATAACTTTAACCCTTTAAACGCACCGGTATTTAAATTTTGACACAAGGTAACGGATCGTTTTAAAATTGACTTGCTACAAGGTCGATCTGCAGGAATGCATAATATGCTCATTGTTGGTTACTACACACGACTGTATTTTATAGGGTAGGGCAAGATATGCGATAGTCAAACATGCGAGTAATACTGGATGGCATTTTAATGCGATTACAAAAGAGACACCTAACATTTAAAATTACACAAGGTGTTTAGAAAAGGGTACACACTTGAGGACATAGGAAGTTCAAATTACTTTTGACTTCTAGAATCTTAATGCAAGTAAAGGACTTTCATAATTTGTCAAGTAAATGATTGGCTACAAGATTTTATTTGTAAGCCTAGGACACGTAGCAGGTGCAAAGGTAGAGATATCTGCATTTCGACACCATAGAAGTGTGGTCGAACAAAGACCACAGATTTCCAAAGTAAAAATAATTAATTTAAAGATATCTTACCTACAAGTGATAGTTTTATTTTTAAAATCAGGTAATTAAAAGCTACAAAAAAATAAAGAATATTATAGGACATAGGAAGTTCAAATTACTTTTGACTTACAGACTCTTAAAGCCAAGAAGGGACTTATCACTTGTCAAGTAAATGGCCGTCCATAAGATTTTCTTATTTGTAAGTCTATGACACGTAGCTGGTGCAAAACTAGGTATGTCTGCATTTCGACACCACAATTAAAAGCTACAAGAAAATGAGCGATTGTATACATGTACTAAATTTAATAATAGAAAAGTAAAACAGTATTCGATGATCTACAGATTTTGTGAATTAATTTTACATTATGTGTGGTTGAATATAATAGAATCATTCTTTATCTAACCGACATCGTTTTGCTGTAAATACTAAGAATAGCAAGGCAAGGTCTGGTGGGGATGTAATGCTTGCTGTTTGATACGACTGGAAAAGATTCCCTATACTCAAAATCCGAGGCTTTACTTATCCATTTGTACGTACATGTACAAAGGAAATTCTTCTACATTTCCAGAGCTTTATTGAACAGGGTACGGTAAATAGTTAAACAAAGGAAGTAAGCGTGTTTTCGATGTAAGCCTTACGGCGCTATTGAAATATTTCAGATTTATTAGCATATTGTTGCACGGTGCGGACCTTTCGAATTTTGCTGCAATCAAAAGTTTCTGACACGCAATTGTCTTTAAGGTTCGATAATTTACTGTAATTTCTTACGTTTACTTTTTTGGATAAGGCGAATCTGGAGGTTATGTATATAAAAGTGGGTGGAAATTTCCATGTCTTTCCTATGCTCTTTTTATTGGTAATTTTTAAATGATATATATTATGTAAAAATAAAATATATGTGTTTTTTACGTAATAAAATTAGGACATTTCAAGAATAATGTAGTAATACAATGTACTACATTGGAACTATTTGTGAAATTTTACAGAAGTTTTCATGTGATTTCTGTTACACATGCGCAGAGGCACATTAATCTAACCTCTAATGCATTTTAGTTGTGTTAAGGTGTGGTAGACAAACATGTACGGTTCTTTAATAAGGATAAGATAAGTATAAGATTATATGTTGTTATGTGTGCACTTGCAGCTTATTCCAATTTAAATATTACACACTTCATAAATCTAATAGAAACTGAAACGGTACGTTGTTTAGATGCTTTGCATCAAACCTGCGTTTTTATGTGTCTGTAAAGCATACAACATTCATTTCAAACAACATATTTATCTCTGTGACAGTAAAAAATAGTAATAGTTTACAACAAATATTAAAATTAGTTATAGTTAGTTATTTTCATACAGACATGTATATCTACAAATATTTTCAAAAACCAAATAATATATATTAAAGTTTCAAGAAGGTTTAGATCACATTTTCTAATGCGAATGAAATACATTTTTAGATTATGGATGAACAATACACTTTTAGAGAAAAGGATAGTGTATTTATTATTGAATTCTAATAATGAAATCTACTGTATTTCTAATAATTTGTCAATAAAAGACGTCCTGCATATTATATTGATTCACTTAAACCTGTTACAACAAGTTATCCCTTCAACTTCATCTGTTGACACACTCTTTATATGGCTACAAAAATAATAATACAAGATTAAATTGGCTTCTGTACACTATTCAGGATAAACAAAATGAGAATATTTGAATCGATTGATGAACTCTTTGGTTGGTATTGTTCATTATTTAAATTCTGTGCACAATAATATTCAGTCATCTACGTTAAATAATGTGTTATTCAAAAACTTTTGTCTATGCGTACTTTTCAGTTGTAGTTACAAAAGTAAGTATATATAAAATATAAGAACATTCTTATTATCTACTTACTAAATACATATCTATGTTTTACAATTCCAATAAAAAAATTACATTGCATAAATCAATACAATTACAAATTAATTAGTGTCAGAAGTTTACGATGCTTATTTCTGTAATATTACAGTGTACTTATTTCATTGACATAAATATTATATAATTTTACATAACTTTAGGCTGATTACAATTACCAACGTAAAGTTATGTGAAATTACAGAGAATTTTTTATCAGTGTAGTCCGACAAATTTGAAAATTGCCATATTATATACTTGAAAATTTCTACTCTTTTGACAGTTTTCGTCATATATAAAATGTTAACAAATTTATTATGGATATAAACATTGCTAAAACAACAACATTGACTGGACATATGTTATTGTGTCTCCATAATTTGAAAAATTTGAAATTTAATTTACATTTGATTGCATTTACAACTCTTCTACTTAAAATACTGTCCAAACCGAGTCTTGTAATTTTTATACATTATACGCAAAATTCTTACAAAAACAATTTTGTAAAAAAAAATCGAAAAGAGCAGTCTGAAAATGATTTAAAAATATAATTCTGCACGGCACTGGAAACTGGTCCACTCTAAAACCTGACAAGGCAAAACATGCAATATAGCAAATTCAACTGCTTTTGCAGCTATTATTATTACTAATAAAATTAATTTGTGGTTTTAATTAATAAAATCGTTTGACATACCTGACTTACAACAAAAATTTGGGCCCGTCTTACTCAGTTTCTACAAACTAACACAAATGTTTCTGGTCCATTCTGAACTCATAAGTTATTGACAGCAGCTATGATACGTTTGCTTAAATCATCAATAGTGTTCACTTCGATGCCCATACATTTCATTTGTTAAATATCAGTCCAAAGGGTTTAAAGGCAGGATATTCTGGCGGCCATGGCAACGGTCCTTTTCGTCCAATCTCTTGATATTAATGCTTGGCCACGCTGTGTATGATATACCACACTGCTGCAATACGCCGTGGACGCCCTGGACTTGCACTCACTGCATACCGCGGTAAAGGCATGTTTACCAGGAAATCGTCCTGCTAAAGTTGCTATATACGTAAGCCATTTTTGACACTTGAAAAGCTAATGTAAACACTCACATCACAAAAACGTTAGTACTTTAAGTAATCGGATTTCAATATTCGGAACCGCCTAACTAGAGACTATAGTAATCCAGCGATGTAAAGGTTGAAAAATTTAACGATATTTTTCATGACGCATCTATTCCCAAAGTTTTTTATATAACTTGTAAATCACTCTGTATAATTAACAGGTATTTGATCATTGACAGTTATTGAACGATTGAATTGAGATGATTTCATTTTAAAACAATTTAAGTTCCATTATTTTCAGTCTTGGGGTTCCCGTAAGCGATTTTTTTCAGTTCTTTCCCATGTGGCGATAAAAAGTAAATTACAAAAGTCTAAATCCTGATACAGACCAATAAAATTCTAATCAAGCTTGGCCGTACTGGCATTAAAACAGTAATCACACACAGAGCCTGCGGTATATCCAGATCCGTGTGCATGCTGCTGCCTCTCTTCCTGTCTAGCCTGAGGGACCTCAACTACAACAACTTTGTTTTTCAAATGAAAATAAAAGATAGACGCAGTTCAGATAATTATGATTTATAGGACATATTCATTGGTTGGTTGCAATTAAATTCGCATGAAACTAGAGGACTTTTTGTCGTGTACATGTGCCACAAGGGTTGCACTTCGCCAACAAACTTGCAAGCGAATTTTACATTTTATGATGAATTTGGCATTAGGATTGGTTCGACGCCACAAAAAGAGTAGTTTTTAGCAATTAAGTTACAAGTATAAACTGTTTCTTTTTTATGACTACCTTTGTTCAAAGTCACAGCTAGGGAGAAAAAACGCCAAATGCAGCTACTTTTACCACGGTGTGCAGCGAGTGCAAGTGTAGCGTAACTTGAGGGAAATTTGAACCCGAATCATGGAAGAGATGGAAGTCCAGGGCGTTCACGGCGTATTGCAACAGTGTGGCGTATCAATTATATCCATGTACAGCATTAATACCAAGGGATTGGACGAGGAGGACCGGTACCATGACCACCACGACCTCCTGACTTTACATCATTTGAACTTCTTTTTGTGTGGATATTTAAAAGTGGATACCTAAGTGGATAAGGTGTTACAAAATATTTATTTATTTCCATGAGCATGTCGTTCCATTTTTTGTCTGGTCACCGATTGCATGCTTTGCCGCCTTAGCAGATTTTACAATGGACCAGTTTCCAGTGCCGCGCAGAAAAAAAATATTTCTAGATAAGTTCTGGAATCACTCTGTATTTAATGAATTCAATACGACAGATATGTTTGTTTACTCAGCAGCAGTATTTTTCTATAATTTTCAAATTGCGCCAAATCATTAGCCATACAAAAGAAAACTTTAAGATCATCTGAAAAAATATGAGCATATTAAAACTTTTGTATTTTACCCTTTTCAATTTTTTAACATAACACTATGACGATCAAGCAAGAACAAAACTTGTCTTGTTTTAAGACAAGACAGGACTTTTTCAAATTACAGTGGACTAGTTTCCAGTGCCGTGCTGAATTTGTATTAAATTGATTGATTTTTTTTTTGCAAAATTATTGTCAAAGTACATTCAAAAATGTTTTTTGTATAAGTTCTGAGATGCCCTATTATGTGTAACGCATCGTTTATTCATTTATTTTCAGTGCACTAAAATGGAAGTTATCGCAATGGTAATTGCAACAATTAAATAAAAATGTATTATGTAAAATTTATTGGTCATACTTAACATTCTTTAAACTTTATGTGAGATAAGGGGACTGAATCTGCATAGCATTTTATTTTACTATTTTATTACGCAATTTACATTATCCAAATGTAGTTATAACCAAGAGGTTGGTCTGTTGTCACATAATTATAATTATACCAGTTGAAAACAAACTAGCAAACAAAGTTAAATAAATTATTCAAATCGTTTGACGCGTGTTGATTTATCGAATATTTGCCAACGAATATGAATTTTTTCATCCATCCACATATACGCTAAATTGCCCAAATAACGAATATTCGAGGTTGGTGGTAGTTATGATTGGGACAGTTTAGTGTTATTACCCCTGCACATGCATGCAAAACCAGTGGCCAAGGTTAGTTCCCAATTGAGTGGAAATAGTTTTCGTTCTGACACCATCCGTTCCTCCATTTCTATATCCAGATCAATGTATTGGCACGAATGGCCATTTAGCACTAATAATCAAATCTGGAACGAGTTATGGCTGCCCAGTATCGTGACTATAAATAAGACTTACCTGACAGCACGTTTTATTTCAAACTGCGCCAGAATGTAAATGGCTCATAACCCACCACATGCCAATTTAAAGAATTTTCCAAAGGACAATTAAGCACGAAATAATTTTCGCTGTGCTGTACGTTTTTTGCCTTTTAAAATTGCCTTCTGTTATAGTTCCTACATAATGTAACAGCCGACGGCAACACAGTTTTTTCAACATATTGGCCAGATATAGAATTATTATTGAAATGAAATTCGAACTAGACCTTGAATATTTTGTGATTTCTTTTGTTTAATATATATTATATCAGTTATTTTAAATATTTGGTTAACTAATTTTTTGGTACGTTAGATTGGACTGTAATTCATTAATTTCCCGATATACAGGGTATTTTTAAATGAAGTAGCAAAAATAAGACTACAGATTCCTTAGGTCAAAATAAATCGATTTAACCTAACATACCTATATCCCAAAGGGCATAATACAAAAGATACAGGGTGTTAAAGTTAAAATTTTATTTTCGATATTTGTAGATAACTTCAAAAAATTAATATTTACATAAAATTTGTAGATCAGGTGTTTTTGTGGGCGATAAATTCAAATTTATTTCTCATTTTGACGTCAGTAGTAGAGGGCGCCACTTATGACACATCATGCTTCTTTTAAATGGCAGAACTTTTTTGCTGCTTAGTGCATCCATCTAACTATTGAAACAATCGATTCTCCTACCTGTTATATCTGAAAAATGTATACCATCGTTAGGAGTAACAGTTTTCGAAATAACCCTATTTGAAATATTAAGTGCACCAATTGAAATCTGTTATCGTTTCAGTCAAAGTGCCTTTTCAACTGAAAATACAGCAAAATACTTGTAAAAGTTGTTCAGAACGGTAAATTATGGAAACGAGCAACATTTCAAAAATATCGGCCTGCTTTGATAAAATCTAAAATGATTTCACCAAACCTCGCCGATCTTGAAATTTTGCGCGTCTCCATAACTTACCATCCTGAATAACTTTTTCAAGTATCGTTTTGCTGTATTTTCAGCAGAAAAAGCACTTTACCTGAAACCAAAACAGTTGTAACTCGGTGCACTGAGCATTTGAAATAGGATTATTTCAAAAATGGTTACTTCTACCGACTTCAGCAACCTCTCAAATAAAACAGGTAGGAGAACCGACTGTTTCGATAGTCACATGGATACACTAAGCTGCAAAAAAGTTCTGCCATTTAAAAGAAACATGGTGTGCCACAAGTGGCGCCCTCTACTAGTGACGTCAAAATTAGAAACAAATTTGAATTTCTCACCCGCAAAAACCCCCTATTTAGAAATTTTATATAAATATTTGGATTTCTTAAGAAGTTATTTGCAAATATCGAAAATAAAATGTTTACTTTGACACCCTGTATCTTTTTTATTATGCGACTTGGGATATAGATATGTTAGGTTAAATCTATTTATTTTTACCTAACCTAAGGAATCTGTGGTCTCATTTTTGCTACTTCATTTAAAAACACCCTGTATTGCAATTTTAATGTAGTGAGGATTTTTCAGAAAAATTAAAAATAAAAGGTCAACGCCCTGTATCAGAAATTAAGCCACTATAATGGCATTGTACATAAACGTATTTATGTGCGTTAACATTCATGAAAAAAACAATTACACTTACGCTACATTTTTTTATTATTCAGAATGTGTTCAGAAATTAGTATAACAGTAAAACACTTATCAGAATTTGTCAGACAATTCATTTTAATATCGGAATTGAATTACTTTCTTGTACAAGTCATCATTTGTCATGTCTAAAGGTCTTCCGCTTCCGAGATGAAGTTAGGAATACTTGGAAGCTGTTTTGGCCAAAACTTTATTGTGTAATATGTATAAGCATCATCTTCATTACCGCAATCGCTTAAGCCTTCTTTAATATCATTCTTGTGTTAAAACTCATACATAAAACTAAGCATTTAAGAATTTAATAACTTTATTATTAAAATTCTGATTAATAATTCATTATTTCGTATAGAGCTTTGTAATTCATTTAAGTACTTAGCCAACTTTATATTTAATATACTCTTACAGCCATTATACAGGTCGGACCAGCAAGGGTTTGCTCTTTAAAACCTCCATAGACTTAAACCTCTCAGGAACCATAGAACAATTTAATTCCTTTATTCGCTAATTTAAGGACCTACTTTGTTTAGAGCTCTACCGTTTTATGCTCTTATGGAAATACATGCGCGATATGACTTATTTTATGTTGATTTAAATTTAATCTAATTTTAATTCCGAAATTAAATTTACAATCAACTTCAGCTAGTGCGTGCTGGAAAGGACATAAAAAAACTTGCTGACGACGAATGGAAAATTTTCATGATCTATTATTGTGCCCAATAAATGTACGATTGTACTTATTATTACAGTATTATCACATTGTTTTGTTATCGTGTTTATAGTTTGTGTTGTTTCTGTTATAAATTCATTTAATCTAGAAAGATAAACAAAGCAAAGACCGTAACGCATTTGATGAGTCAATAAAAGTAATATAGATCCTTCAATTAAAACCGTTGCTTAATAATGTTTATTTTACTACGAATCGACAAATGTAATGTTCCGTCATTTTCCCAACTGGTATGGAACGAAACAGAAACAAATATCTTTTTTCTATTTTGTAGACACTACTTTAAAACTCATTGTACATATACACTAGATATAAAAATGTGCGAGATGTGAAATATTGATATGAACTACATATAGTGTAATTTTGAGGTTACAGCGAATTAAGGTAAAGTGACGAAACAACATTATTGTAACGTTGCTACCACCTTTAAGTGGTCGAAAAGTTTATGGGTTAATTCCATTGGCCACTTGTTTAATGAAGCAATATTGGAGTGTTGCTAAATAATGCAATAAATGCTTAAAATTGTTGACAAACTTTATAAAAAAATTACGTCTTATTAGAAACATTGACGAGATTTGCCAATAAATAATGATTTAAGAACCCCAAAAAAAATTACACGTTATATTGGTATTTGGAGTCGCACTATTCTCATTTTTTTATACTCATAAAGTCTTTTTTTTTCAGTGAATACCAAACCGCTAACATTCGACGAAGTCTATAACCAAAGTAGTCCGACAAACTGTACAGTATATTGTGGAGGAATAACAAACGGACTGACAGAAGAACTTATGCAGAAAACATTCGCTCCCTTTGGAACAATTCAAGAAATACGGGTATTCAAGGAAAAAGGCTATGCGTTTGTGAGGTAAAATATAAACCTCTAATCTGATGAGATGAATAACATTCCTTAATAAAACGCTGCTCGAATTACTTAAAATCCTTAGTTTTAAATACTTTCCTAAGTATGTGTATAATCATCTCGTCCTTAGAGTTTTCAAAATATATTAGTATAATTCCTTTAAAAGTCTAAACGCAACAAGAAGCAATGCATTGTTCCTTGAAATATGTTTAAACAGAAGACGGAACAAACAAAACTTCCATATAATGACATCGATTTGACTTTTCCAAATAATCCTACATTCAAATTTGCAAGTAAACAAATATTACATAAAATTTCAGAAACTTTAATGAAATACCTAGCTTTTTATGATTCAAAATTATTTATCTATATTTTTTATTGTCATCCATAGCATGCGTTGCTTTATAATTCATTGCGGCATAGCTGAGCACAGTCTGTAACAGGAACCTTTAGTTCGATTTATTTCCTAAATCCCTTTGCATTTAGATCTTTCAGTGGAAAGAAGGAAACAAATACTTTGAATAATTCCTCAGAAAGGAAATTGTATTGAAGCATTTATAATATTGTCGGGAATTTGTTTCCAGGTTTTCCACAAAGGAATCGGCCACACACGCAATCGTAGCAGTGCACAACACGGATATCAATGGGCAAATTGTGAAATGTTCATGGGGGAAGGAATCTGGAGATCCAAATAATGCTCCCGTCGCTGGACAGGTAAACAAAAAGCGGTCTTAGATCGTAAAGTAATAGCATTCCTATACTTGCACTTATAATTTTGGTTTTGCTAGATGAAATCATCTTAAGACAACTCTTTCTTGGTTTGTAGGCTATTGCGGGAACAAGTTTTCCATACAGCGCATATGGTCAGCAGCTCGGGTACTGGTACCCACAAAGCTATCCTACAGCTAGTTCAGCTCAAATGCAAGGTCAATTTCTAGGAGGAATGCAAGGGTATGCTTATGGGCAGTTTGGAGGATACCAACAATCCTACATGGGGTATGTATTAGCTTCATCTATTTGACTTGAAAGCTTTGTTATGATATATCATGCTTTATTTCCTTTCGATATTCAACTCTTCCTATCCAAATCATCTTTCAGTGTTTCTTTCTAATATTTTTTCTCTTCTGCCTCCAATTTCATTATTCGCTTAGTTGTTTATGTCTGCTGATTTTAGCATTCCATTAAAATATTGTGGTGTCACTGCTTGCTATTGAATTATTTTTGTTCGCGACACTGTATCAAGGCGTTACAGTTTTTATTATTACTATTATGATTGGTAGAATGGGACTACAAGTACCGACAGCAGCTACGGCATGGCAAGGCATTCCAGGACAGCCGCAAATCCCTGCGACACCACAACAGATGACAGCCCCCACAGCAACGCTCCAGCAGCCAGGCATCGTTTTCCCTATCCAACAATATCAAGTAAGAATTTAAGACTGTCGCATGATCACGCTTTGCCAAGCATGACTGCTTCTTGATGTAGTATGTATGAACATGTCAAACGTGCGATATGAATTTTTAGAAGCATGTCTATAAAATTTTTCTTATTAGTACCTTGTCACATTTTATATTTATACGGTATGATAACTACCTTTACACTTCATTATTTTTTATGATTATAAATTTGACATACCTACAAGGTGTTTGCCACATATTTCTTTTGCAAGGTCCTGAAAAACGTGTTTAAAATCAAATGAAAAGGTACAGTATTTAAGATATACTGTTACACCTGACAACAAATAGGAAACAGTACAGGGTGTTTCGTGACAATGCAGATGTTTGATTAATTTACATCTGTATATGAAATACTGGATTTTATAGATTTGAAATCTTGTTTCTTAAAGAAACAGAGCAAAATCCCAGAAGACCAATTTTCAATACCAAAAATCCGTCCTTTAATGTACAGGGTGTTTCAAACTCGATAATATGGGCTTAATGAGAGAATACAAAAAAATTTAATAAAATTTGGAACATTAAATTAAATGGAGTGACGTAAGCTCCATTTCAATCGAAAGTATTATCTTTGGGATTTGACAGAAACGGTTAATGACGTCATTAATTATATTTTTCCAGAAAAACAACACAAATGTTGTTCCTGTTAAAAAGCTCTCTTTTTTCTAATAAACTTTTATCGGATAAATTTTTCTGTATTACTTCTCGTTTAAAAGTTCGTCCTAAAGAGTCTCAAAAGAAATACCACCTAAATATCACATTAGCGGTGGAAGGATCAAGTTATTGGAAAATAATTGAATGTTACCATTAAGAATAAATAAAATGATTAAACTCGATAATTATTTAATACAGTTAAAAGAAAAGGTGATGATAACAATAACTAAACTTAAAAAATGAAGCAAACTCCTTCATACTACATACACTTTACAATCTATTTTCTATACATATCAAATCTTCGCTTGACTTTTTTGTGGATTGCATTTATTAACATTTCGCCGTTTAACTTAACTTCGCCGTTTGTGATTTTTTCTTTCAAATGATTAATATCTCGCGAAGGTATTTACCTTAATTTTCAAAACCCTTATAAAAAAAAATCAAAGGGTTTTAGATCTGGTGACTTTCCGGGCCACTGAATAGGTCTATTAATCCCTATCCATTTTTCTTTTAGTGTTATCTAAATATTTCTGCACAATCCTGGCCTTGTGGGGTGGAGCTAATAAGACCCAATTAAATGCCTTGGTTTTGGCCTGGATTTACAAAGTGGGGATTTCTGATCAACAGTTTCTACATTTAATACAATTTCAGCTATAAAATGAAGTCTGTTTTCAACGTGATGCTCAGGCAACTACTCCAAATTGGGAATTTTGTAGTCATGATATCCACTGGTCTTTAAAATTCGTTGAACGGTTGATTAATCCAAATTCATTTCCCGGCTAGCCTGCCGTATAGAATTTCGAGAATTTTGGTCAAAATACTGCAACAGTCTAGCTGCATTAACATTGTCTCTTATCCTTCGGTCAGTTATTTGATTCTTCCAAACAGAAAATTCATCTTCATTTCGTGCCAAGATCGCCTCCAATCATGTAAAAGTTCTATGATCAGGAATCAGGCGCTCTGGATACCTAAATTAGCAACATATCAACTTTTTCTGAATGAAAAAACATTTTGTAAGACAAAAGTTATACGTTTGACGTTCGTATTGGGTAATGACAAGTATTTTGTAACATTTATGCACTTAATTTTATAGCTCAAATTGTAGTATGTAGTAATGTCAGGCGCAGATTGGATATGTGTCTTGCAAAGGTCAAATAGAGAATATATTGTAATATGTATGTAGCATGAGGGCGCTTGCCTCATTTTTTAAGTTTAGTTATTGTTATCATCACCTTTTGTTTTAACTGTATTATAGAATTATCGAGCTCAATCCTTTTATTTATTCTTGACATTTCTGCACTTTAAACAACAAACATTCAATTATTTTCCGGCAACTACTTGATCCTTCCACCGCTAATGTGATTTTTAGGGGGTATTTCTTTTGAGAGTATTTAGGACGATATTGCTTATAACTTTTAAACGGGAAGTAATACAGAAAAATTTCTCTAATAGAAGTTTATTAGAAAAAAGAGAGCTTTTTAACGGGAAACAAATTTGGATATGTTCCAGGGAAAAATATAATTGATGACGTCATTCCATTTAACACCACGTGTCCCAAATTTTATTTAAATTTTGTGTATCCTTACAGTAGGCCCTTACTGTCGTGTTTGATACACCCTGTACTTGACCATGAGACGTCGTAAGATTTCTGAAGTTTTCTAAATCTTTGCCTAATGTAAATATTAATATCGGCAGATTTCATATCTATAGTATTTTTTGTGTATTTTGTATGCTGATATGTACTCTTCTTTTGGAAACACCCTACATAAACACGTTACATGTAGCTGGGCGAGGATATGAAGCATGAAATTTAGATGAAATATTTATGTAGATTGCTTGAGTATACCTCCACGTTCCCCCAGCGGTCCTCTACTCAGCGTTCTAACGGTCCTTTTCTATTTCAGGCCCAATGAAACACACACAATTGTCATCAACCCGACATAGTGATATATTAAAAACCTACAAGATACCGTATCAGTAGTTTTTCGCGGAAATATAATTGTTTGTGCCAAATTTCAAGTAGTAACACACAACACATCTAGAAGTCCTAAGTCCATCCATTAAATGTAGAGCTGACGAGGACTAAAGCTTCGAAACAGCAAAGGGTTGGGTGACATGCTGGTATGAATGCTGAGAGGTTGTGGACTCTGCATACCTGCACTGGCCTCTGCCGCCTAGCCTAGGCTAGCTCTTAGCCTAGCACACGCTCGTACCATTAGTTCACGGCCTTGCATGAGTACATCTTTCTTAATTTCGCGTCTTTTTGGCAGATAGGAGAAGACGACTGGCTCACTCCTAGCCTGCTGGTGTGAATAGAGTGCGGCAAAAAACAATCAAGCAGCAAATGTAGTGACGCAGGCGCAAAATCAAGATAGATGGGGCAATTTAAGGCCATGAGATACTATTATCTTGAAAGTTCTAGAGAACTTTAGGCCTCGACACCTCGAGTCTGCTCTCGATTTTAAGGATCAACAATTTTTACTTAAGTTACCTGTACTTCTGCGGTAGGGTTGTCATATTATAAAACAAAAATAGGATATAAGAGTTTATATTTGTAAAGAATTGAATTGAAGTTTTCAAATTAATTTAAGTTTCATCTGTACAAATGCAGTAGAATTAGGGAAGAACAGTTAGATAGGAGATATAGATAGGTTAGTAGATAGTTATGTAATCAAGTATAACACGGAGTGGCAGTTGCGATCCGAATACAACGAGCCCAACACCATGGATTAGCTTGCTAATGGAAACAAATAGGTACACACGTGTTAAAAACAAATTAATGTATTATTATTGTACATACGGTGACATCGGGTGCAGTCATTAGTATCTCGTCGCTAGGATTCGGATTTGCCAACCCTGCCATGCATCGTGAGCAATCGCTACCGTGTTTGTTTAGGCATTTCAATGATGAACACGAGCGTGATATAAAAATATATACATTATTTAAACGTGATATCCCAAATCCAACATTTTATATAATATGTATAATGAATGAAGGAAAGTTTTGATACAAGATTTAAAGTATACCGCAGATGTAGAACATAGAAAGACGAGTATTATTTAGCATTTATATATAAATAGCTATATGTTCGTTAATGACAGTATATAACTTGCACGCTAAACTTCATAGTAGAAGCACCTCATATTTAACGGCTGTATTAGTGTCTAAGTGTAAAGGAACCACTCAACCAGTGCCCTACCCTTTGACAACTGCACAATTACGTGCCGTTGTCAGCTCGGCACTTGTGCAATTGTGAGAAACTCTCGCGTCTGACATGTTCAAACAGCTCCATCTTTTTCTTGATGGACCTGTTCTTGTTCTACCACACAGTTATGAAAATTTTACCGAAAACTTACTGTTCTTTCCGCCACAGGTACCTATATCATTTTTTATCGCACCTAAACAATAATATAAGGGACCAGGTAGCAAAATTAAACCGTATTAGAACCCTCAACTTGCTTTTGTAACCGTAAACACTGTTTTCATCCGATTCAAATTAAATTGGAATAAGTAAATGCGGTGAAATCCAATGTGTTAACCATAGAACTAGTAAACTGACTATTCGAACGAAACAACTTCTCAGAAGCGTACTCGATCCTATACCGACCAAATTATTTAGGAGAAACCGATACCAGTGATGGTAAGTTTTCAAATATTCTATACAGATAAATTTCCATGTCTAGCGACTATTCTCCTTTACTGAATTTTCTGAAACAATTGTGGAATTAATATCCAATTTTAATTCTTCATATTTTCCAATTAAGTTAATATTTTGCATTTAAGTTTTGAGACATCGTGAAAGAGCACAATTTTGGATTTGGGAAATGAAAATATCCACAGACAATGAAATTGCAAGTTTAAAATCCACACAAATCTAATCTAAAAAAAAGTGTTTTGCAATTTAATAACACAGGATGTTGAAAAATTAACGCGAACTACTGTCCTCAAAGATAATTTTGTTTGTATTTTCTAATGTCTAATTTAAAGTATAAATTAATTTTATTTTTTAAACCAATACAACAAACATTCAGCCTTGCGCCTTCCTGGAACTACTGAAACTGTATTAAATATTTAAAAACAATTTTCATAACTGTCTTCAGAGAAACAGGGGACTAAAACCATGTTATTTTGGGACGAACTCAAACTGGGGTAAAATACCTGTTGTTAACCTATCCTCTGTTATGAAAATAGAATAACAACGTCGCAATCAGTTGACCAATTTTTGTGTAGAGATTTTTAAACATATTCGTAAACGTTTCTCAAAATTACAACGCATAAAGTCGATGTTCTTTTTTGGTTTATTTATAATTTATAGCGTACCTTCCACATCTCTCAAAGATCTGTAGCAGGCAATTAGTTTGCGGAAACATGCTGCAGCTGCTCTGTCCAGATAAAGAAAATGACGGATCTGGATAGAACAGTTAGATTTAAAACGAGGTAGTGGGTTAGAGATTGGCATAGAACTAGACTAAGTCTCCATCGAGGAATGCAGTTGATGGAAGTCAATTACATAACTATAGTAACCTAAGAGGCTAAAGATAGGCGGCCCTTGACTTTCTGTCTCTCTGTGCATTATTTATGTTAGATATTATCTCTTCTTGAAATATCATACTCTGTGATAGTTATATTGTTGTCTAAAAGAACTGTGCAAAAAAGAAACGAATTATAATTATAATAAAAAAGGCTTATATATATGATAACGTTATTATATAAAGTATTTTTTCTATTTATTGTATAATTTAGCTACGTTTTTGACAAATGCTTTTGACGGATCTAAAGGGCACAGCCTTTTTCCGGTGTACCCTCAAGATCATCCTCTTGTTGTCGAAAGCTGTCAGTGAAACTAGTCATAATGAAAATTATATACAGCAGCATGTATAAGACATCCCTAGCTGAAAAGATGGTCCTGATTCCAGGGTACACTTTATTTAATATAATAAAATTTTACATTAGCAGTTCATCATTTGTGTGTTCTAAACATATCGCGAGATAGACACAGATTGCTGCAGGTTTTTTAACCTATATTATTTTCGATATCCTGGAATCCAACGTATTAATGTTAAGTAATTGTTTAAGTTTTCAGCTAGGGATAATTTTCTCCAGTGATGGCTAAGACCAATTATATTATTGGCCACTAGGTTACAAATTGTCTAGCAGCTAACGAATCCCGGCCATACTACTGATGAACCAAGCCGTTTTCGTGTGTGTTTTAATATTTCACTTAATCACTGTGTTCCCTTACCCAAAGTTATATTCATCATAATAACATATCATATTTCTGTGTGTTAGCTCTAATAAATGTTGTGTAACTAGTCAAAGTAGGCTATGGGGGGTGCGTTAGTTGTGAACGATGCGTCAGATTCTGCAATTGTGAAATATAACCATCTAGTCAATAACTTTAGTAAAAAGCCGCAGTGTATAGTGTGTACCTTATAGTACCTACGATCTTTTGTTACATGTTTATGTTTGTTGTACCTAAAGTTGTAAAATAGTTAATAAACGTTCAATCTTGTTGTTAATTTTCTTTAAATGACCAACTGAACAGTTGTGCACAACGGTTATTTAAAGAAAACTTTAAGAAATCTGAATGTATTAAATTTTGTAATATAAATTTTATTTGTGTATATTGGAGGAGGAAAAATTAAAAGGATTTATTAGGTTTATTTAGATATCAGCGAGGCTCTATTTTGATACTGTAAAAATTAGCCACATCAAAGATGAAACTGACGCTGATGTCTTGATTATGAAGTATTAATATAAGAGTAATCAAAATATAACATAATTGTGCTTTCAATTTTGGTTACGTTTTATTACAGAATCTTTCATATCAATCCAACTTCTATCAATCTATTTTTCAGTTGCCATGCATTATACTTAATTTTTCCTAAGCTAACTTTATTGTTACAAAGAAATATTGTAGAGCCATATAAGATTACATTTTTAAATTGTATTCATTCACATTGCTGTTTGTTTTAATCCAAAATGAATTACTAAAAGTATTTTTAATGACGTATTACGATAATCAAAATACTACATACGCACATATGTGTATAATATATAATGCTAAGGTCTGTTATACAAACCACGACAACATGTAAATACCTTTGCATTAGCCCTTAAGTATACAAACTGAAAGATGTTAAAGATTCTGTGACAGAACGGCTTAGAAATGTCTATTAGATTTTACCAACGAGACAATCAAGGAAATTAATGTACTCCGCCAAAATAAGCATATTATTATGTTATACGTTTGATTGTAAGTTATAAGATATATTTCTGGCTGCTACGCATGAGATTGGAAATCGTGCTTAGTCACGTCAATAATTATACAGAATAAAATCCTAGATTAATATATTGTAGAAAATGGAATTGAATAAAGACAGTTACAATGATATGCTGTTTCATTTTCTGAAAACAATACTATGAAACCCTATCCTAATTACGTAACTTGCTAACAGACGTGATCAACAAGGATTCTTCCAACAGCAGCCAAAGACTAGCTTTAAACCGTCAAAAATGTTTATCTAAATCCCTGGTTTTAGTAGAATTCACAGCATTCACAGTATTCACAGATACATTCATAATATGTCTGCACACCTCGTGTGAAATATATTATCATAAGTTTTCTACCTAAGATACTGGAAAAAAATTTGAAAAATAAAACCTGTTCAAAATAGGGCGCCATGATGGTTCTTTCCAGTATCACACAATACCCTCTCCATTTAAGATTTTAAGGTAAATTGAAGGGCTCGAGAGTTTTTTTGCAGCAAAACGAAGAAAACCTGGGTGGCAGGTTTTCAATGACATGATATACTTACTTACAGGAGATTTTAAACAAAAATTTGTTTGTGGAATGTTAAGATAAAAAATTTGTGTACTTACTTCTCCAATTTTACCACAGATTTGATCTAGGAATATTAGATAAATAGAATTGGTGACAAAATAACAAGGCACTGTGCAACATTTTGTAATAAAAAAATAGTGAAGATCGTTTACTTCTCAATTTCAAACTCGTAACATTAAATATTGCTAATACCATGTATTCTGTATCTTTTCTGGATAAACTAATCCTTGAAGTACCCCAAATCTTTGAAGTACAAACATTTTAATGCACTACACACTTTTTACTGACTTTACAAATAACTGCACACAAAAAAGAAGGTTTTCAAGTACATACCACCCTAATTTTCTGCGCTGCTGCATATTACAGGTTTCTATTTCACTTGGTACTGAAAGCTAGCTTCTTCCATTTCAGCGCCTTCAATACCTACTACATTGAGTAAGATCTTACTCAATGCTAGCTATTAGTTTAGATTATATTTGGTCTATCATTAGAAACAGAAATCTATTTATTCATTTACCATTAGAAACATTTTTAGTTTAAGTATGTACAATTTATTGTAATAATAATGACACTACCTCAAAACAATTTTTCAACTACTAGAAATTTCATTAGATTTCTATTGGTGAGTGGAAAAAACTAAGAACTAATGTTAAAAGCTGAAAGTAGATTTTATTACAAATACATCAACAGTTCAAAACGAGTCGTAAAATCCGTTCAGTGCCATTATTATTGCAATAAATTGTACAGATAGTTCTTCAGAATTCTGCATTTTTCTCGGCAAAATCGTAACATTTGATATGCAATATTATAAATCAATAATTATATTAACTGTATATTTTAGTCGACTTTTAAATAATAACAGTCAAAATAATGCTACTATTATATATTTTATAGATGAGTATCTAGGCGACTGTCATATACTTTCAGACATTACCGTCATATACTTATAGAAAATACGATAATCAATAATAACCTATGTGCAATAGTGCAGAACCTTATCGCCTGAAAGATGGGGAACAGAACAAAATATTGCTAAAATTTACGAGTTTGAAAAAATTTATAAACTTTGAAAAGCTATATTTCGGAAATTATTGGGTTTACAGAAACGGTTCTTGACACAAATTGTTGCAAATTTACTCTACTTTGAAAACATACACGTAATTATAATCTTGTTAAAAACTAGCGCTTCAGGGTTAAAAACGCAAAAAACTGAAAGAAGAAAATTTCATGTTTTTTTTTTGATTTTTGCCATTATTCCGGTCAGCGCTCTAGGTCAAAAACTTGGATTATTCATTGGGCCAACATTATAAACTCGGCAAAAAACAGAACTACCGGATTGACACAAGGTCTGATGTACATGATTACTGAACACAATGAGAATACATTTTTATGTGTAGTTTTCAACGACGAATTCTACAAAATACAAATATGTACATGCTTTTGCAATAATAATGACACTTCCTCAAAACAATTTTTGAACTTCTGAAAGTTCTTAGTAAAATCCATTAAATCCCTATTGGTGAGTGAAACAAATAAGTACTAATGTTAAAAGTTGAAAGTAGATTTCATTACAGATAGGTACGTCAGCAGTTCAAAAGAAATCGCAAAAATAATTTTAAAGAGTGTCATTATTATTCGAAACGATTGTACCTATTATAATAATTTGTACTCACCATATTTCACTTGGCATTAAAAACGTTACACATGTAATTGTTCAATAGAAATGTCCACTCATGCACATTTTAAGTCACAAAAAGCCATTTATGGTCACTACTCACACAAAAAAGTCAAATAATATGATAAAAAGTTCCTGTGTATACATACACACAACCAATATGAATTTAATTTGTTCTTGCTGATGTAGTAAATGGCTTATGGTACTTAAAAACGTACTTTTTTCACTACACAGTTTAAAACAATCGCGATATTAAAATTTAATATAAAACACACTTCATTTTAAACTTTAAATGAGTTTTTTTAAGTTAAACGAAACGGCGTGCGCAAAGCGTGTACTGTGAACAGTTGCTTGCCTCGAATCGGTCATAATCGGTTAACTTCGATTTTCGTAGTATATTCCATAGACCATTGACCGAAAAAGAGTATCCTTTGTAGCAGCCGGATGAGCCCATGGATAATACCATAGTAATAAAACTTGAAAATCGGGGTGAAACATCTATTCTATAATAGAGTTGGCATTTGTAACAATAAATCACAAAAGCAACGACTTTTTAACATAATAAATACGTAGAGGCGATTTGCAAGAAATATTTTATTTGTAGCGACATTTTAGATTATATGGAAATAAATTGACACTGATATAAATATTTAAATTCTAAAATGTCTAAACAATAAAGTTAAAAATGCTGTGGAAATAACTTCCACCTATTTCAGATATAAATACAAAATAAATAAAATAAGAGTAAAATTAGATATACAGGGTGAATCAGAGCGAATGGGTCAACATTAAGCTGGAGATACTAGACTCGAAAATATTATCTTTAAGCTCATTATGCCTTATATGAATGTTGCTGGTTTAAGAAATACAGGGTGTTCAAGGTTTACATTTTCTTCTGAAATTTCTCAATAATTGAGAAAGTTTTTATAGCATGACTGAAAACTGGTGGTGTTGGGTTTTTTGTGTGAGAATTACGAATGTGCGACTTATTTTGACGTTGCTCCTAAGAAATATCCTCTTGTTTAGGTCGCCTAAATTTATTTGGTTCCGAGTTATTTGCATTTAAAAGTTTTAATGTATTTTTTTTGGTGATTTTTTATTCTCAAAGGATGAAAATAAGAATTATTGATAACAGTAATAATAACAAACCTTAAATCAAATGCAACTTGCAATATGTGTCACGATGTTACCTCATTGTCTTCGTTTTTTTCTCATTTTTCTATTACCCTCTTGCCTCGTTTTATGTCTACCTACCTATCGAAATATAGACGTCGAGGTTAACCGAAGTGTATTTACAATATCGATGGACCGGTCAGTGGTTGCGCGGTTTAATGCGTCAGTACTTGAATCGAGGTGACTAGATCGCTGTGGGTTCGACCCTCGCAGTCGGTAGACCGTATATAAGCTATATTCATGGAGAGGATTGGCACCCTCTCTGCGGGTATGGTAGGGTGGAAAAATGTTAGCTTGGATCAGTATGAGAGATTGATATTTGACTATCCCCCTGAGAGAGATTGATACTGGTTGACGTTCGACTATCCCCCTAATTAATGAGGTTTTCCAGGTTTCACTCATTCCTGCACTGAATGGTGGTTAGGACCTACCACCGTAAATCATTCCTGGGAGCAAATGCGGCCTGCTTATTAACAATATGCCGCCCCCTTTCCTGCACAAGTCTTCCACTTCTGGGCTAATCTTTGTGATTAGAATGAGGGCTAGAGATATTATTATTATTATTAATAGTTTGCGAAGATACAAAATACCAAAGTTTATTTTATAAGACGTTCGCTTTTAACTATTATCAAAAATAGGCGAGAACAAAATCCCACTCCTGTTTTGTGAGAGCATCGTGCTTAGTCACGTTAATTATTATACAGAATAACATCCTAGATTTATATTGTAAAAAATAGAATTCAACAGACAAGTTCAATAGTTTGCTGTTTTATTTTGTGTCATAAAAAACAATACTATAAATCCTACAACATATGTTTTGTGCCTGCAACTATTTGCATTTGCATAATTTATGCAACCTTTTTACACAAATTCGGAATTTTCCATGACACAATTTTGTATTGTTGCATCTCATTTTGAACTGAAGGATGGAATTTTCTTCCAAATATTGATAGTAGGACAAATAACTAGATAATCGAATTGAATTAGTGGCTCCACAACTTGTAGTAGTTTGTGCCATAAGAAATTGAATTTAAATCAAGTATTGGGCAGTGAAATTACGTTTAATCCTCTGCTAATGGACATATTTAAAAGATTTCTTCTCTTGAATTTGATAAAAGAACATTATCTCCTAGTTTTAGATCAGCTACCCTAAAATATGTTTCTCTTTAAATATTTTACATAATTTTTTTAAAATGTCTTCAGCAAACATTCTACCATACCTATAAAGAGGGTGGTTAATAGCCTCAAGTATAACCGATTTATGGTCTATATGTAACCCAGAACTATAGCAAAATTAATTCTGATATACTGATGCCTTATAAACCACCCAATCACTGAACAATTAACTATGAATATTCCAGATCTTTATTTTTAACAGCAAGACATTTCAAGAAAAAATATATTTTTTTATATTTTTATTAAATATTAATAATATTGTTTGTATTGTGGTAGATTTTGTGACTATGGAGAAACAACGCAACGATATTAGGCACATGCTAAACCAATCTTGTTTTTAAAATATTTAGAAATATTCAGAAGATATAACGAAAGCTGTGAAGATAGCAGACAATTGCAAATATCTCCAAAGGTACTAATCACAATAAATATACAATATTTTATTTGAAATAAAAAAGTTATAGCTGTTTAAAGTTGTCAAAATATAATGGCAAGAATAAAATACTTCGTATATTTTTAAATTTACGGATATACCATAATTTAACATCGTCTAAGTACTGGGGAGTTCTTGATAATTTATTTGTGTCCACCCTAGGAACTTTGCCATATTAACAAACTTTCAAATTTTTCAGATCAGTATTTTTTCGGTTAATGATATTATATCATATAATGATGATGATGCAGTTCACGGTAAAACACTCTGTATGTACCAGTATGTGTCTAGTGGATAATTCCTCAATAAAATGTTCTACACTCGAAGCAAGATCAAGCCTTTGAATTTTTAAGGATCATGAGAACATTAATAAATGACTCAAATCAATAAATTTTATTCACCGAGTAATTAATTAAAACAATAATTAATACAACAGTATTAAAACAAAAATACATTTTTTTTTCAAAATTGTGACATAACTTAATATCTACTAAATGCAAAACAATTTACACATTTTCATTTTAAGAGTACAGATCAAAACAAAGATTTACCCAAGTGTAAATAGTGATAAATTATTTCTGTATAAGATGAAAAAACTAACAAAGAATCACAAAATTTAATGTAAAAAAAAACAACAAACTTAAATCATTAAATATTGAAAAATATACAACAAAAATAATCAATGGTAAAATTTTATATAAATGGAAGTATTAATAATATAGTTATACAGGGTGTTTATTAATTGAATGTCGATACTTAAGAGTGTGAATGCTTCAGTCATTTTAAAAAGAAAACTTAATATCAACATATGTCCTAAACCTCTTAATTTTTGAGCTATAGGGTGTTAACAGTTTTTAGAAAAAAATTACTTTTTTATTATAATTTTTTTATCACTACAAATATTTTTATGAAATTTTGTTCACACCTATTAATCATTAAGGAGCATTGTTTGATGTAAAAAATGTTTTAAAATCTTTGCCAATGACGTTCGTACGAGGTTTGAACTAATCATTTTTGAAGAAAAAAAATGGTACGCCACTGCCTTTTCTAAAAACTAAAATTATTTTTAAAATCTCCATTTATTTTACAGCAAATTCGGTCCCTAAACTTACTCTCGTACGACGCACCATTTTCACGTAAAAAAATTAAAACCAAGAAAAGTTTTTTCCCCAAGTTCATTGAGACTGCTTTGTTGTTTAGTTCCAACCTCGTACGGACATCATTGGCAAAGATTTTAAAACATTTTTTACATCAAACAATGCTCCTTAATGATTAATAGGGGTGTACAAAATTTCATAAAAATATCTGGAGTGATAAGAAAATTATAATAAAAAAGTAAATTTTTTCTTAAAACTTTAACACCCTGTAGCTCAAAAATTAAGAGGTTTAGGACATACGTTGATATTAAGTTTTCTTCTTAAAATGACCGAAGGATTCACACCCTTAAGTATCGGCATTCAATTAATAAATGTATATTCAAATCTTTTTGCTCCACTTTCTTCTCTTTTAAATTCTTGAAAATTAGATTTTAAAAATCACAAATTGTTAATAAATTAATATTAACTGAATTAAGCTTTTTTCGGTTTGGGTTTCTTCTTGACAGCGTTAATGCTTTGAACGATTTGATCGATCTGTGCATTATCGTAATAATCAGTTGTACTCTTCTGACTAGCACTAGGAATAGGGATCAAATTCGTAATTGCACTAATGTTGAAGTCAAACTTGTCTTTTAACACATTAGCTACTAAATCAATATTATACAGTGAGAAAATTATACTAAGAATTAAAATCAGACTCCAAATCGATGTCTGTTTAATCGGCTGCTCCGATATGTTACTCTTTGCATTGAAATCTAATTCGATATACTTGAAAGAGGTGTTTGCATTGAAATGATGGACCTGCGGCTTCCACCTAGTGTTCTGTGCTAAATTTGTCTCTAATTGTATAGAGTAAAGTCTATTGTCGATAGGCAGGGATGGAATGTGTAGAAGCACACCTGGATTGATATCATTAGTTAATTTCACAGATAATGTGTCAATTTTAGCTGTATGGATTATCACTGATGAGCCAGTTTCTCGAGTTAGTTTGACTTTTAATGACTTGTAATGCTCAACGTTCTCAGCATAAACTTTTACTAGAATGTCCATTTGGGTCACTGGACGGAAAACTATAAGCTTCAGGTCTCTTATGTCTTCGGATATACTCTGAAAATGAATTTTGTGTTAAAAAAAACTAAACTAAAAGAACAATTACAAATATTGGTCCACATATTTTTTTGGTTTTTATAGGTTAAACTATCATTAAGTACAAACATTTTAACCACATGCTTGGGAAGGCCTAAAATACAATAAAAAAAAAATAGAAAAAAACTCTTTTCCTCCAGAAAATCTTCGCCTATGAGAATCATTATCTGAGATGGCTTAGATCTATGAACTAATGTGGTCGTTTTTTACAGTGTTGTCATAGAAACAACAAAAATTTGTATTAATAATACCTACCTGTTACGTAACAGTTAATCCAGCTAGCTGCAGTATTTTGCATTCATTTTTCATTCCTTCATTTCAAACTGCCTACATTTTCACTCATTACAGGTCCGTAAGAATTACCCACTAACAGAATACACAGTTAAATACAATACCCATTTATTCTAAGAAAATCAAAATTTAATGTAAGGAATACCTGGTAACAGAAAACTCGGAATGTATCCGCGCCAGTCTTTAATTATAAAATATTGTACGATTACAGTAGCTCCATTGAATTTGTCCTTGACTTTAGAGAAACCAACAGCACATAGCATAAGGTAAACTATATTATAGGGAAATATCTGTACACGACATAACTTCCTTTATTTACTATAAAACATTTAAAACCAAAAATTAGTCACTAAAAACTGAACCACAACGTAAACCACAGACCATAGTCGGTCTGTGACGTAAACACATAGGGTTTCAGTTGGCAACAAATTTTGCATTGGTGCCGTAAACGTCTCGGGAAGTTACAGTTTAAAATGGTACTATTTTATGCAAACATCGTTGAGTATTGTTGCTATTGTTAGTATTAATAGTATGTAATTCCCAATACAAGAAGTTTAAAAATTTCTCGGGATGAAGTACACCGCACTAGTGGCCTACAGATGGTGACTGCATCAGATTCCGACAAAGACAAAGGTGTTTACTCTGAAATAATTTTTCACACATTTAATTTGTTGTGTATTTACAAACATGTCGTATTCAAATGCCTAGATGATGGATTTGGCACTGATTTGCAAGAAGTGAGACAAGTGCATATTATCGAGTAGCAGCATATCACCAAAGATGTGTTCCGAATATACAAAATATGTCAAATCCTCTTTGAACCACATTGAACTGCTGTAGTACCTTGACAGTAAACGTGAAGCAGTGTTTTTATGTATTGCCCTGTTTTTTTCCAATGGAGCGGATTTATCTAGTCGTGGTCAACAGGTACCTCTCTTTAAGCAAAACGAATGATCGAGGAAAGGTGAGGTCATCAGCACGTACAAAAATCTTTGACGAGTTTTAATGTAAACAAGTAAGAAAACAGAAAATAATTTAACATTTTTGAAATCTCCAAATATCAGTCCTAGAAATAAATATCAGTAAGGTAGGTCCTACCACCCTGTGCTACCATATCGTGTTCTTCATTAAATCATTAAATAATCATCTACTAATTTTTTTTTAAAGGCATTAATCGATACATCAGACAACATGGTGCTCTGTTACTACCTTTGACGTAGTGCGGAATATAACCTCGCGGTTGACGAGCAGCCAGAGTCGGAGATAAATAGGGGTTTAGTGTGGTTTTGAAAAATAATTTTTTTTTGGCTTAATAAATAAGTTTGGAAATTTTTTGATCGACAAGTCCGTTAATTGTTATTTTGCTCTATCCTTTCTTAAAATATTTGTACTTAGTTATAGTTAACCCTGTATAATAGATAAAATTTTATTTGTAAATGAAACACACTGAATTATTTAACAACATGCTTCTACAAAATCTGTTAAAATTACTACACCGCAATTACTTTATGCAACTAATGATAAATTACCAATAATTCACAGGAAAAAAAAATTAAATACAAAAGAACTGAACTTGATAGGATTGGCAGTATTGCAAGACGCTTCAAAATTTTACAACTGATACTATACAAAGAATAGGGCATATTTAAATTTAAACTTGAAATAAGTCATTAATGTCATTTCAATGTGTTTATATCACACATCCTCATTACCTGTATGATGAAATCACAACACAGACCAGCAAGATCACTTGAGCCAAAGACCTCCACTATTCGTTAGTTTGTTTTGAACGCTTTTGAAGTATCATTTGTATAAAGGTATTGAAGTAAAATTATGAGCCAAAATTGAGGAATGAGCCACTGTGTAGCCGTTAAATGTTTAAATAAATATTGCAGTAGTGATACAAGTTAAGTGTAACATCGAACTATAAATACTTTTTATGAAATAATTAAAGAAAAATATGGGCACTCATAAAAAAATTGGAAAATAAAAATTGTTATTTGAAACAAAAGATAAAAATACTAAGTTTTTCACAGTTTCCTTAAGCAAGTTGCATCAAGAAAATTAGCCGATAAAATTAATGGTCAGATTATTAATGTTTTAAACATCTTAAAGGCTCTAGTGGTTTTAGAAATTATCGTCTTTCTATGTGTTTTGAGCTGTTAACAAAATTATGTTTGCCTAATCTAGCAACATTACAAAGGCTATTATTAATAACTACAAATAATAATTACATAATGTGTACAGATATTTTATATAAATCGTAAATCTTCATTTAGTTCAATATGCTTTTCTGCACAAATAAATAATTTTTATTCTGATCTTGATCGCTGATTCTTTAAATTCCGTTTGATGCTAAAGCAGTCACTGCAGTTATCTAAATTTACTTCAAGTGCCAACAGCAGAGTGAAATTGCTGGTCTATGCTGTGACAAAAATTATATTTAGAACTGATGTATATAATATTAATATACATATGAAAGATTTAATAACCCCTCTAATTCATATAATCTTTCCCTTTTTAAATGATCATTTACATTACAGTGAAAAAGAATAAATTTTTGTGTTATAACGGATAAAATATCATCTCCAAAATTGCAATTGTGTAAATTTTGGATTCGACATAGCAGGTGGGATTGTACAAGCCTACAAATTGTGTGCATGCATTCTTCACTTAGTTTCGATTTGTTATCACTTTCATATATAATATACTGCAGTAGGGGAGAAAGACTAGATTTCATCGAGCAGAGATTTAAGACGCTCCCACTACAAATCAGCAAAAGCAAAGGGACGACATGAACAATTTTATATAAATTATAACATTCCTGGACATTTAAAGTCAAAGTGTAAAAGTTTTCCAAAAAGAAATGTTTTATCTTGTTTAAATCACAAAGCCAACGTTTATCAATTTCTATTTCTGTGTTATTCTCATTAATTTTTCGTTATTTAATGTTTACTTCGTTAAAAGCAACAACCAAACCAACTATTGATACCCAATTATAACTGTTTTCTGCTCGCTAATATGGTGCTGACATCATGTAATATTGTAAAAATGTTAGTATGACTCGTTATATTGTTTCCAAATGATAATAAATTATATGGACTTACATTAATTTCTATAAACTCAGGGGTAGTTCTTTCTATGCGGTATCTGTCATCTTCGTTTCCTTTAACAATAATTTTATAGGGGCAATAAGGTTGCAGTCCTCGTATTCTAAATCTTCCTGTCGGTTCACAAGTGGCTTCTTCAGAATAGTGAGTGCAATTGCCAATTCCTGAAGCAATTACTACCATGTTGTCTTCCGGTTCACCATTTAATGAAACCACTTGTCCAAAGGCACTGTACGCCACCCTTTTTCCACTATAAAAAAAAACAACAATATTGGTTTCTCAAAAGTGCTATAATTAATTCAGTGACTCACATAAGTTTCACACGTACAGTCTGTCCTTCATTTACTGGAATAATTTTCGAATTTGGTTCGAACTGATATTCTTTCATCATCGGACGCAAAAAGTATTCACTCGGGCTCAATGAATGGAAAGAAATTTTACCGTTTTCATCACTTTGTAAATTTCTACGGTAGCTTTCCCCACCAGACATAGAAAGCAGTACACCCTAATGGAAAAAAACAATGTCAAAAATTAATGAAGAATTCTATAATAATGTAGTCTAACTTCTAACTAGTTCATAAGACCTGTCACGAACAAAATGATTTGAGAATGTTAGTAAATTGGGACTGAAGAAGAGACAATGGTTTTATGGGATCTTCATCTCTTTTTTGTACTTAAAATGGAATGGCAATGCTAAAAATTTTGTTTTTATTACCATTTTAAGATTGTTATATATGAAAAAATGTTTAATTAGTAGCAAAAATATTTATGTATTTTTCTAAACTATATTAAAATTAAAATACTTAACGGCGAGGCACAGTGCAAGAAAATTCCTAAAAATAATTTCTCCAACATTTCCCTGCCAATAAAAAAATTTCCTAGCTTTTCCCGATTTTCTATACCTGTAGAAACATTGTAAACAAACAAATGTATTTAATATATTAGAAAGAGGTAAATACTAGTGCTGATTGCCTAAAATTCGTTAAGCCTCACTTTCATTTTATATAAGATCATTTTCAGGTTGTACATAATTCATTGACCTGTAGATAAAAACAATGAAATCGATAAAAATATTAGCTTCAACTTACTGGTAATGGGCTGTTATCTGCTGCATCTAAAACCTCAACTATAACTTCAGCCAACTTATGGGCCAGGAAATTACCATCTTTATCGGGGCCGGACAAGACATACGATTCCTTCTTAGCAGAAATCGTGTACTCCTTTTTGTTATCTAATGGTGGGAATTTAAAAATGCCATCTACATCAGTCTCGGCAACCAATGTCTCACTATCCGTGCTCTCCACCGTAACAGTAACTCCAGCAAGTGGTGGGATTACTTTGCCTTTAAACAATCTCCCTTTAACAGCGACAAATTTTACTCCAACGTTTACGCAATCTTCCTGCCCATCGACTGACAAGATCGGGGGATTGAAGAATATAGTTTCGGATTGTGGTATAATCACGGCATTTTCATCAGGTTCTAACAAAACGTCCAACTCATAATGGCCATTGTTGTATTTCAGTATTCTCTCAACCTTGTCAGTTCCTATTTTCACAGAAACTTGAAGGTTTCCGAAATCAGATTCTGCTTGAATGCTTAGTATGAGCGTGTGCTTTTGTGCTGTGAGTAAAATTTCATTTACTTCAGCATCGGTATTGTAAGAAATAGTTTTGGGGTTATAACTGTGGCAACCTTCAAGGTTAAATACATATTCTCCTGGTTTTTCAAGACAGAAGCTCGATCGACCCTTGGTTATATCAAACCTTGTGACGGAAGTTTGTCCAGGGATTTTAAAATGAACCTTCAATAAAAGAAAACATATTTTTTTTCTATATTTGTTTGTTTAGTTAATATTCTTACCTGGGTATCGTGTGAAGACACAAAGGAAACCGTGTAACCACGTTGAACAAACGGAGGTACTTCAACATTCGCGGTGTTTACATTTATCGTCTGTTTATTAGTTTTCCAACAAAACTTATTTGGTAATAAAATTATATCATATATTCCTGGGTACATATCGTCGATAGAATACGAGCCATCTAAAAAATAAATTAATTTTAATAAAATATCAATGAATAAAAAATTTTAGTACCTTTAACTTTCAATGTAACTTCTTTTTCATTTCCGGTCCTCAAAAGAATTGTGAGTGATTCACAATCTTTAGGTCTGGTACATTGTATTTTTCCCGAGATAGTAGATTTTAATTGTGAAAAAAGTATGTTTAAAACCTTGTCCGAGGTGACTTCAATAATTTGGGTAATAGGGAAAAACCTAAAAGGTTTATAGTTGTTAGTGATTTTTTTAGCAAAATTTTGTACCAACAAGAATAAACCTACTGTAAGCCTTTCTGTTTATCTTCATCGCTGACTAGTACTTGTACCTGGTACTGTCCTGGAGAAAGGTACTGGCAAAATGAGCCTCCTTGTGGCGAAGTTTCTGTTTGTATGAATTTTGTTGAACCCACTTTACTGAACGTAACTATTTGAGAATGATCGCTTGCTACCTGCCCACATACTTTGAACGCTGAAGGTAAAATGTCTGGTAATTCTTGTAAGTTTGGGTTGACTCTAACCAAAATTTCTTCGAATATCAAATCATCTGTAACATTTTTTTAGTTAATTTAAAATTAAATATGGATATATATTTAACAAAGGGGTCACTGGGATCAAAATTGTGATAAGATTTCACAAAACAGATTTCCAATGCATTTCGCGGAATTTTGGGTAATTTCAAGAAGGTTCTAAGGATAAAAATTATCTTGAAAATTGGGTGTCTGTAAAAGTTTGAGAAAGAAACCACATATTCAGGGAGCCAAAATGTGATGGCCTGTATCTCAGAAACTACAAAATTTTGGACAAAAGTAACTTAATTTAGATCAATACATTTTGGTTCTCAGAGTATGTAGTAGTATGTTTTCCCAACCTTACAGACACCCTGTATATGCGAGATATATAAAAAATTTCAGAACATCCTGCGGTATTAACTCAACAAAAAAGAATCTAAGGTTGCTCCGAATTATGACATTCTTGGCCAAAAAACTGATTTTCACTAGTCACACCTTGTACAAGATAAAAACATAAAAAAATTATATGGCAAAGATGCAAAAGATGGCACTTTACAACATTGGCTGAAACTCTCAGATTGACAAAAATGTGAAATTGAGAAATAGCAATTTTTTTGTTTAAGTTCTGCACAATAGTTAAATTGTTTCAAAAGGTTCGAAGCGCCGATGTTAACCCTTAAGTTAACCCTCGACTTGACCCGTCACCCCCGGTACAGGGTGTCCGGTTTTAATGTTTAAAAACTTTAAGAAACTAATGGATAAGGGCATTCAATAAAAAATTACTGTCAACGTGCAAAGTCAATAAAATGAAACAAAAAACATTAAACTTTGAAGACAAACGGCCTTCCAGTAGTTCCAAACAGCTGTGATATGTGTCGCACACATATTACTGTGACCCTACAGTGGAACCTACATTTTTTTTTATATATTTTTAGGTATTAATAATATTGTGTGAAACTAACTACTCAGTGGCAAAAGCCCCAACCTGCGTTGAATTATACCCACAATATCTACATTATTTGCGAAATGGAAACACAAATAAGTATAATGACGTCAATAATGACGCAAGGTGGACAGCATTGTCTGTCTTTACAGGTAAATTTACCTTCAGATGACGCAGAATTTTGAGTGATTTCGCGCGATTTCTTGTGATTTCGCACGCTTTTAGGGATTTTACAAGACTTATGACAAGATTTCCATGAATAGTTACCCTCTCAATATTTATTTAAATATTACCTGCTTCAGACCTTAGTTTGTATGTCCCAGCCTTAATTTTTTTCAGTTTATACCGGCCATTAGCGTCAGTCTTCATAATTTCTTGCCCATTTAGAAATATTTTAGCATTGGCAACAGGTACATTCCGTGATCTTACTACTTTGCCTGGTATATTAAATCCAACAATCTACGGAACACTTATGTAATTATAAAGTACTAAAATGAGACAGTTTATTTACCTCAAAATGTTCATCTAGTTGTAGACTATTATGTTTTACGGTAAAGTCGATTTGCTCTGGTTGGAAATATATATTTTGCCCTTGATAATAGGGAATAATATAGTAATTACCACTAGGAATTGTCCCAAATACAAATTCTCCAACTTCATTTGATGTGACATGACACAGAACTTTATTTTGAAACTGTGCACCTTTTATGGGTTCTGTGCTACAGCCCCCCACTAATACATTTTTTTTCTAAAATATAAAATCTTTAAAACAATCTACACATTACAATTTAATACATTTACCTCTTCTTTCGAAAAGAGAACAATAGTAACACCTTTTACAGGTTCATTGTCACTTTTTACGTTTCCTTTTACATCGTATCCTTGAATAACTAAGCTACTTTTTACTAACTCTGCATTGCTTTCGGCAACTTGTACCTCAACAGATTTTTTTAAAATTTTCCACCTGCAATATTCTCCAAAAATAAAACATAAACTACTTAAAATAAAAACTCACCTAGGATGTTCAATTGAAACGATATAGGTCCCTGGGAAAACGGGAGTAAAGAAAAAATTTCCATCTTTATCTGTGACTGTACTTCTAGTCTCTTCTTTTGATTTTAATTGAACACTAACTTTTTCTGGCCCACCAACGTCACTATATAAACTCTCCACCTAAAAGTATTTAGCGAGAGAATTTGATATAAATGTTTGTGTTTTAATGCACACCTTTCCAGTGATACCAAAACCTTGGAACACAAAATTAATATCTTGCCCTTTGCTACAAAGATCCGAGACTCCATCGACAGATACAGGTACTTGTTTTGGTTCAAAGCTCCAACCTGGTGGTGGGGATAGCTGAAATAAAAATTAACAATTATGTTCCATAGTTCCCCAAATTAGTGTTGCTACCGCTTACCTCTAAAAGCAATTCGCCTTTGTCATATAAAGGAACAAAGTAATACCCATTATTTGGAGCTGCAGATGTCTTATCTTTTACTATACCCTGTTTAGTAACTCTAGAAATAAAATATTTGCAAATAAATAGGTCAGTACAAGGAGACTCCCAAAGTACTTACAACTTAACCTCAACTTTCGAAAAATCGATTGGAACATGACTTTTTATAAAACCCCCACAACCTAAAACTTCATCCCCATTTACATTTAAAATTACATCTAATATAAAGAGAAATACATATAATACTGCAGTCATTTTAATAAACTATTTACAAATCAAATTCGGAAAATGAAACACCCCAATCTCGACATGACACTCGTATTTGATATTTGACAGACAGGTAGATAGATACAGTATGAATCAATTTTTCGTATTGCACAAATAAACAATGGTATTGCTACCACCTCGGTATCAGTGAATATGACGTCATAGTGTTCAACAGAAATTTTTAAGACATTTGAAGTTATAAAGAAATTATTTAAGAAATGCAATAAGTAAATAAATACCTTCAGGTAATAGATGTATGTACAACTGCAGACAAAAGAATTTCAACAAACTACTTCTGGTTTTTTTATTATACCTATATCAGTTCTATTTTTCTTTTTTGTCCACAGGTGTACATTACACATAATAAAAATTTGGTTCCCATATTATAAATTTTAAAAAGTTTACAAAACATTCTTATCTTAACACAACAATAAATTACAACTAATTTAAAATAAAAAATATAACAAAATAATTAAACTTTACAGTTTTGCTTTTTTTAATAAATTACCACCCTTTAAGCAATAGGTTGTTTAAACACTGAAAAAACAAATAATAAAACAAAATAATGAGAATAAAACTATTTTAATACTTTAAAAATATTACACAAAAATTTAAAGTGCTCTGCCAGTAACTCAGCCAATAAATATGAAAAAGGCTACTATAGTAAAATATTTGAATAACTGTCGCTAATTTTCTTAATCATTTTATATTACTTATTAGCTGTGGCATTATTAGTTGCTTTGTAATTAATACCCCTTTGATAAAACATTGTATCAAAAGCATAAGGACTGCAATATGGTAGAGCATTTCAAGGTTGATGTAAAAAGTATATAAACTATGTACAGACATTTAAATAAATAAGTGTATTTTTAGTGAAATATAAAATTAGAGTACCTAACAACATAAAATAATTTTTGTAAGATAAAATATATATTTTAACTACATCGCTATAATTTGCACAAGTCAGAAGTGTATCAACATATAGAAATCGAAACTTTAGACGGACAACACAAATAAGTTTTAAATGGTAGATTGGAATTACTCTCAAACTTTTTGGCCAACCAACATATAGAATAATTTAAAAAATGTATGTTACAGTCGAGTTACCATTTCCTTTCGGCAGTTGGTCAAGAAGTCTTGATAAATATGGAATTACTTAATACACAATTTTTTCATACATTTAGAAAACCTGTTGAAAATTTTTAAATTTACCCTCAAAATAACCGAGGTCTAGATATATGTTTGCAAATGTGCCTGTTTCTATTTTTCTCCAAAGTTGTGAAACACCTACATAAAAAAATTAAAGTACTAAACAAGTATTTCCAAAGACCTCTGAAACAATTATTGAATTACAAATGACTATTATATTAGACTTATTAAGGCTTTTAAGTAGAAACGATATCCAGCAATAATTTTTTGGTGTTCTACTTTTAGAATAATAATCGTGGCATTAGAATCCATCTAAGGCTAATTATGAAACATTCCGCTTCATAAAAGGGTGCTCAACAAACTAAGTACGATAGTTCCAACATCCTTTCCCAACTTAACTAGTCCTTTAGTATTTATGACGGATACAAAATATTTTATAAATTATATCCTGCCACATAATTTTATTATATTTCAAGAAAAACTTTAAAATAAATATGTTAGAGAACTGTTTACAATCGGTCAAGAACAGGCAGTTAAAAATAATTTTGGGGTAAAAGTAAGTTGTTACGGTGCTTTCATCACAGTCTAATTGTTGACAAAATGAGCTGTTTAAACATTGGCAACATTGCAAATAGTAAAAGTAAACGAATAAATACATCTAAGAAAAATATCACACATCTAAAAAGTCTTTCAAAAGGGTAGTACGTCGTTTTTCAGCAATATCCATTTGATTTTCCAAATCGCCACGATCTGTTGTCTCAGCACGTTCAATCTTCCACGATAAATTTTCTATTTCAGCTTCTAATTGTGCTTGTTGATACTCAAACAGTTCTTTGCGGGAACCAGCATCCATATAATATGCATATGGATATGTATATTGTAAAGTATATCGACACTTTGCTAATAAATTTGCAGCAGTAAATAAATATTGCCAATCTATCCAAGTTCCTAAACCCGACATCACTTTTTGGTTTATACGGGTTCTAAGCTTTTCCAAAGTTTGTTCCTCTAATTTTAAGGATTTTGAATGGTTTTCCCATCTCTCATAGTAGTGAAGATATTTTTTTAATGCTTCCCTTGCCTAAAAATTAAAATTAAATTTAAATAATCTATAACTGAATGAAGGTACTCACCTGAGCATGTACCGACTCGTGAGCAATATTTGGATTTTCCCTATATCTTGAACACTCGTAGTATTCTGAACCATGCGATTTCCAGTCCCCCAAACACATCCAACAAAAATCGTGTTTACAATTATAACATTGCATGTGATTACAGCCGCCATTTTTTTCGATACATATGTGGCACTTAGGACAGTCTTTGGTATGGGCACTGATATAGTTTGCTGTTTCACTATCATCTGCGCATTTCGTTAACCACTTTTTTATGACCTGACAATCTGTCGGAGCATGATAGTCACATCCGCATCTAAAAATTAATTTCTTTAAAGTTCACTGTTGCTGAAGTAGAGCTATATTGTTACTGCACTTGAAACAAGGACGAAATTTCAATTGGGCAATAAATCAATAAGTAGGTACCTCAATTTCAATATTGTAGAATAGTTATGTTAAAATAAATTAAAACTACAATTTTTAAACAACATCAATAAATAAAATTAAAAAGATTTATTAAATATATGATATTCCCATACCACCATAGCGAAATCAGAATCATGAACAAATTGAAAGGAACGGTTTAGTCTATACCAAATCTTCAAAAATCTAGAGTGACTCATCGCTAGCCTTCTGGACTAGTTTAGTGGGGGAAGTGTGAAATTGTCCATAGGCATATCAGTTTAGAACCTACTATTTTCACTATAGTTTTTGTCAATTTTAAGGCATTAGATAAAAAAAATTATAAGAGTTCCTTCCAAATTTAAAACATATATTCTATCGGTATATGTCAATTTAGAAGTTTAATCAAGAAAAGTAGTGCAATAAGATTCTTAGCAACATTTTAAATATAAAATTGTTTCCTATAAAACTATTATCTATCTTTGATTTTAATAACCACTTCATACTATCTGCTTTTCTCCATGCCGATATCGTAACTTTTCGATCCTTCTACTATAAGGTGCATTATCCATCACAACAACTGCTCCTGGTTCAACATTTGATAAAACAGATTCAAATTATTTTTCAAATACGTGACTGTACATATTATGGCACTTTCCCATTCTCTCTGATTTAAAAACATAGAAACCATTTTCTAAAATTTCCGTATTATTTCTTACATGTATATTATCAATCTTCGTTTTTTTTCAGAAGGCACCTTTAATCCTGTAGAAACTGCATCTAAAAATGCTTTTACCCCTACATTACCATCCTGCCAAACTTTTGATACAATATCACCTTCATTTACCCGTTTCATCCAACCAATATATTTTTTGGCCAGATGCGTGAAATTCTCTTAGATTTTCTAAGTACATAGTATTGTCTTCGCTATAGTACAACTTCGTCTTTTTCAACAACCATGCTTTACTATTTCAAAAGTCATGTCATACCCTTCTAAGAACTATATCAGATAATTTAGGCATGTCCTTGTCTTCAGGTATTGCAGCTTGAATTTTCCTACATTGACTTCTGCTTTTTTCTTCCTCATGTTTCCACTGTTTTCTTCTTTGGTTTTATATCTACACTTTTTTATAGCATGATATACACTAGAAACTAACACTTATGTCAATCAACTACACATATTAACAGCTTCACTTACATTTGAGTTTCATGCCCGAATTTCTTCATATACATTTTATATTATTAAGAGTTGTCTGTCATTTAGGTGAGGTCATTTTTTACCAACAGACCATTTACCTACTAGAACCGGCATTTTAATCTATTTTTAATTGTTATTGTGTATCAAAACTTTATGGTTGTATCAATTTATTTTTTAATATAACATAGCAAAAGAAAATACGAGTAGCACTCCGCACCTACACTTATTCTATTGGCGTTTCTAAAGTCGGCTAAATCAAGTACTAACGTACACGCTTTAGTCACTAAAAAAACATTTTCCTAATGCAATAAACAGCGATAGAGAACATATCAGTACATTCAGTTTGATTGAGCCTTTAACAATATCCACCGTCATATCAATGTGTATAGAGAACGACACAGTACTTATTAATACTTAGATAAATAATGTTTAAGCTCTTACAAAAGTCACTTTATATGATTTATAGTATAATGCTTCTATATTATCTCTGTCACTCTCTAGATTCTCAAATATTGAGTATAGCTGTGTCCTGTAGAAGCAAAAATAAACAAAATTCTACTCTGTACATACCTGAAGCAGAAACTAGTTTTGCATTGACTACAAGTGATCCTTTTAGCTTTTATTTCGCGACTATGTACAACAATAGAACAGTTTGGGCCAGGACAAAATCGCAATTCTGGATGAGATTTCACATAATCCTGGAACGAAAACTGCTGATATTTCTCCCTCATATTTGGACGATGTAAGTGTTTCAAAACAAAATCCTCAGGTGCAAGAACGACGCAGTCACGAGCCATGCAAGCTATACCAGTAGATATTCCCTAAAAAATAATCATAGATATCATAATCACATATATTTTATTATCTGTAGATTTTATGACCATATTTATACAATATATTGTTCTTAAGTTACAAATATCAGTAGTATTCCTACATGATTAGTAATAAATTAACCAACACAGTAAAAAAAGTTTTAACATATTTCTAAGGCTACCTGTTTCCACACTTACCTGATTAATTTGTACTTCGAAATGCATTGTCCAACAATCTTTACAAAACATATGTGCACACGACAAACTATAAAACTTATCTAGTGGCTGAGGGGTGACGCAGACGGGGCAGGTGACGTACCTTGTTAATAATAAGGTATTAGGAGTAATCGCAGGCTCAATTCTTGAAGAAACTAGTGTATGTGATGGGTTTTCGTGAAATTTCCTAGTCACTTCGTTTACGTTCCATTGGTGGCTATGTAATAAAACCTACAGAAAATTTGAAAGAACCAATATAGACACTGTTTCTAAGGTAATACTTACTTTTGCTAACGAAGGGGATATTTGAAGGATGGTACTTAAAGTTTCAACGGTTTCGTTTAGAAGTCTGTCCACTTCTTCTTCGAAAAGACACCTAAATTCAAAATATTCCGGATCAATCTTTCTCGGATCGATTTGTTCAATATCACTATCGTCGTTCAAGTTATAATAATATTCATCGTAACATTCATTGTCGGAACAATCCATATCAGATTCTCCACCCTGAGAACTAGTCATTGTTTCCTCCATTTTTATTGGAATATTTAAATATCATAAATACATATTTATAAATTTACGCACATTTTTTAATAAAAAATTGCGAATTTTAACAACAAACTGACAATCCTATGCTAAAATTGATCACCTGTTTACCAATGTCAATTTTCGGTCGCCATTTGCAAAAACAAACAACTCCAAAACAACACGAGTCCTAGTGGTGGCAGCACAGAGCATTGACTTTCTTCTTCTTCTTCTTCCAAATTGATGGCTTAACATATGAGTGTATTTGACCGGTTTCTCATTTTATATAATCATTACAGATTTGCTACAACATCCTAAAGAGCCGTTTATTGCCCCTCACACTGCTGCGTAATAGATAAAAAATGTTTCAACCTAGAAACGACGGTTTATGGGACGATTCTGCTGACGTTCCAAGTTCCAACCAAACTTGTGATCGTTTAGGAATCAGTTCCTGTACATCATTTCGGTGCATGGTCAGAAATAGAAATCGTTTGCATTGACTTACGTAGTACGTATTTAGTTTCATTAATTTTACGCGTTCCTATGATGATGATGCCTATGATGAGAGATGTCGTTTCAGGACAGTCCTAGAATTGAGTATTGGAATACCTTATATCACAGTCTATTATACAGTCCGGAGTCTTCACGTCGGCTCTTTTGATGTCGAGGTCCCAGATTTCGTTTTTTTAGACGACCAAAAGACGACTGCGCATTTAGCCGCGCACATTCGCGCGCTCAAGGTGCACTGTGATTTGTCAAGAAATGGCATTTCTCCCACTTCGTTGTGTAGATATGAATTACATTGGTATTCATTGCGCATTTAGCCGCGATTTAGCCACACCCTCTAGAACCTTCACTCGACGAACTGTAAAATAAACTGTGCTTATATCTTCTCCATTACATGCCTGTACTTCTCCATATCCTCTCTTTTTTACACTTAGTTCGTATGATATTGATATTCGTAGCTGCTATAATCTCAGAAGAATGGACCAAATTAAGTATGACGTCACAAGACATGCAATCTGCGGTTCTTGGTGTTATGAGCAATTACATTATTTGATTAAAAAAAGAGGAAACATTGGAACTTGGTGTATTTTTTTGCTAAACTTTAGAAATGTTTTCATATTAATTATATAGAAAAATATTATTTGATAGTTTTAGACCAATGTACAATATACATTTTTTTAATACACATAAATTATAGAGAAGACGTAAAAGTAAAAAATGTAAAAATAAGACAAGGAACAACTAAACATATTTCTCATCTTTCTTATCAGTGTCGGATGATGATTTCTTGAAGTCTAATGTTAATTACGTCACAACAGAGAGAGGAGGGGAGAGGTTCGGCTTTGCATGGGCAAAGTTGGGGGGGCTTGGGGGGCTTAGCCCCTTCTTAAATCAAATTAGCCCCCCAAAAATATTCATAAATATCTCACACATATTTCAGAACCGAAATTAAAACACAGTACAACCGGGGCTTTAGCCTCCCCCGGATTTGATAACCTAAGCGCCCCTAGTCTATGCGTCTTTGTTGGTTGTCTAAGGATGAGGACAAATTATATGTAATAAGTAATAAACAAATTTATTTATTAACACATAAATAGGTATCAAAAGAAAAAATATATAATTTTAGAAGTATAAAAAATATAGTCGATATTAGATTAAAGACAGAATGAAATATTTCAAAACAAAACTAATTTCTATAAAATAATGCAAGGTCTTGGGGGTCTGATGCTCCAACTTTGTAAGCATACCTATAAATTCTCTATTGTTTCTTATGGAGTCGTAAATTTCGTGAAATATAAAAAAATCCAATGCTGTACAAGGAAATCAACTTAAAATATATTTAACACAGTTATGTGCATATGAAAAATACTTAATGGTTTGCAACTAATATTTCATAACCAGTTAGTTTATTTTTAGTCACTCAGTATATAGAATTTTATAGGAGGTATAACTAATGGGAATACCAATTGCGGCTTGTAGATTAAAAGTTGCTGAGTCCAGTCAAAGCCGTACTTACACCATATCGTAGTCATCAGTCAGTACAAGCAAGAATAATTGAAAGAAAGAAATATTTATCCAGCACATTAACAATATTTACTGATATTTGACCGTATCTTCTATAAAATATTCGAGGTCAAAGTTGATTTGGCAGTCAGTACACAAGATAATTGGCTTAGTCAAATAGCAACAAAATGAAGAGCATTGTTGTCTTAAGTGGTTTGTTAATTTCTTTTGTAGTAACGGATAGCTACAGCTATTCGTTTGATACAAAGTATATTGATGTCCCACTAGATCATTTTAGGTAAGGTAAGTGTTGATATTATTTAATTAATTTTAAATATAGTTGGTTTTAGCTTTACTACTAATTTAACGTTCAAATTAAAATATCTCGTGAATGACACCTTTCACGTGGACAATGGACCGATATTCTTTTACACAGGAAATGAAGGGGATATCGAAGTGTTTGCACAAAACACGGGTTTCATGTTTGACATTGCAACACAATTTAATGCTCTTCTTGTATTCGCGGAACACAGGTAATTTAAATATAAGCAAACGTTTACATTTTCTTATTATCTTCCATTTATCTCAATTAAAAAAAAATAGTAACAATTTTTTGTATTTTTTTTGCTGGTTATTTTTGTTTCGTGTATTCTAAATGTACATATAAGTAAAAATAAAAAGGAGCTAGATATATATTGTGTACATTTTCTTCAACAGTAATACACGATTATATTATTTAATGTGTTTGTATGTCATAATAATATGTTATCAAATTACATTGAGAATGTATAGCCACTCATAACATATTTTAGATACTATGGAGTATCTCTACCCTTTGGAAATTTATCTTATACCGCGCCCAAATATTTGGGGTACTTATCATCTGAACAAGCTTTAGGGGATTATGTCTACCTCATAAACAATTTGCAAGACACCTACGGAAGACACAGGCATATGAGGAAGCTACCTGTGGTGGCATTTGGAGGGTCTTATGGAGGAATGTTGTCAGCTTGGTTGAGAATAAAGTATCCAGCGTCAGTTGTGGGTGCTATAGCTAGTTCAGCGCCAATTTGGCAATTTAAGGATTTGACACCTTGTGAGAATTTTTATAGGATAGTTACTAATGTTTTTGAAGGACTTGGAGGGAAGAAATGCAGCGAAACTATCAAAAACTCTTGGACGATAATTCGGTAAGTAAAATCATCATTTCGCTATTTCAACATTACTGAAAGTGATTTCCTTCTACCTCTTTTGCCCATTTGTTTTAATTTTACAGTACCTTAACAACAAATGACGCTGGAAAAGCAAATCTATCTCAGTTGTGGAATCTATGTTCAGTCCTTAAAACAGATGGTGACGTTAATACAATCATCGATTGGTTGTCAAACATCTATATAAATTTAGCTATGGTTAATTATCCTTACCCAACCAGCTTCTTGGTACCCCTACCAGGAAATCCAGTTAGAGAATTTTGCGGTAAAATTAACAGTTATGATTATAAAGACAATATTGGACTTCTTAAAGCTATTGGGCAAGCTTTGAATATATATACAAATTATACCAAAACTACCAAATGTAATGATATACGAAAAACAGCTGATAATTTGGGAGATGAAGGTTGGGACTTTCAAGTATGTAATACAAAAGAAATCGTTGCATGCAAAAGTAAAATAATATGTTCTTTCAGTCGTGTACGGAAATGATAATGCCCATGTGTTCAGGTGACTTCGATATGTTCGAAACCAGCAAATGGGACTTCAAAAGAGTATCCGACTATTGTTTCAAGAAATTCGGCGTACGACCAAGAGACGAAAACGTGCCCATTTTAGAATATGGAGGAAAGGAATTGGTATCTGCTTCTAATATTGTATTTAGCAATGGCCTTCTAGACCCTTGGTCCAGTGGAGGAGTTCTTAGCAACGTTACTAGAAAAGTTGTGGCTGTGGTTATACCAGATGGAGCTCATCACTTTGATTTAAGAGCAGCTAATGATTTAGACACGGAATCTGTCAGAATGGCAAGACAGTTTCACGTTCACGAGATCAGGAAGTGGTTGGATAAATACTATATTGATAATATAGGTCACCAAACAAAATATATTCATTTGTAATTTTGGTTTGGAATATGTTCTTAAAACATTTTTTTTACGTTCATGCAACTTAATTGCCAATGTCATTTATACGCTAAAAGACCAAACTGAGTAATATTTAGTAATACTGTTAGGTATATTGTAATATTGTTAAACCAGACGAATAAAGAAATTTTCAGTATATCTCACAATCGTAGTCATGATAAACCGTCATAATTGAATTATTTTCTTACGTAATCATTATTGATTTAAATTCCAGAGCTATCTAGCGAGAAGGTATAGCGTTCCAGAGAATTTTATTGTATGTTTCTACTTAGATAATGATACAAATGATTCTTATTTATCATAGAATGCGTACTAATGCTTATGTCTGTAAACATAGGATAATTTAGATAGTACTACATTTTCATCTTATAGAACTCTGAAAATTAGTGTCAGCAAATTAGAAAAATATTTGCTTCATTTTGATTATATTAAAATCTTGAATTAAAAGTAGATAAAGACAAAATGCTTCATTTGGAAGCATTCGTAAAACAGTTAATATTGTAACCAATTATTGTCAAAACAGTTATACAGGGTGTTCGCTAAGGTTGAGGCTACCCAGATTTATTATTTTAAAGTTTTTATCATACAGGGTGTTAACAATTTAAGGAATTAAGACGTAACACTTAGCCCGCTCCTGGTAAACTAAAACAGCTAAATATGTTACAAGGACACAACTTTAAGAGGTCCATTATATTAAATTATATTGAGTACTTTTAAAATCATTAAAGAAAAACCGGTTTCCAACGGCGTCTTTCAGAGTCATATATCTCCGTAGGAAAGGCATGTAGGAAAAAAAATTACAGGAACATGTCATCTTATTTTTTCATGTTCTATCTGCACCTGAGAAATTTAGCACATTTTCCCGGACACCCTGTATATCCTAAAAATTTCTGATATGTTCATGGAATTAGAAAGTTATTTTAAAGCGGAAATTTCAGACACTTCTTTTTCAGTACTTCAGTATTTCCGTGGCCTTAATTTAGGCAGAATTCGTTTCCAAAGAAAATTTATCTCAACGAACCAATAAAAAAATCTCTTTGTCAAAAATGCCTGCATCTACATTCAAAAGTTATCAATCTGGAACGACTTGAATAAATACTCCAGCAGTCTTAACTATTGATGAAAACACACTACAAACCCTCAAACCTTCGCAATGTTGTCTAATGAGATACTCAAGCAGGAGCTACGACAGTCAAGTGCTTCGTCACATCGGCATATACAGTTGTGTAGCGGTATTCAAATATATATTAGCTGCCTTCATCACAGTTTTAAATAAATGTTCGATAGCGTTCATCCTTTCATAAAGGTAGCGGAAATATATACGGTTTTACTAAAATTTATTCCAATTTGCTTTAAATTTAATGAATCTCGAATAAAAATTGGTATATGGTATACACATTGCGCTATCTGATTTTTTCAGCGTGAAATTTTTTGTTTTGAATTTTCAAATAAATGGTTAGGCCGAGGAATAATTGTCCTCAAAATTGGCCACTAATATCGCCAGACTTCAACAAACGTAATTATTTTCTTTGGAGAACATTACAAGATTTTGTTTTTTCGTCGCAAATTGAATGTCGAGAAGATTTGTGGAATCGTATTACCAATAAATGTAACGTTATAAGAAACGATCATCATTTACTAGACAGAGTAAATTTATGTTTCAGAGAAAATAGTGCCCATTTTGAACAATATTCTCTGTTTTCGTTCTCAAAATCGTAGTAAAAATATTAAACGTATGTCAAGTTTGACAGTTTAAAATTTGTTTATCTGCTTCCATAGAGATGTTAAATGATTTTTATTTTATTGTTACTTACTTCTTCTTGATACAACTGTAGCCAACAATGATCGATGTTTACTGAACAGTTTGACATACACTTATCTTACAAAATAATCGCAGTCTCTTTTAATTTTCTTTTTGTGTGGCAAAAACCCAATAAAACTAAAGAAAAACTAAAATTGCCACAAATAAATAGCTTCAGATAATATCTTAATATTTTTAGTTTTAATTTTATTTTATAGTTTCATTACTGACTGTCAAATTTAAAAGACAAAGCCTACTACTTACTGACTTTTTAATTTCTTCTAATAAACACTATTACAATCTTGTATTAATTAATGCATTTTTTCTTGAAAATCTTAGTTTAAAATTTATTAAAAGTGAAAAAGTGTTTTAAATTAAATTCTGCGCTGGATATCATTCTTTTTAACTTCGATCAATGGAAAAAAGTTTGGTATAATTTTAGGGGTGACTCATCCTCAATGAACATCTTGTCCTAATTTACTTGAACTCATAGTCAAAGAATACCAATAATAAACCTAAATTATGTACAATCAATACTAAATTTGGTTATTCTAAGTTAAAGTAAGTTTTACCAAAATATTTGACCCCATTTTAAAGATCTGTAACTCCCTCTCTGTGCCACTTTGTATATGTATAGATATGTTTGGTTAATATCCTATATAGGATTACTTGGCAATATCAAAAGTGTTGATAAAATGTCTTGATTAATATAATCTAAAAACATTCACCTATTTAATTCAAACGTTTATCCTCTACACTATCGTCTTCTATACATCTTTTATTAGGTGTCAATAATATTCTGCGAAACCTGTCTATGCAATGGTTCCTTAACATACCTAGTGAGTACGATGTTTGGTACCAACAAAAAACTAATAATAGCTTGAATATTTTTACAGTACAGTTAAAAAAATATCGGGCGTGTTTGCTTTATTCCGAGTCTGATTTTTGTTAGGCAAAAAACAGACAACAGCCAATGTAATTACCTTACACTATGCAGCAGAGAGGTGTAATAATGGTAATTCTAAGAGTTTCAAAGAAAAGCGCCAAAGTAGCAGCCATTTGTAGATGTGATAAATGGTCTCTTTTTTGTGCATGCTAAAGAAGTTAACTATCATCGGTCTACAATTGAAACGGAGGAAACTGGAACGATTCAGAGACGTCACAAGGTCAGAAAGAACACGAATCGGAAGGTATTTGTTATGTCGAAGACATGAATAGCATGGTAGAAAAGTGTGTGAAAAACAACTATCAATTTTGTTTAACATATGTATGTATGTAGATTCAGACAAAGGAAGTTTCTTTGAAAGGATTTTAAAATTTCGTTCTAACCGACAGCTCTAACTTAAGGTTGGTTATACAGAGTGCTTCCTAAATTCATATCACAAGACGAATATTTTCTTGCATCTTCCTCAAATTTAACCATCAGTTCTCTATTTCTATTGTTCAGTTCGTTGCAAGTTCTGTTACCTAGGCAGATAAAAATGTAAGTAAGTTTCTGTGGCTTGGTCTGAGTGTGCCTCCTGGGTATATATAACCATTTATAGTCCAATTACTATAAGTTGCTTCTCACATCTACTTGGAACGAGCTCAGTGTTTAGCTTACATGAATATTGAAAGTGTAATCTGGACAGGGCTCGATTTAGCACAGCTCGAGGCCGCTTAATAACCTCCTATTACTTTTAAGCAACTTTACGAAATTACTAATAAAAAGCGTGTTCCGTGCTGTTTTAAGTTAATCATTGTTGCAAAGTTCTACGAGATGTGATGGATGTTTTAATATATATTTTATAGAGCTGGCGTAATGCTGCTGAGTACAATTTACCCTCTTTCGAGTACTAAATAAAACTGAACAGTGGTTATCTTAATAAATCTATGTAGAGAATAGCTAGATTGAATATACCATGAATTTTTTCCGGATATTTATTAATTTTCAACACAGAAAATATTTCTACAAAGAAAACAACTTTAATTTAAAAAAATAATGTTTCATTCAAATAAAAAATGTCACGTAGGTATCACAATTAATTTTGTAGTTGAAGTAAATATATTAAAAACTGCGTCGTTTAGCGCTAGGGAAATTTTTGTTTATTCCGAATATCTCGAATATATTAATTAAAATCACAAATTAATTCTATAATAATTATTAACAATAGCGTATAAAATACGTGTTATAAAATATTATTTATTACTTTCCTTGGAAATTTCGTTCCATTTTTTGTCGGGTCGCCGAATGCATGCTTTGCCGCCTTATCAGGTTGGTGGACCAGTTTCCAGTGCTGTACAAAGTGCATTTTTAAATCATTTTCGAACAGCACTTTTTTATTGTTTTTTACAATATTATGCTTGTAAAAGTACATTCAAATTATTTTTAGATAAGTTCAGGATCAACCTGTATATTTCACGACTGTTAATAAACAAATGTCTAATAATGGTAGCTTTCATTTGTTTAAAATACCTTTTAAATAAACCTTCCAATGGATATAATATATACGTTTAAATAATATTTATATGTAAAAAGTGCGTTATTTGAAAAACTTTAAAAACGAATTTCATTTACGTTTATATAAGGTATTTAAAACGATGTAATAGTTGATTAAACGTTTTGCGTTGAAATATTAACATTTGTTTTTAGTTAAAAATTTAAACGTACAAAATATATCGTTTAAAATACTTTATTAAATATTCTCATTTCATACAGAGGTGAACACTTCAAAATTAGGTTTATTCTGTAACGTTTATTTCACTTATACATAAACGTATAAATTTATACTTTAATAATATTTAACTAGGCGTTAGCTGCAATGTTTGTAAATTGTAGAATATCAAACATCTTTAATTTGTTCTAAATGAATCAATAAAACTCTATAGTTAAGTGGGTATACTTAATTAATATCCAGTGTATTAAGTGTATGGCTTATATAGGCTAATTTTCGCATGAATTAAGTAAAAGTTGCACGTTAATATATGATTTTACATAAAAAGTGTAGTTATATTGTATTAAAATACATTATTAAAATTCAGTCATAATTCGGTCAAAGTTTCTTTAACCATCTTGAGTGGATTGTCGTCGAGTTCAACGCTAACTTTATTTATTGGGACCGAGAGCTTGAAATTTAAAGTCAGCGTTTTTGTAAAATTAAGTTAAAAATCGCATTGTGAAAGGTATAAAAATATTGTACGTTTACTCTATTCATTTGTTCATCTGGTGTTCGTTAAGTAACCTAATATTATAGCAAAGCCTCTCGCTGTTTTTCACGATTCGTTACGAGCAATGATCCTGATTTCCAGTGGCTTAACAACGGGAATGGGGGTGTTTAACCCTCTTTTCATTGTATCCAATGTCAAACTTATTAAATATAGTTAAATATATTCTGAGAATATGGATTCTCTACCACATAATAAAAGCGATTTTAATTTGTTTAAATTTACCTGAACGGTAACAATAATAATTTAAAAATATTTTTATTAAAAAATGATAATGATTGTTATTATAAAATCGTTGCTAATTTCAACGACGTTTAATAAACATTATGGCTATTTTGATAGAAAACGCATATTGCACAATATTGGTGGATATTTTATAAGCTAACCCACTCGCTTGGCTAATTTACTTGAAATAATCAGATACTAAATCAAAGACGCTGAAATAGCTTTTTTTCCATGGTTAGTTTATAAATCTTATTTGTCTACCTGGAATGAAAACAATCATTCTGGTAACACAAAATACCCAATTCTTTGGATAGTACACCTAAAAAAAATTTGTTTTCAGCAAACAATTCAGTTTATTTAAATATAATTTATATTCGGGAAAGAAATTGGTTTTGGTGTGACGCTCAATTTTTTGTCAAAAATAAATTGATTTATTTGGTAAGAAAATTTTTTTTATGAGTATTTGTTTAAAAGAAACAAATAGTTATTCCACTTGAACATCTGAAAACTTATTTTAAAAAATAATTTTCAAATATATTATTTCAAGCCTGCAGTTGTTTCCTGAAATTCCTGAGCAATAAAACTTAAAACACTTAAAACTTAAATAAGCAGATGTTCAATTTAATTTTTTTTTTTGTTTTTTTGTTTAATATACTAATATGCTTTATCATAGAATATAATTAAAACACCAGAAGTGTATCATTGAAAAGAAATATTGTTTTTTAATGTAAACACAAAACTATATTTTTGCTTTTTCAAGAAAATGATTTGGTATCAGGAAATAAATATTTATTTGGCCCTATGAAGTCCCATGAAACAAAATTTTTTTACAGGCACCTTTTTTTTGTGTGTTTATACTGGCCAAATTCAAGTATATTCTGAATATTATGAGGGATACCATCAATAACAGCTTGAAACGCAAAAAATCCAGATAAATGCCACTGGTCAAATGCTCTTGTACTATTCCAGTCCAAACATACACTTTTTTCTGTCGTCGTATTTTTTCTTACATCCTTAGGAATTTTCTGGGCTCCAAAAACTATAGCGAGTATCACTATCAGCCATACAAGGTAAAACCCTGAATGAAACTAAATTACCTTTTAAAGTTCGGTTCGGTTGTATTCAATTATCCGAAACAAATGTAAAATGTATTAGAAAAGTCTATATTAAACGCCTGGTCACAAATTATCTTTCGTCTACCTCTGGGAAATAAGGAAGGCAATGTAGTCTGTTCACGTAATCCTTCTCACTCAAGCTAGTGTCCTTATTGTATCCTTACCGAATGTTAAATATGGTATATTTTATTGGTTCCGTGTGTGAAATTACTTCGTGTCAGATTAACTTCGGCTAGAAAAACATTAAAAACTCCATAGAAGAAGTGCTTAAAATTTCACAACCACAATGCCCTACGTAAATTAGCAGTCTCTTTATACAAATTAAAAAATAACTGAAGATTTAGAATATAATTTTTAAAGGATAAATTTATTTCTGCTCATTTATAATTTGACATTCAAGATACCATGAGTTACATTGTCTTTTGTTTATACATTGGAAAAAAGCTGCATAAATAAGATTTTCCATTGAGTAATTTAGAATGTGTAAAATTTCCGTGTTGATAGTTTAACACATTCTGGTTTGTTATACGTTTTATAATATGTTAACAAACTAGTATTATAAAAATGTACTGAATTAATTCTACTTTAATGTGGAGCATACCATTTTGCGTTAACACATCTCTGTGATCTATATCCCTACTCCTGGATTTGTCCAACTGCGTAGCACAATACGCCATTTTGGTAGTGTCTCGTTGTTATGTTCAGTTAATTTCGGTCGTGGTGTACAAATGGAGGATATTTATATTTACATTGAGGTTTAAACATAGAACACATAGTGTGAGTATTAAATCTTTGACAGAGAAATGTATAATATACAATATCCCTTCAGGACTTCAGGATTGTGTCTTTTTGTGTTAAAATACGTAATTATTTTTTACAGTGTATAAACCGTTTTCGATCATAGTAACTAAAATAAAGCGACAATGAATATACTTGTTAAAATTAAACGTGTCGATATCATAAAATTAACAAAGAATTTTTATATTTCTGAAGTTACCTTTTACTGTCGACAGAAGGAAAAGGTGGGGGATTTAAAATTATCACAAATTGCCAGATTACCTTTCGGTTTCATGTATATAAATCTCCCATTTTCATAATCATAAGCATCAAAGCTACATTTTTTAATGTAACTTTATCCCTCTATTCATATGATTGCGTTATATTATCATTAAAACCTTTTATTAATTCATGAGACCAGTTTAATTTAACTCATTTATTCTTGTTCAATTGGCTGTTACCACATCTGTACGTTTGAAATTAGTATAAATAAACTCAAAGGAATCCCGGAGTTTGCTTTGTACTTATTTTTGCTGAATTGTACGCTTTTCAAAACTACTTTCATTTCCAACATTCGAGCCCAGCTAGTTAAAAGCAATCATTGAAGAGTTTGCTTGTCCGCTCTTACACAAATGTGAGATGCTGTATAAAATTATAAAAGTTGCATCCATATAATTTCTGCATAAAAGAATAATATAACATCGATACAATTTCTCGGAAAAGGAAAAAATGGTAATAAATATAATTTTGACTGATGTACAGATGATTCTTAACTTATACACGGATAAATTTGGCATATAGCTAAGCTCCTGTTCAGTATTCACTTCGGTAACATGCATCATAGTTTTTATGTGACTCCAAAAATAAAAGTCATGCGGATTTAGGTCGGGTAATCGAGAGTAAAACCCAATTGGCCTATCCATCGTTCGGGAAATACATAATCCAAAAGTTGTCGCACTAGTCATTGACGTTGAGATTAACTTCTTCGAGTATTACGAACCACAACGACGATTACGACGACTACGACGATTACGAATACGACTACGACGACTACGCTGATCACCACTACGACCACGACTACGACGGCTACGACGACTAAGACTACGACGACTACGACGGCGCCGACTACAACTACGACGACGACTACTTTAAAATTTGAATTTGAAATGCATTATAACTTCTCAAAAATACGACGACTAAGACTACGACGACTATGGCGGCGCCGACTTCGACTACGATGACTACCACGACGACTACTTTAAAATTTAAATTTGAAATGCATTATAACTTCTCAAAAATACGACGACTAAGACTACGACGACTACGGCGGCGCCGACTACGACTACTACGACTACTTTAAAATTTGAATTTGAAATGCATTATAACTTCTCAAAAATATATATGGGATTTATGTTTTTATGAAAATTTCTTAGTGAAATTAAATCAACTTTTCATTGTCAAAGTTCGTAGCAGAACTAATGAATCGCCTTTTACATATATTGTGCTGTGGCCCGATAGCTTTTCAAAAACGGTCGTTGTGCATAAACGCTCTGCAAAAGAAAAGCTGTTAATTGTCGGACTCTTTCAAATGAAAAATTTAAGAGGGCGAATTAGTCGCAGTGTATAAAGGAGCTAAGAAGCCCCTATTTAATTGCTGTGTTAATGAAACTGAAGAAATTTGGAAAGCTGTTTGCTCATATAAGAATTGGGAATTTAATATTTGTGTTAAGAAAAGTATGAGCGTCTAAGGAAGGCTAATTAAACAAGGATTGTTCGGGACCGCAGGCACAGGGTAATGTTCCGACACGTTACTGTTTACCTGACGCTGTTGGTAGAAGTAGAGAAGCGTTTGGTCATATAAAGGCGAATAATACTTTGCAGACTTGTACCTATATCTCGCTCTTGTATGCAAACTGTGCTCTGGGTACTTTATACAAACTCTAAGTTACCGCTATGTAAACTACGCCAGTAATCTGTGGATGTATACTCTGTTCCCACTTTGGTCGAACAGCGATATAATCAAGTAAGATTACTTAAGGGATGAAGTATCTAACTTTTCAACCCACCCTGTTTATTACCTTATTTTGCTAAGGGGCTAGAATCTCCGATCAGTATACAGATTACTCCTCACTTTATTATAATAAGAAAAGCTGTATCTAACTGTGCAGTCCTGAATTTCTTTTCAACAAAAATACTAATCTCATAGACACACAAATGGTTTTTTCACATATATAATACCCTTGTAAAAATTCTACAGTACTATTACATAATAAATGCTATTAAGTTTTATATCTGAACTTGTATGACTTTGCCAAAAGTTATTACTTTATAAAATTCAAGAGTAAATCTTAAAAATCAAATATTTTTTAAATAACTTGCGTAAAATATGTCGTCAGTCAAGAAATTTAAAGCATTAAACAGTAAATACATGTAACTGCTCTTTACATTATTTTACAAAAACTTAGGGTATTATGACCAAAAATCAAATATTTTACGCATTAGGACGTAAAATCGACTATTCGCAACTTGAATTTCTTTCTTGGGAATTCGGACATTTAAAAATTCTTAAATATCAAATTGTCCATTCAAGAGAGTAAAACATTTAATAGTAATTACTTTACGAAAACTGTAGGTACTTAAAATGCATTACAAACTTAGACCATTGCAACTTGAGCGTAAACTATGTTTTTCATTTGAAGGCAATTAATTAAAATATTAAAACAGTATGCCATTGTTCTTAAAATTATTTTACAAACATTTTAGGTGTTACGGCTGAAAATGAAGTATTTTAAGATCCTATTGCGTAAAATAAAGCACATTACGCACTGCTATGTAAATTGGACTGTTTGTAGCTTGAGTGTAAAGTACCTTTTTTCCTGAATCGGATTTCATTCGGAAGCTAACAAACTTAAAAACCAAAGTAAGTTATTAATTTTAAATCACTTACATATAAAATTTACGTAATATTTTGTAAAATGAAGCACTACTGCGTAAAATAAACTGTTTACAACTTGACTATACATTGTTTCACTCACAGAAATATAGACATTAAAAAGATAGATATCTTATAAATCACATTGTTTTTTTAACATTATTTACGCATTAGGCCGACAAAAATGAAATACATTCTACACGCGCTAGAAGTTACACCTACTATAAGTAAATTATTGATGTGTATGAATATGATTGCTTTAAAGCATGGCCTAATTCCGTTCATTATAGGCAAATATAATTGGGCATTGTAGGTAAATATTTCCACAGAGGATGGAACTGGAATCTAATGCTAATGAAAATTGATCACAATTTATAGAATAACTTGGACAACTGTGACATTTTAATGATCTATATTTAACCACAAGTATCGATAGAGAGTGTAAATTTGGCCTGGAACACATTCCATGAGGTACCAAATTAGAATCGGAATAACCACAAAACGACTGTGTCACACCGCTCACTATATGTTACTAGGATTCGGGTATTTATTAATGTATTGAAAGCAGAGCAGCATTCGGCTTGCTATAGGATACAAAGACTTTGTCAGTCCATTAAAAGCATGAAAAAGATAATTTTAATTAGTATCGTAAGCGGAAAAAAGATACTTTATCCTGAACGCAGTAACAAATAAAGGGTTAGTAAAGGGGTAGTTTGATTTTCAAGATTTCGTTAATGGTTGAATTTCTATAAGTGAAGAAAGATACTTTACGGACGAGGTTATAACTCATTTATATGTAAAGTACTTAATTTTACATGAGAAAGTGTAAAATTTAATAATTTAAAAACAATGATCTAAGCAGGGTTATAAATTTTAAAAACCATAACATATTATGATTTTTTAAATTTATAGCCCTTTATTTTTTAGATTCATACGCGTGGTACTTTACCCTTATGTTGCAAAAACTGTTATTGTGTATAATAATTTTTAATATATGTTTAATGATTTTATTAAAAAACTTACTTTAATGGCACCGATGTAGCCAAAACGACTCTGTATATCTAAGTTAAATTCTGCTAATGGTTGTCGTTACTCAGTTCATCTGCAGCTGCAGATAGTGAATTGTATATACCTACCCCAAACATTATGCAAATGCATCATGAAATGCTCGTGATATTACATAATTTATGTACACCCAAATGCTCTCCTGTGACTTACAACGTAATTTCAAAAATTTGGAGTATAGTCGTATTCTTGCTCATACCTGATTATCCATTAAGAAGAACCCTGTTGTAAAAAAAATAATTACCCTAAATATTTTTTTATCTTGTGTAGGTGTTTCAAATATTATTCACGAGTAAAATAACATTTTTCCACATGTACACTGCTGATAAGCAAGATAAATTTCTCACCCTATTGCTGCTGCATCATTCATCAATTCATTCAAGAATGGTTATGACCATCGCCATGCTCCATGTTATGTACGTGCCATTATCGTAAAATAAACCGTTACGTACTTATTGTGTATTTATTGAAAATATGCCTTTTTATCTTGTGATATGTATAAATAGTATGCAATAAAATTGTTGAAACACATTTCTGAATTCTAAACTATAATGTAAAAGAATTGTCAGAAAAAAATATATGTTCGTCTAGTTTTCAAAGAAAATTAACTAATAAGTGTTATTTTGGCATGTGTTCTGTATATAATATGTTTCAATAATACCTTACTTATATTTTTCACTATACAGGGCGGCCAAATGAAAACGAAACAGAGCCATTTTCAGGAAGTATGTCAAGATTGTAGAAAAACGCTCGGACACCTCGATTTTTTATTTAAGGGAGACATTCTTTGCTGATATTTTTGACTCCGCCACTTTCAGCCCCAAGCAAAGGTAAGCATTACCCCAAAATATTTAAATGGCATGGGGGGTTCAATAATATTTATTTTGAAAGCTCTTACAATTCTCTTTACAACAAACTTTAAATTTTATAATTTCGCCCAATACTTTCGAAACGTTCTCGCACATTCTGAAGCATTTCCGGAGTGATTCGACGGCATTCGTCGACGATTCTGTGACGCAAATCTTGCAACGACGCTGGCTGTGATAGATTTTACTTTTTAGGTATCCCCACAAAAAAATCAAGGGGATAAATCCGGTGATCGTGGAGGCCACTCAATGCTGCCTCTTCTCCCAATTCAATTCCGTGGAAAACGTTGGTCCAAATACTGAAGGACAATTATCGCATAATGTGGAGGAGCCCGGTCCTGTTGAAAAATCAAATAATCTTCCTCATATTCTGGAACATTTTCAATAATATCAGTCAAGGCAGAGTTAATAACGTCTTCCAGTAATTGCAAATACATTTGGTCAGTCAAATTACCAACTAGAAAAAAGAACCCACCAACCGATCACCGAAAATTCCAGGCCATGCATTTAATTTTTCCGGTTGCAAGGTATGCACCTCGTGAGAAACTCTTGGGTTTGAATCTGACTAATAGCGGCAATTGTGACGATTTACATGAAGTTCTTAGACTAATTGTATTTTGTATGGATGGAATTTATTCTTCTTCAAAATGGTTTGTAATGTTTGTATGCTAGTTCGATTGATTCCAGACACAAATGCCAGTTGCCTCGTACTTAATGTAGAATCAAGATGAACTCATCCCAAAACTGCAACTTCGCTAGGTTTTTCAATTTCTCGTTTTTTATTGGCTACGTTCCCTGTCTCTTGAAATGTTTTTACTAACTCTAGAACATACTTCCTCCTGACATGTCGATCTTGATGTTGTTCATTAAATAGCTGAACTGTTCTATTCGCACATTTATTGTTCAAAAAGCAAAACGAAACGATATCTACCCTTTCCGCAATGGAATAAACCATAGTGTTTAATTTTCAAGAACACAAATAAACTACCAACCAACGTTTCCAAATAATGCTAAGAAATAAATTTGGAATCCACTAACTTAATTTTTTTTCTTGATGCAGTTCCTAAAAATGGCTCTGTTTCGTTTTCATCTGGCCACCCTCTGTATATTGCATAATATGCTTACGTTTAGAAATTGTGTGAATTATAATTTTTATTTTTGTCAAATGAGAATACACACAATACTTTATGGTACGTACAAAATTTATTGTCTAAAACACACGTAATTTACAAGTTGAAGAATACTACTGTAGCAAAATAGAATGTTCAATTATTATTACATTACAATGAACTAATCTCTAATGTACAGTTCACTTGTTGTTCATGTATCAGAAATATGCTTAGTTCAAAGTTTTACCAACCGTAGCGACAAATTTCAGTCACTGTTGGTAGTCACAGTTAAATGACTTGTTCATTTGTGACTGGCTTTCAGAAAACTTGATTTAGCTGCTACAATTGAATTGTTTATCTGTCCTCAATTTTCTACATGTTCTTTTTTGCTAGGGCAAGTGTATTTTTGAGTGCTGTATAAAAATTTAATAAATAAATTCTTTAAAATTATCGACATATCTATATAAAAACATACATCTGACGACGCCACATATGACAAAATTCTGAGTCAAATAAATGCGTTAGAGTTAATAAAATCAAAAGTGAAGAAAAAATTTTAAGCGGTTGTCGAGTTTAGAAAAAAAAATTGTCTCAAGCGAGATTTGAACTGTCGCTGAGTTGACGAGAACCATTCCGCTGATTGGAAAATCCATAAGAAACGTGTCGCACTATCAAACGTATGTAAGATAAGGATGAATGATAAAAAACGTTTCTACATAGCGTTAAAGTTCGAGTCGACAATCAAACTTCGGGTACGACAAGACAAAGATAAATAAAAATTCCGCAGCAGAGATAAAGACTCGTGCATAAAAACTTAAATTGTTAACGTCAGTGGCAACTAAAGACATATTTACAAGTTAGAATCGCGCCACAGTACCGCTGTTAACTTAAACTTTAAGCCAGATATGCTAATGAACACTGTCTAACTTTGAATTAAGCATCAGATAAAACTTCAGGTTGCTGATACATTCACTCTTTTTCTACGCTCTAAACTGTTATATATTTTTCATTTAATTCAAACATATTTATTCCTCATTGCAAGACGTAATTTAGAAAATATACAGAGTCAGAACTTATCCGAAAAACTTAAGGATGTGTACCCTTAAATAAGAAGTCGATATCACCAAAAAAATATAATAAAAATCTAATAGATTTCGCGCAAAAAATGTTGAAAGTTCTAAATTTATGAAAGAATACGTAGCTTGGCAACTGTACTTCAACGACATCTGATATACAAAAAAAGTACAAACAAGTTTTTGCGCCTTGCGCGTGTCAACACGCCTGCCTGGCGAATAGTGTTGGAGTGGGGATATGCTCTCTAGGTGGTAAACGAACGAGGTCAGTACTGTTATTATATTTATCGTGGGAGTGTCAATCATTCAAAATGGTTTATGTGTTTATGAGTTAATGGACATGATTCTTATTTGTGATAAAGTTAGACCAAATGCATTGGTAACTATGCGCTTGTATGCGGCTTGACACAGTAGTGTAAGGTGGACGTGATACTGGCAATTTACATGCAAATCGTGGATGAGATGGTAGTCTTGGGCGACCACAACATATTTTAGCAACTGATTGGATAGCTAAATAAGTTACTCCAGGCACCTGTCTAACAATCTGTCTTGTACTTATTCGCATATTATCACGATGTGGTGCTTACTACATAAAGCTCAGTTATACCTATATCACATCCAGTGTGGCCAAGCACTGTTACCAGCGGATTATCCATTACGAGTTAAGTTTACTGAGTGGTTGTTGGAGCAAAATGCTAAAAATCTCAAATTTACTGCTGATGTACAATCGTTTTCAATAATAATGACACTCATTAAAATTAATTTTGCGATTTCTTTAGAACTTCTAATGTATTTGTAATAAAATCTACTTCACATTTTAAATATTAGTTATGTTTCACTCACCGATAGAGATTTAATAAAATTTCTACTCAGAACTTCCAGAAGTTCACAAACTGTTTTAATAGAGTGTCATTATTATTGCAAACGATTGTACTAGTTACACATGAAGCTTATTCAAAATCCAGAATATGCACAATACACGATTGGTATCTATGTGCTAATTTCGTATTTCTAATAGTCCAATTCTTCTTCAAAATTAGTGTAACAAAATTTTATTCATTTTAAAGATACATCAATTTGATCAGATCTATCTTTAAGTTTAAGAAAAAACCCTGTAAATCTTCGGTTTAATCTCGAATTTCGGAGGTTTTTTCGTGCTGCCAGTTTGCATTGTCACTCCATAACAGTAGACCAGTGCAATTAAATATTTTAAAATAATTTTCAGAATGCGTATATTGTTTTACATTATCATATTTGTACATATATGTTGAACATTCCCAATTTCTTTTTCAGATAAGTTCTGAATCATTTTGTATGTTTTGACGCACTTGGAAACAAATTCCCATGATTTAAATTAGCTCATCACTTGATTAGGTCCCTAGCAAAATGCAATTCAATTTTCTGGTGCTATACCTTTATAATTCGAGTACTGAACTGCAGAAATCTGATTAAAAATGTAGGGCAGTAATTATGGTAGAACTTTTAAAATCCATCAGGTTTGCTTGTAGCATTCACCTAACAATTTAAACAAATTTTGCCAATCAATATCTCCAAAAGTAACAGACACATCATATTGAAATTTGGTAAGCACATATTTTATGACACTTCAAACTGAAGTTTAGTACAGACAAAAATTTATGAAAGAAAGTGAATTTCGTACAAGAAATGTCTTTCCATTTCGTCGTATTTTGATTACTCTTTCCCTACACTATTTTAACATTGTTAACTTATTCTGTCAAAAATGATGCTATACTAACCACAAAACATACAAAATAACGATAGCTCGATTCTTTATAGCACATACGAGTTTGTAAGGTTAACTAAAGGAAGCGTGATGCGCTCATCGATGACGTATGGTGAAATAGAGTTACTTGACATATTAGGGTAGGCTAGAATTAAAAATTCGACTTCAGAATTTGGAATAACTTTAGACTCAGTGGTATAAGTAATTAAAAAAACAATTAACAAGGCAATTTTTATAAAATGATATATTTTCATGCCTACTGCCATCAGTTAAAATTAATACCCTGCTTGTATATCTTTATCGCCCTGTATGGCACGTTTTTAGGTCTCCATTTACTCCGAGTTGAATCACAACTTGTCTAAATCGTGTCAATTGTTTTGAAGGACAATAGGGAGGGAGTTAATATTTGATTCCTCGAAGTTTTCCACAGATGTGCCGCGCTCATAAAGAGATCACCTGTAGCACACCCTAGTGGAAACCATATTGGCGGTCTTTGAAAGTGCCTAAAGGCTTCAAATACTTCGACAGTAGTTGTGTTTTAATGATGCCATCTATCACCCCTCGGAAACGGAAAGGGGATACCTGCACTTGAAATATATTTTATGGATCTTAATTTTTTTTTACCCTCGCGGTAGCATCGGAGCTGCAACGTTGCCATATGCACGTTTTCTCATGAAATATCAAATAAAACAAACAAAGGTAAATAATACAAATTTAAATTCGGTGTCTGTAGCAACGAGGAACACGTGACTAGTCCTATTACATATTATTTATTACTACTGACATTGTACTGCCTATTTGGCAACAAAAATGTTATAGTGCGCGCCAATACTCTTGGCCAACAAAAATCAGAAATTCATTTCAAATAAAAGGCTTGATATTTGAATCAACATTTGATAGTGTTAAACTAAAATACTTAAATTATACTTCGAAATTAAAATTTTTTTTGGTTGGAGAGAATTCATTAATTTAATAATTTGAGATCGTTAAGTCAAACAAAATAACAGTTCATTTAATAACGGTGTAATTTCATGTCACACAATAATGAAAATAAAAACAATACAGAAAAATGATTGAAAGTAGACTGAACAAATTATGAAACTAACAACAAACATGGGAAACCGTTGAATAAGTGAGCAGAATTTTTTTGTTAGTTTAAATAGTCAGTGTAATTTTATTTCAATCATCTATGTTTTATTTCAAGAAAAATGTTCTTGCGGCAACAATCAAAAAGTTGACATCAAGAAAACTGTTGTTCCAAGAGATTTTCTTTTCCCAGTGTACATTATATACTTACCTGAAAAAAAATAATGTGAAGGTAGGATTGGAAATAGGGTATAATATATGTTTTAAGAAAACGAACAATTTAGCTAGTTATTTTTATTATGTACATTTCAATACATAGTTCACATATGCAAATTCAATTGAAATCGGTTTTCCTTGTTTAGGTCAAATGGCGAATACATAGAAAAATTCTAAGTACAACAATTTATTAAAATTGCTTTTGAATCCGGATAATTACGTCACGGTGAAAGCAACCTCAATGAATTGGTCTCTATTAAAACAATGCCCTAGGAGTTTATGAAAATATCAACCGAACTAAATTTTAACAATGCTTCGACAACTGTAAGCGTTTAATCTAGAGACTAAAACAATTGAAAATAGAATAAGCAAGTGAAATGTTAACTGCACTAAAAATTCTAATACCCTGTATCTTAATGCTTCCTGAACAACATCTTTTTGTAAAAGATCTATTTAACAAAACCTATCATCTAGCTTATAGACATTTACTGATATAATAGATATGCTAAATATGTTGAATGGTTCTAAATATAAGTTTTCGTGATTTTTTTAAGGTATGAGTTACAAATTTTAGCGATAAATATGTTAAAGCTTCGACATCTACAAAATGGATAAAATTAATTCAAAACGTACCACCAAAATATTATACAGATACTTTGTTAGTATATACAGTATGGCCTATTAAGGATTAGCGTACCCAAATTAGGAACTTTTTGATGTCTTCAATTTGTACCGAAGAATACTTTTTTTTATAAAGCCTTTAAAGTTTTAAGTTCATTGAATTTGTGTTTCCATTAAAAAAATGTAGAAGGTATTGAATTGAAACAATTTAAATTTTGAAATATTCGGAAATAAGCAAATAAAAGACAACTTAAATATTAATAAACGGAGGAAAATATCTATTATTTAAATTGTTATTTGTTTATTTCCGAATATTTCAAAATTAAAATTTTTTCGTTTAAGTACCTTTTTAATGTAATTTGTTGAGATAAATTTTATTAGTTGTTGTAATAGTATTGTTTTTACATTTTAATTTGTGAAGTAGATATACAGGAATAATATCGTAAATTAATAATAAGATACTTCCAAATGCCTTCTACATTTTTTTTAACGGAAATACAAATTTAATAAACTATTTAACATTATTCTTCGATACAAAATTCAAGTATTTTTCGAAAAAATCGATTGCAAAAAATCACAGTAGACTGTGGATTAGCTGCTTAATAGATTGAACAAGTATATGTAGAAAGCTAATATAAAATATAAATGTTTAAGAAGGATGTCTTGATCCTTAATGAATCATACTGTATATACAGGCTGTTCCAAATGAGGCACCACTAAGTTTTTTTCTGATGATTATGATGACGAAAAAAGAGAAACAATTTATCATCACATTGGCGAGTTATTTACAAAAGAGTGTATCTATTAAACTGAACACTCCGTATATTTTTACATTATCGGATTAAGAATTGAAAATTCAGTAAAAATGTTCCTTTCAAGTTTTTCCTAATATTCAAACTTAAAGTAAAAAAAGGCTTTGGAACAATTAACAAAATTAATTAATGAAATTAACAATATGCTCTAAAAAACATTAAATCACCATTATTTACAGCAGCTGACTCTAATTTAAGTGTTTAAAAATTTTGCTTTGTTTCATGCTGTCTTCAATTTTCCTGTTTTAATCATCGTAATCAATAGAAGAAATCACACACAATTAAAAGGAAGTTTCAATAGTATCCACTTAATTTGGAACATACAGTATGTCTACGGATGAACTTAATTATACTTGTAATAATTTATATTTTCAGTTTGTCAAAGAAAGTCTTTCATTATAATTTCTAATACAAATACGATTCACATCGGGAAAATTATGTTTTGTTATACAGACTGCGCAAAAAATATAAATATATAGTAAATTTTTTAAATCTCAGCCACCATAATTCCCATGAAAAATCTTCATTTGATTATACGATTTCTTTTCCGTTTTTATGTTACAAAAACGTTTGATTGCAAAATCTACAATTTCATATCTTTTGCACACCCTGTACAACAAAATGTAAGTTTCCCCACGTGAATCCTACTTATTATAGCAAGTAAAAATAATATGAAGAATTACTTTTTCTAAATACTGAAAGTAATTTTTTACAAGCTATAGTTAAGTCTATTCGTGAACACACTGTATATATATAACTGCGTACGTGCAGAGAGCAAGATTTTAATATCGAAGGATGAAAAAGGAGACATGATGTTGTTTCTATCCATCATGCAAGCTGCCATGCAAAATTTATCATTGAATTCGATTTCATCCCTAACAAGAATAGAAAAGTACATCATCCATGAATATATAAGATTTCAGTAGCAGATGCCAGTCCAATTCAAAAGAGCCACTATCCCTCCACGCAATAAAAGTTGCAAAAGTTTCTTGATAATGAAAAAGTAAGTAAGAACATTTATTCTATTTTCATTTGTTTTGTACTGTTTAATTTGAGGTGTACATAAATTTAATTCTGTATTTATATATACAAGTTTTACATTTATATAGATTGTACTTACATACAGAAATATTTGGACGCTATAAAAGCTACATATAGTATCCAATTTTGGCATACTACTGATTTAAAAAAATATTCATTAAAGACAACTTAAGGATGGAAAGTTAGAGTGTTCGTATATGAATATTGACAGGAACTGTGAAATTTGGCACTGAGGTTTTTTGGCACTAGAACTAAAACTACAATTGTTTGAAGCTAAAGAAAATATCGAACACTCCGTACATCTAAAATAAGTAATGGTTCTCCGTTCATAAGAAATCGTGTGTACATACAATGGGTTACTTTAGAAAACATATCTTTTGCCAAATATTTTTTTAAAAGATATGCTAATAGTTTGATTCTCCTTTCAGTCCAATTCCAAAATAAAAATAAAACGATTTTCGTTTGAAAATTTTCAACAACTGAGTGCGTCGTACACCAGTACACCTAAACTATCGTCATCATAAACTATATTTCTCTAACCAATGTCAGTCTTTGTGTAAATTAGATTATATATAAACAATTGTACACTTATGCTTTCAATATTAAGCGTCCTTGTGGTTTTTTTACCTGAACTTACCGTTATAGTTCTACTAAATAATAACGTAATGATTAATATTTTGCTATACCCATTCACCGCAATGCCCTAAACAAGATGATTTGGGTTAGAAGGAAGATCTTGACTCCATGGAAGCTACCTGAAGCAAGATATAAATCTAAGTAAAGCTAAAACATTGGACATTTTAGTATACTGCCCTGTTAAATTGACAAAATCTTCATTCTGATATAATGCCTGGATTGGGTAATTTGCTGTCCCACCAAATTTTAAATTTTTAATAAAAATATTATTTCAATTTAGGTTGCATTAGGCCAGAACCTTATTTTATCATATACGTGGAAATAAGATTTTTAATAGATACGACCTTTTGCATTGATTTTGAAAAATAATATAAAATGAAATTCAGATTTAAACAACATAAAAGAAGATAATACAACTGTCAGTTTTAACTTGTGCATACATATACTAATTACCAAGATGTGGGTGTCATAAACTGAAAATGATAAAAAATGTAGATACGACTTCTATTCTTAATAGGGCAGTATACATTACATTCTAGGTATGCAGGTTTAAGATCATCGAAAAAAATGAAATATAAAGTTGTAAAAAATCAATTACTTTTTTCTATTAAGAATGTATAAAGGACGTTTAGAAAATCAATGGTAAAGTAAACTTATATTTTGTTTCATTTGTTGTATTCAGCGCCTTATTCTGATTCCAAAGAACATATTCTAATTTACAGAAACAGAAGTAATAAATAAAAAATTTTAAAAAATGTTTAAGGAGATATGAAACCAGTAGTAAATACTAACAAAAATGTAATAAATTAATTAAAAAAAATTAATATGTGATAAATATCATTATTCATTATTTCTATTTATTATTTTTCAAATCAAAACAATAGCTTAATATGAAATCAGATGGCATAATTTTATACCTGTATTAATAATAATAATAATAATAATAATAATAATAATAATAAAGCTTTATTGCCCAACAGAGTTCCATTTACAGGGCAAAAACTTAAATTAACCATTTAACACTTAAATAATAATAAATTAAAAATTCATACATGAAACATTCCCATATACCATATACAAATCTTGAGTACATCCAAAAAAAAATTATAAATAAAATAAAATAAAAAGAAAGTTAACTATAAAAAGAAATACTAAATAATAAAAAAAATCATACATGAAATAGTCGCATACCTAAAATACAAAAATGTTGCGTACATAAAAAAAATGAAAAGAAAGTTAACTGTATTGCTCATTAACTAGATTAACAAGAGTATTCAATGAACAGGCAAAAATATCACAAGGGTGTTCTAACCGATTAAAATTATCACACATAATACATATCGGAGACCTTAATAAAATATTAGTTTTAGCGGTATCACATTTAAAACTTAACGTAGTTCTTGAATTTATCCTAGGTATACAAAAATTAACAGCAGAAAGAAATTCGGAGCAGTCAATGAGGTTGTTTATGATTTTATATAAAAAAGATACGGAAATACATATTCTTCGACTCTCTAAACTAGTGACATCAAAACGACTAGTTAAAATATTGTAATCAATACCTCTCTCAGGATAAACTCCATCATTCTTAAATACCAAGTATTTTAAAAACTTTCTTTGAACTCGTTCCACAATTTTCTTTTGTATATTATAAAAAGGATACCAGATAAGCACTGCATACTATATCCTCGAACGTACGTAAGCGTAATATAAAGTTTTAATAGCTTGTATGTCTGTAAATTGCTTACAATTCCTAAGAATAAATCCATAAAATGTAAATGCTTCATTTGTCTTAATAGTTACATGATCATGAAATGAAAATTTTTTGTCAAACAATACACCCAAATCCTTACAAGAGTCATAACGAGATAGTACAGTATCATCAATTACGTAATTAAATTCATAAGTAGATAGTTTTCTAGAAAAACTTACGGTCTTGCATTTAGCAGTATTTAAATATAACTTATTTCTAGCACACCAAGACTGTACCTCATCAAGCTGTCTCTGTAGATTATAACAATCATCCAAGCTAGCAATAGACGAAAAATGAATAATAACGGTCCCAGGGTAGCACCCTGGGGTACTCCAGAAGTTGCAACGTAATTAACCGAATCAAATCCATTATAACCAACAAACTGTACTCTATTATATAAATAACACTTAATAAGCTCGAGTCATCAGAGAAGACAAAAGTCATAGCCAATTTATAAAGTAGAACTTTGTGATTAACCTTATCAAAAGCCTTTGAGTAGTCCGTGTATATCACATCTACCTGACCTCTATTATCTAAAACATGTGTGACATATTCAGCAAAAACAGCTAAGTTGGTAACAGTTGACCTGACGCCAACAAATCCATGTTGGTATGGAGAAATTAGGTTACGAACGGAAAGGTAGATACGATTATAAAGAGCTGTCTCAAAAATCTTAGGAAAATTAGAAATTATTGATATTGGTCTATAGTTCTCCACTTGTGACTTTTCGCCACTCTTAAATATAGGACAAACCCTGGCCTCTTTCCAACGACTTGGAAAAGTCTTAGTTCTTAAAGCAAGATTAAAAAGTTTGCATAAAGGGTGGGCTAGAACTGCAGCACAGTGTTTTACAATAAATGAATATCATCTGGGCCAGATGTCATCTTATTTCTTAACTTTATGTATTGTAAACAAAAGAAGAAGTTACGTTTAACAATACCGTAAGTTGACCACATCACCCCTAATAATTATAGCATTACCTACACAGTATTTACATTATCATATATGACCCACAAATGCCACAAAAACGCAAAAAATAAGAAACAAACGCTTGTTTACACCACAACCTACACCTGTATCCACTGAAACAACAGGCGCTGAATCGTCACACCAACGATATTGCGTTTTCGGCCACGTGGTTTCATTTACATTCTATGGCAATTGATTAATGTTAATATTTTAATTGGTATGTGATTATTGCCAGACACACATTCTGACCTTTCAGTACGTTTGAAACATTACCCTGCAATACATTTCAAACCAATATAAAATTCATGCAACGTCCACATTATTACGCGAAACTTGAATTATTTACAATGCTTAGATAGGTTCAATTCAGCTTGGTTATCTGTACAGTGCGAGTATAGACATATCTCTATTGGTTTCGTCAACTGTAGATATATTTTCTTTCTTTCAAAATATCTCATTCACATCAAGAGTTAGCAGATATAGTACGAGGAGTTATTTCTTTTTTAAATTATGACATACAACCTTATTTATGACAGAAAATATAAAGGTGTTCAAAATGTTCATTGTTGCACTTTGTTTTGGATATTCAATAGTTTTCGGAGTGATATTTTGAATTTCAGTTCTATTCTGTAGCTGTAGGGCATTTGGCTTATTAAAATAGACCTACGATTTTAAGTAACTCCACTAGAAAAAAATCAAAGGGAGTTAAATCAGGTGAACGTGGTGGTCATAAAGTTGATTCTCATCGTATGCGATATTAGAACCCAATAAGGATTATTTTAAGATCAATATATGCAACTTAAAACGCCCTCTATCTTAAAAACCGTAAAGAGAGAAAGCCTAATATTGAGTAGATGCTGTTGTACCTGAAAAAACTAAGGCAATCGATTTTGTTAAATATCTGATGATGTGCGAAACTTTATCACCACCCTGTATATATAGGGTTAACTATGACTAAGTACAAAAATTTTAACCACGTGCTCAGGAAGGCCTATAAGACAATAACAAAATTATTCCAAAATTATAGCTCGATATTTAAAAAATGGGGCAAAACCCTCTTTTCCTACGGAAAGTCGGCGCCTATATAAGCATCGACTGAGATGGCTTAGATCCATAGATAAAGCTAACATGTGTCAACAATATCTGCCGTTTTTTGCAGCATTTCTAAATGCAGAAACGACAAAAATTAACATTCTTATTAGTAATAATACCTGATATATAGGTAGGTAACAGTTAATCCAGTTGGCCTCTCTTAAAATATTTGAACTTAGTCATAGTTAACCCTGTATTTAATGTTTTAAATATGTAAAATATTTTACACAAATCTTTTGAAAATAATTAAAAAAAGGATATGACTTTGTTATAATGATCAGTTTAAAATCTGTTCTAGTTTCTTAAGCTTTTAAAGTTTTTCTTGTCTATCTTGTTTCGATAGCACCCTCTATAGTTTCTATTAAAGGAGATAGTTGAGCCTATATAGACAAAACGTCAGTAATTCCGACTGAGGTGTTAAAATATTCATGCGCAAAAGGAACTGATGCCCTCAAATGTGAAAGGAAAGGCCAAAAGATCGTCTTAGATTTAGAGTTTCAACACACATTGTCTTTGATGTGTTTCCCCCATCGCATATAATATTCTCTTTGCCGCGATATCCATTTTATGTATGCACTAAATAATGGTGGTGTTATTTTAATTTATTATGGCTATTAGTTGGTGATAGTTTATGCGAAACCGCGAGTCGTGAATATTTAATTTTGTCGTAGTCTTACTTGTCTCTACTAGGTAACAAATTACACCGACTATCTTTAATTTAATATAACAAATTTGTTTTAATTGCTGCCAATAAAGCACCTGTGTGGTAAAAGTGCCGTGTATTATTACTCGTATAATTTTACATAAAATTATAATCCAGCGTAGAGAAACACCAAAGGCACAGTAAGACTTAAAGATTGGAGGTAGTGAGCTTTGTGCCGCTCCCCTACTAGGCTAAGTCATTCCCAAGGGATGAAGTTCGAACCTTTAAGGGAAAGAATAGCTTTTGAGAGATTCCTTTACTGAATTATGTACCCCAGTTTCGCATACCACATTTATATGCCTGGAAAGGGTCAATCTCAAATTGGCTGCTTATTTCACCTCATACATATTACTACGTTAAAAATTAAGTAAACAAAACGCGATTTTGATTTTTGGCTTTCAAAATGTGTTTTTGGCTAAGATAGGCAGATGTTTCTACCCCTTGTGCTTGTATTTTGCTTAAAATAAACCAAAATAATTGTTTTTCTCTACGAAAGCGAATAAACACATTTGTAAGTTTAATGAAGTCGCTAGAGATGTATGTCTGACACTTGGCATATATGTTTGGATACAAATGTCAGATATAAACGTACCTTTACATACTCACCGTTATATTATTGACAACAAACATAAGTCAAAAGTTATAGGAATTTTCAACACCAATAAAGTTACAAATAATAAACACCATTAGCATGTTGACCGTGACACGATGGAACTTTATCTTCCTACAATGAATTGGTGTACATGACATAAGTGTATTTAATACATATATAAAAGCTTCATGTATTTATTGTAAATTTAAACCATCGAGATATATGCACATATTCTGGCACAAATTTAAAGCAATGTCTGCCACTTGGCAGAAGCTTTTTGACCACAAGCATATGTCAAAAGTTATACAAATTTTCAACACCATTAAAGTTACAAATAATAGAATAGAATAGAATAGAATAGAATAGAAATGATTTATTGTGTAAAGATTACATAAGAGAAAATAATTACACAAAAGGTAGGAGATTTGGCTTGCGCCACTCTTCCACTCCACCTATGATACATAAAATACAGAAAGTGTACATCTAAAAATACGAGGAAAAAATTAAAAAACACATATAATAAACATCATTAGCATGTTCATCGTGACACGACGTTTTTCTACAATGAATTGGTGTATATGACACAAGTGTACTTCATATATATGTAAATAGTTCATGTATGTATTGTAAATTTACGACGTCAACAGAAGTCCAGACACAAATTTAAAGCAATTTCAATTAGAATGTAAGCAGTCACTAGAGATGTATGCCTGACACTTGACATATATGCCTGAATACAAGTGTCATATATAAACGTACATTTACATACTCACTGCAATTTTTTGACGACAAACATAAGTCAAAAGTTATAGAAATTTTCAACATCATTAAAGTTACAAATAATAAACATTATTAGTATGTTCATCGTGACACGACGGAACTTTGTTTTTCTACAATGAATTGGTGTATATGACACAAGTGTATTTCATATATATGTAAATCGTTCATGTATGTGTTGTAAATTTACGACGTTAAGAGAAGTCATACACATATCCTGACACAAATTTAAAGCAATTTCAATTAGAATATAAGCAGTCACTAGAGGCGTATGTCTGACACTTGACACATATGTCTGAATACAAGTGTCAGATATAAGTACCTTTATATAGTCATTGCAATCTTTTTGACTTTGACATTGAATAATAAACATCACTGGAATGTGCATTGTGAACTTTACCTTTCTACTATCACTTAGTGTGTATCACACAAATGTATTTAATACATATGTAAACGGTTCAAGAATTTATTGTGAACTTAAAGCGTTGAAAAGTGCCATAATGTCATACAGATATCCTGACACAAATTTGAAGTAATTTCTATTAGAATGTAAGTAGTCACTAGATATGTATGTCTGACACTTGACATACATGTCCGGACACAAGTGTCAGATGTAAAGGTACTTACTTATACTGTAATATATTTGACCACAAGCACAAATAAAAAGTTATACACCATCAAAAAGTTAGAAATAATAAACGTTATTAGAATATTCATCTCTTATATATTATTAATTCTCATTGTGATTGATTATTGCGACTCAGAAGTTTGTTTATTATTTTTTATATTTTGTTGTGTGTGATAGATAAACCAACCAAAAAATAGTAAAAGGTGCTTTAGGCAATATTTTCAAATGATTTATCTGAACTTGAATTATAAGTTTTGACACAAGTGTAGGCAGAAAGTCAAGGAGTTGTGAAATCGGTCACAGGTCAATACGGTCCTAGGAAATTGAGAAAACTCCATTTCCCACAACCTTTAGAGATGTGAAGTGTTCATGACTACTTATGTGGGCATAAATGAAATTTGATAAGATATCTCTTTGTTGGGGTCCTTTACTTCATCATATTATTCGGAGGTGCCAGAAATAATATTTTATTAGCTTTCATACATGCATCCTTGTAGCAAAAGATACAGTATATAAAATCATAGTTTTTATTGCGTAAATATTAACTTTGCGGACAGTGTACATAATTGAACATTTCAGATACATAGAGGAGAAATAAACATATATGAGAAATATCAGAAATAAATACTACTGCACAATACTCACAATTTCAGTAGAAATTGTTATTTTACTAATTATGAAATACATGAACTTATTTTTTTTATTTTTGGGCTATGACACCATCATACACCACGTTCACCTTATTTAATCCCCTTGGATTTTTTATATCACTCCCGAAAACTATTGACCGTTCAACACAAAATGTTTACATTTGTGCCTTGAGCACGAGCAATTCTTTCATAAATAAAAGTCGTACATAGCAGCGTATTTGCGAACTTAATCACAATCCGTATATATGTGATGTGAGTTTGACAAAATGTCTATTTATTAAAAAATACTCACTTGTAAATGACTCTCCCGAGCTATCTGAAGTAATTCCAAATATGCTGCCTTTGCTGTCAGCTTCAGAACTTGATTTTTGTTCGGATTTGTCGATTTCATTCAGGTTTGACTGGTATTTCGAACCTGTAAAAATTAACTTATGTTAGCGCCGAAAAAAAGGTTTCGGAGAGGCGTTATCATGCTACTAATGTAAATCGAAAACTCACTGAGTCGAGGGCATATATAAATACGGTAAGAAAAAAGGGGAAAGTCGATAAAATGGTGTGCATGAGTTTCACGTGGGCATTATTTACTATCTAATGTTTTTTAACAAGCAGGAGGAACTTATAATATACAATACATTAGAGACAAGGTATATTTTAATATATGTATGCCGCAGTACTTTTAAATAGCAATTTTAACAAAAATTAATATGGAATATATTTTTCTATATTTTGGCGAAGGCGCCAATGATAAAAATAACTGACAAAATTTCTCTACAGAAATATAAAAAATATTGTTTTAGACTTTCTCAATCATGACATCGGTGATACTAGAAAATTTAGAATCCAAATTAAATTTACGTCCCGATAAAACTGTCTTTCGAATTCAGTTGGCAATACAATTTTAACAAGCAGTAGGGACACATAATATACATTACATTCAAGATAGGAACTATTATTTTAATATATGTATGCCGCACTACTTTTAACAGCAATATCAACAAAAATTAACATGAAATACATTTTTCTATATTTTGGTGAAGGCGCCAATGATAAAAGTGATTGTCATTGAGATGAAATTCTTTTGAAAAAAATTAAAAAATATTGTTTCCAAGTGTTACGTCCCAAATAAAAGCACAATAACCTTTCACTGATTCATAAGAAAAAATGGACTAAATAAAGTTATATTTGCTACAAATTATTTAGACATTTAAAATGCAATCAGTTCCTTTGTTACAGTAAAAGAAATGTTAGAAGCTAAAACCAGTCGGTAGGTACCATATGAAATCGGACAAAATTAGCTAAATTAAAATGCAGTCCAATTTGAAGTGCCCTTGTATCTACACAAAAGCGAGATAAAAATACTTTAGAGAAATTTAAGCCACCGAGTCTTAATGCACTTCTGTCTTAAAAATATTAAAAATACCTGGCAGTATTCAGGAAGTGTACTTGAAAATCTGGAGTTATTTACGGCAAAGAAAAGATGGAGGGTGATCCCAAAACATCATCATGCAATTAGTATTAAGTGGTGGTGAAAGCAGTTTTCATTAAAAATTTGTGAAAAGTTGAGTCGAGTCGGAATTCTTTTTATTGGAGTCTATTCTAAAAACACCGCTCAGTGGTCAACTTGAGGCTTCGCTCTTGGCTGGTATAAAGAATATTTTATAATGCTCTGCTTTTCAATACAATATAATACGGAACGTGTTCAAACTTTTAACAGCAATTAAAGAACAAATGAAAATTCTTTTAGGAGTTAAGCTGTAAAAATAATGGTTTTAGAACTCATATTACTTTTTCCTTAAAATGTAAATAAATCCACGGTATTGCCTTGTCACAAAAAACGCGGTCTCAAAAAAGTCATTTCCGAATAAGTAACTTCCACCAAATATCACAGTAAAAATGAATATACTCAAAAAAATCTGTAAAATTACAAGCGAGGTTGCATAGTTACTTTGAAATGATATTCATTAAAATTTAGTATACAAAGTAAAATTACATTCAGCTAATAATTTTACACTGGTCTATAACTTTAAATGTAATCAAATTTTCAATATGTAAGATTCGTTATTTCGAAGTTATATACATATAAAATTACTTTGCGCAAGTAAAATCACATTTATAAATAATTTAAAATGTAATTCAAATACTTTATATATAAAATTACAAACTAAATTTGTTATTTCGAAGCTATATACATGGAAAATTACTTACCCAAGTAAAATTACATTTAGCTTGTAATTTTTCACTTTCATTAATAATTTAAAATGTAATTAAATCCTTTAATTGTAAATTCTTGCTTTAGGTGATGTATCATACTTGTAAATTTAGTGCCAATTAGTGTCAATTACATTTGGCATGTAATTTTGCATATTTTTAAATAATTTGAAATGTAAATATACATAAAAACTATTGCTCAAAAACGGTTCAAGTAAATTCACATGTAAAACTATCTTAAGCGAGTAAAATATATTAAGGATGTAATTTTACACTTTTAATAATTCAAAATGAAAGTAAAATGTATTTATATATAAAATTACATGTTGAATTGATTACGTTGTCGCTAATTTTACAAGTACACGTTACATGTATTAGTTTTCGCAAGTAAAAAATAAATGTAGCATGTAATTTTACACTTTTAATAATTCGAAATATAAGTAAAATGCTTCTATATATAAAATTACATGTTGAATTGATTACGTTGTCACTAATTTTACAAGTACATGTTACATGTATTAGCCATCGCAAGTAAAAATAAATTTAGCATGTAATTTTACGCTTTTAGTAATTCAAAAAATAATTTTACAAGCGCATGTTACATGAAAAATTACATTTAGCATGTGATCTTTATCAATACTTTAAAATATAATTCAATTTTTTTATACATCAAATTACATACGAGACTTGTTATTTTACAAATGTTTATACAGGGTGTCCGGAAATGATGATCAAAAAATTCAAGGAATAATTCTAGACCGAAAATAAATGCTACCTCTTTCTATAACATTTTTTCCAAAACTGATTATTAACGGAGTTACAGGGTGTTAAAGTTAAAATTTTATTTTCGATATTTGTAAATAACTTCTTAAGAAATCCAAATATTTACACAAAATTTGTAAATCGGGGGTTTTTGCTGATGAGAAATTCAAATATGTTTCTAAATTTGATGTCACTAGTAGAGGGCGCCACTTGTGGCACACTATGTTTCTTTTAAATGGCAGAACTTTAAAACCCTGTAACTCCGTTAATAAGCAGTTTTGGAAAAAAATGTTATAGAAAGAGGTAGCATTTATTTTCGGTCTAGAATTATCCCCTGAATTTTTTGCTCATCATTTCCGAACACCCTGTATATAAACACCATTACAAAATTTTGCGATTAATAATCTTTAATGTTTATCAGTGTATAGTAATATACAATGTTTTCTTCGCTTTAAATTATGATTAATTATATAAATACCATACAGTTTCGTATATAAAACAAAGAAATGGAAAAGTTCTAGGGCTAATTTTATTTTAGTTAACTATAAATGTAATTTGTAGGTTGGTAATTTCAATTAAAATGTAGATTTTATGTTTTATTTATTTTATCTTATTGCCAATGGTAGTTACAGATATTTTAATCCGATTTACTATACAATAATTTAATTTAGTAAAATATTAATTAATTGAATAACCCGAACTGTATTATTACGTTATTTTTGAGTAACTTCTAGCGATTATCTGTCAATTAATTGGTTATTTTTCCATGTTACTAATTAGCACAATCCAATTAATTTGATATCATTAAATACATTTTATTGATACTAGAAGTTGTAATTTAGTAGAAATATTGTTGGGCACAGATCAAAATTGATATTTTAAACATTTTATGGGCTTTTCGGTGACAAAATAGCGGAAAAAGTTTTCCCTGACTAATAAAACATTCACTTATAAACTATATAACCCAAATAGCGGTTCTTTTTAGTTTTTATGGTGTTGTTTATTGGCGTCTCCATATTGAACGGTTTATTCCTCTTTTTTGAGATTTACGGTCTCTCAAAAAGGTCAAAAGCTATGCTGTTACCAAAAGTAAAGACATTGTTGGGGTGCTATAAGCGGAAAGTTGCAATTGTTGTTTTTATAGTTCCAAGCCCGACTCGAACAATAAGAAATTTTAGATGTTTGTACACAGTTTTGGAATTTTAATATTTGTAAGAAATCACAGATGCCCTATTAGTAAAATACACGGAAAGAAAGTTACTAATATCAAGATTATTCCAAGGCTAGCTTAGTTTCACCTTTCCAAGTATATCACTTTATTGAAAGATTAACTTATTCTTGTATAATAAGATTATACAGGGTGTCAGAGAGAATGGGTCAACATTAAGCTGGAGATACTAGACACTAAAATATTATGTTTGAGCTCATCATGCCCTACACGAATGTCGCTGGTTTAAAAAATACAGTGTTCAAGGTTTAAATTTTATTCTGAAATTTCTCAATAATTGAGAAAGTTTTGATAGCATGACTGAAAATTGGTAGTGTTTTGGTGTGAAAATTAAGAATTTAAAGCTTATGTTGACGTTGCTCCTAGAAGAAGCATTTATTACAAAAATAATAAATAACCTATTCAATAATTAATAATGTTTCATTCATATAACAAAATATAATTTAGTGTCATTCTAAGAAAAAAAGTGTTGAATTAATTATAAGAATGCTTGGATGTTAAGAATATGTAAATGTTTTTATAAAATATAAATTATTACTTAATTTATCTATATACAATTGAATGAATTGAATTTTAAGTAGATTAGATTGTTTTCCCTGTTAGTATATTTTTAGGTGAAATTTAAAAAATAAGTTTTTTTATTTAGTCGAAATATTACGATGTATTATTCTACATGAAAAATATTTATCACATAGTTGGCCTGATTTACATCAATAATAGTACGTAACAGCATGTTAATAAACAATGTATCATCAACGAATTAATTTCAGCTTAAACACGAGTCACTAGAACAATGATTTTGGCCTTGTTATAGCCCATTAAACAGTTTTTTAATGAAAAATTTACATATATGAAGTTGCAGCTCGTGCTTTGTAGGCACAATTTACGTTGTATGTATTTATATCTCAAAGGATCACATGACAAAGTAAGTAAATGTAACGACAAACCAATATTCGACGAATGTAGATTGATTTAAGTTGTTTTACTTAAAAATGTCTCATTGAAATCAATAATTAGCGTTGTGTCCTGCATGCTATTATAACACATTTTTTTCACCGCCGTTTAGAAGCATGCTACTCTGTATAAATTCAATTTTATAGTAAAATTTATGATTAAGGAATTAATAAACAATTCATATTTGTTATTTAAGTTCTTACATGTGTTAACAAAACTTACTGGTTAAAATTAAAAAGAAGGGTAAACATATTGTTAACGTTATTAACGTTTGTTTGGTCCAACGTATCTCGTTTGGTACAAACTGAATTTCTTGATAAATAGCTTGGGGCCAATTAAATATCTTTGAAGGACATTAATTAAAATTTGTGACAAAATAACAGAATCCTTCATTATGTTATTAATCATGTTATAAATAGTTCAGGGTGGACGAGAATTCCCAGTTTCCTCATAAATGGTGCCAAAATTCCTTACTACAATAATCAACGAATAATATTTACATGATCGTTTTAACAATCCATTAAAATACATTAGATTTTTATGATGTATGGTGTATTAGGTTGAACAAAATATTTTTTTTTTCAAATGAAAACAGTGTGATTATCTTTACTGCAACAGTCTTAAATCTGTTAATTAAAAAAAACGAAATCAATATCGGTGTTCCGCAAGGCTCTATATTAGGCCCAGTTTTGGTTTTATGTATATGATATGACATCGATTCTCTCAATTTACTATGAATTCTGAGAATATATCTACCATCCTGTCAAATAAGATAGATTTGTTAAAACCAATATATACAGGGTAATTCATTAATAATGAGACAGAGCTTAAGGGCATGTTACTGACCTCAATAGAGCGATTAAGCCAAGTATCCCTTATCCGAATGTTGCTCCTTTTCGATCTACAGGGTGTCACATTTTCTTATTATTTTTCGATCGCAGCGACCGTATTTTATGAAATTTGATATAGGAGGGTTTTTTGGTACTAGAAATTCGAATATGTCGACGGTTTTGGTGTACCTGCTAGAGGGCGCCACCAACGATGGTTTGAACCCCTTTAAATCGCTACGACTTTTTTGTGCTACACTGTATCTTATTTTGGACTGGAAACATTTTCTTCCCTATCTTTTCTAGTTAAAAAAGGTACACCTTGCTGATGTCTCTAGAAGCAATGGTTTCTAAGAAAAACGCATCTAATTCTCATGATATACGTTCGCATTTATTAGCAATTCGAAAGTTAGTGGTAAAATAAAGTAAAAATTGTTTACAATAAAGGAATATACAAGAAACATGTTTATGCATATCCATAATAACACGTTTTACGAAACATTATAACGTATTTATAACGATATTTAGTGATATGCGTGATCATATAGAATAAACATACAATAATTTGACGTCCATATATCCTAATAGTAATTGGATGTAAAAGTTATTTCACAGTATAGGTAAAAAATATGAAAAATAATTTACAACAAATAAATGAAAAGAAACTTGTTTGTGAATATCCATATGAAACGTTATATAAAACAAATGCAAATGTAATATCGATATGAAATGTTATATCGTATCTACATCGATATTTAATGATATGCCTGATACATGTACGTTAAAACAAATGCATGTAGGCCGTAAGATTTTAACGTAAATTGTAACGTGTATAAAGTACATCAGCTTACGTCCATATATCCCAAAAGCGAAACGGATTTTGATCTTGATGTTTCAAGACTTTCCACAATAAATATCGTCACTTAAAATTTATTTGACTGTTTGAAATACATTTTATTTGTATTTGTATTTAGACGAACTGTATTGAGTTAAGGTAGTACTAGTTTATTTAAATAGATTCTCCCATTTCGAATTAATTCCTTTTTCAACGAAGTATCTAATTTGTGACGGCCTTTGCATGTAATCTGTACACCGGTCTGCTGAGAATTAACCTCGTCTCCCCAACAACCTAAGATGTTATTTAATCTAAAATCATCTCCTCTCGTATAACTCTGACAGGATAGCTAATTCAATAAGCTGATTCGACATCCGACTTTTCCACAATTCAGCCCTCTATATTCAACATTAGACATGCTAATTGAAACACAAACATACCTACCAGCATTTATAACCTGTTTCGCACATTATACCTTGCATTAACTAATAATATAGGCCCATTCCATATCGCAAATCGTAATTTACTAATTGAATTACTTGATTTTTTTGGCAATTGCAATAAGAGCAAGCAGTTTTTTGACAAATACAACATTTTATGACCATTGGTTTTGAACAATGTGTTAGGTATCGTTTATTTTGTAACTGTGAATTCAACTATCTTTATGACAAAGGGATTTAACTGAACAATCGGTAAAACGAAATGAAAATTGATTTCCTCATAGAACCGTTAGCGGTGTTCTTTTTCTTTTCCTTATAACTTGAATAGGTACATACAAACATTGAATTTGTATCTAAACAGTGCTCCTAGCATGCCTGATGTCAGTCCTATCGACTTCATTTTGGGATATGAACCAACTAGCACAATTAGTCGTTGGAACCTAGCTACTATTGTAGGTACTTTAACGTATTTTGTCACTATAGAATAGTATAGTGACAACATATAGAAACGTTCCCATTACTACATATTCCATCTCCATTTTTTTAACAGTGAATCAAGTAAATCTTACTGTTAAGTCGTTTGCTCTAAGAAACACAACTTGAAAGTAACTGACACTTTAGCATCCGTATCGAGAACTGCCAATATGTAACTTTCAAGTAATATTTACTACAAAGTATCGAACGAAGCTGTATCGTTACTTTAAAGTAGTAAGACACTTCCCACTGCCACTTCTTGGTAACATGTTTTCTGTTGTTCAATCTGAACGCGGTACCGATGTTTATACTGAACACACTCCTTGAGTTTTATCTTCTAGTAGTAGCTGAATACTTATTCCTGCGTTATTATTTTTTAATACATTTCTTTGTTCTTGTGGCTTTGATTCCTACCCCTGTTGCATGTTTTGTCCTTAGGAAGACAAAAAGTTCAATCCACACGTGACATGATCGAATAGATACAAACATTACACGATGACGAACAGCATGAAGGTTTTCAACTTTGGGAACTACATGGTAATATTTACTTCATGGTAAATTTAATAATATTGTTTGTACTAAAGAACAATTAAGATTTTCTGAATGTCGCAGTAACTATCAAAATTACTTGAAAGTGATTATAACTTTGAAGTCATATCTTAGTAACATGAGTTAGTCGCTGCTACATTTGCCACTTTCTACTTCTAAAAACTTAAAGGTTGTTCCACTGGTAACTGAGACGTCTCCAAAAACAGTAGAGCTACTGAGAAGTCACATAACTGCAAAGTAACCAGAAATACTTGAAAATACGTAGTAGTGACTGTAAAACATTTGGTGGCTTTTACGTAATAGCTACTTTTTGAAGGTTCCAGTCTCACTGTATTTGTTGGGGACAACTTGGTAGAAGTTAAATCCCGTAAATTTACAGCAGTTGTTTTTTATATCAACAAATCAACGTTGCTGTCCGCTCAATACCACTACTACAGTACTTTATAGTTCAGTTATTTGTAAAGCTAATGGCTTAGTTTGAAGTTGTAAGTTCCTAAGATAACAAACCGAAGTTAATCAATTTATTTTAGAAAATTGCTAATACTTTCAAAACGGTTTTAGATATATTAAAGTATCAACGCCGTATCAAAATAAAATGGAAGAGTTTCAATAAGCTTTATATTTTATAAATTTTATAATGTATTCAAGTGCCAAATTTGAATCGCTTTTCCAAGATAACACTAGGTACTTGAAAATTTGGAGATCGAGTCGGAAATGAAAATAGAAATGAATATTGGGCCTACTCTACTGTTCCAAAATAAAACATCAAACAGCGCAAGACACTAAAAACGCTAATGTCTACAAATGCGGTACCTTTGTCAGCACGATGGATTGTGAGGGAGGATGGATTCCCATAAACAGAATTGTTGAGGTCGCCACTGCCCCACATATCCTTCAAGTGTGTGGGAGTTTCCGTAGTAGTAGGCCTTGGAGACGTTGTCGGAGGTGATGAAACTGCGACAAAAACATGCATCAATTTGCCTCGACTATAGCAAGTTAAGTTACTTTAATAACTCCAAATATGACAGTCTCCGTTTGTAAATTATGCCCTATCTATTGACTATTTTATCAAACGCAACAAAATATGTTAATTTGTCAATAAACAGAGCATTTTCTATAAATATGTCTCTAAAGAAATCACTATTACAGCGATGAATATATAAAATTACTTTGCATTAATGACATATTAATTTTTCAGTTAAAAATCACCAAATTTTTATTATATCTGAATAAATAATAGATGGTACTAAAAAATACCTTTAAACAAAGTTATAATATGCACGTATCATTATACGAAACCATTATATCGAAATACATTTGATATTCACTTTAATATTAAATATATTGGGTGCTTGTATAAGTGCAGTTTATTTAATATGTGAAAGTTATTAAAAATCTTAAAACCTGCAGCATTGTGTACTTTTATTATAATTTAAATGTTTATTATCTATCGTTATTATTGAAATCATAAATAAAATTGCATTGAAGGAATCTGAGGATTTTATACACAAAGAAATAATAGTCTAGAGGATTCATATCGGGAGACTTAGCAGGCATGTCAACAAAGTAGTTAATTTCATTGGTTTAATAATCTAGAAATATATAAAAATGTGATAAAGTTAAGGCCAAAAAACTTACGCTCACATTTACGTCATAAATGTGGCGAATGTGGCGCTGTCTAGGGAATACGTCGAAATAGGCAACAGATTATGATTTCCCATATCCAAAAATATCTTTTTCCAAATTTTTAAGTTAATACAATCAAACACAATGTAATTATTAAAGCACTTTCCATCTACACCCTGTATCTGTATTATTACCAACATTTTATTAAGGCAAGTTGACTTAAGTCATAATATTTTGAAGTGAAAAATCTATCCTTGGGTCATTGTTTACGGACCACTCTGTATAGATATTTTTAAGTATTACACAAAAACTCAGAAATAATTTTTTACTATAAACACATTCCTGCTGTAAAATTCGTTCTGCTTCTGTACGCAAAACCTTAAAATATTACGAATGCACAAGACATTCTAGCATTCACTAAGATTAATCCTAGGATTTATGTTGAACTGAACATATTTGTTTATTTTGATCTGTACTATCACATATTAATTTATGCACTTATACCGCACACACCCTGTGTAAATTACATGTTTATTCTTCCTATGTGATTGTAATTCGTAAGAAAATTTAATTTCACAATAACACAGTGTATCTATCGACTGTTTAATGGGATAATTTTATGTTGGAATCAAAATAGTGAAAAATACTACAAAATCAAAACATAGGTGAATATTAAGAATGTCGACTGCATTTTGACTAACAAGAAAGAGTAAAAAATACCGAAAAATTTGATACAGCTGCCTTATATGTTAAATATATGTCTTCAGACATGCAGTACCAATTTCTTAAAAGCACACATGCTCACGTGAAGATACATGGTGTAACAAGTTTGACAAACACAAAAAAGTCATGCAATCTTGTTATTGTAGATCCTCAGAGCAGAAACATATTTATTTTGCATATTTCATAATAAAAAAAATGTTCAAAACCGCATTCGATATTCTGTCGATTTTAGTTGAAAGTAAGAGCTTGCGAATGGTTCGAATCCCTGCATATTCCTGCAGTCCTAGGCACAATACTGCAAAATTCTTGCATCTGGAAATAAAGTGAGGTGCAAAACGCTAGCAGTGAGAACGGATTGTTGCATTTATTTGGTGGTCGTGCCATGCTGAGAACATGCTTGAGATAACAATGTTAATATTGAATATGAGAGGAAGGGTAGAAGGGACTAGGAGCTCTCTTATTCGATAGGGCATTCAAAAACCTTCTCCAACTGCTTCGTTTGCATCAAGAGCTCCGCAGGACAGTTCGCCGGATATTTATTTGTACGTTTTGAATCGTGTACGATTTCCGCCAGAGAGTCTCAAGTAGTACAAAAAATCAGAAGGTTTATTTGTAAATCTAGCCCGTCTGGACATCGAACCGTTAAAAATATTTTTAATGAACACAAGTAGTAGTTCAACAACATCATTACTTGTTTTATTAAGCAGTAAAGTATACTGCGTTAATTATTTTTTGAATTCAATTAATAAATTTAATAAATTAAAATCAAAGAACAAAATTAAATGCAGTAGGTACAAATTTTTCTTAAACACAAAACGATGAACAAAAAAAAACATTTAATGAACACAATCTTCAAATGATTGTTGGCAGATTTTTAAAAATAAAGCGATGGAGCCCAACATGCCTTTTTCAATTGTTGCCCCTTTTCATTCTACAGGGTGTAAAATTTGAAAAACGATTTTTTGCTATATTTTAAGAACGTATGGACCGATTGTTATGAAAATTTGTAGTCTTATGTTTTTTGAGGTGGCAATTACGAATGTGCAAACAGTGTTGAGGTCACGACTAGAGGGCGCTAGTTATATTGTACTGTTGATGTAAAAATATGTCTAACTTTTTGTATTTTACATATTTGAATATTTTAATGAGAAACTATTAAATTGCCTTCAATTCTAAATAGAAAAGATATACCTTTTACAAATCGATAAACTCCGTTTTCGAGAAACAGACGATTTAGGTTTTTGAAATTCGGCGGGAATTAAATTAGAAAATTATTTTTTCAAAGTAGTAGGCGTGGAAATAATAAGTAGACAGCCATCACTACAATACCATATTGTTTCAATCAATGTCACTCATGCTGTCGTACAGCAGAGAGGTACTTGGAATTATTTATGTACTTAGAAGTACACCACCCAACAGCCTAGGCCATTGACAGGGTGGGAAAATACAGTACAAAAAGACAAACAAATACAAAATCGCAGTAACTAATACATAACATCAAAAGTACAACAAAAATATGATGGCTGCATTGCAATATGAAATTAACTAACTTGCTGTCATTTTAAATGTCATTAAATAATATGACATCAATGTGACCAATGAGATTCACACTACAATACAACCAGCGTAAATTGGCATAAAAAACAAGTTTAAGTGATTCTGGACCTTTTAGAGCAGCCATGAATTAGCGGTCAGCGGCAATATGTCACTGGCAGAGTATATATTTTTTTAGGTTTGTGCTTCTCACCCAGTAAACAGCACGGAGTAGGGCAAAACGTTTGCCGGGTCACCTAGTCTTAATAGAAATTCTCCGCACCGTTGGATTGGACGCGGCAGCGAAGTTCCTTAGCCTGCACGTAGCCCTGATTTAAATCCGCCGGATTTTTACTTTTGGGGCTATATTAAATCTTTAGTTTATAAAAACATTATTCATAATCAAGAACAACTGTGGGAAAAGATTCAAGAATCGGTTAATACTATTAAGCAGCTTAGAACAAAATTTAAATATGAGGCTAAGAAAGTGCATTGTCGCTGGTGGTCACTTTGAATCGAAATCTTTTATGATTAATAATTTGTTAAGATATGCATAATAAAATTGTCAGTTGTTGTAGTGTTCGTCTTATTGTTAATTCAGTTTTGACATCTTTTTCAAAACAATCGGTCCATACGTTCTTAAAATGTAGTAAAAAATCGAAAACATTTTTTCAACTTTAACACCCTGTAGAATGAAAAGGATCAACAATTAAATAAGGAATGTTGGGTCCAATCCCTTTATTTTGATGTCAACAATCTGCTATGTACCATTATTAATAACTCACCCTGTATATTTATCAAGTGTGTGTCAAACCTCGAACTCTTCCACTGATATGTCATATTTCGTATAAGAAAAATTCCAGTTTGTTATTTACCCTCTAGTTTGCGTAATGATTTATTCTTTTAGCAAATATTATAAACATAAGATTTTATTCTGTTCTGTGTTTGTAATGCACTACTACATAATAATAATAGAAACTTATACCAGCAGTGCAAATATACAGATGCTTACTCTCTCAAAATTGTAAAAAGGTTACGGATAATTAAAAAATATATTTAATATAAATTCTTACTGTCTGTAAAATAAATTTAATTTCATAAGATTTAAGATAGAACTAATTAATGAAGTAATAACGTGGTACCACTTAAGTGTACAAGTAGCAATCTAAAAGCTAGTACGTCTGAGAGAGTTCTTAGGAGGAGGTGAATAGGTGACAATGGCGGCATATCGGCAGTAGCAGGATAAGGGATCGAGGACAAATTTTGCAGCACTCAACTTACTCGTTCAACACCGTATCTAATCGAGTTGTACCATTCAATCAGTGTCACTGTTCAAATCCCGCAATTCATCAACGATAAAATGAAAATGAATATGTCGCCGTGCGGAGGCAGATTGTCACATCGCGGTAACGAGCAGGTTGGCGCAATGCAATAAGCTTAGGGGGAGTTTTACCGCCACCGCCGTCTTCCTTTGGCTCTATTTAAAGCGTTATGGTGTTTTTAAATGCGTCTTAATGACAGCCTCAGTAATTCTGTTATACTACTTAACAACGCATAAAATCCCACGAGTCAAGTACAATTTTTCTTAGTGTGGTTATTTTATAATTAATATTAGAAATACAGGGTGATTGTAAACCTTATACGCATAAAAGTGGGAAATTATAGATGAGGACAAATAATGACGAATAGTTAAAATAACTCCAATTTATATTAGCATAGTTACAAGTACGTAATCCTCACCATAGAAAATTACTTCAGGGTTATGTAAATTTTGGTGGGGCGGTTTGGTGTGTGAACCGTTACTACGTAAAAGCACCTTAAAGTTGCTCAAACTTTAAAGTAGATATTAAAGGTAACAGCAACCAAGCCATATCAGTTACATATTACTTAGAAGTCACAGCAGCTTTAAAGTGTTTGTAATAGTTTTTTCGACGTATTTGGGAACCTTTAACAAGCCTTTAATGTGGCGGCACTTGATTATACAATCGTGGCAGTTATTGCTTCATCCATAAGCACTTGCCACACTTTACATGGGATCAAAATTACTATAAAGTTGCTACAACTTAAAAATCTACTATAGAGTAATATTTACTCAATAGTGACCGGTTTCTACATGACCTTCTAATGGTAAAGAAAATACATTAGTTTATTACTGGCTTTATCTTGTTGCTTTGTGTAAGATGGGTAGCAACAAAAAATCTCGCAGAAAGAAAGTGCTACAACTCTTAAATATTATTGTTTTTCAAGTGGAAGAGCATCTTTAAAATTTCTTAATTCTGAGAATTTTAAAATGCACGTGAAGACCAAGTGTCTTAGGGAGGACTTGTTGGATTGCATCTTAAAGTTTCTCTGAGAATAGTTTAAATGCTCTGGCCAGAATAATGTTCTGTCATTTTCCCGCTGGTATGGACCGACACAGAAACAAATACCTTTTTTTTCATTTATAGACAGTATTTTACTCATGGTACATATACACCAGATATAAAAATGAGCGAGATGTAGACATGAACTAAAGATATTGCAATTTTGAGGTTATGGCAAATTAAGGTGGCGTAACAACGTTATTATAGCATCGCTACCACCTTTAAGTGGCCAGAAAGTTGTTGGGTTAGTTCTATTGGCCACTTGTCTGATGAATGTAACTAAAGAGTTAGATATTTTTAGTATCTGCCACTTTAAGTATACATTTTAGCTATACATCACTTCAAAGTATCCTCCCAAGCAGACATGTTTACAGATGCCATGTTTAAGGTTTTCAGTGTCACGGCTGATAGTTCTATTCCCTAAAAATGCTTCTTGGGATATTTCAGAACAGAAAACCTTTTTTTTCACTACTGTCTTTATCTGTCCTCAGCTATAATTTTCCAAGTTTAAGCGTATAAGTTAAAAATCGTCCTGTATTTATGAAGTTTCTCGTAATCAATTATTCTATAAATAAATATAATAATAATTCGAACATTTATATATGCTTATATTTTTTTATATGTTCACGTTCACGACTCAAATACCGAAACGGACATTACGTTAACAATATACAGTAATACATAATGTATTATGTAATTTTACGTTTCAATAAAGTGATAATACAGATGTAATTCCCATTAAATTGAATGTCAATGAAAATTTACAGCTACTGTAAATTTTTGGTGTAATTTAATAAAATACGTTAACAATTCATGTATTTTTATATTTATGTTACGGATATAATTCTCACTAAACTGATTATCAATGTAAAATTACAAGAAAAATGTCCAGTTAGTGTAAATTTCATGTAAAAAAGTACATAAAAAAATAATGCAATTTTAGGTGAGTTACAGAACAAAGAGTATAAATATGTCCACCAAATTGACTATAAATGTAAAATTACAGGAAAATTACATTAGAAATTTACAATTTCTCATGTACGATACATTTTTAATGTAATTTCGCAATAATTTCCAATAACTTACAATGTAGGTAACTATGAATGCACATTTCAGATGTAATTTCGCAACATAGATTTAATGATTCTTTATGTTACAGATGTACAAGTTGCAATAGCTGTAAATTATTTACGTGATTTCCTTGTAATTTCAATTCAATTAAATTCACATTTTCGCTGTAATTCTGTAATATGGATTGCTTGACTGTTTATGTTACTAGAATAAATAAATATTACAGGCAGCATAAATGTTTAATGTAATTTCTCTGTAATTTGCTGTAATTTTACAGTAATTCCATGTACATATGAGTAAAACTATATTTGTATTTTTTTCACAATGGAACTCTGTAGCAACAATGTTTAATATATAGCTAAACTTTTAATCCGTTACAGCTAATTTTGAAATTTACAGATGTAGTAATATATTTTGCTTGCAAAGTTGTTAAATCGTAAAAAGAACAAAATCAAATTAAGTTAATAATGGAAGGAACTAATGAAACAGTTAAATGACATATAGGATTACAAAATAAGAGATACCCTGATACTAGAAGCGTAAAGTGTAACATGCAGAAAATAATGAAGTATATATCCAGTACGTGATGTAAGGTAGGGCAAAATTTAAAACATTTTATTTTGCGAAATGTATGAAGCAGAGTAGCACAAGTACTAATATATTTTATTTAATAAACATAATTGCATATTAGGTTAAAAAATGTAAACAATTAAATATTCTTTTTTATTTTATATTTGACCATATTGCGTTCATTATAGATTCAGTCTCTCAAGTAAAACATTTAAAACGTCTCAAGATTTACATGAAGGTATGTATTTGATATTCTCTAAGAAATACTTGCTTTGGGACAAAAGACTTGGAAACAATTAGCTAGCGAAACACAAATTATTTGCAAGCTCTTCAAACTATTTGTATGATTAACGTGGACAGCTAAACAATTTAATAAACTTGTTTGATAGGCCTTTGTTATCATTAAATTTAAATTTTCAAACATTTCGAGTATGCTTTTAGATAAAATAAAATTATATTGCTAAGGAATTCTAAGTTTGACTGGATTCAGCTATATTCCACATAAAATCGTTAATCTAAATTTTCATTAAAGTTCTTAAAATGGTATAGTCTAATGTCACATATACTTTTATTTCGAATTCATATGAAGCTTCAAATACTTTAGAGATTACAATTGAATCATTTTTTGTCAATTTAAAAAAGGAAAGAGAGAAAAAATTCTAAGTCTGAAAAATGAGACTAACTGAGAGTGTAACGCAATTTTGTCAAACATTTATTTAACATGGAAATACGTGTACAAGTAAGCATAATATAACTATCAAAATTATAATAATTATCAATGATAAAAGACTGGAATATCTTCTATTGAATCATGTAGACCTTTTTTAAAAAATATAGAATTTTGTCGTTAACATCCTTATATATTTATGAATTATGTATTTAACAATGTTCACTCATTTCTATTAAATCAAGATATTCACAGTTACAATACACGTCATAAACATGACTTTTATATTTGATTAGTTAATTTTAATGTAACCAAAATGTTTCCAAATTACAGAAGTATTTAATCATCTCCCAAATTATTTAAAATCGGTTCAAAACATAAAAAAGTTTAAAAAAGATTTAAAAACTTATCTGATAGATAAAGTTTTTATTCACTGTCAAGTACATGTAATTTTATATGTATATGTGCATTAATTTCTTAAATGTCCCGATTTGTTGATATTTTATATAGGTACTGACTTTAGAAAATGTATGTATATATATATTTCTAATTCTTATTTTTATATATGTAATTTATTGTTGTATTTTAATGTGTGTATGTTTTGTGCTTTGAATACAGTTAAACTATATTCACTATTTTGTGACTATTCCTATACAATGTATATTGTCGATATGGAAAATAAACTATTATTATTATTATTACCAGTACCATCGAACACGGAACACCCTGTACTGAATAAAACGTTAATATGGCTATAGATTCCAGACACTTTAATATTGTTTCAGCATTTTCATAAAGGACATAATGCTGAAAATTAGATGACGCTACATTGTGGGAATTTAAATTTACAGGTGCAAACTAGCGTTGCTGACAGCGCCATTTTGACCCGGAACTGGCCATAAATTTTTCAGGGTTAAGTAAAGCTCGCGATTTATTTTATACATTTATGTTAGGCTCTTGATTTCGCTGCTTGTGAATATTTTTTTTACATTTTTATATATTTCTTCAAAATACGGAGGCACAGTAATAGCTAATATGGAGATTTAAAAATATACTTCATGACAAAGAAACTCACTCATTAAATATCATGTTATTTTGATATCTCATTTGTTTATCTGTTAAGTTCTTTTGGAGTTTGTTTAGCGCATACTTTGATAATGTAGCATTCTGTTTTAAACATGAATGCTCACATATGTAGGACAGATTTCCCAGTTTAGTGACATTGAGAAAGGAGAGATTTTTGGGTTGTGCGAAGCAGGTCTGTTGATTGTTGAAATTTGTAGAAGGACTCACAGATTCTTACGTACCATACGGTGTTACTAGGCGTGGACTAAGGAAGGTTCTGCACATAGAGCGAGAGGAACCACAGGGAACGAAGATCGTCAATTGCTCTCAGAGAGCAAATTAGTAGCAGCTGGACTATTGCACATCAGTGGTTTGAAGAATATGGGAAGATGGTCAGTATGCGTACAGAATATCGCTGGATACTAAGTTTTGGTTTCTTGACTTATCGTCCACATTGGGTGCTGCCTCTCACTTGTCAACATCGAGCTAACCGCTTACAATGGTGCAGAGAGAGAATTCAGTGGGACCAAGGATGGAATCAGGTGATCTTTAGCGACAAATTCCTTTTCTGCCTGAAGATGATCGAGGGTCATGCAGAGTGAGAAGGTGACGTAGGGAAAGACGCGATCCACAATTTGACAGAACGTCATGTTCATCACACAGTAGGCGTTATAGTGCTATCGCGTATAGTAGCAGATCAGCACAAGTTTCATTAGAGGCAATATGTAGCCCAACGCTACATCCAGGAAGTGGTGGTGCCATATGTCACTTCATATCTTCTTCACGATCTGTGGATCCTCTACGACGACCGGTATTCACGATCTTCCTGAATCCACGCCTGGTAACATCGTACTATGGCACGTAAGGATCTGTTAGTCCTAGAAACTCTCACAGGTAAATCTGCTTCGCGCAACAAGTCAACAGTCCACATTATGCAAACACACAAAAACCTGTTATAAAATCCACGAAACCATTTAAGTAATAGTACTACTAGTAGTAGTAGTCTATAATTACTTTAATAATAATTAATTGGTTGATATATTGTTGGTATACGGGAGTGTCGGGAAAGCAGAGCGTTTTCCACTGCGAATTAGACCTCCACGGTGTCCATATCTCAACCTATTGACTTGTTTTATAGAATAGAATTGGTTTTGTGGAATATTTCTGTATTTTGTTTGGTTAAGTAGGTATTGAATTTTGTTTTACGTCAAGAACTAGATTTTTATTTAAGTCAAGCTAATTCTTTAATTTTATGGGGTTATTCTTCAAATAAAATAGTATTGTTACATATTGACGCCGTCAGAATTTAATTCTAAATCTGATACTAACTAAGATCCAATATGGCGTCCATAATAAAAAAAAATTGAACGTTGTTAACCAAGCTAGTGGCCACAGAATTTTTTCCACAAAAATCAATTTATAGTATATTCTTAACCCTCAGTACCAAATTTCATCTCTTTCTGCTGTAAAATGATGACGCTAGATGGCATTTTCTAAGATCGCTTGGATCTGTTTAGTCATCAAAAGGCACAACTTTTTTCGTAATTTGAACCACTCTGTGTATTTTACGGTGAGTCATCAAAAACGGACAACCCTATACAGGATGAGTCATTAATAATGATACATAGCTCAAGGGCAGATTGTTAACGTCAAAATAAAGCGAATGAGCCCAACATATCTTATTCAATTGTTGCTCCTTTTCATTCTACAGGGTGTTAAAGTTGGAAAAATGTTTTCAATATATATTTTAAGAACGGTCTATACCTCGCTGATGCACGGCAGCCACAAAAATTGTCTTGGGTATATATACATATCATGTTCTCATTTCCATGTTTGAAAAGTTATTATGACGCGGTATTTTAAATATAAAAAATAACAATAAAAAAACACAACTGCCTAATCTATGAACTGAGTGGGATTGACAGAAACAATATGGTATTGTAGTGACAGCTCTCTACTTATTATTTCTAGGCCTACTACTTTGGAAAAAAAATAATTTTCTAATTTAATTCCCCCTGAATCTCAAAAGCTTAAATCGTCTGTTTCTCGAAAACGGTTGAGTTTATCAATTTGTAACAGGTATACCTTTTCTATTTAGAATTGAAGGTAGTTCAATAGTTTCTTATTAAAGGTAGACATATTTTTACATTTACAGTAGGTACAGTATAACTAGCGCCCCCTAGTCGTGACCTCAACACTGTTTGAATATTCGTAATTTCTATCTCAAAAAACATAAGACATTTTCAATACAATCGGTGCATACGTTCTTAAAATATAGCAAAACAATCGGAAACATTTTTTCAGATTTAACACCCTGTAGAATGAAAAGGAACAACAAATGAATAAGGCATGTTGGGCTCAATCGCTTTATTTTGACGTTAACAAGCTGCCCTTAAGCTATGCACCATTATAAATGACTCACCCTGTATAATATAGTTTTAATATTGATTTCGTCTGAAATACAAAATACTATACGGTGCGAGGACTTACGAAGGCTGGTACGTTGACCTGATCTCGATCCAACATTTTTTTGTCGATCTGAAGTGCGAAATGCGAGAAGATCCGGTTCTATTCCAGTTTAGGGCTCAATGCATAGCTATCTAGCGGCCAGGAGTGTCTCATCTATAATTCGCCTACTTTTGAAGTGAAAAACGCACATTTGCGGGATTATTACGGAATGATCAGTGGAACGACTTCGAGGGAAGTCAGCAGTACGCGGGACGTTGAGCCAAACTGTTGCTATAGAAACGACACGTGTTGAGCACGATGTTATTTTGCGAATCTTGTCACGTTATGAGATGAAAAGGGGCCTTTGGGAGACGCAGAAGGAGACAGGCCGCGTGCGGTATCGAAACTTAGACGAAGACGGCGATGTTAAACAGACAGTCACTCGAAACAATTGGGTAAAACGGCGGGGTAGAATAGATAGGAGTAGACTAGACGCATATGTGCTAAGAGCAAACTAACAGTACACCTCGAACGTTAATCCGCTATGCTACTTCACTCGAATTATAAATTGTATAATTTTACGAACACCTCAAAGGTCGATTATACACCACCTTTTATCATTATCTCCCAATCCAATCACTGTATCGAATTATTCATACAAAACGTAACAGATACCCTTTCTTAGCATACTCTCATAGTCGGTTGCTTATCTTTAGGAAATGCCTGATTTACAGTCCAAAAATAACTCCTGCGTTTATCCTATCGTTCAAACTATTTTTATAATTTAAATATTCACATCGTATTAATTACAATCGCAGCAGTTTAACGTATCGAACACAATTAATCAATTATTATACTAATGTAATAAAAGTTTAATTTAATTAACGTCCTGTTTAATGATACAATTATTTGTGATTGTGTATATAAATTTTCACTGCTTTGTACAGAATGATCTATCTCAAAAATTATTCCCTATTATATTCGATATTATTACAGATAGAAACAACGCTTTGAACAGTTATGGAAATCTACATACTATTGAAAACTCCTATACCGCCATCGGCGATTCCGATATTTGCAAAGGAAGAAGAATAGGTTATGCCTTTATTACACTTCCCTTACTGCTATTGCGAGTTTATTAAGTCAGTGTTAACACGTAGAAGTAAAGGTTGTTGCCGTTTCTCGTTAATTGTACTTCGTGCAAAAATAAAATTTTACGTTACTCTTCGCCGAAATTCTAGTGACTAATCACTAGCTTGTGGACTAGCGCAATGAGCGAAGAGTGCGAGGAGCAAGAGTTCCTAGCGGGCTAAATTTGAAGGTACTCAGATATAAAAAATATACAAAAAAGACAAGTATTGAGACATTTCTCATTAGATTGAGAAAAAAGTCAATATCTTGAGAATAATCTTATTATATTGAGAAAAGAAGTCAAGATATTGAGAATAATCTCATTATATTGAGATTATTCTCAATATCTTGAGTTTTCTAAAAATAAAAAGTATGTTGCAAGTAACTTGCAAACAGTTGACAATTCAAAAATTTTTTTATGACATCCTGGTATTATTTTAGCCCATAGAATTACCACCCGGAGTCACCTGATGGACTTTCAGAACACCCTATATTTAAATACTGAATACTAAAATACTGAATAATTTTAAGATGTTCTATTACTTTTAATTGTAATACTTGTAGAGCAACCCTATTTTCAATTTTCCAGCATACAGCTAGAACGTATTCATATTACATATTTTTAAAGGGAAAATAAAACAAAGAATTCACTACCCCAATATTTCCTCGTAATAGCTGAAACTCTCTTTTCGTGTTGAATAGATGGAACATCGCGCTTGAAAACTGCAACATAATTTCGCAAGTCAAGTAAATTTTCCGTGTAACCAGATAAATCTCAGAACGCGAAGTGGATTTGAATCATTTTATATTTCGTCAACCAAATATCATCGCAACGCAAAAATGTGAAGGTATAGCAGGTTACCTAATACGCTGGCTCCAATCAATTTCCTAATGAAAAAATGTCCACCCAATATGAATGCCCGGAGCTGGTCTTGACGTTTGAATCAAGTCCTCTTTGGAAATAAGTCCACGTGAGAAGTACACTGAGTACAAGGTTAAAGTTTTATTTTCAAGAACGAATACTTCACAAAAGATCTGCAAAATTGGCAACAGGATGGATTAATAAGCTGGTGGGAACAAATGTTTTAACAGGGACCAATTAATTCTTGATGGTAGGGAAAGTGAATGTGGTTTTTATGAAAGGAAGGCTTAGGGGGGGCCTAAAAAGAAAATCAATTTTGAATATGATGGCTAAGCTTTTTAATGGGGATGCAACATCTCAACAGCATAAAATTGAATTTCGTAACATGAAAAATAAAACTAATTGTACCCATTCACATCACTTCAAAACTGCAAAATTCATGAAATCACCGAATGACATTAAAAATTCTGAGTGAATGCTTAATAAAATGTTTAATGTTATTTTTTCTTTCTATCTATAAAATTCAAATCAAATAAATATGCTCCTTAATACTAAATTTACAAGTGTAATGCATAAAAAATACAGGGTGTCTTGCAAGTCGTTACAATAATTTTAAAAGGTGAATACTTAATTTTGAGTCGATTGAAACACATACACACACATACCTACGTGTTAAGTGTTATAACATTTGTGATCATTATTTTTTAATATGTGTAGAAGAAAAACAAATCTTTTTATAATAAATATTTCTATACTTTTTTTATTGAAATGAATGGATTATTTAAATTATTTAACCAATAAAATCCAAAGTGGCTTCGTTACTAATCTAGATAGAGGAGCTGAAGATGGAATCCAACCATGGCCACCAAGATCGCCAGATTTAAATCCCCTTGATTCTGATTTGTGGGGCCATTTAAGGTGAATCGTTTATAAAACACTAGTGGAAAACGAAGAAGATGTAAGAAACTAAATAATCGATGGTTTTGAAGCAAAGAAACAGACCAGACAGACAATTTTATTTCTGTCATTTACTTAAATTTGAAGTTACCGAAATAAATATTTGACCAATTTCAAATAAACGTTTTAAATATTTTTATATAGTAAAGTTATTTAAAGATCTTATAATAAGAAAAATTAAAATAATGCAAGCAATCACCTGAAGTTTATAAAAGTATCTTTGATTATCCGATATATCGCAAAAATCTTCAAAGGGATGATGCGTAAGAGGATTTATTTTTACGTAGGTTTTGATATTCAGCACGCTTGCTGGATTATATTATTAATCATTGCAGACATCACACATCCAAGTTACTCCTTCATACATATTTAGTCATCGAGAAAAACTTTTGTACGAATTTAGAGTACTAAAACGAAAATCGAAGAGTCAGACAGAAGTGATAAATCAAATTTGTGTTTCTAGTTAACTTTTTAGAAGAGGAAGTCCAGCGGATCTAGAGAACCGAGTAAAGACTAAACCAATTGTGGCAGGTGTTGTTCCATAATGCATGTTGTCCGTCAGCCACCGATTGTCAACTTCTGACCACTATCCCGTCCTCTAAATTTATCACATCGCCCATTATGGACTATCGACTTTGTCATTTCATTGCTCTGTCTCTTCTACCATGGCTAGCCACGCACTTGCTTTACATACATTGCAATTTCTTATTGGTTCCCATTTTTTATTGTCACAACTTTATTTTAAAAGTATCAAGCTAATTCAAAAGAGGTCTCTGCTTCATATCTGTATTCCTGATTCAATTTATAAAAATTCTTAAGAAGTCTGAGAAATGTGCGGGGGGGGACAGTTTATTATTATTCAGTATGCTGCATTTACGCTGAAGAATGAGTAATTAAACTAAAACTTCATTAATTAGGAAGACTGGTATCAATCTTTAACATTCATACCCACAGAGAGGGTTATTATTTTTTCCAGTTAATAGAAGAAATTCTCAGGCCAGTAATTCAACGATTAATTTATTTTGCAACTTTTCAAAGTGCATTGTTTTCTGTGGCAAAGCCAGTTTTTCCTTGAATAGAACTGTAAATCATAACTGCAAGTTGATCTCAAAATTATGCCTTTTGGCTTGAAAACCGCACAGCCAGTGCCAAGGCATAGCTAAATACATGAGCTGGACGTCGTATTTTACGTTTTGACGTAACTTTAGCAGTTCTGTATCCAAACAATGAGGATAGTGATGTTCTCCACTCAATGATATGGTTTCGAAGACAAAGCCCCTCGTGACTTTGATGTAGATGTTCGGACAATATTATCCCTAGAAAATGTATAGAGCGAGTACTAACTGAATGGTCACTACGTTCACCTGATTTAACACCCTTAGACTTTCTCTTGTGGGTTACTTAAAATCACAGCTACGAATAAGAACTGAAATACAAAATATCATCCCGGAAATTACTGAATGATCAGTACAAAATGTTTACACACGATGTTATTTGAAAGAGTTATATACCGATTGAGAAAAATCAATAGGAAAAGGTGTAAACTAATGAGAAAGTCAGTCGCCCTACTAAAGTGATAAAAAGACGTTTGTAGATAATACTTGTAACATTGGGGGTTAGTATAAGACAAAACCCTCGCAGACCTGTGGAGGGTTTTTGTGTAGTAGGATTTCCCTCAGCAGGTCCTATCATAGAGGGTTAGCAGACATTTATAGAGTGGAAATCCTTTGTTTTTTGCATTTCTTTGTGTAATTTGACCAGGTATAAAAAAATTATAAGGCGTCAGCTTTAGCTTCACCTTAAGTCGAGAGCAGTTTGGTCGAGATCGGGATTTGTGTGAGAGTCGATTTCAGTGACGAACTGGGAAGCGTCCAGGCTACAAAGCATCAGAAACGAACGTCGGACGAAAAGGACAGGCTTGACAAATGGAACTCTTGTGTACCGTCCCGGCAGGGTATTTAGTAATTTGAATGATTCAGTCGTGAGCCCCATCGTGATTCGAGATTGCAAGATGACTATCTTCTATCACTGAACCTTACTAGATTTCGGGAATAACAGGAATCCCATTATGCATAAAGGACAAAAATTGCTTCTATGTCGCATTCAGACTTTAATCTTGATATTACACGGCCATCGTTTACAGAAATACGACTAGACTGAAAATGAGATTCAAATTAATTACTTATATACCTCCTGTCAACGCCAAAAAGGATCCCAGCGTGTGCTACTTTATTTTAAAATTATTTTCCACTATTCACGGAAATACTGCTAATTAACGGTTTTTTTCATGAGAAAAGGTTTTTCCTGTAATTCAGAATGTACTTTAATCTATAATTTACCTATGTCTAAAACATATACAGGGTATCCAGAATTTTAAGGCCTTATACAGGGCGCTTTTTAAGTAGAGGCTAAGAATCCATGGTCGTATTCTGTGGCTAAAAATATAAGTTTTTTTGTTATATAAATATGGGGTCTTAGAATAGCCATTGCCATTGCCAGCTACAGGGTGCCAAAAATTTAAAATTTTAATTTTTTATTTCAAAACCGCTTCACATAATTTAATCAAAATTGGTGACAGTAGGTATGCCACAAAAAATTACCAGCCATAGAAACTTACCAGTGGTGGCGGTGTGGGTACGATCGATAATTATTTGCCTAAAAAAATATATCACCCTGTATAATATTACAAATCAAATAGATCATCAAATGCGCCGTTGTATTATCTTCACTTCTTTGTTTCTTTACAATTTTTTGTATTCCAACAACAAAATTTATTTATTTGATCAAGTGCATTTTTATAGTTATGTACTTAAATTACTTAAACATATCTTAGAGAGGCCATGCAAAGCAATGAGAAGCCGTCATCTTATTTAATACTGTGTATTGTCAATTTAAGCTTATTTTTTAAAAAGATTAAGTTTTAATAATTGCTTATGCATATTCGAATGCTGAAATGGCCAATAGGATTTACATTTATGACCTTGCAGATGGAAATGGCACTGACACTAGGCGAATTTATATGGAAAGATTTCCAAATCATCCAACTTCAAATCTATGAATGTTCAGAAATATGTTTTTTCTATCTAGAAACACGTTTTATATTAAAACCCAATCGGAACAATCGCTTTATGGAATGTCGGTTGTGAAAGATTAAATAGAATGGTGGAGAAAATCGCGTTAGGATATAGGATAAAGTTGACATGACATAACATCTATAATGCCAAACCACTGACATTATTAAAAATTGAAGGCCTCAGTCAGACAGACTTAAAATAACGAAAATCGTTGAAACAGTACAGAATCAAAGGAAGTTATAATAAGCATGTTGCTTAAATCTGATTGTAACTTTTGTATTTAAAATTATTTTGTGGAGTTTTGAAATTTTGTCATTGAAAAGTATAAAGTTATAATAAGTGTGTTGCTTAAATTCAATTGTGAGTTTCGTATTCAAAACTATTTTGTGGAAATTTGAAATAAATGTGCGATAAAATTGATGGGTTAAACTACAATTGTAAATAGTCTGACCAAAGTTAACATAACTCTAGTGTCCAAATGCAACTATTTGTCACACTTTCGATTAACTTTGTAAAAAAGTAATTTATAGTGCTATATAAAAAATAACTTTAAGGTTATTAAACAATGCTATAATAAGCGTTTTGCTTAAATCCAATTTTAAGTTTTGTATTTAAAATTATTGCGGAGATTTGAAATGTTGTCGTTGAAAAGTAAGTACAAAATCAAAGAAAGTTATAATAAGCGTGTTGCCAAAATTCAATCGTTTCGTATTTAAAATTATTTTGTAGAGTTTTGAAATGATTGTGTAAAAAAAATTAATGATTGGATTAAAAATGTAAATCTTCTGACTAAATTTAACATAACTCTAGAGCCCAAATTTGTAACATTTTTGATTAACTTGGTTGAAAATTAATTTATAATACTATTATTAAGATTATTAAATATTAAAAAAATGTTATAATAAGTCTGTCGCTAAAACCCAATTGTACGTTTTGTATTTAAAAGTATTTTGTGGAGTTTGGAATGTAGTTGAAACGTACAAAATCAAAGAAAGTTATAATAAGCGTGTTGCTCAAATTTAATGATGAGTTTAATAATTAATTTAAAGAAAAAAACCAAATTTAATAATTATTTTGTCGAGTTTTGAAATGATGTGCAATAAAAATGAAGGATCGAATTAAGGTTATTAAACAATGTTATAATAAGCGTTTTACTTAAACCCAATTGTGAGTTTCGTATTTAAAATTATTTTGTGGAGTTTTGAAATGTTGAAAAGTACAAAATCAAAGAAAGCTATAATAAGCGTGTTCCAGAAATTCAATTGTGAGTTTCGTATTTAAAATTATTTTGTAGAGTTTTGAAATGATTGTGTAATAAAAATGAAGAATTGAATTAAAAATGTAAGTTCTCTGACTAAATTTAACATTGTTGTAGTGCCCAGATGAAACTATTTCTCACATTTTTGATTAACTTAGTTGAAAAGTAATTTATTGTACTATATAAAAAATAACTTTAAGGTTATTAAACAATGCTATAATAAGCGCTTTGCTTAAACCCAATTGTAAGTTTTGTATTTAAAATTATTTTGTGGAGTTTTGAAATGTTGTTGAAAAGTACAAAATCAAAGAAAGTTATAATAAGCGCGTTGCCGAAATTCAATCGTGAGTTTCGTATTTAAAATTATTTTGTAGAGTTTTGAAATGATTGTGTAATAAAAATGAAGAATTGAATTAAAAATGTAAGTTCTCTGACTAAATTTAACATTGTTGCAGTGCCCAGATGAAACTATTTTTCACATTTTTGATTAACTTAGTTGAAAAGTAATTTATTGTACTATATAAAAAATAACTTTAAGGTTATTAAACAATGCTATAATAAGCGCTTTGCTTAAACCCAATTGTAAGTTTTGTATTTAAAATTATTTTGTGGAGTTTTGAAATGTTGTTGAAAAGTACAAAATCAAAGAAAGTTATAATAAGCGCGTTGCCGAAATTCAATCGTGAGTTTCGTATTTAAAATTATTTTGTAGAGTTTTGAAATGATTGTGTAATAAAAATGAAGAATTGAATTAAAAATGTAAGTTCTCTGACTAAATTTAACATTGTTGCAGTGCCCAGATGAAACTATTTCTCACATTTTTGATTAACTTAGTCGAAAAGTAATTTATTGTACTATATAAAAAATAACTTTAAGGTTATTAAACAATGCTATAATAAGCACTTTGCTTAAATCTAATTGTAAGTTTTTTATATAAAATTATTTGGTGGAGATTTGAAACGTTGTCGTTGAAAAGTCCAAAATCAAAGAAAGCTATAATAAGCGTGTTCCAGAAATTCAATTGTGAGTTTCGTATTTAAAATTATTTTGTAGAGTTTTGAAATGATTGTGTAATAAAAATGAAGAATTGAATTAAAAATGTAAGTTCTCTGACTAAATTTAACATTGTTGTAGTGCCCAGATGAAACTATGTTTCACATTTTCGATTAACTTAGTTGAAAAGTAATTTATTGTACTATATAAAAAATAACTTTAAGGTTATTAAACAATGCTATAATAAGCATTTTGCTTAAATCTAATTGTAAGTTTTGTATTTAAAATTATTTCGTGGAGATTTGAAACGTTGTCGTTGAAAAGTCCAAAATCAAAGAAAGTTATAATAAGCGCGTTGCCGAAATTCAATCGTGAGTTTCGTATTTAAAATTATTTTGTAGAGTTTTGAAATGATTGTGTAATAAAAATGAAGAATTGAATTAAAAATGTAAGTTCTCTGACTAAATTTAACATTGTTGTAGTGCCCAGATGAAACTATTTCTCACATTTTCGATTAACTTAGTCGAAAAGTAATTTATTGTACTATATAAAAAATAACTTTAAGGTTATTAAACAATGCTATAATAAGCATTTTGCTTAAATCTAATTGTAAGTTTTGTATTTAAAATTATTTCGTGGAGATTTGAAACGTTGTCGTTGAAAAGTCCAAAATCAAAGAAAGTTATAATAAGCGCGTTGCCGAAATTCAATCGTGAGTTTCGTATTTAAAATTATTTTGTAGAGTTTTGAAATGATTGTGTAATAAAAATGAAGAATTGAATTAAAAATGTAAGTTCTCTGACTAAATTTAACATTGTTGCAGTGCCCAGATAAAACTATTTTTCACATTTTTGATTAACTTAGTTGAAAAGTAATTTATTGTACTATATAAAAAATAACTTTAAGGTTATTAAACAATGCTATAACAAGTTTCGTATTTAAAATTATTTTGTAGAGTTTTGAAATGATTGTGTAATAAAAATGAAGAATTGAATTAAAAATGTAAGTTCTCTGACTAAATTTAACATTGTTGCAGTGCCCAGATGAAACTATTTTTCACATTTTTGATTAACTTAGTTGAAAAGTAATTTATTGTACTATATAAAAAATAACTTTAAGGTTATTAAACAATGCTATAATAAGCGCTTTGCTTAAACCCAATTGTAAGTTTTGTATTTAAAATTATTTTGTGGAGTTTTGAAATGTTGTTGAAAAGTACAAAATCAAAGAAAGTTATAATAAGCGCATTGCCGAAATTCAATCGTGAGTTTCGTATTTAAAATTATTTTGTAGAGTTTTGAAATGATTGTGTAATAAAAATGAAGAATTGAATTAAAAATGTAAGTTCTCTGACTAAATTTAACATTGTTGTAGTGCCCAGATGAAACTATTTCTCACATTTTCGATTAACTTAGTCGAAAAGTAATTTATTGTACTATATAAAAAATAACTTTAAGGTTATTAAACAATGCTGTAATAAGCACTTTGCTTAAATCTAATTATAAGTTTATTTAAAATTATTTGGTGGAGATTTGAAACGTTGTTGTTGAAAAGTCCAAAATCAAAGAAAGTTATAATAAGCGCGTTGCCGAAATTCAATCGTGAGTTTCGTATTTAAAATTATTTTGTAGAGTTTTGAAATGATTGTGTAATAAAAATGAAGAATTGAATTAAAAATGTAAGTTCTCTGACTAAATTTAACATTGTTGTAGTGCCCAGATGAAACTATTTCTCACATTTTCGATTAACTTAGTCGAAAAGTAATTTATTGTACTATATAAAAAATAACTTTAAGGTTATTAAACAATGCTATAATAAGCATTTTGCTTAAATCTAATTGTAAGTTTTGTATTTAAAATTATTTCGTGGAGATTTGAAACGTTGTCGTTGAAAAGTCCAAAATCAAAGAAAGTTATAATAAGCGCGTTGCCGAAATTCAATCGTGAGTTTCGTATTTAAAATTATTTTGTAGAGTTTTGAAATGATTGTGTAATAAAAATGAAGAATTGAATTAAAAATGTAAGTTCTCTGACTAAATTTAACATTGTTGCAGTGCCCAGATAAAACTATTTTTCACATTTTTGATTAACTTAGTTGAAAAGTAATTTATTGTACTATATAAAAAATAACTTTAAGGTTATTAAACAATGCTATAACAAGCGCTTTGCTTAAACCCAATTGTAAGTTTTATATTTAAAATTATTTTGTGGAGTTTTGAAATGTTGTTGAAAAGTACAAAATCAAAGAAAGTTATAATAAGCGCGTTGCCGAAATTCAATCGTGAGTTTCGTATTTAAAATTATTTTGTAGAGTTTTGAAATGATTGTGTAATAAAAATGAAGAATTGAATTAAAAATGTAAGTTCTCTGACTAAATTTAACATTGTTGCAGTGCCCAGATGAAACTATTTCTCACATTTTTGATCAACTTAGTCGAAAAGTAATTTATTGTACTATATAAAAAATAACTTTAAGGTTATTAAACAATGCTATAATAAGCACTTTGCTTAAATCTAATTGTAAGTTTTTTATTTAAAATTATTTGGTGGAGATTTGAAACGTTGTCGTTGAAAAGTCCAAAATCAAAGAAAGCTATAATAAGCGCGTTGCCGAAATTCAATCGTGAGTTTCGTATTTAAAATTATTTTGTAGAGTTTTGAAATGATTGTGTAATAAAAATGAAGGATTGAATTAAAATTGTAATTCCTCTGGCCAAATGAGAAGCAGATTTAATAAGGAGATGCCTTCTACTCGATTTGAAACGATTTTAGCTTGTTCTCGACACATCTGCCTCTCTCTCCATTTCAATGTTCCTAAGCCAACTAGCAACATTCTTGCGAAATGAAATACGAGCACACATCTGTTCAGCTTATTGTTGTATACAAGTTTCCGGGCGGGTACTTTTCTTTTTCGCAGATATCAGATGTACACGAAGCGATAGTGTCCGATGATTCCACTTTTGCGGCAAATTACTTTTTAAGCGGATAATTTATAGCCTGACGGCTGCCTACCGCCGTGCTAATAATTTATTCTATTCAGAACCAAATATTAAGATGTTACTGATACCAACTGCACTGTCTAATCTTAATTAGTTTACGTAGTTTAATTGGCGAGCTTCGCGTTGGAATCGCGTCTTTATTATCTAAGTCGAATTCGAGGAGATTCAACAGAACGTGGGGTAAAGGAAAGAAAATATTATCATTTTCGGAGATTCATTGTCCTTTTCCACGTGAAATCAAACAAGCCGTGAATCGGAAACTCAAAAGGGGATTTCAAAATTAATGAACCACTTCTGTTCAATGAAACAAAATGTTATGTGGCTAAGCAATTATCTCATTAATTTATCGAAATTACCTTCATCTTGGTTCTACTCGTTACGCAACTCAAACTCTATTCAACACAGGAATTGATACAATTTAAATATTTCTGTAAGTAATGACAATCGGAAATTTTCCTCAAAATTCTTCTAATTTCTTCAATTTAGCTACAAGTAACAAATAATATATAAATGAAAATTGCAAATCTACAACGAAAACAGATAATACAGTATGTCCCACCAGGAACGACTGTGGTAAATATATGGGAAAGTATATACAGGATGCTTCTGAAAATTTGGTTAATTACCGACGTCAGTAGGGCTGGGAATTTTAAAATGCACCTAAATGCGTCTCAAAATTTCTGTTTAAAAATAGTTTAGATCGAGGGGGAAACTACTGTACAAGCGGTAGGTAATTAAAGGTACTTTTTGAATTTTTTGGGTATTTGTGCGTATTTATAGGTATTTTTCCAGTATTTTTAGGTACTCTGTGTATTTTTGGGTACTATCAAGGCAATAATGGGTATTTACTGGGTATTACGAAGGTAATTAATGGGTATTTTCGGAGAAAATTAGCATTTTCCCGCCAATTTTTAAATACGATGACGATCGCGCATGCGTTATGACGATGGCACAGTTTGAATATAACTGACCAATGGCAAATATAAAAATTATTAAAAATATATACAGAAATATTTTCTAGATATTAAATAGTCTGTAAATTTTTTTTGAGGCACTGTTAAACCACTATGCGGCTCTTTACTGTCTTCGTAAGCCTTTACTTTAGAAAATAATATAGGGTGATTCGAATTAGATACAATCTATTGCAAAAGTAATGCCACTTCCTCAAATCAGTTTTTTGACTACTGGATGTTCTGTATAGAAATGTCAATAGATTTTTGTGGGTGAGTGGAACAACTAAGACTAATGTTTAAAATTGAAAGTAAATTCACAATTAAACAGTGCAATTATTATTGCAATAGATTGTACAGTACAGTACCCTATATAAGCAAGTATCATATGAATGTATTATAAGGCATTCTGTTAACAAATTTTAATATGGTATAATTTGTTAAATTTTATTTTTAAATTAATGTATTACATATTATAGGTACGATACAATGTGTTAACGATACGTTTGGTCAAACTTCACCGACATATTCTATTGATGAAAAATATGTGATAAAAGTGAATGAGTCAATAATAAAAATTAAAATATTGCTAAATTAGGTTTTCCTATCATTCTATTTAATAAAAAAGAAACCTTTTTATGTAAACAACAATTATCTAATTCTAGTGAGAGATGACGAAAAAAAAGCTAGGGCTAAAATTGAATTCTCCCTCTATACCATCCATTTATACTCCTACTATACTCCATAAAAGAATTTTGTTGTACCCGATGAGCATTTGGGATCCGGACAATAATTTTAGGGACACCCTGTTTACACCGAATATTATGATTTCATAGGTGAGGATGAAGTTTGTTTTTAGTTAGCTTGAAGTGGGCATAGGGTAGGTATTGCCATCCTTCTTGGGTGCGCCAGTGGGGTGGATACAGTTTATATAATCCAAAATGTTAGTTTCAGATGTATTCAGATCGAGTCGAGGGATCGATCTAAGTATCAATTCCACGATCAGTCGCAATATGATAATCCACAATATCCTACCAACTTGGACACGAGTTTAGATATGTTTACTTATACTGAATAAGGATTAGAAACTAATTTTCCCTTAAAAAGTTACATATTATTTACGTAGATCTGTAGATGGAATAATTTCTAAAGAAATGTGAGAGAGTTTTGGAAAATTAAAGGTATAATAAGTGAACTCGTGGGTCATTTAATAATTAAATCGTTTCTTAGATATCTGTGTATTTAAGGGTATTTTGGGTACTATTTGGTATTTCTGTGTATTTAACGATGTGTTTAGGTACTTAAAGATAATATTGGGTAATAGTCATAGGTATTCTTTGGGCATTTGGAGGTAATTTGTGATGTTTGGGTATTTTTGAGGTATTTGCTTATTTGATGAGGTATTGTTTTGAGTATTTACGGGTAATATTAAAAAAAATGGTATTTCAATGTACAAATTTCAAGCAGTGGTTTACCCCTCGGTTTAAATGTTCTGCCCAGAATAATATTCCGTCATTTTCCCACTGGTATGGACGACGAGAAACAAATACCTTTTTTCTCTTTTGTAGATACTATTTTAAAACTTATTGTACATATAAGCTAGATATAAAAATTCGCGAGATGTGAGATATTGACATGAACTACATATATTGCAAATTTGAGGATATGGCGAATTACGGTAAAATGTCGAAACAACATTATGGTAGCGTTGCTATCACCTTTAAGTGACCGTAAAATTGATGGGTTAGTTCCGTTGACCACTTGTTGATGGATATAACTAAAGCGTTAGATATTTTTAGTTTCTGCCCCTTTAAATATACATTTTAGGTATACAGGGTGTTAATTAAGTATGTGCACAATCTTTAAGGGGTTAATATATGATTGATATCAGATAAAAATTTCATACAAACATGGGTCCGCAACGGCTTCGTTTTACTGATACAGGGAGTTAAAGTTTGAAAAAAAAATCAAATTTTTGAATCTATTTTCTGAGTAGTAAGAGCTACTTAGTTGAAACTTGGTAGAACCTAAATACAACAATAATTGCAAACTGTTGTTTTTTTATTTAAAATCATGAACTACCTCGCAATAATTTTGCGTTGAGTTCTGACCAATTGTAACTTTAACTGAAATTGCGTGCATAAGAATTAAATTAAGAAATTTTCTTGAAAACGGTTCATCGTATCAAAAATTACCAAGAGACATTTTTGTGTAATTTTAATTGGTTCAATCGACAGAGCTTTCGAATTTTGAAAAAATCGTTGGTGTGCCATTTTTTTCTTAAAAACTCTGTGGTTAGCCATATCTGCGCTCATGGTTAAATTAAAAATAATTTAATACCCGCAAAATATAGTCTCTAAATACCTATTAGAGTGTGCCAAGTTTCAACTTTGGATCTATTTTCTGAGTAGCTTTTACTACTCAGAAAATAGATCCAAAAATTTGTTTTTTTTTCAAACTTTGACACCCTGTATCTGTAAACAAAGCCGTTGCGCACCCACGTTTATATGAAGTTTTTGTCTTAAAATCAATCATAGATTAACCCCTTAAAGCTTGTGCACATACTTAATTAACACCCTGTATATCACTTCAAAGTTCTATTTTCAAAAGCAGACATGTTTACAAATATATGTTTAAGGTTGCCATTTTGTAATAGAAATTTAAATATATTATAATTTTTGACGGTTCTGTGTCTCAGAAATTATGGGAATATATTCAGATGTAGCAATTCCTGGATTATTTTTGTTGCAAAAATTGAAATTAGCAGGACTTCACTTTTAAAAACGACTGAATTTAGGTATAGTATACAAAATTTAAAATAGAATCCAAATATGCGACAATATACAGGGTGTTCCATTTAAAACAACAAGTTAGCAAATACTACCGTTGGTAAGCAACCAAAATTTCAGAATTACTGTAAACACTTTTCCATATATAAAACGCGAACATTCGTGGTGGAATACACTGTATATAAAGAATAATAAAACGAGTGCAGTCATAGTGAAACTTTGCACTTTCAATATCGCATATCCCGTATGTGTTCTTGTCAAGTATTTTTGTTCGGGATTATTTCAAAATCTAACAAGTACGTTACATGTTATTTTTTAGGTTTAAAGTTTGTAATGTAGTGATTCAGATATTTGGAAACAAAATATAACAAGTAGATTTAGTATTAAAAATATAGCTCTTGTATTTTACACCTAATTACAGAAAAAATATGGAATCGAATTTACAATTCTAGTATTTGAACAATTATAATTTTGTTTATCGGGAAGTATGCAATTAATGAAACATATTTTCATATTCAGATTTTTTGCTAGTTGAGATTTAAGAAAAAATTGTTGAAACAAGCCAATCAGAAAAATTTCCTCATTTTTTATGGCATTAATTTTCTGCAAAGGAATAATGTAGGCATTTTCTTTTTCCTTTCATAACCTTTTTACTTTCAAAAAATTTCAAAATTTGGTGCGTTTATATTGTTCATAATGTTAACTGAAACAAAAAAAATCTTACAAAATTAGATAAAGTCTTGTCTTGTCTATCTGAATTTCATAAAAGTGGTGGTTGCTCTCGGTCGGTTATAAAAAATATATATTTGGCGAAAAGTGTCAGATGACAGAAAAAATTCCCGCTATTAAGTTTACGGATCAAATTTTCTTATGTTCCCTTTCGCATGTTTACTGTCAAAACTTTGTCAAACAGACCCATAAATATAAAAAACGTTTTTCAAAATGATTGATGATTCTGAAGAAACTTTACCCCCTGATATAAACGGCAATTGAGCTATTTCAAGTCTAATTCCGACAAAATCCAAGGCGTGGTGTAAGTTGGAGTACCAAAAGTTTGAAGATGGGTGCAAAGCTAACAAGGAGGTGCCTGAGAAAATCCTTTTGGCTTATTTTTCCGGAAAGCACCGCTCCCAAAACACATTTACACTATGGACTCAACTAATAGCATTTTTCAAAAGAACTTCAGAGAGTTAGAAGGCCAAAAAGTCCAGTATCTTTACAAAGGAAGAAGTATATAAGTCTCGAAGTACTGCTGATAATGAAACATGTTTACTCATGAAAATTGCTATTATAATCGGCATTTTTGAGCATGTCGTCGCGCAGAATGAACAAAGCTAATGTTGGATCATATTCAATACAATGACCACTATATAAAAATTGTAATTCCAAGCACCAAAACAAAAATTGTCCGATAATTTATTATAACAGAAACGTGGTAGGTATCAAGTGTTTAAATATTTTTCGAAAATATGCTGAACTTCGTCCTCCTGATGCAACTCACAGGCGGTTTTTGGTATTCTAAAGGCAAGGAAAATGTACCTCCCAGTCTGTTGGAGTTAATAATTTTGGAAGCATTCCAAAAATGATTGCAACAAAGCTTGAATTGACGAATCCTGAAGAATATACTGCACATTGTTTTAGAAAGTCCTCAGCCATCATTCTGGTTGATGGAGGTGCAGAAATATAGACGTTAAAGTGTCATGGGGGCTGAAAATCTTCTTCTACTTGTCTTCTCTTGTCTTGCAAGACCAAGATACGATCAAGACAAAGCAAAACAAGACGCCCGACTGTACAAAATACCTCAAAAAATTGAAAGGCATAAAAATATAAAATATTTAAACCCCTCTGCCTTTACCGTTTCTGAGATCCCTGTACTGGCGTCAAAAAATGATGACTTCTTCCATTTAAGTTATCTATTAACGGAGCTATTTTCATGTAACTGCAGTTTTTCTAATGAATAGGTGTAAAATACAGACACATTTCTATTTCTAAAGATTTATAAAAGATCATTCCAGCTTGAAGTATAAACGCATATATCTTATTTTAAATAATACCTTAGCAATACTTACTGTACAGGCGAATCGTGCCATCAGTCTCCCCTCTAGGATTCTTAGCGACGCATTTGTATGTCCCGTAGTCGCTTTGTTGAATGTTATTTATGGTGAGTCGCATGTGAGTCTTGTACGTAGGATTGCCAATTATATTTTCAGTATGGTATTTTTTACTTTCATGGATCATTTGACCATCCTCGCGAGTCCAATAATTCAGGGAAGTTGGATGCGCTTCAGTGAAACATTCTAAGGTCACTGAGTACGCTAGTGGGGCACCTACGAGTTGGTGGGGAATCCACAACATTGGCGGAACTAGAACAATAAAAAAATTGTTAGAAAATTGCACATTTTATGTATGCTGGTAGAACAGTCGTGTGATTATAGTTGCATCATTTTATGAAACAATCAAACTAATTATTAATACACTCAACGTCAAAAGTCTTCAACTCCTCTCATTCTTGATAAAGAAATCTTTTTTTCAGAAAAACCAAAAACATTTATAAAAGTTTATTGTTTTCTGAATCTTTTTTTTTTGTGAAAAGAATATGTTGGATAAACTAAGTACTTAGAAAATTAAAAACCAGCAAATGTGTGACATTTTTTAACAGTTTTTACTCGGTGCACTGAGCATTTCAAATAGGATCATTTCAAAAATAGATACGCCTACCGACTTCAGCAAGGTACACCTTTTTCAAATAAAACAGGTAGGAGAATCGATTGTTTCGTTAGTCAGATGCAAAAAGGTCTGCCATTTAAAAGAAACATGGTGTGCCACAGGTGGCGCCCTCTACTAGTGACGTCAAAATTAGAAACATATTTGAATTACTCGTCCGCCGATTTACAAATTTTATATAAATATTTGGATTTCTTAAGTTATTTACAAATATCGAAAATACAATTTTAACTTTAACACCCTGTAACTCCGTTAATAATCAGTTGTGTAAAAAATGTTATAGAAAGAGGTAGCATTTATTTTCGGTCTAGAATGATCCCCTGAATTTTTTGTTCATCATTTCCGGACACCCTGTATAAAATTTTTGTCTTATTTTTAAACATATAACCTACCCCTAGATTTTCTTAACATCATTCTGTAACACCCTGTATATATTTATTATCTCCAACTTGTCATTGACAGTTGAGTTCATAAACGGAAATTTTTGTAACTAGTAACGAAAATCTAGGTTTTTTTCATTACAGGAATATAATGTATACGATAATATTGGAGGTTCTCGAGACTGGTTATGCTGTATATAGTAAGTATTCGGACTTTTAAGGCTCAGAATAATATATTTAAACTTTAAAATACAATTTATTTGCTAAATGTAGGTATAGCATATAGCAAACGGCATTAAAAACTGCAACAGTAGTTAGGTTAGAATTGCCAACATTAAATAAATGGAAATTTTAATGTCTAAATTTATTAAGAGGTACCTAATCAAAACTATATTATAGGAGCAAACATTTAAGTTTGGGTTTTGTAGGATCAACAAGAGTCTCGATGGTGGTTGTCTCGGTTAAGGCTAACGGTGAAACACGTGATCAAGTTTTGTTAAAACCAGATATATCGCTGCGCAGAGTAAGACTATGTTGACGTGTTGTGGCAAAACGCTGAAATATGTGCTGCCTAGAGGCTAATGCATTTGGGATGGAGACAAAACGAAAGATACACTGAAATAAAGGTATCACAACTCTATTAGTGGAGTAAAATCGGTTCTCAATTATGCCGTTTTTTTTTAATAAAGATATAACTAAATTAAACATTTACCATCTTTTAGAGGGACAATTTCGACATCTGAAATGGACTTTTACAACTTTTTTCAGTAGGGTCTAACTTTATAAATTCAAATTGTCGGTGCTTCGGACGTTATTTGTCAATTATGTTTTACGAAACATATATCGCGTTTGCAAATCAACGATTCAAGTTATGTTCATAATTTTTTCACAACATGTATAAAAAACTACAGCGCTTCTAATAGTACATACCAATTTTTAATAACTTAAAGCCTTTTCGAAAAAAATTGTTCCAAAGTCAATGCCAGTAAATTTGTGCATTAAAAACTTTACTATGCGGAGAGCTACATTAATTATTGAAAATAGAACTATAGTTATATCGAGACAAATGTAGTCGATAGTATGAAAAATTTTTTTAAAAAAAGTTTACTTCGCTACGTGTTACGGTTTTCAAGAAATTGAATTTTACATATGCTCGTGTTTCGTGTGTAAGCTAAGTTTACTTGCGGTGCAGTAAACGTTTTCAGAATAGGACAATGCATTCATTCGGAAAGTCAGAAATATCTATATTTTCCATAATTTTTATGTCGAATAAAATTAAATTTAAATTTTTTTTGCTCGTATTTTTTTAATAAAGAAAACTTATCGTAGATCATAGAAAATACATAAGAGATATTAACATAAATGTATATTTATTTATGTCCAAAATGTAAAATATAAATACTATGTATGGATTATTGAAGAGAAATATGAGAAATTAAAGTGTAAATAGGCCAATTAGATTGGATCAAATATTGAAAACATATCCACTAATTGCGATGCTTATTTTTTTGTTTGTTCCTTTAATACTAAAATATAAATAATTTCACTTGACATAGGGCTCAACTTAAATCAGAAAATATGGAATAAAGAGATAATTTCATTTATAGAATAAAATGCTTTTGACACATTTTTTCTTTCTATGTGTATTTCTACTAAGTTTGGGTTTGCAATAAATATTATTATTTACTGAAGTGCTGAGAATCAAACCATCGATGCCATGTAAAAAAATACTATGCGACAGAAATAAAATTAGATAAACAAAACCATATTTCAATAACATTTTTATATATTCCATAAATCTCAACTACCCATTTGCATTCCCCATTTTTTTAATATTTATTAAAAATATTAATTATATTTTAATGAATACGTCTATTTAGCAATGTCTTAGCTGGTGTCTATTATTCAGTAGGCAGACACAGAATATTATATTAAAAATAATCTATATTTCTGTATTTGAAAAACATTATATTTTTAGTTTCAAGTAACAAATTCGTAATTATAATAAAGCCATTAAACTACAATGCGTAATCATTTCTCTTAAGTCTTTTATAAAATCTGTCCTTTTATTTTAGTTTTTCGGTTTTCGTTCGGTAACTATATATATAGTAAATTATGTTATTCTATTTTTTATATACTACAAATATTATTTTACATCGAGTGAAAAATTTTAAATAAAAAAAAATTTGCATTACTCAACATTTTAAAAAACAGCATTGATGTAAAATAATATTTGTAGTCTATTAAAAAAAAGCCGCCTATTTTTATCATTTTCCGTTGAGCAGTTATTGAGCGAAAACGTGGCGAAAACTATATTCCGTATGATAGAGCATTTACCGTTAGCCTGAATCACTTCTCTCAGTGTTGGACATTTAGAATCTAATGTAATCGTCTCTTTTATCAATGCCACCGCAAGGGGGCAGCATTTTATTGCTAAGAAATATTTTTTTAGTTTTCGCTCAGTAGCTCCTCAGGGGATAAAGATAAAAATATGCGGTTTTTTTTAATAGACTACAAATATTAATTTACATCGACGCTGTGTTTTGAAATTTCGGAAAAGAGCAAAATTCATTTAAAAAAAATAATTTTACAGTTTTTCAAAATTTCAAAACATAGCGTCGATGTAAAATAATATTTGTAGTCTATTAAAAAAAACCGCATATTTTTATCTTTATCCCTTGAGGAGTTATTGAGCGAAAACTTTATATCGTCTTATAGAGCGCTCACCGTAAGCCTTTACAAATGCTTATCCATTAAATCCTTATTGTGTGATGAATATTAAGGAAAAAATTTGTAAAATAAATACTCTTGTATGCAAAAAGATATACAGTCGAATTATAATAGTTTAAAATAGGTTATTTACTATTAGCAATATATGTCGTAAAGTACTTAAAATAATTTTTTTTAGAAAAGGAGGTTTTTTTAACAGGAAAACAATTTGGGTATGTTTCTGGAAAAAATATAATAATTGATGGTAAAGATAATACTTTCTATTGAGAATGGAGCTTAACTTCATCCCATTTAACATCACTTGTCCCAAATGTTATTTAAATTTTTTATATCCTCACAGCAGGCTCATACTATCGAGTTAGAGACACCCTGTACTGAATAAGAACAAAAGCTGAAAGAAAGCTATTATTGTTGGTCAGAGAAAGTTGTAAATGCGAAGTTCGAGTAACATTAAATCCGGTGAATGTGAGTTCATTATGATCAAACGTTAAAAATACTTTATTTAAAAGCAAAGGGATAATCAGCACCAGCGATTTAAGTAAAAGCATTCTACACAAAACATGGCCGAAGTTACTTAGATACAGTTAACTAAAAACTTTCAGTCCGAATTGCCCTATCAGAGGAGCGGTGGAATCGACTTCGCATCTTTATTTGAGATTGGAACGCATTGATTAAAATGTAAATTTAACCCTATAAGGTAGTTTCCGTTTTCCATTTAAATTCTACTCATTTTAATTAATGCTCTAAATCATATCACTAAGGACAACTGTTTTCATTACACAAATAAGAACTATTTAAAGTTATGTAAATATAACAAAAGTTTAAAATATATTGTTTTTTCCACGGAATGAATTACGTCTATACATAAAAAATTAAAGTAAAATTCTCATTAGAAAATGCAAGTTTGTTATTTCCCACAAAAATGGATATTTCACATGGTTCTGCTAAAGGAATATAAAATTTCAAGAATTGTAAATACAGGGTGTTTTTAAATGAAGTAGCAAAAATGAGACCACAGATTCCTTAGGTGAAATTAAATCGACAGGGTGTCCGGAAATGATGAGCAAAAAATTCAGGGGATAATTCTAGACCAAAAATGAATGCTACCTTTTTCTATAACATTTTTTCCAAAACTGATTATTAACGGAATGTGAAAGTTAAAATTTTATTTTCGATATTTGTAAATAACTTTTTAAGAAATCCAAATACTTACATAAAATTTGTAAATTAGGGGTTTTTGCCGGCGAGAATTCAAATCTGTTTCTAATTTTGACGTTACTAGTAGAGGACGTCACTTGTGGCACACCATGTTTCTTTAAAATGGCAGAACTTTTTTGCAGTTTAGTATATTCATCTAACTATAAAAGCAATCGATTCTCCTATCTGTTATATCTGAAAAAGGTATACCTTGTTGAAGTCGTTTGGAGTAACAGTTTTCGAAATAATCCTATTTCAAATATTCAGTGCACCGATTGAAAACTGTTATCGTTTCAGGTAAAGCGCCTCTTCTACTGAAAATACAGCAAACTGTTATTTGAAAAAGTTGTTCAGAATGGAGACGTTGCATTTTCATGATTAATTTGTTTCTTTTGAATTTTTGAAATTTGACTTATAAACACTCAAGTATAGACCTTTCTAGAACTTATCACTGTAAGATATTTCGAATTTAGCACATTATACCAAAGTAAGACCCTGACTTCCACAGAATTGCGGCAACCTTATTTCTAACATACCGCAATAAATTATTACACAATATCTCTTTAGAGAATTTTCACTTACTTCAACCGCGTTATTAAATTTTTTGTAGACATATGTAATTAATACTGGAAAAAATTAGTTATTACATATAAAATTCGTAATTAATTACGAAAAATTACATTTAATATCGTCGGAGTAGAGTTGGAATCTCGTATGTTGTTTGTGGTTGTTGGTTAATTTAGAAAGTTAGTTAATTCCTCAAATCAAGAAATTAATTTCTATAGAAAAATATTAATATTTACTTTACGGGTTCATACGTTGTAGAATAGGCTTCTTTCGTCAAATTTCATTTATATGATTTTTACGCGTTTTTATACAGGGTGTCCCGAAATTAATGGGACACAGAGCAAGAGCAGATACCTTACATCGAAATAATACGATTAAGCCAAACTGATAAAACTTGATAAAAACTGGTTATAACTCTTTTATCAGTGTGTGAACGAAAGTTTTAATAGAAAAATATTGTTCTTCTATCTATTTTTCACAAATACTTGTTTTATGTCGATTTAACCGTTTTCGATTTATTTCTTATTTTTCTATTGGATGCAATAAAATAAAATAAAATAAAAATTTGTAGCTAATTACGTAAAAAACAAGATTATTTTTAATAATAATTTAATTACATTCAGGTGGCTACATTAAATTCTCAATATGACCCCCGTACACAATCTTATTCGTTTGATAAATGAATGTCTAATATTAAATAGTGTTTCTTCATTTCTTAATAAATTCCTAGCATTTAAAATTGCTTGCCACAGCTCATCCCGTGTATTAATAAAATCAGTGTAAATTTGAACTTGATTTCAAAATGCTGAAATCCATGGAGTTTAAATCTGGGCTTCGTGCGGGCCATGAAAACATGCTGCCGTGACTATCCACCGAGCTTATTTTTTAATTGTATTTGGAGTTTTCTCTAAAATATTTGATTTATCAAAATATGAAGGCTGCTAAATAACGTCTAGGAAGACCACTGTTATCGGAGGCGCAGTGCCGACCGTAGCAGCCGTAATACAACAATAGGAATTGAGGAACAAAAGTCAGTAAATGAAAGAGCTCAGGGGTACCGAAAACGGGACCGTTCTTCACATAGCCTAGCCTTAGAACAACCAGGGCAGATCAAATAATCTCAGCTAAGACTACAAATGTACAAGTTAATTCTGTTACCGGCAGCAATCAGTTACCTAGGTCACAGCTTAACAACCCGGAAAATCACTATAGATTAAATAACAGAACAGGCCGTAGAAGCTTGAAAACCACTATTACAAATGTACTTGTGAACATTTCATCATTTTTCACTTATGTTTTCGATATATGAAATTAAAAAAAAATGCTGAACAAGCCCATTGGTGGTTAGAGAGCGGTAATAAATAAGGAAGCAAACCCTTGTGCGTACTTGACAATATGTTAATATCACTCGAAATTGATTCGAGTTTCTCTTTTTAAAACGGAAAAGTAATTCCCGAAAGTACGGTAGTGAGCATTGAGAGCGGGAATGTTATGCATTTAAAGAGGCTACAAAGGGTAAATGATCATGTAAACAGCTCGGTTCTCCCAGGTTGTGCGACTGTCGCTCAGTTCGCCATTCTCGCACAAGAGTGTAAAATATCACCGTTCACCAACCAGCTTCGAGCGTACACCTTCCTAGTTCGACCTGCTGCTGTTTTGCATGCTATAATGAGAACACATTTAACTATTTCTGTTGGTCTGGCTGCACCACTTTTCGCTCCCATGGGCGTATTTTCCTTATTTTCTTCTGGGGGCCGTTACGCTAATGCCAGGATCTTTATTATTACAGAATAAAGCACCCTTCCAAGGACGTTCCCAGCAAATTTACAGGGGTAGCTTAAGAAATTAATCAGGTAACAGAAAAACTTTAACTAAACAAAAATATTATACACTGATAAAAATGATAGGAATTACAATTGCATGATTTTTCTAAATACGTGCAGAAGAACGCATTATTTTAATAGAAATAGTGTTTGTCTAAAGCCTAAAACCGGTATTTAAAAATTTAGTCTGGCCACGCCCCCACAAATCAATCATCGCCCAGCATAGACGTCAGACGCCGTTCGCATGTGTACCTAAATACAGCAGTGTGCTTTCATACAACGCAGTACATACGTTTAGAATAGTTAATTTGTCATTTGTGATATTATTAGGTGTTATTGGTTAAATAGACATTGGTATTGAATAAAGTTGCAAAATGGACTCGTAAAATGAGCACAGAAAGTGCATTTCACCGGGCAAATGGAAGATGTATTGCATTATTCCATTATGTATGAATATAGCACACGCAGCTCCTAATATAAATTAGCGGAAAAAATTAAGGGATCAAAAAAAAAATTCAATTTTTTTTGAGATTCTTCAAATTGCTGTATCTTTGGTAAAAATGGTCGTATGTGAGTGAAAAAAACGCAATTTCAAGCTTGAAGTGTCTAGTTTATGGATCTTGTGATAAAAAAAAATTCCAAGCAACAATTAGCGCAAAATCCTAATGAATATCATGGAAAGAAAATTGTTCGAAATTTGTCTTATTTTTAGTGTACGGACTTCAAAAAATTTTTTTCAACCTAACCAGTATATGGATTGGATAAGTTGTTCATTTAGCTTCAATTTCCTTTTTTGTCGGCCTCGATACGACCATTCCTCGCTGAGTTTTCAGTCTTTGAATGAAAATGCGTCATTTTCTCTTCTCTCAGCAATATCTCAGGAACCAATGGTCGCTCAGAAAATGGAAGGGAGATTTCGGAAACTTGAATCCATTCTCTATAATGTTCTAGCATGTTTTTTCAGGAAACCAATTTTTTTTCATTCTTAACATGCCTTTGAAAAATTTCGAAAAACGGGACTTTTTGAGGTCTTTCAGAAAATCACTTGCCACATTGAGAATATTGGGAACATGACTAATGTTAAGTGTGCATCTTATAGGCCATTGTACCCTCAAAAGCCCTACAAAGTTTCAACCTGAACCATCAAGCCGTTTTATTTTTTAATAAGAGTGCAAAAAATTTCGAACAATTTTCTTTCCATGACATTCATTAGGATTTTGCGCCAATTGTTGCTTGAATTTTTTTTTATCGCAAGATCCATAAACCAGACACTTCAAGCTTCAAATTGCTTTTTTTCACTCACATACGACCATTTTTACCAAAGAATCGCAAAAAATTGAAATTTTTTTTTTTGATCCCTTAATTTTTTCCGCTAGTGTATTTCACTGTGCCAAAAAAAATGAAAAGGAAAAAGTGGTGCAGGGATATGAAAAGCGACGAAAGGAAGCATTGCAACATTGTTTGTTTGTGAAGACTATTTTAATGTAAGTTTAAGTTTATCGAAAAATTTAAATGTAAGTTGTCAATTAAACTTTGAAAAATTGTGAAAATTAAATTTTAAAATCTTCAAACATTATTTTCTTGACATTTTTGTTATGTAACACCATAATTTTTCATGATGTATGTATGTAGAATGACACGCTCTTTCAAATGGCATGATCAAAATTGGGGGTTGCTATTTAATAAAATTGTCGGTGACGTCATATATCGCACAACGATGACGTCACAAATTTGGGTCGTATGTCAAAAAGTGCCTTTTTTAAAAACAAAATCGACGTGCCAGGGGATTTTTTCGAAAACTTCTCAATTTCAAATATAATGAATTTATTCGTTACTTTTGGAAAGCACTGTACATATGTAACTCCTCACAGCTAACTTACTTTCGATGTGCATTTATAAAATCACGAATTAAATGTAAATTTAATGAGCGGTATATTTTTACATTTCAAATAACCTAATATGTTAAACTGTAGCGACACCTGATTCCTTGCCTTTAAGAAATTCTTTTAAAATTCTATATAACGTGCAAGAAATAACATCGCCGTTATTCATTAACAGTTACAAGGGGATACATACTACAAAAATTTAAGGTGTCGAAATCTAACATGTAACCTTGCAATAACGTAAATGTTATGACCAAAATGGGATACATACTTGGGCTGAATGTATTTTCCAGTGACAATGGTAGAAATATTTGTTCTGCGCTCTTTCAGAAAGGGGTTATTAAGATTTAGATCATGTTCATAAAACAAATTTGCAATTATCCGAGCTTAATGAAATCAATTTTCTGAGTCTAGCGTTCGGCAAGAAGATCGTCGGTTTCGATATGCATAGAATTTCCTTTTCATGAAACGGGGGATTGGAGATCTGATTGATACCTATTTAAATTATTTAAATGTAAAGTAGTATAGGTTGTGTGAATTCGAAAGAGAATAGAAGGTAAAATAGAAGGCAAGAAAGATCACAAACATCTATCTTGTCAGAGTCGACGGAGAAGGGAGATACTGTACCGTCAGTAACCATCAAGAAATGGGCCTGATTCGATTCCGACCAAGCGGGTATCCAGAAAAACGAGTTTCTTTCTTTGTCCCGTATTAATCAGACGATTTACAATTGTACATCAAAGTCCACACTCTTTCAACGCGTCGAAACTATGTAATGTCGACAGTTTTTATTTAGTTGTATACTCATACGTTCTTCATATCATACAGGGCGTTAACATATTCTTGTAACAAGCTTTAGTTGCTTTAAATGCCGATTCATACTGTAGGTCAGTGGCTACTTTGTCCGTTAAATTAAACTTTTTAAATCGGAATATCCATTTTCAACAATGTTAGTAATTGATAATATCGTTAGCATATTCCTCGCGTTTTCCTGTCATAGTACTTGAAGCCCTGAGCATTGCCATTTCACATTTACATACAGTACACACATCTGAAACGACTCAGAAACGGCAACAATTAATTGCAGTGCACTGAAATTTTAAATATAATATATTAATAGAGGAGAAGGAACCACGAAACGACCATATACTATGGCAAACTGTAACAGACTGTTTCTCATAGAGATGAAAGGCCTCTCTCCTGGCTACGTATATGTATAAACATATACGTTAGGTACGAGACATGCTTCAGATGCGTCCCTATTTTACTGTGCTTATAAATGTATTAAAGATTGCCTATACACATTATTACATATTAGTTATTACCGAATATATTATATTACACCACTCACATTTTAGGTATAGTACAATTCTGATCCTGATCCTTGTGTACAAGGGTCAGATTTGATCAGTAAAATATCAATTATGACAATTTGTTGGTTGGGTTGCCTAAATATGTGACGTAACAATAAACGAGACTCTTACACACACTTTTGGATTTCGATTACATTTTCTATTGCCAAAGGCTTCAATTTAACATAGGGCGTAGGATTACATTAAATATTGATTTATTTAAGCGTATTTATTGGAAAGATATTGTTACATGTTCCTGACAGGTCCTTAACATGAAAGTATCAAGCTTATTTTGTAATTTAAAAAGTTTTATTACACAAATACTTTGGCAAGCTAAAGAAAAGCTTGTGGCACAAAGTCCAAAGTACGAAAATAGAAAATTGAAAAACTTTTGACTTCATATTACTATTTGATTATGTTGTTATGAATAATAACAGTCACGTTTAATTATCATGAATTTTAGTTTAATCTTATATACAAAACAGTTTATGAAAAAGTAAACACATCACACAGGATGTTCAATAATATCCACCCATACTTTCAAAGAAAACTGATGTTGAAATCGAGATTCCATTATGGCATTAGGGTTTTCATTAGACCAAAGATGGTTATTCGTCGGTAAACAACATGCCAGCGGTAAAGTCAATATTTTGTTCAATTTTTTGCAAAATCCAGTGGCAAACTTGTAGGCAAGCAGGATAATCTTGCGGTAGTAAGACTTAAACCCTTTGTATGTGATGGGTATAACTGTTTCAGAACGAACCAAACAATTTATGATTCACATTAAGATTCACAGTGATCTTCCTAGTACTAATTTATTATTAATACCTAAAAATATATAAAAACTAATTTGGGTCTCTTTCAATTTCGTGTAGAATAATCTCTTCCAACTCAGGAAGAGCACTCAAAGGTCTTCCAGGAATTGGACCTTTCTAAAATGGGCCTGACTCCGAAAGACGTTGAAAAATATTTCTGAACATTCTTGGATTCGGAGTTGGATGGTTTGGAAATCTTTCCATATAAATTGGCCTAGCCTCAATATCATTTATATATCATATATTGGCTATTTCAGCATTTGAATATGCATAAGACTCAACATTTATATGACAAAAAACACATACTTTTGGCCACCGATTACGTCTCTGGATTTTTAACCTCTACTTAAGAAACACCCTGTATTGGTTCACTACATTTATTAATATCCATCAATGTTTCTTTTACTTATACAGTTGTGTTATCGTTATTCGTCTTCCTACAGCCATTCTTTAAATGCTTAGTTAGTTTTATAAATTAAAGGTATGTAACAGTGAATCTGGGGGACATATTTGATGTCAGTTATTTTTTATCTTGACTCGGAATGAGTTCCAGTGGAAGACTGTGACGTGGAATTTTTTATCGTAGTGATTAAACCCAGCTACGAACAATTGCTTCTTCTATGTCACCCTCTAAGAGCATCTTCAGGCGATTTGTATCAGCCTCACATAGTAGTTGTAATAATTTCTCTCACACATATTTATGTATTTTAGAAGTTTTCATGCATACGTATATACTTTGATACTTAAATTAATTTAAGTAAGAATTTTCTAACTATTTGACGATTTTCCCAAATTTTTTAATTAATTAAGTTTTGATTTCTATTTTACGCGCATCATCGAATGCCGTTGTAATATTTTATTTACTTGTACATATCAATGTTAATTTGCAGTTTGAAAAGATACAATGAGTAATTTTTATTTTAATTTATGAAATATTAATAAATCTCGCGATAACTTTTTAAATCGGAATATCCATTTTTGCCAATGTTAATAATTAATAATATCGTTAGCATATTCCTCCCGTTTTCCTGTTATGGATTTGTATCAACCTCAAATAGTAGTAGTTGTATTAAACAGTTTTTCTCTCATAGTACTTTAGAAGTTTTTATACATACGTATATATACTTTAGAATGAAGTAAATTTTATTTAATGCAAAATAATACACAGAATTATCCTGACTGTCCTTTAAATAAAGTATATGCCTACAATAGAAATACAATATTTACTTTTTCACCGAAAGACTTCTTTCCGTAGCAATATTTCTTGTTTTGTCTCGCAAGCTGACAAGTCTTGTCTTGTGAGCTCAAGAAAAAGCAAAAGAAAACATTAACACTATTAATGGCTACGAGAGCATTTATATTTTGGTTTTAAATTTGTCCAAAATAAATCAACCAAACTAACACAATATTTGTTGGAAAGTGTACTTTAATATTTTGTTTTAAGGCTAATGACATCATAACGCATAAACATTTTTGGATGTGAGGATATTCAACATATTATTCTGAGACTTAAATAAATCGCAATGGTTACATCACCATCCAACGTTCAAATGTCGATACCAATATGGGTGCATAGGAGATAGGAGCTGCGACTACCACTGCTAGTATTTAAAACGGTTTTTTAATGAAGTGTCTTGTGCTGTGCAAGTGTAATAACCTTATATAGTATCCCTCTTAAATGATGGGATGAGTAAGTGTGCATGCGTTGGCGACTGTTTGAGGTCGAGGTTGTGGTTAAGTATGACACACGAGGTGTCGCAATTACGTTCCAGAAATTTGTCAATGAAAAAACAAGCAAAATAAATTTCGCCAAAATTTTATTATCGACCTTCACAATACTCTCCCTCTAACTCTACACAACGATTCCAACGCTGCTCCCACGATTGGAAGCACCCTTGGTAATCCTCCGCAGTTAACCCGTTCAGCACTACGGTTACAGCTTCTTTGACCTTCTATATGCCTCCATGATGAGTTCTCTTGAGGTTGAGGAGGTTGCCAAAAACTCTTGTACAATGAACGAGGAATGGGCTGACGCGTTGTCGTGGTGCAAGATCCACCCGATCTCGGCGAGTTCGGGTCGCACACGGAAAACACGGGCCCGCAGCCGTTCCAGGAAGCCAGCCTAGAACTGTCCAGTCACTGTCTGGCCGGCAGGAACATATTCAGGAATGTTGCCGTGGATATCGAAAAAAACGATCGACATTGCCTTCAGTCGTGACATGGACATCCTCGCTTTCGTTTGCCGCTCTCCACCCTTTTCCACCCACTGCTGACTTTATGGGTCTCGGAGTCATACTCAAATATCCAGGTCTCATCTCCAGTGACTACCCGACTCATCCAGTCCCTACCGTCGCTCCGAATGCGGGACTACAAATCCTGGCAGATGGATTTTCGCATGTCTTTCTGTTCACGGGTGAGAGCTTTTGGCGCAAATCTTTCGCATATTCAAATTTTCGTGTAAAATCTTGCGAACGGTTTCTTTGTTGACGTTTAACTCGTCAGACAACGCACGAATGCTTAGGCGCCGGTCAGACGTGATCGGTGTACGCAAACGGTCAGCATTCGCGTCAGTACGAAAGGTGACGGAAGCTCCTTCACGTGAATCATCTTCTACCGATTCACGCCCCTCCTTGAACCGTTTTGTCCATTCAAACACGCGAGTTTTCGACATGCACTCGTCTCCATACACCACCTGCAATTTTCGAAGGATTTCCGAGGGTTTTTCGCCAGATTTCATTAAATTGAATCACAACACGTTGCTTGTAATTTTCACCACGCCACTAAAAAAGTTACTTCCAAAAAGTACACATAAAACACAAACCAAACGTGCTATCGACTTCAACCTTGGACTGAAACTAAAAGAAAGATTCCCCTCTCTAGAAAAACGTTGACGAACGATGCAGTGTGGCCAGTTTCCGAGTTAGGTATAACTAAATTCCCGGAACTTCATTGCCACACCTCGTATACGTGAAAAAATTTAAAAAAGTCAGTTTTCACAATGAAATTTGAGAAAACCAAGTTATGTTGTGTGTTTATTCCTATATATCACGCCCTGTATAACTTGTAACAAAGCTTGTGTGCATACGATAATACTTATTAAAAAATTACGCTTAGCAGCAAAACGGAAAAGGTTGTAAATGTACCGCAATACTCTTTTGTCCCGATGCTTCAATAATTAATCGAAATAGGAGAACGTAATAGGACGCATATTCGCTGCAGTGACATGATATTCGGTGATGATTAATTGATTATATATAACGGTTGGTAAGTACGGTTTTGTTTCTCTTCTGCAAATTCTAAAAGTCAGCTTGAGTCGATTTTGCAAAATAAATAGTGCCATCGCTCGGTTGGCCTTGCACAACGCAGTTGCCTTTTGTTTTGTATGAGAACAGTGTCGATTGTATTCTCAGTCTTTGAGGTCCTTACACTAGAAAGAAATCGTGCAGTTGAGAACTGTAGTTTACTTGAAGTGGACCCATTTTATTTGCTTACATACCGAAAAACTTCTAAAAGAAAATGTTTTACGTTCTCATCTAGCTATATACAGTTTTTGAAATTAATAGTCAAGCCAACAACCATAAAACAACAGTCAAATGAGTCATTTGATCCTAAAAAACCTAAGTTGAAATTACGTTTGGTTCAATACAAACTAAACAATTATTTTTTGGGAAAAATCCTCGAACAGGTCGATTTTTAATTTAAAAAATACATATTTTATAGTAAAATGTCATTTTCAAATGTCATTTGTTTTCGAGTTGTTATCGATTTTTTTTTAAATGGCAACACCATATTTTTTTCCTTGATTCTGAAAGTTCTTTTAATTCTCTATCAGACAGTACTAAAATTTTGCCCTCTTACATAGGAAAGTTTTCGAGTAAATGACGATTGAATGTTAGAAAACGTAAATTTTATCCATAAAAAAGTAACAATTCTGAGGTATGTAAAATAAAATAAAATTGATTAAATTTTTTTACTTAAATTAAATGTTCGAATTGCCATCCACCAACTTCTTGACAATGCGCAAGTCTGTGAAGAAATTCTTCTTGCACATTATGAATGATTTCTGGGGTAACTCTGCGTATTTCGTCCCGAATGCTATTTTGAAGTTCTTCTAAATTACGTGGTTTATTAATGTACACTTTTGACTTCAAGTATCCCCATAAAAAATAGTCAAGAGGTGTAAGATCTGGCGATCCTCCCAGGAAAACAGTTGTCCAAAAAATCTCGTACAGGGCGCGCGTAGTGCGGAGCTGCACAGTCTTGCTGAAACCATATGGTATGGTCAGGAATGTCAGGGTCATTATCGTTAGGAAAAATTACTGCAAGGGCTGGAATAAGGTCATTTTCTAGAAACTCTAAATATCTTTGTCCTGTAAGAGTTCCTTCAAAGAAGAAAAGCCCTACTATTCTGTCATCAACTATTCCAGCCCACACATTTAATTTCTGAGGGTGCTGGGTATGTGCCTCTGCCATCCAATGAGAATTTTCCCGACTCCAATATCTGCAAGTTTGACGGTTTACTGTACCATTCAGACAAAATGTGGCCTCATCTGAAAAAAGTATTTGCCGGTGTAAATTTCTATTTCCTTGACATAAATCGATTCGAATTTCGCAAAAGTGTAAGCGGCGATCGGGATCATCTTCATTGAGTTCCTGCACAAGTTGAATTTTGTAGGGATAATATTTTTCCTTCCTCAAGATACGTAGCACTGTGCTCTGACTAGTGTCATTGTTTAATGCAACCAATCGTGAAGAATTATGAGGATTATCCACCATACTTATCAAAATGTTCTGTTTCTGATTTTCATTAATGCTTGGACGTCCAGGTTTTGGAATATTTACATTGCCAGTTTCTCTAAATTTAGACTTTACCTTACTGACTGTTGATTGGCTGATAGGGCGATCTGGATATTTTTCATTAAATAAATCGCAAACTTCCTGCTGAGTTCTAGTCATATTCCTGCATCCGATAAGAATTAAAATTTCAATTCTTTGAGTAACAGTTAAATGTGCCATAATACTTTAAATTGAATAATAATTTCTATGTCGCTAACAATACTTATTAGAAAGTCGGTGTGACAATGACACTTTGCAAAGATTTTCACCTACGTGATCCATAAAAGAACTATAAAATTCGAAAAACTAAACTTGATAACGTTTTTGCTTTATTTTAATTGATTTACGTTTTCTAACATTCAATCGTCATTTACTCGAAAACTTTCCTATGTAAGAGGGCAAAATTTTAGTACTGTCTGATAGAGAATTAAACGATCTTTCAGAATCAAGGAAAAAAATATGGTGTTGCCATTTAAAAAAAAATCGATGACGTCATTACTCGAAAACAAATGACATTTGAAAATCGCATTTTACGCTAAAATATGTATTTTTTAAATTAAAAATCGACCTGTTCGAGGATTTTTCCCAAAAAATAATTGTTTCGTTTTTAATGAATTTATTCCATACTTTTGGCGCATACTGTATTATTAGTAAGTCTAAACGTAAGTTTCTACATTTCAAATATATGTTATTGGGAAAATATTCCGCTATATATGTATAAATATACTTTACTGAATAGCTAGTTAACGAACATTATTGATCATCAGACAATTCTGACTTGAAAGTCAAAATATGAGTAGACAGACGCTGAAAAAAACTTGAAGCCAATGAAGGCGAATGGGTAAAAATCAATTCGCATTTACCAAAATCATTTAGAAGTATTGGAAATAATCCTATGTAATATAATGCATAGCTTTTAACGCCATCGTTAAGGGAAGCCTAACGTGACAACTGAATATATAGGGTGTCTACTTTTAAGTATGTTCAGATCTGTTTCGAGGATTAAAAATATTTTTAAGTAATCAGATCTAGTTTAGGCCAATGCCTGATATGATGTGATCATGAATGGCAGACCGGCAAAAAACAAACGGTTAACGTTAATTTGGTGTGATAATTATAAATGTTATAAACTGGGATATGGTTCTTTAATCTCGTACCCTATATACCAAAATCATTCTTTATCGCTTGAATCCGTACAAAGAAAATTCTTAATGTTTCTATCCCGACCGAGGTTATAATCATGAGTTATTATTATCAAGGTTCAATATTCCGTTGTTAAAATTTAGACGTAATCTAAACAGCATACTATTTTTATTCAATTTATTTAAAAATAATATTGATTGTATATCTCTGCTGGAATGTTTTAAATATAGAATTCCTGGTTTCAACTCTAGGCAAGTTGAAACGTTTTTATCATCAGCTAGTACCAACACTCTTAAAAAGTCACCATACCAGTGTATGTTATGTCTCACAATTTTAATATTAGGATCTTTTTACATCGCTTCAAGTTTTTTGTGTCACGGTGTAAGTTATTTTAGAATAGAAAAACATTTTCCCCCACCTTTTCTACTTAAGAAATGTAAACCTTATGGAAGTCTCTAGGAGCAGTCGTTTCCGTTAAAAACCCATCTAAAGATGATGATGTATTAGTGTTACTTTAATTTTATCTAAAAAAGGCGTAACACTTTAAAGACTAAGAACTATTAGTTTTTAATCAAAACAGCCTAAACAGCCATTAAAATGTAATTATTTTTTTAAAATTTGACATCCTGCATGTCCTAAACGAAGTGTTTCCAGACCTAAGTTCATAGGATTTTTTTTGCTCAAAATTGAACGTCTCCTCCTGAAACACCCTGTATCGATTTTTTACCAAATATTCGGTATGTTTGATTAAATAGCAAATTTGGGACCCCTCTACATGCACCTCCTCTATGTCGGTTCTTATGCAGAACACCCTGTATCTTTGAATAAAGTTATTTGAAGTATAGTATGCTCAAATACAGCTTAGATTTTTTCCGTGTACGTACAACGTTACACTAGGTATATTCAGGATTAAGTTACGGCAGGAGATATTAAATTAAAACGGGTAATTAGATTACTCTAAATAAGTTTAGTTTTCAGATTTGCCAACTGAGTGTAAAACGTTACCGTCCGCCCAAAATAAGTGTATACAAACAATTAGTAAATAGGATGTTTATAATTTGAGCAGAACAATACTAATTTAGTTTCACCAGGACTGGAGAATAAACCATGCAAATAATTAAGTATTTTGAAAGTCCTTGACTATGCTAACTAGCCACAGCTATCCAATTTTAACATGGACAAATGGTCTCTACATTAGCTGACCATTGTAGTGCAGTGTGTATAATTTTAACTCTGCCTCTCGCTATATCCATTGTAAAGTTGACAGTGCGAATTGCTACGCTCGTTCATACCGTACAATAGATACTAATTTATGCCGGTGAGTGTACCCCTAAACAGCTCAGATATTGCAGGTTTACTATTTTAACTGAATAATAAAAATCCGGAACATCAAAATATTTTATCTCGTCGCATATATCACCCAAACCATAAAATAACTTCACCGGCAGTATATTTTTCATTCGACAATTACCCAAACTTTTGTTTCGTTTAAACGGACTACATAGAAAGGCTATTAGCTTATAAATACCAATTCATAAAAGAACTCGTAGTAATAAATTAGAAAATTATTGAGGATACGTTTATGAGGTTTCTCTTGACAAGCCACACACAAAATTTGGAAACTGAAAACAATTGCAGAATAAATGAGAATTACTAGGTACAAACAATTCGAAGTTTGATACACTGAAAAATCACATTCTAATTTTACAAAGAATATTCGAACTCTTTCGAAAACACTCTCCTTGGATTGGATTTCTTGACACTTTTGATTAATCCGTAGCTGCAACTCTTCCAGGTTATTTACAGGAGTACCATACACTAATGTCTTCAAATATCCCCAAACAAAGAAATCTAGAGGGTTCTAGAGGTCCGTCCCTTTCTACCCATCTATGTGGAAAAGTTCCATGTAAATGCTCTCTAACGGCCATGGAAAAATGAGCTGGAGCACCATCATGGTGGAACCACATTTGTTGCCTCTGATTCAAAGGAATGTCTTCCAAAACTCATACAGTGTGTTCTGCAGAAAGTTGAGGTAAGCAGCGCCTGTTAATCGGTTTGGTAAAGCAACAGGACCTAGAAACCTGTCACCTGCAATGCCCATCCAAATGTTTAATGAAAAACGTTCCACATAGATGGGTAGAAAGGGCCGGACCTGTTTTATGGCCTCCAAGATCGCCTGATTTCTTTGTTTGGGGATATTTGAATATTTGAAGACATTAGTGTATGGTACCCCTGTAAATAGCCTGGAAAAGTGTCAAGAAATCCAAATCAAGGAGGGTGTTTTCGAAAGAGTTCGAATATCTTCTGTAACTTTATATTTTGTTTATTAAAAGCTTCCTTTGTCGGTTTATTCCTTATAAAATAAAATGTTTGAAAAACGAATAGTGGTCCATATCTCCGCAACCGTTACTTTGCGGACCCATGTTTATTAAGACTTTTCTGCTTATTTTGGTTCATACTATTACCTCCTGCAATATTTTACACTCTTTTTTTAACACCCTGTATTATGTGAGATATTGTCCATGGCCAAAAGACATATAATTTTTACATATATTATCTGTTTAATTACATTGAAATTTTATAGAGCATTAGTAACTTTACAAATCATAAGTAAAATTACCATGACAGTTATGGGCATAACGATATTACACAGTGGATTGCTGGTTATTTATTACCTCTAGGGCAATCGTGTGAAATAACACACCAGAAAGTAATGTTACAAATGTAACAGAATATTACTATTTATGAATATGCATTTTTTCAAAGTAAACCCGTGTTTTTGTATAGATGAAATGTAATTTTACAACGTCATTATGTATTTTTAGAAAAAGAAACATGTAATTTTACATGAAAGATGTAAGTGTACGGTATCCATATGGAGATTCTTGTAATACTGTATGGATTTGGTATTTTTACATTAATGTATGATGTACGTGTAAATTTACAATTATTTTTATCAGTGTACGAAGAATTAGTTAATTTATGCAGTAGATACTTTGTTCATTTCCATGGTAAAAATATATGTGTAAGTATAATTTTTAAGCATGCATTAAATGAATCGCATTCTTTCATGTACAAAAAGAAAGTAAAGTTACATATGATGTATGAGTATACGTAATTTCCATGGAAAAATACATATAATTTTTACATGTATCTGTTTAATTACATTGAAATTTCATAGAGCATTTGTAACTTTACAAATCATAAGTAAAATTACCATGACAGTTATGGGCATAAAAACCAATGATAATCATGGTAAATTTACATAAATTAACCAAATTACTTACTCCACAGATCTAGAGAACATTACTTATAAATAAACTAATACTTACAATCAACGCTGATTTTGATTCGTTTGCTGACAGTTGGTGGTATACCATTACTAGCTATGCACAAATAAGCACCCATATCAAGTCTTGAAATTTTTGTCAGTTCCAGTTTTTCCCCTTCCCACTCAACAACTACAACAGAACAATAAAATTGTTACATTAACCCAAAGAAGAGGCATAGGAGGGGAAAGAACGCCGGTCTGAGGAAGGATTTAAGGAAATTATAAAAGAAAATTCAGTTCACCTTGAAGTGTCTTGTTTATGGAAATTTTGGAATTATCGTCCCTCTTCCATTTAACGCTAGGTGTAGGAAATCCGGTGGCTTTGCAAGTTAACGTTTCGTTCGACCCTTCCCTGACGATTACATCGCTGCTGCTCAAAGAGTCGTCTATATTGGGGGGCACTGCAAATAATACAAAAACCAATCAATACTATTGCTAAAGTTTCAATTGTTTGTTTTCACTGACACACAGAGTATTTGTGGAAATATCAGGACGGATTACGGAAAATCTCGCATCGGGAAATTTAATTTTATTTTTGTTTCGATTTCAATGAATCGCTGTATGAATGGTGAGTACCTATCAATTATTACATTGCAACAAAAGCTATTACTTTCAGGATACAACTACTGTGCGGGCTAATGCCCCGACCAGCACTGAAGGGGGTTGAATTTAGGGATGAAACATTTACCTTGTAGGATGTCATTTCAGAATCGGAAATTGATATATCTTGGAAGCGTTTATAAATATGCCCAATAATTGATATACTGGTTTTTTCACATATCTGCAAATAATTCCAATGTTTCAGTTTAATCAATTTGAAAATTGTAGGCATTTTTTTTACTTGTCTACTATATTCTGATTTGGTTTCTTGAAGTATATATATATATATATATATATATATATATATATACTTATATATATACTATACTATACTTCAACCATTCAACCAACTTTATATTTACAGTAACGACACCAAATGAGGTAACAGTAGTTGTGTACAATTTGGAAAATTCAAATAATTTTGTTATTATCAAACTATGGAATTCATAAACTATTTACTGAAGTTATTTATTTGCAATTATCCAGACAGTATTAAAAGTTTGAGACAGAAAGAAAGGTTGCAATTTATGGAAATATGACAGCCTGCTATTTTTACTGGACAGTGCCATAATCAACGATATTTCACTCATGGAGAAATCTCACGGGAGCATGCAATAAGCTACATTAAGTTCAGTATAGTGGATCTGAAACCACAACCCTAGTGAGAGATTAGATTGGATTAAACGCATTGGCATTGGAAACAGGAAAATCCAAATTTGCGTTAGTTTGATCGAGCAATTGTTGATTACACTCGGCATCATCTGGACACTAGCAGAAAGAAAAGCTATTGCATTTATCTTTAAATAGTCCGGCATGTTATTTATTTTCCTCGCACTGAAAGACAAAAATGTTTCCACAAAAATGTGTTAATTACGCGGTGTGTTAAACTATTTTTTATAGCAGATAATCATAAAGGATCTTCAGAAAGGGAGATCAAGTACTTACATTGCTTTCTTGTAACAATATTTCACATTTTATTGATATCAGAATATAATGTTACTACTCAGTGCTATTATTGTAATATAACTATGTTATTACCCCCTTCCAAATCGGTGTGTTCGTCATGAGAATGAAACTAGAAGGTAATGTATTACGTTTTCGATTGCTAGGGATATAAATTATAGTACAATCATACTAGGTGAAGTACAGTTATTCAATTTCTAGTACATTATCACCTCTACAAAATCTAGTACAATTTAGGTTCTCTTATAAAATGAATTATTCTAGGTCATTCTATGCTTCATAGATATAAAATTTAATTAAGGATTATAGTAATTCTTATAATCGTTATAAAAACTTTTTCTCAGTGCAGAAACAATACAGGTCTTTATCATCAGTTGGCTTCAAATATTGAGACTAAATTTATCTCCAAAATAATAATATAGCATCCCCTTCCCACACAAATCTTTGTTTCAGTAAAAGGAATCGGTATTTTGCTGTATGAATTTTGGAATAGAGTGAGAAAATAAAATTGTTTTAAGTTCATTCAGTTATCTTCATAAATTGTTTATTCAATCGTCCCCAAGTCTCAATTTTATAATCCAGTGACCTTTTGCCGCCTAAGTTCACAATTTTTTAAGATCGGTCGGTATTTGCAGGGGCCAAATAAAGGGAAACGTTGCTAAAAAAACTTTGGAGAAGTCTAACCCGTTTCGCATATTTAAAACACTGATTTTTTATAGCGTGTCAAAGGTGGATAGCGGATGAAAATGATTAAATTACCCAATTTAATTTATAATTTGCTGGTTCACATCTCTGCGCTGAGGGGTAATTATAAATAAGTAAAATATAGTTGAATCCAACTGGTCCCGTTTATTTGATTATCATGAAGCATGTTTATATGTTCCAATATAATTTGCTCAACGATTGTCATTGCAGAAAATTTATGACGGAAGGTTTCCCTGTATTCGAGGGATAAGCCACAAAACAAAACCCACCGTATTTTACTGCCATAATGCAATTCTGTAGAATTACAATATTTACTACTAGTTTTGTTCTGTATCTTTCTCCAACTTTAAAGTTTCGTATGGCATCAAAGAAAAGTTATTTGTATGAACATAGCGGTATGGTAAGAATATAATCTTACACGAATCGACATCTGTAACAGCGAAAATACATATAGTGTAAGTGTAAAGTTTGGAATATATCTGATAAAACCGCTGCATCTGCCTTAGAAAATCCGGGAAGCCGCAGCGTTTTACATATTTTACATTATTTACTCATGTTTCGTATATATCTTAAGATTTCAATAATTATAGAGGAATATTTCGTAGATGTATGCGTAACCTTAATGAAATGTCTGTTTGATGTCCTTGGTCTCTAATTTTAGTCTGTCAACATGTTTTCCACTTCCTGCAACATTACCATTCCCCACTAATCTACCAATTATGAAATTAAGTCGTTATTTCCCACAGTTTTATGACATTTAGTATATGAAAAAGCTGTTTCAATTCAATTGTTGATTTAATAAACAAGAAGATATTTATAAAACCAAGCAATACAGAGTATCTGGAAACACATGATCCATATGTATATGTAGTAACACTTCGTTAAACGCAACTAGCATTATTAGTCACTAGAACGTAACAACTACCATTGCAGGCACTTTAAAGTGCTTTGCTATTAGCCACGGGCACGTAAGGAACGTTTCCATTACGTACCTATGATAAAAATGGTAAGGTTTTGGTACCTGCTACGATGACGTCACGGTGTGGAAACCGTAACTTTAAACGAACTTCTCCCATCAATCTTCAATCATTATCTGGCAGCTAATATTGTTACAAGTTTATTTGTGCAGTTAAGGTTAATATTTCGCAATAATGGTGACTTAAGTTTCTTGCTTAATTGATATCTCAACATCCGTAACGGGAACTGCCAGTATGTAACTTTCAAGTCATATTTACTACAAAGTATCGAACGAGATTATAAGGTTATTTTAAAGTGGCACTTCTACACACTGTCTGTTCAAAGTTCCCACTGCCAACATTTTCTGTTGTATAGTAGTTCTAGTAGTAGTTGAATACTTCCCTTGATGGACTAGGTGCATTACACAATAACGAACAGCATGAAGGTTTTCAACTTTGAGAAACTTACTTCATGGTGAATTTAAGAGGTGATACCTTTGCAGCTACTATGCGTGCTAAATAATTTTACAAGTATCGATAACGTTGTTTGAACTAATAAATATTACTTACAAGTTCAACGACTTTAAATAAACAACTAAATTTCCCTCAACGTCACGGCAACTATCAAAGCTACTTGAAAGTAATTATGAAAATGGGTTAGTCGCTGCTACAATTATTTGCCACTTTCAAGTTCTGAAAACTTACAGGTCATCCCATTGGTAATTGAGACGTGTCCAAAACCAAGAGTTACTTAGAGGTCACATAAATGTAAAGTAACCAGAAGTAGTTGGAAATTCGTAGCAGTGACTATAACTTTGTAGTATATTAATTATACAACATGATTTATAAACAATTGAAACATTGCCAATATTAAACGTGACATTATTACTATTATTATTTGTAACAGTTAACAGAACCATTGATTCAAATTTGTTCAATGCCAAAAATTATTTATTAATATTTTACTGGACAATCTGCATCTAGAAAGAATCCTTAGTAAAATAATTTTAGTGCAGTTCCAAGTGATCAAGGAAAGAGCCCTGCAGGTTATGAGATGAACTTCCAGAACACCTTGTATACAATTTTGTTGGAATTATTTATATTTCTGCAATGTCTAGTATTTACTAGACCGCTTTTATTACTGCCAGTTCTAAACTAGGAACAATTTTAACGACATAAAGTGGCTTTGGGTAAAATATGTGTCCACAGAAATATGTGGGATCTATATCTATCGAATAAAAGCACTTAGATATCTCTTTGAACATAAATTCGGTAAGTTTAGTAAGTAAAGTCGGCGCCGAATGAAAGATGGCTCTCCAGTGTTACTTGAAATTCTCAATTCGTTTAGTGAGTTTGTAATTTCTGATAATAGTTATGGGTATCAACCTCGTCTTTGAACAGAATAGAAAGGGGCCCCCCTCTAGCTCCTAATATGTTTAATTGGTTTACTATTGGAAGATATTTGTTAATTAAACATCATCAATTACAAGAAACTACAATTGAGAATAAGCAGACAATAAATAGTATTTTATACAGGATGTTTGAGAAGCTGTGGTGCAGATAAATTTTAATACGCTGCTGACATTAGCTACCGTCTACTAGAGGTCGCTAGCTACGACCGATTAAATTGGCATTTCATGTCACTGCTTTTTGAGGTTAGGGTTTTTTAAAGTGTATCAAATGTATTACATGACAAAATTTCATTTTACATTAAAAAGTGCTCTTATGGAAATCGTTAGAAATGAACCAACATTCTCCGAATAAGTGGCAGGCAAATCGGTCAACAAGTACAAGGAATGTCCCAATCAACAGTGTGGCGTATCATACACTATCCAATTATATCTGTACCATGTACAGCGTGTCCAAACATTAATAAGGGATTATTCCTTACGAATTAGATTTTGTGAATGGCTGCTGCAACAAAATGCTCAAAATCCCAGATTTACAGCTAACGTGTTAGTTACGAGTTCAAAACGGACAAGAACCAGAAACATCTGTGTTAGTTCGTAGAAACTGGGTAAGACGGACCCAAATGTGTGTAAACACATCAGTAGAGAAAATTTTAAATATGTATGTCAAATTATTTTATTGATTTAAGCCACAAATTAATTTAATTAATTAATAATAACAATAACAGCAAATGCAGTTGATATAAAATAGGTGTTCTACAGTACTTGGATCTTAATATATGCGTTAACGTGAGTTGCATGCAGATATGTGAGTACAAGGCGTGAGTGAACGTCCACTCACGCACCCAACTCTAATTTATACCTACAATTGTGTAAATTTTCACGATAATGTTTTTCCGAGTATTTTGTAAATTTTAATTTACTCTGTAGATTCCATTTAGGTATAAAAATATTCAGTCCAAGATCACAAACAAAAGAAACGAGGGGTGAAAGTTATTTTGCAGTTGTCGCTTGCCCCGCAAAAAGTATTTGCCACTTAGCTTTCAGCAATTAAGGCAAGGAATTAGTAATTAGTTGGCATTGCGGAACTGTTTTAAATTTGAGGCCGTACCCACGTGGTTCCGGTCGCCGAAGGATCGAGTGCCCTGTGGTTTGAAGATGAACTTTGACCCTCGCTCCGAGCCATGCATTATTATTCGCTGCAGCAAGCCCAATGTTCGGATGCTGCAAACTTTTTTAACTACCAGAATTCATTAAGAATTTCTCTACTGATAAAAGTAAGATGTTTCTCCGTTTCATTTCACTAGAGGTATCTACGTATCACACATACTAAGTAGCACATTAACACACAAAACTCACACCATCGTATACTTCAAATAATTTCACTCACAGAGATATTTAAGAGATATATTAATTCCGCACGTTCTTAGGAAAATCCTACCCACTTTATTTAGACCTTTAACAAGTTACTCAGAAAACATTTAAAGCATACCGTGTACTTGTAAATATATATTTATTTCCTCTTGAGTGAGAAACAATTTTGCTTATAATTTTAGAAAGTGTAACGCCTTTTGTAACTTAACTCATACAAACTTATATGCCATCCTTTTCGAATAACTTTCATCACAAATTTCATTAACAAGATATATTAATTTCGAACTTTGTCCTAAATTTCAGATTTACTTTATATATATAAAAGATTCAAGTTGCTGTTGATTCATCAGGGAATACCTTGTCACCCCTCTACATTTTATTAGTACATTCCTTCCAATATTTAATTGACAATAATTCTCCCTCTTTTAGTACAAAAACAATGATTAGTATATGGAAAACAAACAAGTTTAGACAAAATTAATATTATTTTCAAATTGTTATCATAAAGAACATAAATCCTGAAATTTTCGTATTGATTAGTGCAAAAGAAACACACAGAAAAGTGATCTCCGAAATTTGTCTTACTACAACGTGAATATTAATTCAGTGCGAGAAAACAAGGTCTTATCCATTAAAATTGATCATTTTCATTGGTAGTATTCATTAGAGGATACAGAAAATATTAATAACATTTCGGAACAAAATTTCACTCATTTTCGAAAAAGTTGCAAAATTCGAAAGAGTAATTATTTTATTTTAATTTCTAATTGATGGATAAACCGTGATGTATGCTATGAGAGAAAACATTTAGAAAAGATAGATCTCGTGTGATACGCTAATTCAGGTTGCACATTCAAAATGGCCGAAATTTCATCAGTTTTTGAAAGAGGGACAAACATCGAAGTGGTGGTCAATAATTTTATTTAATTAGCCCAGCATTACATTTCAGTAATTTACTAAAACACTTAGGAACAAACTAACAAATAAATTACCCAACTTTCGAAAGAGTAGCAAAATACATTTTATTAATACATTCCTTCCAATATTTAATTGACAATAATTCTCCCTCTTTATATACAAGAACAATGATTAACATATGAAAAACAAACCAATTTGGACAAAATTAATATTATTTTGAAATTGTTATTATAAAGAACGTACATCCTGAAATTTGCATATTGATTAGTGTAAAAGTTTTGTGTCCATATATTTAGTGGATGTAAAAAATCTTAATAACATTTCGGAACAAAATTTCACTCATTTTCGAAAAAGTTTCAAAATTCGAAAGAGTAATTATTTTGTTTTAATTTCTAATTGATGGATAAACCGTGACTAACTATGTATGCTATGAGAGGAAACATTTAGAAACGACAGATCTCGTGTGATACGCTAATTCAGGTTACACATTCAAAATGGCCGAAATTTCATCAGATGCTGAAAGAGGGGTAAAAATCGAAGCGGTTGTCAATAATTTTATTTAACTAACCCTGTATTACATTTGATGAGTTTACTAAACACTTAGGAACGAAATAAAAAAATTCACTCAACTTTCGAAAGTAGCAAAATTCGAAAGAGTAGTAAAATTCGAAGATTGTTAATTATGTCACTAGCAGATAAATCTAGTCTAGTCTGAAATTCAAGGAATTCATTAGAAATAGAAAATTTTAACAACATTTCGAAATGGTTTACTCAAAATTACTTTTTGTGTCTTACATTATCGTTCCTTCTGCATAACTAATAGATATAAAAGAAGCTAATCTTTAATAATATTTCAGGAATATCGATCTGACTGCTTGTAGTTGCATACGCTGCATACCTAGCCTACGATGTTTACATACTAAACGAACTGGTGCCGTTGGTTGAACAGTTCCTTTAATTTATCAACGGAAATGAATGCATGTATTCGCTTCTGTACGCTGAAATCTAGTATTTCCCCACCACTACAAATCACCAAGATACAATGTTTACATGTAAGAAACACCTTTTAATACTACTATTACTATTTTTTAAATCTGAAATCAACCGAGATAAATATCCACTTTTTAATGAAACATTTTTATCCAAGCTTATTTAGCTAAGGCGGCCCTACTAGAGTTATGGCTAGAAGTCAATACATCCCCCTATCCAATTATTTTAGATCTAATACTCCTTAACTAATAGCCTATTACACTAATTGATATGGGTGTGATCTGTAAAAACAATACCAGGTATCGAGTTACATTTGGCCAGTTATATCCTAACGTTATTATACTAATTGAAATTATATCCATTATTTGTATTAAACTTAGCTTAACACTACGCAATAAAATGTCAAAAGGGGTTATTTCATAAATGCATTCACCAAATCCGCTAGTGCAGCTGTCATTTATATAGACAGCTAATTTGCATAAAGCGTATAATAGGTCCAGTAATTCTACATGAATATTAAATACTTTGTAATAATAAAACAGATAATAGTTACTAAGGTACAGGGTGCTTTCTAGTTATGCCACAACCCCTCTTGGAGGTGTCTTATATGCTACAACTCATTAAAAAAATGAGTGAAGAAAGATAATTTTAATAAAAAAAATTCATTCAACTTCAACTTTCAAAAGACCTGCAAATCTCGAGAGAGTGGTTAAATATTTTACTTTGCTTTGAAACTAGCAGGTAAAACCCTTACTAACTGTATGCTATTTGAGAAATTTAATTAGAGAGGAAAGATTTATTCATGTCATAGGCTAATTTTTTGTGTCACACATTCAAAAGTCAAGTGAAATTTTGTTAACTTTCGAAAGAGGGGTAAAAATGCTCAAATAGAAAACTTTAATAGTAACTTCAGAACAAGTCGACAGAAATTTCACTGAACTTTCGAAAATAGTAAAATTCGAAAGAGGGGTAAATAATTTAATTAAATTATAATATTAACTGGTAAGTAATTTCTGACTAACACTATTATTGATGACTGAAATATTTCAGTTTTCAAAATAGGAACGAATATCGAAAGAGTGGTTAATTATTTATACTTCGCTTTCAAGCATTTGACAGACAAGTCACAGACAAATTTTATATGACTTTACACAGAAAGTCATAAATTGCACTTAGTTTTCCAGAGTAGTAAAATTCGAAAGAGTGGTTTATTTTACTCAACTTTCAAATGACTGTACAAGACTTGTACAAGATGTCGCATTTAAAAAATGTATCGTTGACTCATATTTTAAAAGAGACACCTCGTAGAGAATTTACAACACGACTTGAACTCTATGTAAAAAAATCTATCAGAAGCAAATTTCATCACTCCGATATATCAGCTATTCTAGGAGATACGAACAATCCCTTAAAAATAAATGTTTTCAAATTTTACCCTGTATCTCAAAAATGAAGAGGTCGATGAAAGTTTTATATCTTATAGTTTTCGAGATACCCTGCAATTGGGACACACCGTACATACTAGCTAAATTGTTAAATACTGCAAAAAGATGACTAAAATTTCACTCAACTTACGAAACAATAATATATTCGTTGATATGACTTATTAGTCTTGATTTAACTGCAACTAACTTTTATTTAAAACAGTTTAGACGTTTGTCAATATTTTAAAAACGTGTAGGTCCAGACGCACCTAAATGTGAAGTTGTCGCATATCCACCAAGTTCAAGACTAGTTCAGTAGCCATCGTGGCTAATCTAAAACGTGTTCAGCATAGGGAAGGTGGCGTTTGCGATGACACCGTATAATTCAGCAAGTTGCAGCACACATGTTCATGTTGGAGTCCCTCAGCCGATCGTTATTCGATCACCTTGCAAATCACAACGTTATACAGATAGAGGAGGTATGATCAAAAGAAACAGGACCATATGTTCCGGAAACATAATTTATAAGTTTTATATATACCTACCCAGTTCTTGTGGGCTTTTAAGTGGCGAAGAATTTGCATTTAAATTAAATAGTTAATTAAAATAACATCCTTTTGCACGATATACAAAAGTCATGTTTTTGTATGATTTGTATATTAATTTTAAATATTGAATATTCATCAAAATTTAACACCTTAATATCAACATGCAAATTAAATAGATACTACTTGTTTTAAAGCTCATCATACATATTAATAAGTTTTCCTTTATTTTATTAAACCAACACAATTTTCTTTTCAAATTTTTATACTGTAACAACATTTCCTCAGGCTTCTTCAAAAGCTTAAAAATACTAAAGGAAATATTTAATACACTTGGGTTTCTGCAAAATATGTAACAAATACAGGGTGATCACAACTTATCTAAAAAAAAAAAAAATATGTACAGAGGACTCTTACAAATACAATTTTCTAAAAAAAAATAAAAAGGACCAGTTTGAAATTCATTTAAAAACACACTTTTGTGTGTGCAACCGGCGACCGGACCAAAAATTGAAATAAATTCCCAATGAAAGAAATAAATAATATTTTATAACACCTATTTTATACTCCTCCCTCGTATATTATACGCCACACTGCTCTAATACGTCGATGACACCCTGGACCTCCATCTCTTCCACGATTCGGTTGCAAATTTTCCGTGTCACTCCCGGGTTGCACTACACTCACTGCTATACACTTAAGCCATTTTCGACACTTGAAAAACTAATTCAATCGCTCTCATCACAAAAATGTTAATACTATAAGTATTTCAATATTTGGAACCGTCTGGTTAGAGACTATAGCAGCCTTCCGACTTAACGGTCTTAAGATTGATCTTCCGGCAAGCCTGTTCGTGTATGGGCACCTTAATACATTTTATTAGATTATTTTAGATAATTATTGACTACTAGCTAAGGAGACATTTTTAGCAAACTTAGATATTTGGTATCAGCTTTATTTAACTAAGAATTTTAAGAAAATTTGTAATGTATTTAAAATAAAAGTACAATTTTTTTTTCGAATTTGAAGCTCTAACACCACATTGAAAATATGTCTTACTTCATTTCAATGTGTTACTAATATAAAATTATTAGTTAAGTCATAATTTATGTATTTGGAATATATTTACATCAATTTATACAGTATTCATATGTCAATAGGTAATGAATTATTCCAGTGCAACTTTACAATATTCGCTGGATTTTATGGTTAAATTTCATCTCATTGATCTCATATTCCCGCGTTAAATTACAGTTGTTTGTAATTAATATCAGTTTAATGTCAAAAGTGCATTAACCTTTATTGCAAGTTTGTTACCTTATAATGTTTTTCTGCGATCACATCAAATGTTAGTAGTTTTCTGGTGTTGCAAAAAAAAAACTGAAGGTATTAATAAATAAACAAACCTTAAACTATTTATTTAGCCTTTGTTAATTTTAGTCGCCAAACACGAACTTTGCATATAACCCCATAGATAAAAAAAATAGTAATTCGTTACTGGAACAAACTTAGTAAAATTTTAATTGCCTACGTTTTTCTATAAAAAGATACTCACAAAAATGTACTGGGGATATTTTTGTGGCATTAACACTTAAGTTCATTGCACGCGATAAGGATGTAGTTAATTTTCATTTAAAATTCTTCACACATCATTTGAGATTCATCAACTTCCACTAAGATATTTCTGGTACCGGTTGTTGGATCTTCTTGAATATCTAAAATATGTTCCTGAATCTATGTCATCCTAAGTAACCTAGGTTTTCCAACATGTTCACCATGACTTGCTTTCAGATTTCTTGTCTCTCGAGACCTTCCAGCAAGATAAACAAACCTACAGGTTGCAGGATGAAGTCGCGACGGAATATGCTCAACGTATAATCTCAACGACACTCCCCATATATCAACAACATATCTGCCAGTTCGTTGCTAGACTAATTATGGGACATTATTGTTTCCTTATGTCCTATTTATTATAAATTTTATATACGATTGTAATTCGATAAAATCCTGTACAGTGAGTATTGTGGTATAGCTGCTTTAACATCTCCAGCACTTTCTTTCTTGCACTATATAAGAACACTGTAGATTTGTCGGCATTATGCAAAACGAAGTTATAGCGTAATAAGTCCGTCTGGAGGAAATAAATTACCTGTTATCAGGGAGTGACCAAGAGTCGATTGGAAATTTCGAATTTCGGTTCCGACAATAGCTTATATTTAACCGCATTGGCGGGGTGCTTAATGAAAGCTCTCGACCCCCCGAGAAGAAATACTGCCGTAATCAAGAGGACCTTTAATGCGTCCGAGGATTGAGGGACATGGTCTGTTCAATTCCTTTCCTGCTAGCCAATCACTTGACTGGGGAAACCCACAATAAAGCGGCAAGCTGTATTTTTATAATTCAACCGTAAACGTTTTAAATAAGCTCGGGTAAGGCGAGTCCGTATCGAATAATGCGATGCGGTACTGCCAATATTGTAGTAAATAACTATTTAAATTGCATTTGTAATAATAATGGGTTTAAATATACAGGGTGTTAAAAAAAGAGTGTAAAATATTTTAGGAGGTAATAGTATGAACCAAAATAAGCAGAAAAGTCATAATATTCATGGGTCCGCAAAGTAACGGTTGCGGAGATATGGACCACTATTCGTTTTTCAAACATTTTATTTTATTAGGAATAAACCGACAAAGGAAGCTTTTAGCAAACAAAAAACAAAGTTACTACAGAAGATGTTCAAAGTGCCCTCCGTCCATTTCCAAGCAGACACGACATCTTCGTCTCAACGATATTCGAACTCTTTCGAAAACACTCTCCTTGGTTTGGATTTCTTGACACTTTTGATTAATCCGTAGCTGCAGCTCTTCCAGCCTATTTACAGGAGTACCATACACTAATGTCTTCAAATATCCCCAAACAAAGAAAACTAGAGGGTTCAGATCAGGCGATCTTGGAGGCCATAAAACAGGTCTGGCTCTTCCTACCCATCTATGTGGAAAAGTTTGGTGTAAATGCTCTCTAACGACCATGGAAAAATGAGCTGGAACACCATCATGTTGAAACCACATTTGATGCCTCTGATTCAAAGGAATGTCTTCCAAAAACTCATACAGTGTGTTCTGCAGAAAGTTGAGGTAAGCAGCGCCTGTTAATCGGTTTGGTAAAACAGCAGGACCTAGAAACCTGTCACCTACAATACCCATCCAAATGTTTAATGAAAAACGTGCCTGATGTCCAGATTCTATTAGAGCATGAGGATTTTCGTCGGCCCAAATATGCGTATTGTGAAAATTAAACACTCCATTTCTTGTGAACCCGGTCTCATCAGTAAAAAGAATGTTTGCAAGAAAACGAGGGTCTTCAGCATCATGACGTAGAAACCAGCGGCAAAAAACCAAACGTGCTTGATGATTATTTATTGGATTTAAGGCCTGTACTCGTTGCACATGGTATGGATAAAGCAGTTGCTCGTGGAGGATTCTTCAAACAAGAGGACCACTAATTCCTACCTCGGCTGATATTCTCCGCACAAGGAACCGGTATCACGCAATCTTTGGTGAATTCTTCCAAACATGCGTTGTGAAGGAATCTGGCGATTTGGATAAGCGTCAACATAAAGACGTCGCGCTTCGGTGGCGTTCCCATTAGCACAACCATACATGAAATGCATGTCTGTTAATTCTGCGTTAGAGTAACCAGCCATAGCGAAAGAAAACAACTGTCAAATACGTACTGTTTATTTCACTAAACATCAACCAACTATTATAAGAAAATACACAACGTTTTTGCAAAATAAAAAAAGAGGCTAAAAAACATAAAACATTCGATATCTCCGCAACCGTTACTTTGCGGACCCATGTTTATTGAGACTTTTCTGCTTATTTTGGTTCATACTATTACCCCCTTAAATATTTTACACTCTTTTTTTAATACCCTCTATATACTCGTATATATGTATATAATCAAAAACCCTCGTTATACTGTTAGGTGTGGATGCTTTCATCCATGTATGAATTCATTCCATTATTTCCTATTTTGCGTAAGATCCTGTGCCTCCTTCTATGTTTTGTTCTTCTTCATTATTCTTTTACTAACTCATTTATAGCTTTGTCCAGTTTAGTAATCCCCTTACATCTTCTAAAATACTTCATTTCTACAGGTTGTATCCTTCCTTTTTGATTTCTGGTTAATACCCATGATTCACACCCATGTGTCAGTATCGGTCTGTAAATTGCTCTATACACCATTACATCTACGAATCAAAATAAGCAAGCATAGTTTGGCGACAATCTGGAGAAGTACCACCTCGAAAAGTTAACACTCGTATTTTGACACTGCTTTTGGAATTGCAGAGGTACTGCTAATTGATTTTCTTTGGCCAAGCAAAACTGGCCTTTCGACAAAAAAGAAGAAACTCTGTCTTGAAGACAGGAGGTTTCTATATTGAATAGATGAGGTAACCTTCTGCAATGGTTACAAATGCACCCATTCAGCAATCTGGAAACAGATAATGAACTAAGTATTTGTTAATTATATGTGTTAAAGGCAATATAATGGGTCACATTAGCAACATCTTTAGGTCTGTATCAGTCCTTGTGCATTAACTGATAATCAGTTACAGAGATGGCTACAGGACATCTCGGAAGACCACCATTATCCGAGAACAGTAGCCGGATACCGATAGCGGGTCTGCCACCAGAGAGCCTAGTCCGAGAACAACAATGGCAGGTTAAAGAATCCCGGCTAAGGCTAGGGATGTGCACCACTTGCCAAGGTCATAACATAACCCGGCGAATCACTATATATCATTAACCCTTCTGTCAGCGTTGAAGGAAATGTTGGTTTTCTTTATTTCTGCATATTTTATTATTGCTTAGAGGTGGCACTGGTGGGAACTAATTTAAGATCAAGAAAATAGAAAAGAAGACCGACTCTATGTTCACACACTTTATTCATGAAACTTTCGGAGATATAAGTAATAGTTGCTATAGAGAACTCTGTATCGGAAGCTGGATAATCTTCATAGTCGGCGGCTCTCCTTTGTTTCAGAAACTACCTAATAATATTTCTCGGGTAATTTATTTTAATAAAACTTAGTTACTGAGCGGTGACTATACCATGTCGATAACTCAATTTATAAAATTTAACATTGTTAGTAAGGTAACCGTTGTAGCTCTCAAATTGAACGCTTCATTTAATGCCTTCACATAAATTTTATTCATCCGACTTTAAAATTATACACGTATTATTTTAGGTATTTGCTTCATACAAAGACTATCGATCTTTCCCGAGATATATAAATAAATATGCAAGGTGTTTGAAACTTCTTTGTAGAACACCTACTTGTTTTCTTTATAATTGCTGAATAAACTTTTAACTACAGAGCGAACTTCACTAAAGTTCAAACCTACACCGATAAAAATGAAGTTCACACCATGTACTATCGCTTTGTCGTTTTTTATTAAAAATGCGTATCGATGTTGTAAAATTGTATATTGCATGCACATTAAAATATGGTTACGCTACAGCGCTTCCATTCAAAATCTATTAGGAAATTACTGTATCAGTAACGTATAGCTCAAGGTTACATTAAGTTAGTTTTGGCAAATTAATCCTATTTTATTTGATAGCTAATAATTCAGCATAATTTTACAATTAAACCATCTACTCTGTTGTTGCTGCACCATCCGTCAATTCATTCAAGAATGGTTATGCCCGTCACCATGCTAGTTATAGGGCGTGAGTTTGTTTGTTATTCCGTATGTAGGTATGGCCTGTTTCGATTTCTTTTTTATTATTTAACTTTTCAGTGTATTTTCAATCATTTTGCCGTGTTTGTTAATTATTTATGAATTTTCTGTTCATACAAGTGAGTATACCCTTCTTTGTATGATTTTATTTGCCTGTCTTGTTTTCACTGGTTAAGCTATTTTTGTATTTACTTATTGGACATAACAGACGTTGTCTCTGCCCTTATCTTTAATAAGTAATAATAAAAATAATTATAACAATGCATTTGACGCCATAACAATCATCCTTGCTATAAATAAAAATGGGTTTGTTTTACAACACGGTAAGAACTCAAAGTGTTAATCGTATCGTTACGTTAATGAGGTTTGTCAAATGATTCGAAATATTCATTAAAGAATTTCATTAAAACGAGTTAAGTTGTTATTATAAAACATATACTTTAAATTTGTTAGTTTCACAACCAATAGTTCATTCTACATGTAAAGTGTTATGTTTTTATTGTAAAATAAACCGTTATGTAATTGTTGTATCTTTATTGTATCCTTTATCTTATGATTTGTACGCACAACAATTGTTGACATACATTTCTGGATTCTGAACTATAATGTAATAGATGTAATGATGAAAAAATGCATGTTCAACAGTTTTTAAAGAAAATATAACTAGTAAAAAGTGCCATCTTGGCATATGATCTGTAACAAATATTTTTCAATACGTTCTATATTGCATTATATAGATTACATAATATGCTTACTTTTTGCAATTGTGGTATAATTACTGTTTTTATTTATGTTAAATGAGAATGCATTTCAAGGTAAGCACTAAGTTTATACCTGTATGGTCTAAAATACAGTTAACTTAACAAGTTAAAAAGTACTATATAAATTACATAGTAAACTTAGTGTTTGCGACGTTTGGCAGTTTTGATTTGAAATATAATAAAAATGTATTATATTCTTGTTTTGTAATTTAGTAAACTATATATTCTTTTCAGTAAAAAAATTACTCAAATGAAAACCCAATGTATAACGTCCAGGTCATTTTTTAGTATTTAATAGTATTTTAGTGGTTTGGGTATTTCTATATGTATATTAATTAATTTGAGACAAATTATTTTAATTTATTTAAAGATGTTACTGTACATACCATTTTTATTATATACTGTATCACTTGGTACAGTACAGAATCGGTGTACCAGTTTGAACTTCAACATCTTGGCGCCAACATAGTTTTGGTATTATCAGAAACTCTGATTGAACCAAAAATGCTTGATTGTAAAATTTACATGACACAATTAAGTACCTACTTACATAATTATTGCATATTACACTTCTTTTAATAAATACCAGTACAAAGAACTTACTGGGTGGTTCATACAAAAACAATGTTTGATGTTTCATTTGAAAAATGTTTGCTTCAAATTCTAATTTTTTTATAGCATTGATCAGGACATTCTTTGAAATGAAGATTCTAATTTTTATTGGCGTACCGCGTAAAATTTTATATCGTGACCTATTTCTTTATATTAGTTGAAGAAATATAAAATACATACCTTGGACAATGGAAAAAGGAAAAACCACGTCTAGAAGGACAATTATTCACAGTACAATATATCACGGGCATTTTTAGAAGAAAAATAAAATAAACACTAACAGATATTCAAAGTTATTTGTCTCACACTATATCGATCGCACTCAACACGTTATAGTTTTAGCGTCGGCCACAGTGTAGGATCCTGGGTACCGAACGGTCCCCGAGACGGGTGAGGAGAGCGGAACTGGTAGGGCTGGGCGTGTTCGAGAGTGAAACAACTTATATATTTATTCTGTAAACTTTGGTAAAACTCAAATAATACAAAAGACATGGAAATTGGTACCAGGACTTTACACTTTAAATAGTATATTTTCCATTCGAGTTGTTACATTCCATTCTAGTATGTTATTTCACAGTATTTAACTAGGCAATAAATAACCGTCCACCGTGTAATATTACAAATAACTGTCATCAGCTGCAACAGGATCAAATGATTAATGATCTTCTTTCATTAAGACGAGACAAAGCATTAATACTATTTAACCACCACTGTGTACCGAAAGGAAATAAAATTACGTCAGATAAAAAATTCATATGAAGATATATGGAACAGAAGAGTGCGTGTATACTCAATTTTAAATCACGCGGATTATCAGAACCATCCCTCTTCTACTGTCCACCTGCCTGGAAACTGTCGACTTAAATTTTCTCTAACATTTGCTCAGCAACTAGGAGCAATCATATTGAACGGCCTTTGTTTCATATGTGGTAAAATTTCGCACGCTTTTTAACACATCCAGTATTTATGGATTTTTTTCGATCTTTTCATGGTTCATTAAATCCAGAGGGGAATTTGCTTTACATTCGCAATGATGTACAGGCCATTTCAGGGGTTTAAGAAATATAACGGTTATATACAGGGCGGTATTGAAAGAAAGGACAGGGTGTCTCAAACTCGATGTATTACTGTGCGGATACGAAAAATTTAAATAAAATATGGGACACGTGTTGTAAATGGCATGAGGAAAGCTCAATTTTCAATCGAGTTTTTGGGATTTGACAGAAACGACTAATGATTTCATGAATTACATTTTTGCCAGAAACATATTTTATTAAAGAAATTCCCCGTTCTAAGCAAGATCGTCCTAAAGAGTCTCAACAGAAATACTTGTCATTTTTTCTTTCAAATGATTAATATACCGCGGTGTTTTGTAAACCTTATTTTATAAACCCTCATATAAAAAAACTAAGGATAAAAAAATCGAGGAGTGTCTGGTGACTTTCCAGACCACTCAATGGATCCATTAATCCCAATCAATTTTTATGGAAGGAAATTTAGGTAATTCACGCTGTTCAATGTATGCTCATAAAAATAAGGCCCAAATAAATGCCTACCGATGATGCAGCATCATACATATACTCCAAAATGGCCTTCGTTTTGGACTGGAATTACAATGTGGAGATTTTCAATGGACCAGTAGTGTTCGATACGCCTATTTGACAAACCATTACTGACAAACCGACTTTAATCCGACCAAAGAATGTGTCGAAATAGGTTACATACATTTACTACAATTTGAGCTATAAAATTAGTTCTGTTTTCAATGTGACGCTCAGGCAAATACTCCAAATTGTGAATTCTGTAGTCATGATACCCATTGGTTTTTAAAATTCGTTGAACGGTTGAACGTATCGAATTTCGTGGATTTTGTTCGAAATACTGTAATAATGTAGCTGTATTAACATTGTTTCTTACCCTTCGGTCAATTATTTGATTCTTTCGAACAGAAAGTGCATCTTTATTTTGTCGCAAGGTCGCCTTCAATCTTGTAAAGGTTCTATGATCAGGAATGAAGTACTCTCTTTCTCCATATAACTTTACAGCTCAACGGGAAGTAATACAGAAAAAATATTGGAAAAAAGAGAACTTTTTAATAAAAAAATTGGGTATGTTTCTGGAAAAAGTATAATTGATGAATTTGAGACACCCTGTACCAGAACATAATCATTTGAATCCAAATAAGTGGTGTAGAAATTAATAAACGTACATTTTTCGATAAAATTAAATATAAAGCTTTTTACTTACATTTTTGAACAAATAATTTGAAAAAGTCTCATATTTAATAAATAATGAAAACATTCGTCTCTAGAAAATAAATTAATAAAAATAAAGAACAGTTTATTTCTCATGTCAAGTTTCAAGCATTTTAACTAAGTGTTGACTGACTAGAGTATTTTTTTACTGTTTTAGAAAGGTATTTTAAGCTAATATAAATCAAATCTCCTACAATTCCTATCATAATAAGGAATATATGGGTAGATATTGTGGGTGTAATTCAACGCAGGTTGGGGCTTTTGTCCACTGAGTAGTTAGTTTCACACAATATTATTAATACCTAAAAATATATAAAAACTTTTAGATAAAAGGTGAACATTTTTCAAGTAGGTATTGTCATATTTAATTCATTGACAGGATGTCACTTTTTTGTCATTGTCGATATTTAACTTCTAATAATTTTAATTTTATAATAATTTTTATAGTTAGATATTTGATTCAACTTAAAGGAGACCACCTGAAGAAGCAATCCTAAAAATGCAGAAATAGGTCAGATCTCATCTATTGTGGTTGAATTTGTCGTGTTCCCACTGCCAAAAAAGTGAAGTTAGATTTTTATAGAGTGAGTAAATTAGATTATTTTCTTTAGATAATTATTGAATAGAGCTTTGTCTGTGGAATTGTTCATTAGCATACCTAGATGTTTGGTATCAGAGAACATACATATGACTTCATTGATAGGAATTGTAGGAGATTTGATTTATATTAGCTTAAAATACCTTTCTAAAACAGTAAAAAAATGTTACAAAAGCTAATAATAAGGAATATATGGGTAGATATTGTGGGTGTAATTCAACGCAGGTTGGGGCTTTTGTCCACTGAGTAGTTAGTTTCACACAATATTATTAATACCTAAAAATATATAAAATGACTAGAGTATGCTGCAACGAGACACTGAATTGAGGTTATTTTTTTCCTGTTATAGAATCGTGTATAATAGTAGCTCTGCCAAAATAAATTATATCTGTTAAGACAAATAACTCGGGGGTCTAAAACAGAGTGCGGAATTCAAACTTCTCGAAGAAGGAAAAATGTTGATTTTCTAAATTATTAAATTAGCCATTACCTTCGCTGATTAGGTAGGTGCTCGCATTGAAGTACCAGCTTTTTTACCGAGACCAACGATGACGAAAAAGTATTATTAAATATTATCCCTTAAGCAAACGCGACGAAAAAAATTAAATTACCTAATATAACATAACTGTTGATTCTACAGCACAAGGGATGAATTAATCGCGAGGCTAAAGCAAGCCCCAGATTTGTAGATAGGACACACAGTACCGAACATCCCCTCTTATACATTAGGAAATGTGCTACTTATACAAGGACCCTGTCCCTCTTTTATTAATAAAACAACTGCTGCTCGATCCAAAAAGTTATCCCTAAATTAATTTTACATACACTGGTTTAGTGCGAAAGAAGTAATTAGGCAAAGTTGCGCGCAGTATTGTAACATATTGTTTAGGTTTTCGGTATAGCCGACTCGTATCTCATCCGTCCAATTTACATAGCATTTGCAAAAATTATTTTTTACTCGAAATCGTATCAAATTATTTGCAAATTGGTCTAATTACAGATCCCGTTTATAACTGTACGCTGTTACAAAAAGAATTAACCGGTTTATGATTATTCTTTTATTAAAATATTATTGGTATACAGGGTGTTATTGGTATACAAGCTCTATGACAAACTATGACAGATGGTAGCTTGGGTAATGGCAAACATTTTTTCTTATATGAACATAAGTACGATTCGTTCTTAATTATAAGTTATAAACATTTTAAAAAATATAAATTTATATTTCAAAGTAGCCTCATAAATAAAAATGATGCTTGCTATAACAGTAATTATTATTTGTGTTTAAAGGTTAAACATTATATATATAAAGCTGTTTACAGGCCTTTTAGACTGCTTTATTGTCCTCCACTCCATTCTGTTCTTCGCCTTTCTTTTCTACATTTCTTTCGTTACATTTTTCTTCCTTAGATCTATTGCCACTGCCTCTCTCCATCGCTTCCTTGCTCTCCCTGTTTTTTCTTGTAGTTAGGTTTACTCCCTACAATTTTTTAAATGTCCTTTCATCTTTCATACGTTCTAAATGCCCTAGCCACTGCACTTTCTGTCTTTTCTATAAATCCTCATTATTTCTCCTTACATAGCCTTGCTCCGTCTTCTTTCCCTCTAGCATTGTTCTTAAGATCTTCCTTTCCCACACTAATAGGTTTTCTCTTGACTTCTTATCTTCACTGCCATACAGCGCTGTCGGTCTCAAAATTATTTTATACATTTTACAAATTTTTTGATTTCATTAAGTGGTTGACTGCTGCCGAACTTCTGTTTGCTTTAATTATTCTCCTAATAATTTCTTGTTCTTTCATCTCTCCGTGTTGCGTTCTCAATTGGAAATTAGTATCTTATTTTGTTATCCTATTCTCAAATTTTTCTCTTGAATTATCTGCAATCCCACTTTACGTGCTTCCTCCATAAGTTTTCTCGTTACTTCTTCTAATTCCCTACTATCTCCAGCAACAATGGCCACGTCATCTCCATAACTTATTATTTGGTGACTTTTAAACAGTATGTGTCCTTCTTCGTTCAACTGATTATCTCTTATGAACTTTTCTAGTACTAAATTAAAAAGAAGCGTTGCCAGTGGGTCTGCTGGTCTCAGTCCTGTGTCAATAGTAAAACCTTCCGACCATTCACCTTTTATTCGTACTTTGCTTTTAGTATTTTGTAAGGTCATTTTCAATAGTCTAATCAGTTTGGTTGGTATCCCAAATTGTTTCAATATTTTACTTAGTTTATTCCTTTTGATCGAATCATATGCTCTCCTGTAGTCCACGAATAAGACTACATTGTTTTAATCCCATATTCATAGCATGTAGTCAGGATTTCCTTCACTATGAACGTTCGGTCCGTTGTTGATCTCCCCTTTCTAAAACCTGCTTGACACTTCCTATCTGTAGTTCTGCTATAGGTTTAAACATTAGTTAACCTTTACTAACCAAATTAACAAATCTATAACTATAAAAATTGTTCAAAATGTCGACGCCCGTCTCAAATACAAGCCTCACATCGGCGAACTAAAGACTCCGTCACTCGACGAATGAGATTTGGATCATTCCTAATCTGGTTAACTGGATCCTCAATTCTTTCAAGTAACTACTTATAGGTAGTGATTTCAACATGGCAGACAAGCTGCTTCATGTCTCCATAAATAAAAGTTCAAAGGATTTAGATCTGGGGAACGCGATGGCTATGCTATTGGACCTTGTTGACCTATCCATTTATTCGGGAAACTAAATGCAATTTTGTAATTGTAAATTTACTGTAAATATAATTCGAGCTAAAAATACTTATTTTCACAAAGATATACGTATACCTAGAAATATTTGCAAAAACCAAGGAATATACAGTGTGGACCATTTTGGTGATACATGTATTAGTATCTTGGAAACTATAAGACGTAGGAAAATGGTTAAATAGGAAAAATTTTAGACAGTTCCGTTACTCCCTTAATGATGCTTGCATATCGGTCCTAGCTCTTCAGGTTTTTGACTTGTTTTGAAAACAAGTAAAAATGACGTTCTCAAAAAACCTCTGTAACTTTTTTATTTCGAGGATTTAAATCTAAAACTTTTTTTCACTATATATTAGAGCGCTCCTTCGTTTTTTTTTAAATTTGCCAAGGAGCAAGGTTATACAACCCCCTGTATAATATATCGTATATACATAAAGTTATTTCTAGTAACTACAGTTAACAGGTTCGAATGTATCTCAAATTTGCAAATGAAGGGATATATATTTAAAAAATGATATAATATGCCGTGAAAAAGTCGAAGAACTGTATTATAATTGCTTTCCGGCTTGTGTAACGTAAAAATATAATAGCGATTTACTTCAATCGGCACGACCCTACCAGCAGGCTTGGACCCTCATTAAAATCATCACAGATGCGTCCTTGCGCCGTTCCATTCAAACATCACGTGTACAAAACTTGGTTAGATATAAGTGTGGGCTATTCCAAATATCTGGAAGTTGGATTTGAGACGCAAGATTACATTTACAACTTCTCTAATCCATAGATACTTGTTTACAACTTACCCGCTCCGCATAAAACTTGGAATTCCAATGACCTTAATTAGTATTGATGGTTTTTATCCTCAATATAACTTGAAAAAGTAATATGATTTATTAATTATCATTGATCAGGCCTCCGTGAGATATATTTGGTTGAAATCCTTTAATATGCTTTCCACCAACTTTCGAATTTCAATTACCGATTAAAATAAGCTTTTACCATGCCAAGTTTTTACAGAATACTCCACATCTGCATGGCTACAATACAAAACAACTCTTGAATTTACTAAACATACATTTTTAATTAATACCATATTTCGCTACAATTTGAGTCAGCCCAAAATGTAAATATATTAACACGTCGTTTTAAATACAGAGTGCCTTCTAGTACACTTCAATCACTGATAATGACATAACAGAGAACAAAAACGAAAGGTAATAGAAGAGGAAACAGAAATGAAAGAGAAATGGAGACAGATGTTGAATGAAGACAGTGAAAGGGAGGAAGAGGTGCAAAAAGAGATGGTATTGGAATGAGAAGAGAGAGTGGAAGTAGAAGAATCCAGAATCGTAGAAGCTTTAAAGAATGACAGAAGTCCAGGGAAAAACGAAATACCAGCACAGAACATTAATTATGTAAAAGAAGATTTAAGGCAAAGAATATATGAAATGATACTACAGATTTGGAGAAGAAAATGTATGCTTGACGCTTGGGAATATGCATTTGTAAAAAGAGAGCTGCAACAGACTGCAGAAACGATAGAGGTATGTTATTGCTGGATATAGGAAATACAATTCTGGTAAACCGAGTATCAAGCGGGTTTTAGAAACAGGAGAACGACAACGGATCAAATCTTCATGGTAAAGGAAATTCTTACTACATACTATGAATATGGATTTAAAGTAATGGTGTTATTTGTAGACTTTAGCATATGATTCTGTTAAAAAGAATGAACTAAGTAGAATAATGAAGCAATTTGAGATGCTAAATAAACTGATTACGTTATTGAAACCGACATACCAAAAGCAAAGTGCAAAAACTAAAAGGTAAATGTTCAGAAGATTTTGCTATTGACACAGCACTGAAAGAACGAACGCTTCTTTTTAATTCAGTACTAGAAAAGGTCATAAAAGATAGTCACCAAAATAGTAAGCTATGCAGATAATGTTGCCAAAATGGCAAAATATAGTAGGGGAAAGGTAACCAGAAAGCTGTTGGAGAGAGATCAAGAGAAAAGTAAGTTTTTGAGAATAGAAGAGCAAAAACATAAATTTCAAATTACGAACATAGCACGGAGATGGAGTTGGAACAAGTACAAGATATGTGTATTTGGGCGCGCTGATAACAACTTACAAATATTGAAACAATTTGGGATACCAACCAAACTGACCTTATAAAATACTAAAAGCAAAGTACGAATAAAAGGTGAATGCTCGGAAGGTTATACTATTAATATAGCAGTGAGACAAGGAAAACCACTCTCAACGCTTCTTTTTAATTTAGTACTAGAAAAGGTCATAAGATATAGTTACACAGAGAAGGCCACATATTGTTTAAGTCACCAAATAATAAGTTATGCAGATGACGTGGCCATTATTGCTACAGATAGTAGGAAATTAGAAGTGATAAGAAAACTTGTGGAAAAAATACGTATAGTGGAATTGCAGATAAATCTAGAGATAGATGGAGTTTGAAGAAGTTCAAGAATATGTGTTGGGGGCGCTGATAACAGCTAACTGTGATAAGGAGCAAGAAATTAATAGGAGAATAATAAAAGCAAACAAAAGTTCAGAAGCAATCACCCTCTTAATGGCATTAAATTTGCCCAGAGAAGTAAAATTGAGAGAGTATAAAATAATCTTAAGGCCGACGTCGTTATAAGGCAGGAGAACGTAGACTCTCAATAAGAAGTCAAGAGAAAACTTGTTGAGGTGGAAAAGGAAGATCTTAAGAAGAACCTTAGAGGGAAAGAGGACGGAAATCTATGGATTGTACCAAGCATCAAAAATAGATGAAGTTGTGATATCTAGAAGAGTGCTATTGCTAGTGCATCTACAACAAATGGGAGATGAAAGGAATTTAAAAAAAAGGAGTAAACTTAACTATGAGAAAAAAAGGTAGATCGAGGAAGCGATGCCATTGCATCTAACACAAAACATTTAAACAAAAAACTTTCCTCTGAAAACAAAAATCAACGTGTCCGAGAATTTTTTTCGAAATGAAGAAAACCTAGATGGCAGCTTTTCAGTGCCCCACACCGTAGCCTTTGCTCTCATTCATTGCTGTCGGATAAATATAAAATCAAATCAAAAGAGAAGTAAAATTTTAAACCATAATGAAACGCGGAGGGTAACCGTCACTTCTCGAACAATTTTTCAAGTTTAAAGTCACCCCTCAGAAGAATATTGCGCGGTTTTCATAAATGCACGTCAAAACATCACCACCGTAAATGGGCTGGGTTTCGTTGTAGGTTTGATAATGATAGGAGCAACAAATATAAGATGGTAAAACATGTAGCACAGCACCAGGAGCGAAATACTGTTGGGATTCCCCTAATGTAATAATGCTTTAATCTTTGCCTGCCTCAGATCCTCCACAGCTTGTACATTGGCCCATTGCCGTCCGGATGGGGGTCTGGCAGGGTTCTCGCCACGTTGCGAGCACTTACATTAAATTCGACAGATTTTTGACAAATTTTCTTATGGGAAATATTTGTTCGTAAATTTATTTAAGCTCACTCTACAGAGATCATCATCAATATTATATTTTCATTAAATGTGATTATATTTAATCTACCTACATGTATCGATTATAAATTTTATTCCAAGGAGGACATTTTCGCCTCTTCGTACATATATAAATCATAATAAAATCTTTTCACATTCTCTCTGCTCATATGTTTATCAGTTATCATAAAATTTAAAATTTTTGTATCCCTATGTAATCTTTTTGGAGGTATGTGTGTGTCCGTATTATTCATATTAAGAATATTATTTTGTAAAGGCTTGTTGTTTATGACAGGTCAAACCTGCCTCTACACAAACTAATGTTCTGGAATTTATTAGATTAAAGTACGTTATTATAATGAGTAGTAACTTTGTCAACACAACCCCTTTCTCAGTGCATCGACACTGTGGTAATGTCCGACGAGATTTTCCTGAACGAACCCCAGACATACGGTGTATCATCAATCATGAAAGCAATCACGAAGTCGTGAAACGTAACATGTATATGTATACTCTTTTCTTATAAGGTAAAAATGAATAAAGCGCGCGTACCTTAGAATATTTATTTATTAATAGCGAGGTCTTTAAATATGCAGGTAACGCAATTATATGTATTTTTGCTTATCATTATTAGTTTCATGGTCTATCTTAAAAACCTATTCATTTCTGTTAAGAAAAGTGGGTGGGTGCAATTTAAAAATCAGTGATGACGTTAAGGAATGGTTTTAAAATAAAATAAGTACGTAAACTATGATTATTGTGCGGAATTTTCTTCTCCTTCTCCATAAATTAATATCATGATACTCACATATGCTAAACATTTTAACAAACAAAGGAAAAATATGGAAATACCACTACTAAACATAAATAAGTTGAAAGTGGTAAATATTGCATTTTGTCATCTAATGCACAAAATTATGGTGAGATTCCATAATTATCTGTTAATTTTTTTCTCAGAAATCGTTGACTTAGGACCCATGCCATATAAGGTATTTTTGTTTACTTTGATGTACACTATCGCCTCAAACACCCTGTATATACACATATGTGGTGTTGCCATAATGGTTTTGTTAAATTTCTTGAAGATGTGACGGTTTTTACTACTAATTGTCAAAAGAAAGTAATCTACTTAAGTAGGGAGAACCTTAAACTTAAATAAAAATACAAAAATTGATGCTACCCTGTATATAAATAATTAAAAATTGACTATGAACCACGAAAGTTTTATTATCTGTAGGAAAGTTTTTGTTAGGTAAGAAATTTCACTTTCAGATAAGGCTCCTTCTGTTCTACCGAGGTTATAAACTTTTATCTAATAGGTTTCAATGCACTGAGCTGTTAAAACCCTGATATTTTATCTTTACAAATAATACCTGATACTATATAATTTAAGATATAAATTTAGATTCAGTTTTAATCAGAAGTTTAAAAGACAACCTGGTTAAATTTTTCCATATATCCTAGTAGTTTGTAAATTAAACTTTAACCACCCTGTACATCTCCTGTTACATTAAATAAAGCATTTTCATACACACATCTTGGCGCCGCTGTGTTTTCCCGTCAACACACATAAAATCCACGTTTTTTATCCAGCATACCAAAATGTAACTGCACTCTTGAATAAGAAAAATAAAGAGCGTAAAGCTCCATTTAGCTAAGCGCTAAGCACTTCTTAAACATAAAATGTGAAAATGCACACTTCGCTACTTAGCATTTAACATCACTCTGTCAAGACGCATCGTTATGTGCATTTTGACATGCAAGGATGGCTTACGCTTACATATTTTTTAGCTTTAAAATACACCAATGTCAATGGTAACAGAAAGAGCACATCAAAAAAATAAGTGAAACGAAATGTAAACATATATTTAATTGTTTTAAACGTATGTACAAGTTTTACACGAATATAAAATGATGATGTATACCAGAATGATCGAAAATTTGTTGTTGAAACCAAATTGTTTACAGCAGAAAGTAACTTTGAGTAGATGAAAATAAAGTTTGATGCCTTATATCTTCAATCTTTTTGTATATTTTGCAAAGGGATAACTCGGCTAATATACAGGGCATTCGGAAATCCCGTTCCCATACTTTATAATGACGTTTTGTTTTAAATTGCTGAAATAACTTTAGATTTCGTTATAAACGATTTTTTGTAGTAATTACAATGAATTGAATATATCAACTTAAAAATTTGAGAACAGATGTTTTTGGATATTAGAAATCATAATCTGATGTTTATTTCGACGTATTTCCTAGAGGGCGCTACATCCGCCATATTTGTGACGCAAATGTGAGCTTATAACGTTATCACATTTTTTATTAAAAATCTTAAACCTACATTGTTTTTGAGGAAAAAGGTATACTTGTCATTAGTCGTTTAGATTTAGAAGCAGTACATTATACTTCGCTTGTGCACAAATAAATATATTATAGTTAACCACAGTTTTATTTAACAAAGGATTGTACAGAAATTATCATCTAAAACAACTGAAATTCAACTTGTGGTACCAACATAATTCCTACAACTTGATAATTAGTACATGCTAAAACTGAAAGTCGTACTATCTTCTACTATAATGTTATTTAATTTTTCTTTAGTTTTATTAGGTTTTTTGCCACACTTCTGAAAAAATAAAGATTAATTAAATAAGTCCTTGCGCCAAACGGATCAGTCAAGCGTTATTTTTGAAATCAAGTTTGCCTAACCAAAAAATCTCAAAAAATATTAAACGTATGTCAAGTTTGACAGTTTAAAATTTGTTCATCTGCATCCATAGAGATGTTAAATGATTTTTATTTTATTGTTACTTACTTCTTCTTGATACAACTGTAGCCAACAATGATCAATGTTTACTGAACAGTTTGACACACACTTATCTCCGTTCAACAAAATAATCGCGATCTCTTTTAATTTTCTTTTTGCTGCGTTACATCCCTTATAAATTTTTTGCCGAGTCCCATTGAATCAAATGACCGTTTTCCCAAGCGTGTTCGCAAATTTTGGATTTTTCAAATTCCCGTCTTTTTATATAACTTTTATGTTCCTCAACTCTAACATTCATAGGCCGCGTTTTAGACAAAAATGATCGTAAAGTATTAGTTGTCTGAAAAACTGTTCGAATATTAAATTTATTACCGATTCTTCTTAACCTTTCAAAATACGAATATAGGAATGTATGGAATTTTTATTGTATAATTAGTTTCTTTTATTTGTCTTAAAGTGTTCATTTTATCTGTAATATTTTTTAATGTTCTATCAACAAAATTTGGAGGGTATTATTTATTAAAACATTTTTAATAAATTTTAGTTCGTTATTAAAAATATTCGAACAGTTCGGAGTGTATTTCCGAGAAAATTTTCGGACGCCCTATAAATAATTATACAGGGTTAATTATGACTAAATACAAAAATTTTAACTACGTGGTCAGGAAGGTTTAAAAGACAATAAACAAAATATTCCAGAATGTTAGCTCACTATTTAAAAAATGGGGCAAAACCCTCTTTTCCTACCGAAAGTCAGCGCCTATGACAAGTATCGACTGAGATGGCTTAGATCCATAGATAAGCTTACATCTATCAACACTATCTACTATCATGCTGTCGTTTATTTGCAGCATTTCTAAATGGAGAAAAGACAAAAATTTACATTCTTATTAGTAATAATACCCGATAGATAGGTAGGTAACAGTTAATTCAGTTAGATCCATTATTTTGCATTCGTTTTTCATTATTTCGTTAAACTGGCAAAACTACAACATGTTCATTCATTATAGCCACTCACTACCGATAAAACCCACTTCCCGTAAGTACAGCTAGCTAAAATATCAATTTGTTATAACAAAATGGAACGAAAGGAATAGATAATAGAAAACTTTTAATGTACCCGCGGACCTAGAAAATCAAATCGCCGAACTATATTGTGGGAAAGTATCTGCACTCAACACAAATTTCTTTATTTAATAACTATGAAACTTTTAAAAATTAAAAAAGGCACTAAAAACTGAAGAAGAACACAAAACTACATTGTAAACACATGGTAAACATAGGAATTAAATTATAACTTGACTGGAAATTTTACGGTCGTGTTGCTAGTTGCCTACGTTACCTCCTCTGATTCTGTAAACGTGTGGCGGACAAGTCGCATAGGCGGCGTTAAATAAGGATTTAATATAATTTCAAAAAAAAAATTTTTGATGATTCCGTTAATTCTTAATTTTCTATTAAAAAAATGTATACTTAGTCATAGTTAACCCTGTATAAACAAAAGAGTAATACATATGCATACATGATAAAGTTGCATTCACACTATTAAAGTATTTTAACGGAAACTTATAACGACTAATGATTAAATATAACCTATGTACTCTTTATTATGACGACTTGTACCCACTACAAGGTTATAATCAGATTTTCTTATATTCATTCTTTGCCTCAAGCATCCGTTTTGTGTAACATATAATTGGATTGAGAAAAATCCGTACAAATATCAGGTAGGTAGTTATAACAAGATAGAGAATCGCAAAATGCAATCAATATTTTCTCGGGAGCCCTTAATTTATTATATTTATAAGAAACGTTGTGAATTGTTTCGGAAAACAATGACTCTGAGGGTAAACAACTGGAAGCAAGACAAACAAATAAATTGAAGTAAATAAACTGGAGTACTTGAAGATCACCAAATTAATTCATAAATATTTTATAGCGATTTCATTTGTTTTAATTTGTTATTTGACTGCACTTAGGTTTGTACAATGTACGATCCTTACAAATTCACGAAATTTTAAGACGAAAGGCGACCTTTAATTTTTATTGCCATTTAATATAACTGTGTACAGAGTGTCTCAAGCTCGATAGTATGGCCTACTGTGAAATACAAAAAATTTAAATAAAATTTGGGACACATGGTATCAAATAGGATGAGGCAAATTCCATTTTCAATTGAAAGTATTATCTTTGGGACTGGGCAAAAACGACTAATGACGTCATCAATTATATTTTTCCCGAAACATATCCAAAATTTTTTTACTGTTAAAAGCTATAGAAACGGACCATCCTGTATAAAACGAGCATATGATTATGTGCAGTCACAATATTGGTTACTACAGCTACATTAGATATAATTCTATCGAAATATACAGAGTATTCCATTTACAAATGTATTGTTATTATGTGGAAGTAGATTGTGTGGGATTATGTGCAGAAAACAGGCAGTATTTTTAACAATACTAAAGTTATTATACATTTTCCGATTAAATGGTTTCAAACAACTCTCGGCGAACACTTCGAGGAATTCTAAATCAAAACGAGGACGGCAAAAGTGGAGATTATTATATTCCCTGCAAACAAAGCATTGGCTTTTCTATATAAATAATATACTTTAATTAAAATTCAGGGGAAGAAGTTCATTTGAAAAATATAATAAAAAGATTGACGTGACAACGAAAGCCGTTGCGCGCTTAAAAAATGACAGAAATCTTTATGATTTATCTATCTTTCTGGCTCCCTAAAATATTCATAAAAGAACCAAAGCAACTTTTATCAATACATTGCTACCTTTAGGTACAAAAGTCATTTTTATATAAGAATCTTTTGCATTTCTTTTTATACAGAAACGGTGTAAATTAAATAAATAAAAATCTGGTAATTTTTTTATTTAACGCTTGTTTTACAGTTGAGAGAAACTACTCCACACAACGTCAAAAGTTTTTATATATTTTTAGGTATTAATAATGTGTGAAACTAACTACTCAGTGGACAAAAGCCCCAACCTGCGTTGAATTACACCCACAATATCTACCCATATATTCCTTATTATTAGCTTTTGTAACATTTTTTTACTGTTTTAGAAAGGTATTTTAAGCTAATATAAATCAAATCTCCTACAATTCCTATCAATGAAGTCATATGTATGTTCTCTGATACCGAACATCTAGGTATGCTAATGAACAATTCCACAGACAAAGCTCTATTCAATAATTATCTAAAGAAAATAATCTAATTTACTAACCTGCTAATGAAACACTCTATAAATATCTAACTTCACTTTTTGGCAGTGGGAACACGACAAATTCAACCACAATAGATGAGATCTGACCTATTTCTGCATTTTTAGGATTGCTTCTTCAGGTGGTCTCCTTTAAGTTGAATCAAATATCTAATTATAAAAATTATTATAAAAATTAAAATTATTTGATGTTAAATATCGACAATGACAAAAAGTGACATCCTGTCAATGAATTAAATATGACAATACCTACTTGAAAAACGTTAGATATTTATAGAGTGTTTCATTAGCAGGTTAGTAAATTAGACTATTTTCTTTAGATAATTATTGAATGGAGCTTTGTCTATCGAATTGTTCATTAGCATACCTAGATGTTTGGTATCAGAGAACATACATATGACTTCATTGATAGAAATTGTAGGAGATTTGATTTATATTAGCTTAAAATACATTTCTAAAACAGTAAAAAAATGTTACAAAAGCTAATAAGGAATATATGGGTAGATATTGTGGGTGTAGTTCAACGCAGATTGGGACTTTTGTCCACTGAGTAGTTAGTTTCACACAATATTATTAATACCTAAAAATATGTAAAAACTTTTACATAAAAGGTGAACATTTTTCAAGTAGGTATTGTCATATTTAATTCATTGACAGGATGTCACTTTTTGTCATTGTCGATATTTAACTTCAAATAATTTTAATTTTTATAGTTAGATATTTGATTCAACTTAAAGGAGACCACCTGAAGAAGCAATCCTAAAAATGCAGAAATAGGTGAGATCTCATCTATTGTGATTGAATTTGTCGTATTCCCACTGCCAAAAAGTGAAGTTAGATATTTATAGAGTGTTTCATTAGCAGGTTAATAAATTATATTATTTTCTTTAGATAATTATTGAATAGAGCTTTGTCTGTGGAATTGTTCATTAGCATACCCAGATGTTTGGTATCAGAGAACATACATATGACTTCATTGATAGGAATTGTAGGAGATTTGATTTATATTAGCTTAAAATACCTTTCTAAAACAGTAAAAAAACGTCAAAAGTCTTGAACTTCCTCTCAGTCTTGTTAACGAAATATTTTTGTCAGAAAAACCAAACACATTTATAAAAGTATATTATTTTCTGAATTTTTTTGAAACTTACAAAAATTACTTATTATTTAAGACCTACACTGTCAGAAATAATCCTCTATGGATACGTAAACAGAGACGACGTTTGACTTAGAACTTCTCAAGGCATGATACAGTATGTTATCGACAACAGTGGCATTATTCCGACCCATATTCTCACACAAAAGCCGACAATTACTAGATTTAAGGGAATTTCAGCCATCCCACAGATTTCAATTATAACTCCAGTTCCAAAACCTCAATCCCATTCAATGTAATTGACCAGGTAATGGCTTTAGCCAAGGCTTCACCTTACAGACACTGAAATAGCAATAGCAATCCTGATGCTAGTTTGCAAGCCAACCTTCCTAAATCATTACCATTATGTCGAATCTTCCCAAACTCATTCGACACTACCGCCTTTCATTGGCGTGCCCGCAAAAACCTATCCCATCGAATTTCACATTAAAACGTGCATTAATATTACAATTAAATTTTTTCATGCGTCTCAAATTCAGATTCCTCAATTTCAATATGGAAATGTCTTTTGTGATTTATTTTATGTTATAAATTCGATGGTATTTCATAAAATGGCAGATATTGGCTAGATTAGTTTCGCACTTTTTTTTTGCTATTAGCTCGCAACATCAATTTTATCACGTTTTTGACAATTTCCAATATAAAGCAGCAACTATTATACAGGGTCTTCCGCATAAGAACCGACACAGAGTAGGTGCATGTAGGGAATCCCAAAATATTGCGATTTAATCAAACGCACAGGCGGAGTTACAGGCCTTTAAAATGGAGCCAAAAAAATGAACTTGAAATAACCAAATTTGGTATATAATTTAAGTTTATTATTAGTCTTATTTGACAATGAGTTCAAGTAAACTGAAACACTTCTAAAATTATACCAAACTTTTTTTTCATATCCCCATAGAATTTAATTTAAAACACTTGTTAAATTTATAAAACTTTAAACAATTTCAGGAAAAAATGCATTAATTGAAATAAAATTTTAATAGCGTTAATTAGAAGACATAAAATATCAGTAGTAGGCTCTGTTTTTAAAATTTGACTGTTCAAAAATCAATCAATCATAGATTTACTCCATCTGTAATGATGATAGTTTCTTTAATTGTTCCTAAAAGATAATCACATTTGTTGAGGTCTGGCCAATCTTGAAAACAATTATTTCCTTGTCCTAATCATTTATTTGGAAACCTAAAATTCAGAAAGTAGCACTAAAATGAGGCGGTGAGAGTATTTTGTAGAAATTCCAAATAATTTTCGCCATTTAATCGATTTCAAAATAATTAGGCCAATCAAATAACGATCAATAATACCAGCCCAAACATTTATCTTAACCACGCGTTGAAAGTGTCTAGGAGTTGTTGCATAGGGGTTTACATCGGAATATTCATGAATGTTGTGAATATTTGTAATTCCTCTATAAGTATAAGTACCTACAATAATTTTTTTGTGAAAATTGATTTCCTGGTGCAAGATAAACTCGCAAAAGGCGACTCGCAGATCCAAATCCTCAGGCAATAGCTCTTGCATTTTTTAAGTGTCATATGGATGTCGTAGATTACGTTTAATAATTCGGTGTACAGAAGTTCGTTATAATCCAGTTTCTCCAGATAAACGTTTAGTACTTATTTGCGGCATATTCAATTGTTTGCGAAATAGTTTCTTGTACCTTTATTACACTAATAACTTTTCTGTCTCTCGAGTTCGTTGTTCAGTATTAGAAAATGTTTCTTTATGGGGAATTAATTTATTCAGAAGTCTCCTACGATATTATTCCATACTTCTTCTAAAGTTTCCTTCACAGAAACCTAGCATAAATAACATGTCAACTTGTTCGCTGAATGTCATCCTTGAAGAAGAAATTGGGACATCACGTACCTTCTATCATTAAAACAATGAGAAAGAACGTGGACGAAAACAGACATCCTTATTGGCAGACATTCTCTGTAAATCAAAGCTATACAAGTTGAATTAACTTGAAAATAAGAAACCAGAAATTATTCCATTCATACTTTACGGGAACTAGAAATTTAGTCCCGAATGTTTCGATGCATTTCATGATCTATATAAAAATTTATCGGTAGGCATAACAATCTTATCGGATTCGAACGTCGCAATCATAACTTTGACGAGGCATCGTGCGATGGTATCGCGTAAAATGTAGCGTATATTGTACAGCAAGGTTTCGTGGGTTGGAAGAACAAACCGCCAGTCCTCTTGGGAAAGTTTGACGATCGTCCAGTGACTGCTGGTCTCAATAAGATACTTGATATTGCATTGTATTCCAAACAACCGGTCCCACCGATCGAGCTGTCTTATATTTAAATTTTATGACTCTTTATTTTCTTTTATTTAATTCGGTTCCCGGATATTTTATTAACGAGAAATCTATTTTAGCTTATCGGGCTCTATTCTACATCTTTTTTAAGTGTTTACCGAGTTTGAATGGAAACAGAAGTTTATTTTAGCCACTCGATCGTCCCAAACTTTTAATTAAACGATATAGAAAAACGGAGGCCGCCATTCTTATCGAAAGAGGAATTTTTTAAATGATCTTTCAAGATTGCCTTAGAAATCAACTAAGAAAAGAACTCTAGTAGCTCGCAAATTCAAATCTAAAATTAGAGGTGTTCCGAACAATACGTATATACTAAATCCTTTAGCTGATATTCAGAAAACGTTGTGCTATAAAAATTGTAGATTTTTTTAAACAGCTGCGGAGTTCTATACAGAGCGTCCGGAATATGAGTGATGGAATTTTAAGGGTTTATATATCTGATTAAAGGCAATAAAAAACTCTTATGAAGAAAATGTCTAAAACGAATAGTTTATCTACAAATACATTTCGAAAATAAAAATACAACTGCAATAATATGCACAACTATGTTACAAACTAAGATACAATTAAGGTTAAGTAAAAGCGTCTGTAACGTAATTTGATTTTTAGATCAGTATTAATGAAGTAAACAATTGAAGTTTCCGAGAAACTCGTTAAAACTGTAACGTACTGTAACGTTCGACAACGTTGCTGTGTGAGGCTGAGAATAGCTAGTACGTTTAATTTTTCTCCAGTTTTTCTTTGTTTGTGAGTGTACATAAACAAAAATGGAACAATGTTAATTTATGGCGAATCTAAGAAAAACTCTCTGGCTATGGGACATTTGTATGGTAAACACTTCTTGCAAGGAACAGAAGTCATTTTAAACACTTGTAACTATTGATCTGAGTTGTCAAAAGAGCTCTAAGAAAACCATTAACTATTTTAATTATTATGTATAAATACATAACAATCCTAAGATAGTATATGAGTGACGTTGTCACCTGCTTGTCATAATTCTGTTACCATTGGTCAGAGGGAAAACATCATTAATTTTTCGTTCACTACCCGTCATGACTACCACATCATCTATACTTGTTTATTATTATTTTTTCGCATGGGTTTTCACGTCTCCCAATAGTTTTGGAGCGTTGTTTTACACATTGGAGTATAATTTTACATATATTTCTCTGAGTGTACCTTTTACAGACACAGTTTTTGTTTTGTTTATTTAGCAATTTATGTTTATACATTTTTTAAGTGAAATGATAATTTAAAATTCTCATTTCTTAGGGTACGTTTACATCTGACATTAATTGCTCGATATTTATGTCGGATAGAAATTGTACCTAATGTAAACAGTGCAGAATTTCTGTCAGAGAGATATGCTTCAAGCGTCCGCGATATGTAAGGACACACCTATGCGATTAGATGTAAAAACATATTATTTTCATATTCACACTCGCCTGACAGAAATTGCTCTAGTCGACTAGTCGTCTACTTTTGTGATAGTGTCGGCAGCAATTCAAAAACAATGATAAAAAAGAGTCGGTAAAACGCAATATTGATGAACCGATTAATTTATACCAGGAACCTGAACTCTGGGATGGTTAAAGAAAATCTGATAAAGATAAAGTGAAGTCCAAAGAAAAATTATTAATTTAAGAAATTTTTAAGTATAAGAATATTTGGAAAATAAACATGGAAATGGTGGTTGATTTTACCCCTTACAACAAACCAGGAACATGGGAAATATTCCAGTAAAATATCTTTTTTTAAGTAAATGTTCCTGACAAAATTCATTTGTTTATATTCAACAGTTTGTGAGAAAATGTTTCTGGGGATAAAAAATTATAAATCTGAAAATAATCTAACTACTGATATTAAATCTAATTTAGCATAGCATGCCTTCGGTCGCCATCTTAAAATCCGTAATAGGATCAAAAGAAGCGATTTTCGATGTCATTTAAAACAAACAAATATTTGTTGAAATATCTCGAAGAAAACCATTTTTACAGATTTATACACGAATAAAACTTTAAGATCGTGTAGAAGAAAACACTATGTATAGTTTTTATTCAAATTTCACATACTACATTTTGTGGGGTCCACCTGATTGACAATTTAAAAAATTTTAAATAAAAAAAATTGCTAAACGTTTTTATTGAAATTCAAAGATATAAAAAAAATTATAGCAGACCTTGAATCGCCATCTTAAAAACCCTGGTAGGATCAGAAGAAGCGGATTTTGAAGACATTTAAAACAAAAAAAATATTTGTTAGATTTTCTTGAAAAATAAAATTTCTAATGATTTGTACACAAATAGAACTAGACATGTATATACAGGCTGTATCACAACAAATGTGCATTAAACGTATTTAGGAAACCGTAAATGATAGAAATCTGAAATTTCTTTTTTAGAGGATTTTGATTTCCTTTCAACACTGCTGAATTGATGCAAAATATTTACATTACCTATACGTCAACTCGCTTATTTTGAATGGAACAGGTATTTTTTATTGAATTTTCAGATTCTACATGTAATTCTAAGTCATTTCACTCACAAAATTATTACTTTCTAAGTCGTTAATTACCTGGGACACTGAATAATTCAGTCATGATGAAAAAAAACAAATTAAAGAAACGAAATAATTCAAAAACTATTGAGCTTGGACATATGGTACATTTAATAAAGTTGATTTAAAATTGCACGTAGAATCTGAAAATGAAATAAAAATACTATTTTTCGTTTAAAGTTAACGAATTGACGTCTACTTCCGGTTCTACCGCCACGTTACTGTAAATCACGTTTCAAAATTCATTCCCAAAACTACACTGAACATTTTTTTCCTTAAGTAACATATCCAGGGCAATCACACGGGTAGCAATTTTTTGTTTCGATACTCATCGTGACACGACTGAACTTTGTCTTTCTACTATGAATTGATGTGTATGACACAAGTGTATTTACTTAATACATATGTATAAACGGTTCGCACACATATAGCGTCGAGAAGTGTCATACACATACATCTCCATGATATAAATATATAGTAACTTCTGTCTGTAATGTAAACAGTCATATATCTGATGCTTGACACATATATCGGGACACAAGTGTCAGATGTAAACGTACCCTTAGGTATCAAGGTAGATTATGGTGCAGTAAAAACTGTGTTGTCAGGGGATACACGTATTAACAAAGTCTCCAAATCTATTTACAAAACTGCAGTGCTTGTCGCAATGGAAATGTACAAAACTTCATAATTCGATTCTCAGCAGTTGTACGATCAAGACGTTAACATCTACGAAAAGTTATTTGCGCGATGTTAAATTTATCGTGTCAAATAACTTTGGAATATAAAATATAGATAAAATCGGAATCCAAAACTGAAACTAAAATCCTCCACCTTCAACTCGTATAAGTATGCAGAAAACATTTTATAAAATATTGTTCTTCTTGACCTATTTTCTGTATGAAACCACCATCTCGGAAAACTAATAAACAAACTTGTACAATCCCTGCAGATTCTTACATTCGACTTATATTTTCCTTAAATATACCTTATACTACATACACCTATACCATATTGTGATAATTAGATAATTAATATGAATAATTTATTGTAGAAGAATATAATAAAGTTAGTTTCAGCGGTTGAAACGATAATAAAGAAAAAATAAGCTATTTATAAATATAAAATTTAAAAAAGTACAAAAATAAATGAGACAAAAAGTAAAACTTATTCATTAAATAATATAAAATTACTAGGTGACCCGGCAAACGTTGTTTTGCCATATGAATTATTTCTAGTACATATTTTGGCAGTTAAATAAAAAATAACTAACTTATTGTAAGTGTGTGGAGATGTGGTATATGACTAAAAGAGGAATGGAGCACTGTGAATGATGACGGCCTATAAGAATAACAAAATACGAAACATTCATTTTTCGAATTATTTCGCGTGCCTAAAATTTTACTTGTTTGACGGCTCAAATTAGCCCCTTTACGTCTTGTTGGCATTGTTCACTGTACAAAAAAATAGCCATATAGTAAAATAACAGCCGTTGTTGGCGGGAGCTCGTGACACGTGTTGCGTACTTTTGAGGTTATATACATCACTTAATTAATTAATATTGAGAACTACACTTAAAATTAATAATTTTAGTAATTACACTTAGAAGATAAAATGATAATTGTAAACGTCGCTACTACGCTCGATTCATACACAATAATAATGGTCGAAAACTGTGTAGGGAGTGAGAGAAGGCTTATTGTGTGAGAGAGACAGGAGACCGGCTTCGTTCTCATCCCTACTCCGTACTGTTTACTGGGTGAGAAGTGACACCGGTAGATGCTTGACGGGGATAACTGATCTAGTGATAATCGATCAGTTATCGACCAGGGTTAAAAATGATTAAATTACTAAAATGGTTATAATAATAGGAGTTTGTGATAGAAGGATGAAAATTAAGGGTTGTATGTATTTTTTAATGCCACATCATAAAAAAATTAAAAATTTTGTCCAAAAAATAAAAAAAAATTGTTTCGGGTGGACCACCCTTATCACTTAGGGGTATGAAAAATAGATTAAGACCGATTCTCAGACCTACCGAATATACATATAAAATTTCATAAAAATCGGTCAAGCCGTTTCCGAGGAGTATGGCGTCTAAAACTGTGACACGAGAATTTTATATATGAAAGATTCAAATTACACTCTTAAAAATAAGAAAGTATATCATTCAAAATTAATAAAGCTGCAGTAGAATGTTCTATTTCCTCTAAAACTAGTTTTAGGAATAAAATTAGATAGGAATTCCTGCACTGAGAAGAACTCTCCAACTAAACTATGTTGAAAAAATTACCGTAAATATTTTTTATCTGGTGCATGCACTTTAGTTCCTTAGTGAACAATAAATATAGTATTAAATAGTGATTAACTGCAGTTACTTCATGCCATGAAATGCAAAAACCTAAGGCAAGTGCATAATGCAATATTTATCTAAAGCAGAGACTAAAACACACTTTAGTCCTTTGGTGTATAATATAGTAATTATTATTTATTAACCTTGCTTATTTCATGCCACGACCTGCTACACATAATATATTTATATGTTACAACTAAAGTGCAATCTGCAAGGTAAAAAACACGCTTTAGTCTCTTGATATGCGAAATAGTATAGTATTTCAAGTCTAAAGTGTATCATTTAGTCCTAATGCCACGAAACTAAAGTGCATTTTAGTTCCTTGGATTTGGTTCCTAGATATAATGTATTATACCTTAAGACATGTTTATACTTCAAGTCCGAAGTGTATTCTTTAGTCCTAATGCTAAAGAACTAAAATACATTTTAGTTCTTTAGCATAAAATTATATAATTTAGTAATAATTGATTACTAGTTTCAATTATTTTATATCCAGAAATGCAAAAATATATCTATCTACATTCAAGCTAAAGTGCATCTTTTAGTTTGTAGAGTAAAGTTTGAGGAATCATCTAAACGATTAAGGGACACTTTAGTCCTGAGGTACAGGTATGTTAAGTTATATGCTTGCTTTTCGTGACCAAGGAACTAAAGTGTCTTTAATTTAAAGAAGTTAGAAGAATCACTTAAAGGACGAAAATACACTTTAGTACCAAAGTATATTTTCTGAAACTAAGCAACACTTTCAGTGGACAGATCATATTATTTTGTACAATCGGCTTTTTGTTTGCAGATGGCATGGGGCACATCGTACAAAATTCTTTATAAGGCAGCTGTGCATTCAACTAAATTTAAAAACGTAGATAAAAATAAAAAAGCAAAATGGAAACAACTTGACAACGATCCTACCAATTTGCCTGTGAACACTTCAATCTCGAATAAAAATGAACAAACTTGAGGTAACTATACTGGTAGACTCGTAAAGTGCTTGTATATAAATTGCATAAATTAAAGTAACTAACTTATATTGGATATATTCTACAAAAGAATTCCTGGATAAGCTTTAATGATATCTTTTTAAATATAAACTTTTATGTGAAGCTCTGACTGGGATAATCGTCATGATCTTTTTACATTTACTGATAATTTTTAATATATATTATATATTAACAAAAAATCAAGTATATGTGTTTTACGTAATAAAATTATGAAATTTCAGGAATAATGTAGTAATACAGTATACTATTTTTACTCAATTTATTATGAAAGTTTACAGAACTTTTCATGTTGTTTCTGTTGCACATGGGCAGAGGCACATCGATTTAACCTAATGCGGTTTAGTTGTGTTAAGATGTGGCATACACATATACAGGGTGGCCAGATGAAAACGAACCATTTTCTTGCGTTGTGGATTTTGTTATTACTTTTGTAAAAAAAACACACAGTTGTAAAAAACAGAAATGAATACTATACACACACAACAAACGTAAAATTAATGGATTCTAAATTTATTTTCTAGTATTATTTGGAAGCGTCGGTTGGTTGTTTATTTAATTGTTTTTGAAAATTAAACACTATGGTTTATTCCATTACGGAAAGGGTAGATATCATTTCGATTTACTTTATGGACAATAAATGTCAAAAAAATGTCAAGAGACAGGGAACGTACCCAATAAAAAACGAGAAATTGAAAAACCTATAGTTAACGAAGCTAGTGAAGCTGCAATTTTGGGAAGTTCATCTTGTTGCTACATTAACTACGAGACAGCTGGCATCTGTGTCTGGGATCAATCGCACTAGCACACCATCTGAATAGAAGAAATTTTAAAATCTTCGAACATTATTTTCTTGAAATTTTTGTTATGTAACACCATAATTTTTCATGATGTATGTATGTAGCTCTTTCAAATGGCATGGTCAAAATTTGATGTTGCTATTTAAAAAAATTATCGATGACGTCATATCTCGAACAACGATGACGTCACAAATGTGGGTCGTATGTCAAAAAGTGCCTTTTTTAGAAACAAAATCGACGTGCCAGAGGATTTTTTCTAAAACTTCTCAATTTCAACAATACACTTTTTGCAAAATGTGCAATTGTGGATATTGTTCATTATTTAAATTCCTTAATTCCTTACACATTGATGTTCAATCATACACCTATGTGAAATAATGTTAGTTATTGAATAAGTTATACAGGGTACAGGCAGTTATACAGTTATACAATTGTTATCACAATAGTTGTAAAATGACATAACCCTACTTATTTCATTTACAAAATTATAATGTAATTTTACAAAGATCACCAATTGCCAACGTAAAGTTTTGTGAAATTACAGACAATTTTTTATCAGTGTATCTTTTTTAAGACTATCTTTAAAGAACAGTAAGTTTCTAAGCAGTAAAATAGTTGTTAGGATGAATGTAACATTTGCTGTTATTATATTTGATTGTTAGAGTATTCAAAAAGTTCAACTGAAACGCCAGAATTGATGAACCGTTGTGTTGCTTGATTTTTTCAATAAATATGCGCGTTTGTTTTGTTATCGTATTTGGCTAAATTCAATTATTAATAGCACTATATTAGCGAAATTTTAAAAGCGATACAAAAACAATGAACGAATTGAATCTGAATCAGGCTGTGTCAGTTCAAATTTGCCTACAATGCCGTTTTTAATTAAAAACGAAAAAGCATTTCAGTATACCTATTAAAATGTTGACTATTATTTTATTTGTCAGTTAAAATATCATCAGAAAAGCATAACGTTTTACTCTAGAAAAAAATCAAAGTACTAGCGTTTTTCGAGACAGAATAATTCAATACGGAAATGATAAATCACAAATAATTGCTGGATGAAGTTTGGGAAAACCGCTGTTAAATTCTAACAGTTCTCACAAATTATAAGTTGGAAACATTAATTTCTTAATTAACAACTGTGACCTCATAAGTTATTGTTCATCTGTTACTACAGATCCCTAGACAAAAAGATGAGCCCGGCCGCATTCACTGTAATTAATTGTAATACTTTTGACAAAGCAGTTCAGATTATACAATGGCTCTGTGCTGAAGTTAAGCTAGAAATGTAGAGCGAATTTGTACCTGCGCTGGATTGATCAGGGCCGGAGTTCAAAACAATTATTACTCATAGAATTCCTAATGCCACTTAATTACTTTGATTAAATCATTAAATCGCTGCCGCTTTTCAACGGTTGGATAGTTAACATAAATCATGGCAGCTTTCACTAAACCCGTTTCGAAGTTTAGAAACTTGACTGTAACTGCTGTCACAACTGAAGATGCTGCCAGTGAAAAACGTCTCAGAGGACCCAAGTAGTCTTAGAACCAACAGTAGGAACGATATAAACGATGCTACACTGAGGAAAAAATTCATTAGTAGTAGGTAAAAATTCACTTGCCTAAACAAAATGCAATTCAATTGCAGCGGCTGCTTCAAATTTTCTAAAAACCAGTCACAAGTGAGTCAACTGACAGTGGCTCCCAACAATGACTGACATTTCTTGCTAGAGTAACTGAACTGTGTTGCTACAGTTATTAATTTTTTTTAACTAAATGTATTTCAGATACATTAAGTGAACTGTATATTAAAGGTTAGTTGACTGTAACGCTGTAATAATTGATCATGCTATATTGCTACAGTTTGGAATATCAAACACTATTGCATCAGTAGAATTCAACTCTAAGCGTTTAAATGAATGTTTTGAAAATACAATGTTTTTAAATTCGTTAGCTAATAATTCCTCACTGTTGTTGGTGCATCATCCATTAATTCATTTAAGAATGGTTATGACTGTCACCATGCTAGTGTAAATGCGCTAGTTTATTTGTTATCCGTGTTCAGGTATGGTTTGTTCTGATTTTTCTTTATTATTTAACTTTTCAGTGCATTTTCAACCATTTTGACGTGTCTTTAAATTATTTTTATGTTTTTATTATTTATGTATTTTTTCTTTATACATGTAATGCATGATTTTGTCTATTTTGTTTCTACATTAGCAATTATGCTATATTTGTATTTACCTATTGCGCATAGGTAATAAACTTTGTATCTGCCTTTATTGAATGTTAATAAAGCAATAAAAAAAATATTTGACGCAATAGCATTCATCCTAGTTAGTAGTTCTAAATGAATTTGCTTTACAATGAGGGAAGAACTGAAGGTGTTAGTCAGTAGTTGCTTGTTTATTTAGCTAGCAAATAACTGAGTAAACATTACTCAACGAATTGTGTTATCTCAACACAATCGGATGCAAACTAGTGTTAACCAATTGTGTTGATCTCGAGTGGAAACCATGCTACATTGATACTGTAGCAATATAATATGTTCAGTTTATACTGCATCACAGTCAACTAACCTTTATTGTACAGTTAACTTGTCCTTAATGTATCAGAAATATATTTAGTTAAAATATTTTTTCGCCCCTACGTTTCGTTAATGTCGGTTTCCAAACTCAGGGGTCTATTTCATTTATTTCGATAGTACTGAATTTCTTCCTCATTGAACACATAAGGCAATTCAAACGTTATTCAATGTTGTCCATAAAAAAATATTTAGTTGGTAAATAATTGAGTAAACATTACTCAACGAATTGTGTTATATCAACACAATCGGATACAGACTCGTGTTAACCAATTGTGTTGATTTCGAGTGAAAACCATGCAACATTGATACTGTAGTAATATAGTATGTGCAGTTAATACTGCATTACAGACAACCAACCTTTAATGTACAGTTCACTTGTACTAAATGTATCAGAAATATATGTGATTTAAATATTTTTGCGTGCCTGTTTTTTTAATATTTGTTTCCAAACTCAGGGGTTCATTTCTTATATTTCGATAGTAATGAATTTCTTGCTTATTGTACAGACAAGCTAATTCAAACGTTATTCAATGTTGTCCATAAAAAACGTATTTAGCTAGCAAATAACTGAGTAAACATTACTCAACGAATTGTGTTGTCTCAGCACAATAGGATACAGGCTCGTGTTAACTAATTGTGTTGATTTCGAGTGAAAACCATACCACATTCTTACACAAAGCGCAAAAATTAATTTAAATTAATATTTCTATCATTTTATCAGTTCGCGAGTCCCAAGGTAAATATTTATATTCCCCTTTATTTAGTGGAATCATAAAATTGACGGTACTAACATTCCCTTCCAAAATCCGCGCTATTAATAAACGCTGGCCTGAAATTTTATTTATGCATATTACGAGTACGTCCGTCAAAGAGAGGCCCATTTAGCATTTACCCATGCCACAGGCCTGCTCGATATGAGTGGCAAATAAGTTTTCAGTTAAATTAGCTAGTGCATTAATGCGGACCAACCGGTGTCCTGGGACAGTTGGAAATTTTAACTGGACTTCGCGTGTATTAGGGTAAACTATAATGAAATGTGTAAATGGTTTCATTAATAATTATTCTGGCAATAGTTAACGGTTATCCAGGGGTGAGCGTCGCGTTCCACGACAAATTTTACATGCAGGACGGTGTGAACTAATTAAGATCCATAAAGATAAAAAAGGCAATTAAAATGCGCAAAATTAGGTTTGGTTGATTTTAATGTATAATTGTCTTGTTGCTCAAATTATAATTTGTCGAGTTTTGCATATTCCTTGTCTGTTTCATTTGCCCGCTAGCCATATTGTAATCACGGAAATTAGCCGACGACTTATAAAAAGGGGACTGTGTATTATTATCATTATACCAGCATAAATAATGTATAAAATTTATTCAAACATCCCATATTTTTCCGTAATGATGAACTGCTTTAGAAACTACGATCAATTTTCTAGTTGTGGGTGTTTTAACTATGTTGCTAAACAAAATTAATTACCGTAAACTACCGCGTTTTGTATAATTTTAATAATTATGGAATATCAAATATCATTATTGTATCAGTGGGATTCAAATACAAGCGCTCATATGAAGATCCATTCATTCAAGAATGGTTATGACCGTCACCGTACAAGTTTGAGTGCATGGGTTTGTTTGTTATTTCGTGTGCATGTAAGGCCTGTTTATTTATTTTTTATTATTTAACCTTTCAGTGTATTTTCAACCATTTACCGTAATTTTTAATTGTTTCTAAATTAATAATTGAGCTATTTTTATATTTATTTTCTTATTGGCATAATAGACTTTGTCTCTAATAATAATAATAAAAAAGTTGCTGCATTAAAATAGGTGTTGTAAAATGTAATTTATTTCTTTCCATGGGAATTTCTTTCATTTTCTTCTCCGATTGCCGATATATGCCTTATCAGGTTTTACAGTAGACCAGTCTCCAGTGCCGTGCAGAAGTGTATTTTTAAATCATTTTTGAACTGCTCTTTTTGATTTTATTTTTACAAAATTGTATTTGTAAGAGAGAGGAAAAGAATAAACCATTATACAGGGTGATTCAGGTTTAATCCTGATGACTTCAGGAATCGATATAACAGGTTAAAATAATGTTCATTTGTGATATAAACTTATTTCCTAAAACGCATCGTTTCCGAGATAGAGGGCGTTAAAGTAGGAATTTTTTTCTCGTTTTTCCCTCATAATTTTTGAACCGCTTATCCGATTTAAGTGAAATTCGGAACAAAAATACTCCTTATAATCTTACATAAGCCTCTTAAGTTTGATCTACTTACCCCTCTTAGAAAGGTAATTTGTATGCCCCCCTCTTACTTTATTTCAAAACTACAAAAAAAATAATAATTTCAATAAAACATCTACCCACCACTTTGACCTGATTAATTTCGAGATATTCAAAGAAATTGGTGACAGTGTAGCGCACCAACCGCGTAAATTTCGTTTAACGTTATAGCAACCCATGAAAACACAACTCAGTGATTTGTGTAAACTGACGTTTTGGGCGCCGCGATAGCCGAGGTGGCTGGGAGACAACTGCTCGTGGAACCAGTCTGGATCGGCTATGTCGGTGAGGGTTCGAATCCCACTGTAGATCGAACGATTCCTGAAGTTATCAAGATTAAATCTGAATCACCCTGTATAATTATTAATTATAGGTATGCAAAAAAATTGTTGAAGAAATTTCTGGATTCTGAACTATAATGTAAGAGGTTCATGTTGCCTAGTCAGAAAAAATAGAGATTGAAGCCAGTTATTTCGTCTAGAAGAAAAAAAGGTCCAATAACAGTTCAGTGGCGTACTACTATTTATCCCTATTTTATAATTTGCCTACTATTTTCATGATTATATTAAACATCTTCATCAGAGACAAAATTTACAGAGTTTCTAGATATTTTTTCAGTATTGACATTGTCGATAAACTTTCTACTAATATTTTTTTATGTTTGATTTTGTTTATTTTTGTTTTCATATTTTACCCAATTAAAAATATTCATAAATTACTTAATTGGCCACAATTATCTTGATATCAAATTATGAGGTCTATGAAAAATCTGATTGCGACATCTTAACTTTCTCAAAAAAGTAGCCCAGTGTTGAAGAAACTGCATCTTCCTATTTTTTTCGAGATATCTTGCAGTTACAATGAACTTTGCACATCCTGTACATATAACGTTGCATAAGAAAAATAATTTCATTGTTTCTGAAAGCGTGCATCTAATATAACCTACAAATTTTAATGGTACGTTAGGAGCTTTAATGAAATTGTTCGAAAGAACCTTCGTATTCTCAATTATTTTGTAAACTGATGTAATTTGGCGTCCATTAGACAAATTTGAAATTTGTCCCATTATTTGAAGTCCAACGCGACGGTAGCTGCACTCAGATATACATTGTCTATCTTTCTCCGATGTATTTGCCTCTGTACATTACAGATGAGATGGCAAATGCTTTTATAAACAAGGACGATGACTAATTTGTGCAAAGGAAAAAGAGACATGCTTACTAAAGATTTGTTGTCTGAATTAGATGCTCTACCAAAGTTTTATTTTCTAAGTTTATCTCAAGTGTCGTAATAAAAGTAATTTTCGTGTCTTATGTTGCCTGAAATGACGTTGAAAGATGGAGGCAAATTTCTTGTTACAAATTTGCCATTAAATCCATAATTTGTACATTTCGGTGCTTACATCGGGACCTCTTAGCTTCATTTTTGTTTTGCTTTGTTTTAAGATAAGACGAGCGACAGTTTCAAACCATTTTTATAAAACATTTTAACATTTCACTTTGCTTGAATAAGAACAGCTCGTCTCGTTCGTTACTAAAAGTACAATCTTTTAAGATTTACAATGTAACAACTAATCGTTGAGTTGGGAAATGCTGACCAGATATATTTTCAGCATTTTACTCAACACGAGTTATATAAAACATTGCACTTTGATGTATTTAACTGCGACGAAATGTTTGTAGAGTAAAATATACATAAAAATGTTTCACTATGTAAAACAGAATGCTCTTTAAGAGAACAGCAGGGATGGATTATCAAATATTTGAATGAATTAAATTCTTAAAGGCACCAAAACTCAAAGCATTTTAGTATTTCAAACGCTGCAAAAATATAACAATTTTGTTACAGTTCACTGAATCGACCCTCTTGTTTACATGTTTAGATGTGTCACTAAAGAACAATGTATTAAGTTACTTTAGTATCAATGCTACTATATCAAAATCTGACAAAAGCGCTAATTTAACATAGAATGAAATAAACTGCTTTAAAATGGCAGATAAGGTAGTACTTTTAACATGCTTGGTTATAACGTACATACTGCGTACATATAGTAAAACTTGCATAGTAATATAAAAAATAAAAGTCAGTTATAATCTACAAAGATATTACAATAAAAGTTGCAAACTGATTAGAAATCAATGTTTTACTTTTTTTATTGAGTTGATATTTAACGTACGCGTTTTTGACTTGTTAACTAAGTTTACAACTTTAGTTGTAAGTACAGGGTGGGGCAGAATAACGAGCGATTTTAAAAAGCCAGCGATTCGCGCCGTGTCATTCGGAGGTGGAAGGGACGCTATCGGCCATGTTTCCTTGACATTAGCATTTAGTAACAATGGAGCGTTGGAGCCGTCAGCAGCGCGCGTACTCTGTTAAGGCGTTTTATCAAAATGGTAATTCTTACATACACGCGCGTCGTGCCTTTCGAAATCATTTTAACATTAATCGCAATCAACCAGTGCCATTCGCCTGTGCCATTAAAAAATGGGTTAGGAACTTTGAGGAAACTTCGACAAAAAAGAAGCTCGGTCGACCAAAATCGGTGCGTACGCTCCAGAATATCGAGCGTGTAAGGACTGCTATCGAGCGAAGACCGCGTCGTTCAGCTCGTCGGCATAGCACTACACTTGGGATATCAAACCGAACCGTCAGACGAATATTGCACAAGCATTTCCACCTTCATCCATACAAAATCCAAATCGTACAGGCTCTTAAAGGCACGGATTATGTGAGTCGACAACGATTCTGTGAAGAGTTTTTACATTTAATTAATCAAGATGAGGATATTGTAAATAACTTATGGATGAGGGACGAAGCCCATTTCTATTTGTCCGGTTACGTCAACAAGCAGAACTTTAGATACTGGAGTGACGTAAATCCAAGACAAATGCATCAAGAGCCCCTTCACTCCACAAAAGTTACTGTGTGGTGCGCTATATCTTCATCCGGGATCATAGGGCCTTACTTTTTTGAAGATGCTCGTGGCAATGCTGTGACAGTAACATCACAAAGATACGCCGCCATGTTGGAAAACTTTTTTGAACCACAGCTTGCACGCTACGAAGTTAACGAAGAAACATTTTTTCAATAAGATGGAGCAACCTCCCATACAGTGAGAAAAAGCATGAATATTGTTAACAGATTATTTCCAAATCATGTGATTTCTCGAAATGGGGACATCAGCTGGCCTTCCCGTTCACCGGGCCTCACACCGTGCGACTTTTTCTTGTGGGGGTACTTAAAAGTAAAGTGTTTCAAGATAACGCACCACAAACAATTCAAGCCTTGAAAGAACGGATTCGACAGGAAGTGGAAAACATTCCCCTAGCAATGCTGCAAAATGTAATGAATAGTTTCAAAACACGATTGGAAGAATGTGTACGCCTGGACGGACGTCATCCTTCCGGAGTTATTTTTAATAAATGCTTTTTTATATTCTTTAAGAAAATATTAAATGTATTCCTAAACATTAATTTTCTTGTTTTTAGCAGCCTTTTTAAAATCGCTTGTTATTCTGCCCCACCCTGTATATCTTACAATAAAACTTACTTTAACCTTTAACGTACCTACCTATACTCGGTTTTAACGTACATATTGTTATAACCATTGCATATACTGAAATTGTTCTTAAATATCTTTTTTAATTTAACGTGCAATGAGGGAGTCTATTTTAAAATCAATCTTATTGTATAAATCACATAACGTAACAGAAATGAAAGAAATTCACTTTAAAATGATTCCAATGAATTAATATTTAACGTATTCGTTTTTGATGTGCCTAAACTATCTTTAATTTTAATGAATATATTACAATGAAGTTTGAAATTTGTTTTTTACTTTAACGTACAGGGAAAGTAGTCTATTTTAAAATCATTGTTACTGAATTAAAACTCTGTATAACGTACATACTTTTAACATATACACATATATAACGTACACATTTTAAAAAAAATCTACATAACGTAAGTGCTTTGAATTTCTTTATTTTAGCACACTGAACTATTTTAAAACCATTCTTATTCAGGTAGCAATACATACAACGTACGGCATTTTAACGTACGTTATAACCGAGTATATAACGTATATACACTCATATAATGTAATTGCCTTAAAATTCCTTGTTTACTTCAACATAAAACGAAAGAAATCAATTTTATTGCATTGAAATTGTATATAACGTACATTTTAACGTATTTGAACGGTTATAACAATAAATTTATACCGTAATTGTTTTGAAATTCCTTTTTCAGTCTAACATAAAATGAAAGAAATCCATTTTAAAATTATTATTACTGAATTAGTAATTACGAATTTTGTTGCAATACACACAATACACATAATAAATGTACCTACATAAAATATTTGTGAATATTAGGTAAATCAATTTTATAGCTGCCGTCGTATACAGTACAGATACTGATTGATGTAAATAAACCAACGATTTCTAGCACATGGTATTGTTACGAGTTCCATTATAATATTAATTTATTCATCAGATTATACGCTGGTAATATATTTGTTGCAAGCCTTTATCCGTAATTACAACTACGTACAGAAATGAAATTTATTTTTATGGTTTACTGATTTAAATTGTTTTTCTTTAGTTTAATTGGGTTTTTTCTGAAAAAATAAACATTAATTGAATAAACCGTGATTGTCTATGTACATTCACAAACATCAAACTAGACAAAAATGAATCGCACTAGCTGTACGCAATATTATTACTAATATTACTTTTAGGTTATCAACAGCAGCCTGACACTGCAACGTTGTCGGACGTTACAATAGGTTATAGTTTCTCGGAATTTCTCGGAATGACAACCTATTCGTTTTAGACATTTTTTTCATCAGAGTTTTTTTATTGATTTTAGCCGGATATAGAAGCTCTTAAAATTACGGCACTCATATTCTGGACAACCTGTATTTGCTATTTTGAGAACGAAAACAGTTTTCGAAACGTCAAAAAATACGGAAGTGCGCGATAGTGATGTGATTTTTGTTATTTTATACTTATCTGCTTCTTCAGTGTGCAAACTTTCAAAAATAACCCTTGACTGATCCGTTTGGCGCAAGGGTTATTCAATTAATATTTATTTTATCAGAAGGCTGGCAATTAAACTAAAGAACAATTAGAATTATGCCACAAATAAATAGCTTCAGACAATAATTTAAATAGGTTTAATTGTTTACTGAATATTCCACATATACAAGAGTCTAGACGTTAATATATTTGAACTGTTGTCGAATTTGACGAGCAACATACGAGCTAGTATTTGCATATTTGTCCGCTGTGTACATGAGGAGTGGGAATGGGAGACGAAAAGTGAGCGTAGGAATTTCACCAGCCACATCATTTCCTAGTTCCCTAAGTTAATTAAATCATAAATCAACTTACCAACAACATGCAGGTACCCAAATTGAGTTTTGGCAGTGACGGTATTGATTTGACACATGTAGCGGCCTTTGTCCTCTTCTTGGACGTTGCTAATATGTAAGAACCACGTCCTGTGTTTGTCGTGGGTAACGCTTATTCGTGGATTCCTCGTTATGACATGATTGTGCACTGTTAAAATTGCTGATTGTTCGAAGTGCATCCAGGCGACCTGGAACAAAATAAAACCATTGAATTATACTGTTTTCATAGCCAATTTGACCGTTTTCACGGAAATCAAGCAGCGAGGCACACAGAACTGGCTCGACTAAAACTAACAAGACCTTTTCTGAGCCTACAAATATTTAAAATAATATTTCTCTGTCATTGAATTATACAGGGTACTTTTACTCGTAATCTACGTACCTGCATATTGGAAATAGAAGATGATAGACTCATAAGTATAATAGGACGAAACTTGGATTTAAATTAGATGCTTATTATTAAATGCATTAAACGCCATCTTATTTGTGTAAAATGTGCACAAAATTTTGTTCTAATATCTTAATTTGTTCATTGTAATTCAAGATATGTATATATTTTAAAACACACTGTCTCAATAACGACAGCTTTTAGGACAAATGTGTCAGTATAAGAAAAAACCTTGTATAGTAAAGTCCGTAGCTGTCAATAGTTGAACAATGTCTAGATGGGTTGCAACTTTGTTACTTTAGCCTCTTTTGATGTTTCACGCTTTATTATCTATCCAATGTATACTTCGACGCATCTACAATATCTATATCAATATCTACAATATGCTGTGTACACCACGAACCTGAACCATATCGTTTTTGCAATGCCTCGGAAAATGCAGACGCTGAGTGTAGATGATGTAGTTTTTCTAAGGTGTTGATGATACCATATTTCTTATTCAGATGGTCATGAAACATTAAAATATCTGTGTCAATAGGTTTTTTATAAACACTGTTGTAAATTGTCATTTGGTTTTCTCTCCTCGAAGAGACCTAGGAACGGAAGAGTGAAGCTGATGTCAGGATATATTCCATTAATATATTCAGGAAATGCTGTCTTTATTTGTCTTGAGGTGTTGTAGATGGTATTAACATCGTATTTTCGTAAGATGCAGTCTATGTTGTATATATCCTTATATAGATATTCCTCTTTCACACTGATGTTAGATATCCTCTTGATGGCTTGTTCTTTATTTCTGTTGGCATATCCATTTATAGATAATGTAGTTCTTCCAAGGTTCACAGAACAGTGAAGATGAGAAATATGGCCAAAAATATTTCTTTGGTGATACATCCATGAGATCAATGGACTGTATCATCATCATATCTGAACTAACATTTTGATTTGGACCAGTGCACATGAAATTAAAACACCTCACTGATGACCTAATTTTCAATTTGAGAGTAATTTCTTAACCACCCTACAGTATTATACAGTAAGGAGTACTCCGCATTTAAAAAGTCAAGTCGATTTTCATTAGCCAGACTCTTTCTTCGTCGGTAATATTTAAGGTTATTGGTCTGCGACGTTCCATTTCTCTTGTTTTGCTTGAAAGTATTCGATTTGCTCTCTGTAAAGCCTAAGAGCCAGAATATTATTTCTTTCTCTCATCAGAATCTTGGTTGTATCCACACATAATGCTAACGCTTTATTATTGTTCAATGTATACTTCGTCGCATTTACACAATATGCTGTGTACCCCGTGATTATGAAGCACATTGTTCTTGCAACATCTCAGAAAATGCTGGCCCTATTTTTCTCGAGATGTTGTAGATGGTATTAACATTGTGTGGTAAGAGATAGCCTATGTTGCCTGTGCGTCCTTTTACATAGATACTCTTCCTTCATACATTAAGGTTTGATGTCTTCTTGATGGCTTGTTCATTATTTCTGTTGATATATCTATTTCTTTTGAGAGCTGAGTGTAGATGATGTAGTTCTTCCAAGGTGTTGGTGATATCATATTTCATTAATATAGACAGGAAAGACTGCTTCTATCTTTCTTAGGTGTTGTAGATGGTATTAACATACTATTTTCGCAAGATGCAGTCTATGTTTTCTGTACATCCTTTTATATAGATATTTCTCTCACAATGATGTTAGATATGCTCTTGATGGCTTGTTCTTTATTTCTGTTGGCATATCAATTTCTTTTGAGAGCTGAGTGAAGACGATGTGGTTCTTTCAAAGTTCACAGAGAAAGATAAAACCATGAGACCAATGGTGAATGTATCATCAACATATCTGAACTAACACTTTAATTTGGATCAGTGCACATGAAATTAGAACTTAATTTCCAGTTTGATAGTAATTTCTTCACCATCCTGTACAGTTTTGTATAGTAAAGAGTACTGCGCATATAAAAAGTCAAGTCGATTTTCATTAGCTAGAATCTTTCTTCGTCGGTATTATTTAAGGTTATTAAATCGTTAATCCTTAACCTCAATATATAATGAAGTTTGAAAAAGCAGTATCTTCGATGAGAGTTTTTATTTATCTTAAAACTTTCTATACTTCCAGACTCCGCCTGATGTTTTATTCAGGTGATACCTACTAGTATGTGCATTCCCTCTTCATACTGAATACCGTCTTTAATTTTTCTCATACACCAAAGTAACGATGTAAAGTTTTAATACTTTTTACTTGTTATTGTCCTACAATCGTAGTTTTAGTCTTAGCTTTTATAGTGCATTTTATGGCTTTTGAGATGTCCAGTATTAAACTGCACAGAAACGGACATAACCTATTTGTATCAATCTGCCAACTTTGTTTAAATCACTAATAAAAATCGGCGACCATGCACGCAAGCCTGACATTATCCCTTTGCGTTATTACAGCCTTTTAACTAAATTACTCAAAATAATACAACTATGACTTTTCCTATCCCATTCTTTAATTATCTCATTACTGTTAATTATTTATCTCATGCACAATTTAGTAGTGCGTATAATTTTGTGTACATTATTATATATTTTTCCATACACCAATGGAAAGTTCGAAGTTACCCCACATTTTTTCCTGATGTCTTTCTAATTACGGTAAATCAGATCGATACAAAGTTCTTCCAGTGTTTGGAAACAAACATAGCACTGCTATTAATTTATATTATCGTAATATAGATAATAAAATTCGTCTTAAATTCTATATTATAAATATTCATTGTACATTGTACAGGGTGTCTCAAACTCGATAGTATGGGTGGTGTTAAATGGGAAACTCCATTTTCAATCGAAGGTACTATATTTGGGATTCGACAGAAACGACTAATGAGACCAATTATATTTTTTCCAAAAACATACCAAAAATTTTTCCTGTTAAAAAGCTCTCTTTTTTCTAATAAACTTTTGTTATAGAAATTTTTATGTTACTTCTCGTTTAAAAGTTATAAGCAATATCGTCTTAAAGAATCTCAAAAGAAATACCACCTAAAAATCACATTAGCAGTAGAAGGATCAAGTAGTCATTGGAAAATAATTGAATTCAAGAAGAGCTGTAGGGTTATATCAAGAAAGGTATCCAGAGCGCCTCATTTCTGATTATAGAGCCTTTACAAGATTGACGCGACCTTGTGATAAAATGAAGATGATTTTCTGTTCGGAAGAATCAAATAATTGACCGAAAGATAAGAAACAATGTTAATACATATTTCAAACAAAATCCACGAAATTCTATACGGCAGGCTTGCCGGGAATTGAATTTGGATAAATGAACCGTTCAACGTATTTTAAAGACCAATGACTACAAAATTTGGAGTATTTGCCTGAGCGTCACATTAAAAATAGACTTAATTTTATAACTAAAATTGTAGCAAACGTATAAACTGTTGATCAGAAAGTCGTTTTGTCAGTAATGGTTTGTCAAACAGGCGCAACGAACACTACTGGTCCATTGAAATCCCCATATTGTAAATCCAGCCAAAACCAAGGTCATTTTGGAACAAATATATGGTGGTAGATCATTTTTATGAACACGCATTGAACAGCGCTAGTTACCTAAATTTCTTGCAAGAAGAACTTCCTGCACTTCTGGAAAATGTGCCTTTGCAGCTAAGGAGAAACCTATGGTTTCAGCACGATGGAGGTCCACCCCACAAAACCAGAATTATGCAGCAATATTTAGATAATAGTTTGCCAGAAATATAAATTGGGATTAATGGACCTATTCAGTGGACCGCAAAGTCTCCAGATCTAACACCTCTCGATTTTTTTTGAGGGGTTTTAAAAAAAAAGGTTTACTTAGGTAGGTATTACTTGAAGGAAAAAATCCCTAACGCTGGTAATGAGTTAAAAGGCCAAATATTAATAAACGCAGCCCACAAAGAAGCAAGGCGAAGACTGAATATGTTTTGAAATGAGAGGTCATAATAGAGAATAGATTGTAATATGTATGTAGTATGAGAGCGTTTGCCTCATTTTTTAAGTTTAGTTATTGTTATTATCGCCTTTTGTTGAAACTGTATTAAAGAATTATCCAGTTTAATCCTTTTATTTATTCTTGATGACCTTTATGCACTTTGCACCACGAACATTCAATTATTTTCCAACGACTACTTGATCTTTCCACCGCTAATGTGATATTTAGGTGGTATTTCTTTTAACACTTTTAGAGCGATATTTTTAAACAAAAAGAGCTTTCTAACAGGAAAAAAATTGGGTACTTGGATACCATCAAATTTGAGACAACCTGTACATTGTACGTATTTTTTAGATTTGTCATATTTCAGTACACACCGAAAACAGTAACCATGAAGAATCCAGTGAGTATGTGAAAACTGACTTTCCATATAACATATTGTTTATTGCACTTTTATAGTTGTTGTTGACATAGGCAGAAATTTTCACGCACTAGAATACAAATAGGACAAATATGTAACTTGTATATGCTTTAACAAAACATTCGAAATAAATACTATGATATCTACTACAATTGTTTCACGACATATATTGCACTGTTTACCATCCACACGAATATGTGGATGAAATTGTAGCTTATTTATCACGGTTAATCGCATTTGTATTTGAAGTTGTTTGTGATGTGTTCATAAATTTAATTTAGGTATGTATTTAATCATATTATGTAGCCAGGTGCGTTGATTCTTCTACTATATTTACAAAAAAAGATAAAAACATTAGTTTCGGAATACGTTGCCTTAAAATTTAAGGTTCCATGTTACCTTAGCAACATCTTTCTCAGGGCTAGATTAGAACCAGTAAAATTAATTGCGAAATATCGGCAAGGTTTAAAACGAGTGTTTTTCAACAACAAGCCTAAATGCAGCTCAAAATCAGTATAAATGTATCTCTCGGTTACTCAAATGAAAATGGCAAAACAAACACAACACAATGCAAATCCATAAACACAATAGCGTAATACACTGATCTTTTTCACAGAATTTGCAAAGCAAGCAAGCATTTTCAAGAAAGCAAAAACAACTGGAATGCTTATTAAAAGCAGCTTTGATATAAATGTTCATAAATTGAGTAGATATTATAGTTTAGACAGAAACGAAGAATTGAAGATTAATCATACTTGGACAGAAATTGTACATTAATCATACTTTTCTGTGTTTGATAAACTAATAGGTCCTATATCAACAAATCTTTATTTAAAACAATGTTGTACGTTTTGTTTGAAATAAATAACCTTATAATTTTAAGGCAGCGATATGTCAAACGGAACTATTTTAGACATTTGTTATTTGTTCACTGTAATGCGATACTATTAAGGAAGTGTTAGCTATTAAATGTGAATTCTCTTACGAAATTGTTAACAATAATACCATCTTAATACAACTTTAGTAGTTTGTTTCAATGTCGTATTAAAGTAGTTTTAAACAAGAGGATGCTCCTTAGCTAGTCGTTTTATTTTACTTAGAAAATTTAATTTATTACGAACAATAGAACACGAGTTTTCAAAGGCATACGTGCTTAAATATTAATGAGGGATACCGTGTCAACTGAAGGAACTCAAGAGGAATGTGTATGTTCTCCTTTTAACAAAAACTATCAAGTTGTTCTGTCACTTCATTGCTACTCTATCTGAATTATTGGTTGCCAGGGTCCTATGACAAGGTTCTCAAGTTTAGCCAAAACTTGAAAAGGTCTGGAATCCCAACTCTTTCAATACACGAGTATAATTACAGTTTGTCTGTTTCCTGGAAAATTCAAAACACGCCGAATAAACAAACACGAAGTCTGGCAGCTCTAGCACAATTCATAATTTTCTTTTGATAATATAAAATCTCTTATAACATATACTTCATTCCCTTGTGGTCTTACCTTAAATACATCTGTTCTCATATATATATTATTATACAAATTTCAGTAAGACAGAAAAACTGACCTCTTAAAGATATTATATCTGTTTGCTGGGGATATAAAAACACGGAAAAAAGAGAGAATATACTCATAAATATTTAAATACTTGCCATCAGAAAAATTCAGTAGTAGTAGGTAAAAATACACTTGCTCCAGTGAAAATGGCATATAATTTTATTGTAATCAAATTTGATAAAATATTAATTCTATAACACTATGCTATGCCCAAGTAAGTACATATTCATTCTGTGACTGGCGGCGGCTAGTTACCTAGATGACGGTTTGACAATTTGCACTGAAAGAAATATTTACTGAAACAGTTACTATAAAGTTCTGATTACAATCTAAATTCGTTGTTGTGGTAAATACAAAAGTATTAAAGTAATTGGGTTGTAAATTTTAATCCAATTGAAAAATTATTTGCTATACTTTTTTAATTTAAATTGTTGTATCAATACAACACTTTTAGTGATCATATTGCCAGTATTGTTTACTACAAATTGTATTAAAGTAGTTTTTGTGATACCGCCAAGTACAGCATGGATTAAGCCAGTAGTCGCTAGATGTAGACACTTACGTCTCGCGTATTCTTGATCTTCCGTCGGATATGACAAAGATCGAGCAGCCAGCCAGGGCTATATATATAGTATTTGGTAACATATCTGATTATTACTGCAAAATTGTAAGCATTAGTATGTGAAATAATACTACAAATTGTAGTACGCACGTTTACAATTGTATCGGTGTGAAAAATCGTAGATTGACAGCCCTAAATCTCAACTTAAAGCAACTACTATTGTGGCTATTTGGTCATTCAATTTTATTGCATCAGCAATTTTTATATTCCTGCAGTATCCTAAAATACCTATTTGTTAGCTGAAAATGTGGCGACCCTAAGTATACACATTGTTTTGTTAAATCAGCCACTCCGCTTAACTAACCATGTATCATATTCCGCATTTGCATATACAGTACGGACGAGGCCTGCGATAAAATATTAGTTTGTAAAAACATTATACACCTACCGTATGTAGGCATGACCTCTGACCTCAAAGGGGCACTAAAATTCAGTTAAGATATAATCTTCCCGCAGCATTAGAGCGACGCCGGTATGTCGCACTGTTATGTGTTCGGAGTGTCACTTACGGAAACTGTTATCAAAACGTTTATTAATTGAGAGGATTATTTAACTGTTCCGCTAGGTTCCAGATTAACTCTTTAAATCGTTAGAAGTGTTGTATCAGGCTACAGTATTTATTACCCCCACAAGCACAATAAATTGTATTTTATTATGACAATAAAGTGGCGTAAATTTAGGCGCCTTTCTTTGTTCTACTATTTCTATTACACATGCTTGCGAAGAAATTGCTTCGTGCTGCTTTACGACTCTAAATATAATTTTGTACAATTTCGCAACTGGCAGACCGGAATTTAATCGTCTACGATTTAATTTAACGTTATTCTGAGCGTTAAACATTTTGAAAACGTTTTTATTTAAGCTAATTTTATATAAACGTTAAATTGACTGTTGAAAATAGATAGCAAGGAAATATACCTTAATGCCACAAAATCCAAAACTGATTGCTTAGAATTTAATTATTTATAATTTAATTAAAAGATTGTTAAACGTTGAATATATAGATATTGTAATAAAACTATTAAAAATGTTATTTTGAACGTGTGGTAAACATTCTAACAGAAACTGAACATTACATATTTTGAACATATACGTAAAATACGTTTGTTCCAACATTAAATATTCGAAAACGTTCTGATTTATGCTAATTTTAAATAAACGTTAAATTGACTATACACAAAATATAAAATTAATTGCTTAGAATTTATTTAAGTATTTATTATTTAATTAAAAGATTATTAAACGTTGAATGTATAAATATTGTAACAAAACTATTAAAAACGTTATTTTGAACGTGTGGAAAACACTGTAACAAAACCGTTAAAGTGAACATTACATATTTTGAATAGATTTAATTTAACGTTAACTGTTTTTAAAACGTTTTCATTTATGTTAATTTTAAATAAACGTTACATCGACTGTTGAAAATAGGTAGGAGGGCAAGAAAATAAAATTTTATGCCACAAAATCCAAAATTGATTGATTAAAATGTAATTATTTATGATTTATTTTAAAAATTATTAAACGTTGAATATAAAAATTTTGTAAAAAATTATTAGAAACGTTATTTTGATCGTGCGACAGACATCCTAACAAAAATGTTAAACTGAACATTACTTATTTTGAAAAGACTGATTGTTTGTATTAATAATAAAATAATCATTTTATACAACACGTTTTTATTTGAGGTAATCAAAGTCGGAAATAGATATGTTCTAACAAAAATGTATTCTGAACAGTAAATTAAACGTTTTAATGAGTTTACTGAACGATGCTTAAATGTTAAAAACGACATATTCTAAAAATAAACGTAAAAAAGTTTTTCTGGATGTTAAATAAACGTTAAAATAATTATGTAAAATAATTATTTCAATGTTGAAACATTCTTACAAAAACGTATTCTGAACGTTTAGAATTTTTTATAGGAAATTTAATCAAACGTTGAGAATAAATATGGTCTTAACAAAAACGTTAAAAATGTTGTTCCGAACGTTATATTTTCTATTATAATAATTTAAAAGCTAGATAAATATGAATGTAAAATGTTCATTGCGTGATTCCAACGAGAATTCGATTTTCGAAAAAGTAGAACAACTTCTCATTGTCCTGTATATATTTACCTTTCTATAAACGATCGGGAAGGGAGATCTTCAACTTTTTCCCCACTTACTGAGTTCAGAACCACATTCTAAGAAAAGCAGAACTTTCAAGAGCCATCCGTAAATTCAGAAATTTAATGAGGTGTCTCTGTCAGCGTGTGAATGCATTTGCAACTTTAATTGGTTTTCCGCATTCAAAGTTAAAAGAAGGTTAATATCTTGAGCAGGAAAACGTCACGATTAAAATAGAGAATTTATCAATAAATGAGAGGTATAAAAGTAATTCTTTTTTTACAGTAAGTGAATTTCGAAATGCAGTATTGAACGGCATTGACAGTTAAAAATAATAAGTGTGTTTTTTTCCTGTAATTTAGAATGACTACGTAAAATTTTCTAGAGTATTCACGATGTTTCACAAGTAGCTTTTGATAAAACGGTCAAGTAAATACAACTGACCTGTTGAATAACATATGAATATGTATAATCCCGTAACTGATGCAAAAAAATGAATGCAGCATCAGTAAAAGGAAGGTTTAAATGCGATATTTGCTTCATGTCGGGAGACCGCGTTATTAGTGCGCAATCCTATTCCTGCAATTTTCAGCATCGACATTTATATGTTTTTTAGCTTCCATATTTATTTTAAAAGCGAATGAAGGTATATACGTAGAGATATATCACGTTACTCGACCCGTTTGATGATGTTGTATATCACAGGGAGCTAATTTTGTAATTAGAAAGTACTCTTTAGTTGAAAAAGTATGTTTTATTAAACGTTTCATAAAAATCTTCTAGATTTATTATCATCATATTTACTTATATTACATTTTTTATGTAACAATTATTATTATGTCTGTACCTCTATAAAAGTAGTTAGAACATAAAATTTACAACCATTGTTTGAAACAAATTTACTTATGATTACACCCAAGAAACACCAGTTGGGCTAAAATATGTTTTAAAAACTATGTAACTAAACGTGTAGAAACGGTAAATTTTAACGTTTATTACCCTACAAAATGTCCGCCCATAAAAACGTTTATAGTTTGTATATATTTATACCGTTACAAAATAATATAACTTACACGTTAAGGCATCTCTTTCAAACAGTTTATAAACGGTTTTGAAATATTAAAATTGATCGATCTAAATATACCTTAAAATCTCATTAAAATTGCATTTTATATACTTGTTTGCTAAACACATATAAAACCTATGGCAATGCTATAGCAGGCGGTTAGGTCCAGGGTTCAAGTGGTACCAGATATATATCGGTTTCAAGCTTGTTAGGCCTATAAATGTGGCTGCTTCTATGTCTAGCCGATAAAAAGATAGAATGTGTACGTGAAGTGTCTACATCTAGTGATCATTAGATTATGTTTTGCCGATTTGGATGTATATTATACATTTATATACATAGTGATGTAAACGTTACTAGAAAACGTTTTATTTCAATGTTCATCTATACCTTTGATTGAAAACATGTATAGTATTACCATATTTTACACGTTTTATTTTATGTTACTAAAACGTTTTGTAGAAAACGTGTAACATTTGGATAACACGTTTGGTGTACATAATTAATATATTTAAAAAAAACGTTTGATATCCTACAATTTATTAACGTTGCAGTTAACGCGCAGTTAAATGTTCTTAAAGTATATTATTATACGTTTATATATAAGTGAAATAAACGCTATAAAATAAATGTAAATTGTTAATGTTCACTTCCATTATAAAATGGTACATTATCTACGTATAATTTTTATACTAAATCATTTTTAAAGCGTTGGAACATATATTTTACTTATAATAAACAATATGGTGTTTGTTAGGTAACTGTAATCCGCATGTTCCTAGTAACCACTAGACAGGATTATTTAGAAGATGCAAGTGTAATATAAATATAATTTCTTGATTTTGTAGCTTTGCAACTACAAATCTTGTTTGACTAGAGTCAATAGAATATGAGCTAAAATAAAGATTTCATTTGAAAAATCATCCTGTATATATTATGGACACTGAGAAGAATTACATAGTTGGAATGAAAGCAGAAACCTTTATCAATAATCACTTGTCCTAATGGACATTACCTAAGTTTCAGATAGCACGAGAAGAAAAAAAAAGTCATGGAACTATGAATCCCCTATAAAAGTAGATAAACGCTCATCAACAATAAAAACATTTAAAGTTCGTGATGAGCCAACTTTGGGGAAAGGTTTTTACTTGATCCACAAGCTGTTCAACCGTCGCAAAACAGTTGTAGTTTTTATAACTACTTGTAAGACGAAATTCCGGAAATCGAGCTATGATATCGATTCCTCTTTCCTTCAACCTGTTCTCTCTGATTTTGATGAATGGTGCACATGGAACTCCTTCTAATTACACACGGTTTTTATATATGTAGTAGTTTTACGCTGCGTTAGAAATTTGCTACATTTTAATGCTCTATGTTGGTAACACAAAATACGTTTCTGTTTACTTAAAGGTTCCATGCATAAAGTTAAACGTTTTTATTTACATTAAATGTGTAATTAGACATTAAATAAATATTAAATCAACTTAAAAAATGTAATTAAACGTTAAATAAACGTTCAATCAATTTAAAAAT